>JAZDUA010000257.1:1200000-1800000 GCA_038098605.1 Gryllus longicercus | reverse complement strand
TAGATCGCGAATAAGAATAGAAATTTTATTAGTTGAAATTCAGTGTAGACATAAGAAGAGCTCCAGATGAAATTGGAACACTCTCTGCAGTCATTAACAACGCCAAAATTGCTGTACATTCTGCAAAAGGGAAGTATAGGCAATAAGTGAAAGGCATGAATAAAAAAATATTATAAGAAGATTAAGTCTTGTTTAAATATTAAGTTAACATGAAGATTAAGAAAGAATTATGATGTGTGTTTTGTTGATAGAAACTTGATGGCCGTCAACAAAAACAGTAGAGAAACAGAAAAATACTTTGTTGAACAAAATTAATTAAGAAGGAATTCGAAATGAATGAATCGTCATCCGACATCTAATATCGCTGGCAAGTCATAACCAAAATTTTTAGATTGTTTAATTTATTAGTAACAAAGTTTCCTTAACGATAAGTAATTTGTTCACCAACCGAACACTCGTAAGTGCGGTGTTTTCAGGCCCGCGACAAGATAGACCCCTGAGAAGCGTGAGTATGCTGACGCCCAGAAAATTAAATAAAAACCAGAGCTAGACCCACGAAGAGAGAGGCAAAATATTATGAGTAGCAATTATTTTGATTCACTTCAATGGTACGAGGCATATATAGGAGTAAAATATAGTGAATAGTTTAAAAGCAAATTAATAATATTGTAAAAACTATAAGCAATTAAAAGAAGGAATGTTTGATTCACTTCAATACCCTGCTGTAAAAGCATTCACTTGAATTTGGTATTCGTTTAATGCTGGCATGTAGCACTCGTCTTGCAAAGCATTTCCATGTGGAGAATTTAAACCTGGTTCCATTGCTAAAATATACGAGATGACGTATTGCATACTATTCAATTATATGGGCAACGGCTCGCAAATTTACTGGATACCATTGACCAATTGATACTTTTCAAATTTTTCCTACTGGCGGGAATCCCTCCAGGTTGGCATTTGCCAAGGACACTAGCCACTATAACACATGAGACAACGTTTCTTGTGTCCCAGGACGAAAGCCTTGAGTTGCACAAGCAAACAGCCACAAAGAAAATGTTTGCCTTTTACAACAAGCTCTGTTTAAAAACTTTGCTGTAAAAAAGTCTTAAAATAAATATAATTTAATTTAGAAAATATATTTTCGTTCCACAAACACAATTATTTCTGCTAGTTCAATTTAGATGATGTTAGCAAAAAAAACTTCCCATGCCGGGAATCGAACCCGGGCCTCCTGGGTGAAAGCCAGGTATCCTAGCCACTAGACCACATGGGATGGCGTGAGTAACACCTCGAAATCAATTTGGTAGTCGGAAAAACAAAGTTCTTTGATAAGTCATTTAACTGAAGACGCTCTGTTTAAAATGTTTTACATACAATTTGACGCCTAATAAAATAAGTATATTAAAGTATCAAAGGCGAGGATGTACCATTATCAGATTCGGTTCAGATTATTTGATAACGTTGTCAAAAAACTTTCCCATGCCGGGAATCGAACCCGGGCCTCCTGGGTGAAAGCCAGGTATCCTAGCCACTAGACCACATGGGACACTGTGTTCTTACGTACAAGAAAATCAACTACGGATAAAAAGTTTGAAATAATCATGCTTGTCTTAAGCAAACTCTCAGTTTGGAGCGTATATACACTTTTTCAGTTAAATAATATTGTATTGCGATGTCAAAGACTGGCCATTAAAACAAGTGTTGGCTTTTAGGGTGAAAAGGTGACAATAACGAACGAGGGAGCTGAGGGGGGTTGATAAAAAGGAATTTATCTAAAATCATTACTCATTATTATTGTAACGTAAAATTAAATTAAAAGTTATCTTGCGTTACAAAATAAAATTGAAAACTAACATTTCATTCATGTTTTGATGCACTTTTCATTTGTTTTCTATAACAAACTATAAATGAAAGTTTCGTTAATAAATGCACTTTTGTTTTTAGTAAAAATATGAAGCTATGTAGAAAATTTCACTGGAGTAGATGGCTTCTTTATCTCAGCAACGGGGAAACGGCCGTGTTCTGTCATCGTGAGGGGGAGGGGGGAGAAGAGGTGTTTGGAGAGGTAAGGATGAGTCACAAGGGGTATTAATAAGGGTATTGAGAAACGAATACTTGCAAGGGTATGAAGAAAGCGAAATATTACAAACATTTTTTTAAAAATTCCTAACACAACTTTCGTTCAAATGAGTCACTGGTGTTGTCAAAATAGTTCCCACGCTTGGAATTTAACTGGGGCCTCCTGAGTGAAAGCCTGGTAGCCTAGCCACTAGACCACATCACATCGCTGTCTCAATTTTAATTGAATTATTGGTATGCAGCTCATTGTCCAATGCTTCTGCAATGAAACTTGAATTTTTAACAAGAAATATGTAGTTGTGTGCGCGCAGCATAAAACAAGATGGGGGAACCTACATTTTAGGGCCCCTCTGTCCTCTATTGGGCTCCCTTTTGTATTAATTATTTTTATTTACTTGACTTAGCTTACTAGTAAATACATAAAATATAGCATAGTGAGATTGAAATAATTTTAATAATACAATTGCTTTATTTATAACCATTTACAGAATTGCCTGGTGGTTCAGAGAGCCTCTTCCCTAGATGGCATGTATCAGTTCCCCAAACTGACAATTAAAAAAGGGGCTATAATAGGGTATTGATCAGATATACGGGAATGAAATGAGATGGGTTGATTTCAATAGGGGTCCGTTGCAGTTATGCGTCGTTCTATAAAAGTATTTGTAACAACACGCGTTTTGTGTTCACTCCAGAAGGCTTCATAGTACTGTGTTAATATCAGAACGCGGTCTTTCCATAATATTAATTTCGAACCAATGTACGATCTTTCCAATCCAGCAATCAGAGATCCTTGTGTCACTATGTTTTGGCGCCGTATTATATCGAAATGAAAATTTATCACTCTATAGAAATCTAACTGGTCTAAGAATTGACCAAGCTGATACTGAGAAGGATGAGAATTGTGAAAGTCAACAGTTAAGAGTTGCTGATCTTCATATTTCATGAAAAATGACTTATAAAATAAAGAAATCAAAGGTAAATAATTAATACTCTTGTAAAAATATTCAATGAAAACAAGTTTGTTTTCTCAGAAAATTCGTTTTCTCAAAAAAAAAAAAAAAAAGTGAATTAAAGTCCAAAATGAGACTTTTCCAAATTTGTAGCTCAACTTCTTTTCATAATGACTAGATATTCTTGAATTATCTTGTAATATTGTGTTTACTTTCACTAGCCAAGGGCATTAATCCCAACATTTAGCAGGAGAACGTTTTAAACAAATGATACATTTTCTTGTTTTTCTCAAAACAGACTAGATCCCGGGATAGAAATTTTCAACGGTCGACGCCCTCTTTGCCCCCTCCCCCTTTGCGCACGCCCGTGATAGCACACTTGTTGTGATGGTTTCATAAATTTAAACTTAACATTAACACATGTCGGATAGTATTGTAGCAATATTAGCATGTAGCGCTAATATTGATAGTTTCCTTTTGAACAAATGTTTGTAATGATTGCACTGGTATTGCTATCTCAATAAATTTATTAAATTTAACAATTCATCGCGATTTTTCCTCAATTGAAACTATTTTGAATCAACATCAATTCTGGGTAAATGTCGATCTACTGTAGCACGTATGTGTTTTTTTTCCTGTACTGAAACAAACGACTACCGTTGTTGTTCATTTACCAAATATTATGACTGTTAGGTTCGTTCTTCACTATCTCATTTTAATTTTTTTTCTTATTTTCTTAGTCGTGCGTAGTATCTAATCGTATTCGACTCTTAAATTTTACGTTATCTTTTTATCTTGTTCCGTTCATAACCCTAATGTTTGTGTGCTTCCGAGATACAAGTTATGTACACAAACGTCTTGGAGCATTGACTTCATTACATTGTGTACGAATCAGGATCAATCGTGGTTTTCCATTGGCACCATTCTAATCCTTATTTGGTTAATTGGTTGGTTTAATTTTTTGGTACAATTCTTTGGTTCCATCTAATTCTAGAATCAATTATTTCACATCATGAACTCTCAAATTCGGAAAATATTCACGAATTTGTGAAATTTCGGGTTAAAAGGTTCAATAGTCACTAGGTTCACCGGCGATTTATAGTTAGTTGGCAATTAGGAATAACAATTGAACGTGCAAACATGTACATTTGTCTGTTTTCTTTCAGGAGTATCCAACAAATCTACAGATATCCTCTAGAAGCCTCAATTTTCTTACCGTCTATAACAACATTCGAATTAGAGGCAAAAATCTTGATTCGCAAAGACTATGACTGAGTCACCTTAAGACGTCAGAAAAGACAATAGCAATTATGGCGAGTTATAGACTTAGTATGGAACGTTCGGGAACTCCAGACTAAGACAAGAGAAAGGAGATTGAGGGGATTATACACGAGCGTCTATCGATTGTTCAGCTCCGACCAGTGTCTGTACATATGGAGGCAAAGCTACGTAAACATAACCTTAGGTATCTCTTATCTTGATTCGATTACCTTAAGAGCAGAGCAGCCATTCTCGATTAAGGATTTCTAATAATTACGCTGGTTATCTCGAACCGCGTGCTGTTTTTCAAGCCTGCATCTCGGCTGGAGATCACAACAAAGTACTCTTTGTGTAAACTCGACAGAGACTGTAGAAAGTGTTTCGAGACCTTTCATGTGGGAGAAGCAATCCTCAAAGTGTACCCAATACAAATTCCTTTAACAGCCATTTACTATCTGTTGATCTAGTTTATTAAAGGAAAAATCTAAAATGCAGATATGCTTGTTTCCCCAGAAAATGTTTTCACGGCTCTTTATCAGGATATTTCCTAACATTTAATTAAATTTATTTTCATTTTTGAGGCGGTACTGCAGGGTGGCTACTTAATTCATGGAAAACATTTTTTCACCGATTTTATGGTGCGTTTTATTTTTTCTGATAATATTCGTAATTTCGTATCAAAGCTAGTCTGATGCTAATTTGTCAGCTCTCTTATTTTGCTGTGACAAACTTCGAATTAACAATATTTTCTCAAAAATAAAAAATTGAGCAAAAATAACGACATACTATTGAACGAAAAATTGAACAAAAAATAATAATGTACGATGTGTCTTTAAGAATTAATATGTAGTTTAGACCGTCTTAAAATTTTCCATGAATTTAAAGGATTCTCCCTAAAATTCTCTGATTTATCCTGACTTTTCCAGAGCAAAGAAATTATCTGATTTTTGTCTGTTTTCAATGTTTTCCAGAAAGTGGCCATCACGTTCTTTGTCCTCGTGCGTCGCAGACCTGTTTGACTTTTTCGGCAGAAGAGGGATGAGAGTACTTACAACGTAGGTAAGCTTATCTTAGAATTGATTCATAAAATGGTAAAATTAGTCAAAGTTTAGGAGTATCTAGGTAGAAATGTTTTAAGTTAACATGTACACATAAACAACTTTTGAATTCTTTTTGTAACTTACAGCATTTTAAAAGCAAAATTCAGGATTGAACATGTTGAAAGAGTGTATTTTACAAAAGTGTTATGTACACTAATTTTATTCAAAAAACTCTAAATATTTAGAAAATATTAAAATCCACAGTATGATTATTGCTTTATGTCTCCCTCTGACTCATTTATTTACGGAATGAAGCTTTTAGTAGATTCCAAAAAAGGTCCAAAAATGTTGAACTTCGACTCCTACACGAGAGGAGTGACCCCGTAATATGACCACAGAGTTGATCGCAGCGCTCCAGGTAGCCTGGAAGAGAACTGCGCTCGGCGTCAGGCGGCCAATGCTTTCTATTTAGTAGAAGGCAGTGCGTTCAGCCCCGCCTTCGACCTTAAAGTACTGCGGTTTCGGCTGTTTTCGTTCCCCTCATTCCTGCAAGCAACTCCGCTCTCTTTCAACTTGGTTGTACGTGCACTGGATTCGATCGATTAATAGATGATTCCGAGCGTGTCAACTGCTAAAGTCGTTAGTCCCGTAAGTGTCGTGTATGATTTTTCATGCGGGAGGTGGTGCTCTGAGCCACGTAAGCAGGGGGGGTTTTCTTCTCTCCGAAATTGTGGGATTTACGTAGGGTTGATCTATAATTCAGTGTTTTGTTCTACATTGGTTCTCTATTTCAATTGATTTCAACATGCCTTTTCTGCATAATAAATGGCGTGTTTTAAAACCTTGTATTGCACCCGCCCTAGCTGTCACATACAGTTTTTGGGCAAATTCTATAGAAATATTATAGACTTCTTTTAGACCTACTTAGCAGTGCAATGCTTCTTACTTTCTCGCCCTTACTTCGTAAGAAGAGAATATATTGTAAAAGCGCGCTGGAAAACGGCGAATTTTCAACAGAAAACTCTTATTGACGAAGTGAATAAATCGTGTTTCTATATATAGTAAATTACTTTTTCTAATACGTTGGGTAGTAAGAATACATGTATTATGGGTCCTTGATATCGAAAAACAGATTGATTGTTGAACGTCTGTCTGTCCGTCCGTCTGAGATCAACAGTAGCGCCTAGAAAGTTCAGGCGATTGTTTTCAACATCGATGTTCCCCGATCGATTTGAACGAACTCATGGCCCTCTGCCCATGTTTTTCTTTAAATACGCAGAAGCTACTAATTTTTTTTAAACGTGCATGGCTTTAATTTGTAGAACTATTGTGGTAAACAATTTCTATGGGATAAAAAGTCCCTGTCAGCAACAATGTTGTACGATTACTTAAAAAAATTGAAATATTTCAAATTTTCCGAATTTTAGGGGGTGTAACTGTGAACATTTTTGCCTCTGTGTTTTATTCTATTCTTAAAAGAAATTTAAAGGCTAAATGTGGAGCTATTTTGGATTAAATTTTAAAAAATGTCCGACTTACTTCATGTGAAGTACTTCCAAATTTTAAAGAATTTGGTTCAATTCGCAGGGCTCCGAGTCGGATCAGAGCGATCGGGGAATATCCATTTTGGAAAAAAATTCTGTGAATTGCTCAGTTAGACGCTAGTGTTGACAGATGGAGATTTTTAAAAAATCCGTTTTTGTATCAGGGAATCTCAAAACGAGTATTTTCGTTAAACTTTGACATAGATTTTCTGCAGTCTTACATTCATTTTTCATACTTTGTGAAGCGTGACTGTGTTTCATGGCTTTGAAAAGCTGAAAACATATTCTTCAACACGACAGCAAGGACATTAAGGTGGCTGACTAAATTGTGCAAATAAATATGCGAAAGTCGAAGTGTATATGTTGAATATTAAAATATTGCATATATGCTTGCTTACATATGGAGAGGGATTATTAATTTTTAATGAAAAACGTGAAGATAAAGATATTTTTTTGGAACTAATTCGTAATTATTTAGATTGAATTGGTGTTTCTGAGTTTTTTTTGTTATTACATTTAAGAATATGTCATAAACAATATGAATAATAATGAGAATACACAAACCTCACACTTAACACGTCAATACAATACGAAGACAGGGGTGTTAAACAGAAATACAAAAACAGAGAGCTGGATATTCAGTAATTATTGACCAAAAATACATGATGGCAACATTCGAGATTCACAAAGCGCATAAACCACTCTCAATATCGATAGATTTATATGAATAACGCCTTTTAAAGAAACTATTTGCAATATTTATACAAAATAGATTCTCTTGAACTTCTTGTGATGGAACAGGCCTACTTCATGAGAGGATATTACTTGATTACTGTGGATACATCAGTATCTGCTTCATTTCTACTTTCCCTTACCCACCATGAAATTTGCATTCAGGTCTAGGAACAGGAAGAATATTCATGAAAAAACATGCCAGGCTTTAAATGACTCGTTCGTCTTGCCAAGAAATCTGAGGAAAAATGGTAATTTCTATAAACATTTGCAAACTATTTTCTAATTAAACGAACCATGAAAATTCGTAGAATTACCGCAGACCTCGTTTTTTACGTTTCCAAATTGCGCACAATATCCAAACTTTCACAGTCAGTTCGCGGCGTGTGAAAACCCTGGGCTTAAGAGGCAACAATCGTCACGGCACCCTGTCTGGCGTTTTCCCGCGGCCTCCAGAGCGCTTCGGCGGAGTGGCATCTGTCACCCGGGAGAAGCGCCTTTTCCTGCCCATTGCCATCCTTCGCGCGTTGTTTGCGCAGCGCCCCGGCCGGATGGAAAGCGGCGGCCGCCATCTTGGATTGGATCTTCAAGGGCCCGTTCGCAGTGACCCTCATTAGGCGTTGGGGACAATCAAGACATCTGGCCTGTTGGAAAAATGATTGATTGATTATTTCGTTTGTTTTTGTCTGGGCGCGTCAACTGCTGTGGTCGTTAGTTCCGTAAGTGTAAGGTGTGATTTACAGTAGGAGGTGGCTGTGTTTTCCTCAGCCGATTGGCGAGATCCGGCGCCGCCCTACACCTTCCACAGCGGGATATTCGCCATCCAGGATACCGCCCCAGACGGGGCAAGGGAGAAGCTCCCGACTGGATTCCTGACATGTGTGTAGAGCATGTAAGAAAGGTCGGCGCATGGGAAAAAATAGTAAAACATTGAAAAATAAATTAGAACTCAAGAAAATCGTTATCATAATTGTATAAGTCGCAGTACAGTAATCTGATATTTCATATAATTTTCAATTAATTTTTTACTTTAATTAGTTAATTACAGGCATTACTATTAAGATAGAACTCTATGAAATATTACAATATTTAAAAAAAACTTTTACTTAAAACTATTAATTGAAGTATTTTTCCAAGAACCTTTTCTAGCTTAAACATTGTAATTTGTGTTCTTTGTTGAAATCAAATAACTAGTTTGACACAACTTTCACATTTTAATTTAGGACGGGGGGGGGTAGATTTTAGCATTAAATGTAAGCCTGTGTAAATAAGAGGAGATGACAGGACAAGGAAGAGGGAGGAAAGATTGCACACCATCCGTTTGTTAGGGTATTGCATGGTGTTGATCGGAGAAACCACGATAAAATACCGATCAGAACAGCCAGCCAATACAGCCGAAAGATCTTCTGCACTGATTGAATTCGACCTATCTGACAAGCTAGTGTGGAAAATCCTGCCATCGTCTCTACCCGATCCCTACAACCTCCCGGTTCGAGGCATTGCAATGACATCAATTGCCTGATGTCCTGAGCCACCGCGTGTTGGAGGAAATCGAGAGTATTCACCTTAACGAAGGAAAGGGAGCGGCTCTATCTCTACTCCAAGATATTTCGAGAATGTGCAGTGAATGTCATTGGTAATTTGCTCGTTCCATGCGGCTTGTGTCCCTGGTCGAGGTTTCACATTGCATTTACCCTGCGAAAGGTGAAATGTCATCTACCATTATGTACACAAGTGCAAATGTAACGTGCAGGCATCAGGCCCGGCGGATAATGTGGGTAAGGTGGGGCGCTATACCCACACGCAAAATTTCGGAGGGAAAAATACCCACTCGGGATTTCAAGTAAGGGAAATATTCCTATATATGTCAAATACCATGTATAAAAAGGAGTTGCTTGGCAATGCGTTAACTCAAAACGTAATGTGATGAACTATTTTGCAAGGTCGGTTCAACAGTATTGCGATTTTACGTGTTTATAGAGACATGTCAGACAAAATCGATTCTCAAAATATGTTAAACGAGGTTGTATAAAAAATGCCAAGACCAGCGATGATAGTGCATTGCAAAAATAAACTCATCTGAAATTACATGAAATAAGTGTAATGCCAAATAAATGTGATGGCAATTTAATGATAAACGTGACAATTTGAAAGGATTTTATTTTGTAATGTTACTTTCATATACATTTTCAGTGGGTAATCGAGAGGGAGGGGGGACCTCCACGTGGGTTAGCTACCCACTCAATCGTCAGCTCTGGCAGGCACATTAGAGAATTTTAGCTAATCAAACGCCTGGAAGATTCAAGTTATAAAAAAAATATTTAATACATATCTTCGCATGTAATGATGTCTATTGCTATTTACTGGTGTCCATTAATGAATTAACTATTCACAACCAAAACATCTTATTTATTCATAAGCACGTAATGCATTTTATAAAACTCCTGCTACTTGAGCAAGCCTGCAGCTTTATACAACCTCTTTGTATATCCGTTCCCATTATTTAACAACTACTCTCTTAGTAACATGTTTTACACGACACTCTGTAGATACTACACTATCACACATGCCGGAGGACCAGTCAGACCTTTGAGTTTGTCCCGTCTGGGACATGCCGTCTGCCACGCTGGTGGGATATATCCGGCTCATTAAAGCCCGCAGCTTACTGGTACGTCGGTGCCGGATCTCACCATCCTCAGCCGGGGAAGATCGCCGCCCCCTCCCGAAATAAAAAAAACAAACAACAACATACACTTAGAAAATATTGAGCTTAACCTTCACGCACCCGGAATCACAAGTAAATCAATCGATAAATCGCAATCAATCGATAGGATAAATTCCTGTCGGATCCTGGAACAACAACGGGCTATGCTCCGCGCGCCATCTTTCCTTCTCCTTTGAGTCTTCACTCCCATTATTTCAGTGGGCGTTGGATCAGTCTACCATTCACCAAGCCCCATCTACATTCAACCCTAGAAATGACCTGCGCAATCTCGCTTGAGCGAGTAAGTCGTCACACAAGACCCACGTTGTCTTGAAAAAGACAGAGCGAGATGTAAGAAGAAAAATGTATTTTACTACGAATTTTAATAGAGCACGTATGTATGTATTTGGCATTTCAGGGTCGGGTTAACCCGACTTTTGCCAGCCAGCGATGTTCCCTCGCCTGACCGTTTTTATTCATTATACGCGCCTGTAAGTAAGGAAGGCAAGTGGCGAGCAGACGTATTCCCATCACCGTATCTAGCATACTTGGCCTGCCTGAACATTCTCTTTCGTCCCACAGCTTTGGAAACTGAGAGAATTGTAATGGAAAGCTCCAGTCCTAATTTTGCTCCTGCCGGGAATCGAGACCGAGATCCCACTCCGGAAGCCTGCACGTAGTCCATGAGCCACTCGAGGCGTATGCAATATAAGAACAATAATAATAAATCTTGGCAATATCCATAAAACTATATTTCGTAGCGAACTCCTTGAAATTCAAACAAAGAATCTTAAAATGTAAGCGAATAGTCCGAATGAAGTGAATGAAAATAATAATAATAATAATAATAATAATAATAATAATAATAATAATAATAATAATAATAATAATAACAGAGGATAATATTATATAACCTTGAAATGCTAATTTCCTCTCTCGCACTACCGATTGTGTCTTATTTCCGTGAATGCCCATTCCACCCGCGCAGTCGCTAGTCCTTGCGACCTCCGCCAGGGGTCTTCCACTCAAATATGGCATTCATTTCCATTGGCGTTGGACAGTTAGTCAAATTTCCTTCCGTTGCCTCACAATATGTGTAGCGTGGAAGTTTAACATTCAGCATGTCGAGTCGAGGTCGTAGGGCCTTCACCGATATGGCAACGTCAGATATGAAGTGTTCGAATGAGTGGGTAAAAATAATTCTCACCCACTCCTTCGAACATTGCATTATTTCTATGGTCACGAGGTAAACGTTCTTAAGTCAATTTTTTGGCTACAAGTTACGTATCTATATTTTATTATAGTAAAACGACCGAATTCAAATGTTGCCTTCTTAACGACAAATGAGCGTTGAGAAATACAGCTCTGCTATTGGAAATACAGGTAACTCAATAATCTAATCCTTATTTTCTCGAAACTAAGATTTTTGAGTTACAAATTTATACCCCGTGAGCACAGATTTAATGTTTCCGGGATTAAAATTATTTGGTAACCGTTCCCGTAAGTGTGGTGGATGCTATATCTGGGGAGATGGAGATATTTCTTCCCTTCTGGCAGGTGAGATTCGGTGCCGACCTACTTTTCGGCTTGTGGAGTTTTCGCTTCCAAGAATCTCCCCAGCAGGGCGCCGCGTCAGCCGGGATTTCTTCTAACACTAAGCAATGATAAAACTTCGACACCGTCAGGACACGCACCTTAGGATCTCTTCTAACGTCTCGCCAGAGCGTCACAGCTACTTTTTCATCAACTTCCCGTAAATTTCTTCTTCTTTGAGAAATAATGGACTGTCTCAAGAAAAATTAATAACAATTTAATTTCAAGTCTATTGTCTATAGTTCACAACTTCGAACAAACTCTGAAGCACATAGAGAATTCTAAAAGCACGAGATGTGTATAATAGGGTTGTTCCAAGATTGAAATTATGTCTAACAGAGTTTGAAGATGCGCCAAAAATATTGAAAATAACTGGAAGCATGTTGAATTAAAAGAGGTTATGTTACAGTCCATACGCGGTTTATGGCACATAGAGATAGCAATCGATACATACCGCCTTCTATGATGGAAGAGTCGTAGAATATTATTGACCAGTAGGGAAGAGCAGTAAGAAAAATCGGCTAGAAAAAGCGATAATTGTTTTTGCGATGCACAGCCCTGATTGGGGCATTTTATATGTTTAGTTAAAGATGATTGGTTTTAATTTTACGAGTGGAATTGTCTCTGCTAATGTTTCTAGCATAACATGTACACCTTTGCATAAACCCACAATCTCGAGAAACTGAGATTCCTTCGAACTTGTCTCTACGATCTCGCAAATAATTCTGCTTGTTTATTTAGGGCCATCTGTCATAATACTCCGTTGCTACGTGAAGACAACTGACAATCAGATATTCTTAATTTTTGTTTCTTAAATACTTCCACTTTTACCAACCATTCACAGAAATTAAATAAAATATTCTGCTACGGGACCTCTAAATAACTGGTTCAGTGACCTTTATTTTTTTTTTATTTTAAAAAAGAAGGATGGTCAGTGACCTTGCAGTACTTGATACACTTACAGCCAAACTCTGTTCAGAAAGCAAGCGGTTTCGGGCACGGCTGGACGGATGCGATCCCACAACCAATTCTTCCTCTCATTTAGCCTGGGCATCGCAGCGGTAGATGATATCGTTATACCTCAAGATTATATCACCGCCATTCAGTGTTACCCGCGACTCGTTAACTCTATCAGCGCAAAGCTCGCCACTTTCATCTAGCGCGAAAGTAAGTAATTTACAAGGTGCAATCTGCGAGAAAGTGAAAGAAGAGTAAAGCGACTGCTGTGAAGCGTTGAGACACCTCAACCCGTGCCAAGCTGTACTTGACGGGGATGCTTGTGAATTTGTTTGGCACTTTCCAGAACATGTGAGTTTTGAATATAATAATTCATCAAGAATGCAAGTAATCTCTAAAGAAAGTAGTGGGATAATTGTGTCTCAAAGTGCCTAATGTTGTATTAATTAGTATAGTGTTACTATGGTGCACAATAATTTGGGAAAACGCTGATGGCTCAAAATCAAAAGATGAAGTTTAGAGATGGCTTTAAGTATGCCTCGAACGTTCGAGGACGCTTCGTTATGGCAACACGTAAACTGGACATAAAATTCGTGAGGTGCCTCAAAGTACCTGTATTATTAATTTCCAATCCGCCCAGAAATTGAAAGAAAACTGTATTGTCTTCGACCATTAAAATGTGACCATCGAAAATTCCAAAAACACTTCTATTACTAATTTGTAATGGTGCCGAAATTGAAGAAAAAAAGAAAACAAACAAACTATTAGATCTCTGTCCATGTGATAGCTGTCTATGATTTTCATTTCAAACCCAGGAACTGGAAGATGCAAATATTTGATTGTTATTTCGCATATTCTCCTACTGCGAATACGACGGAATTCTCATATTTATTGTGTCACTGCTTACAATACATCTGTCGCCGTGCGACAACTAGTCTCCAAGGCAGAGCTCTTATATACCAATTTTGTAATATTTACACTATATTTTAATATTATCTTAAAATTAAGAGAATGATGCGTCTTCATAACGTCATTTTCAAGACTTAAGTACAGGAGGTGGCCTTGCGTCGATTTTGAGCGCAAACTCCGTTCAATCTATCGAAAGCAGTCGTTTCGTCATCTGGAATGTAAAAGTGATGTTATAGTTAGTGAAATATAATGCGATTTTTAAGTTCGAATATCAAAGAGTTTTTACATTTTCTATCTGAGAGGCAAGGTAACGAGCGAGGAGATACTTTGTACCCGAAAATCACGATGTCAGTCTGTAGTGCATGGATGCATAACACGCAAAACTCTGAAACTTTTGAGCTGAAAATTGGTAAATATGATTGATTAATAGATTGTTAGTTATTCCGGGTGCGTCAACAGCTAAGGTCATTCTATTACTTTTAAGATAATATTAAAATTTAGTGTACAAAAGAGCTCTGTCTGGGACTCCCATAATTGTAGTGTTTTTTGCTTTCCTCGGGAGGTGGCGGTGATCCTGCCCCGCTAGATGGTGAGATCCGGCGCCGACTTAGTCGGCTAGAGGGGTTTTCCTCTACCAGGTATCTCCCACCAGCGTTGCACAGCACAAGCGGGGCTATCTCTCGGCTCCCTGGCGGCCTACCGGCCTGTGTGGTAGCGTAGTGCATATAAGTGTGTGTGTGTGTGTGTAAGGGGTGAGGATAGGACAAGGAAGACGTAGGAAAGATCACGCGCGGCCCGTGGTTCGTTTGTTAGGGTACTGCTCCGGCATTCGTCCGTTGTTGGTCGTAGAAACCAAGGATAACTACCGATCAGAACACCCTTCTGGCCGCGGCTGAATTCGGCCTCGCTAGAAAACCCGGCCACCCTCGGACTCGGACTTAGGACCTTCAGGTCAGGGGCACTGCAGTGACATCAGTTGATGCCCTGAGCCACCTCGCCCTACAATATGTTTGTAGAAAGGTGTAGCACTAAGAAGCGGACTTTTAGTTTGAACATCCCGCCACTTGGGGGTGAGCAGTGCCTGCTGTGAAGGGCGGAACTAGCGCCCTCTGCGAGCCAGCTGACGAATTTAAAAGGCCCAGTTTCCCCGGGCGTCGTCGAGGCCGGTCGGGTGAGGGAGGACTTCGCCCCCGGACGTACGTTGTTTTTCCTTGAGCGCTTATAAAAATTAAAGAGTTCATGGAAACGACTTGCACATGCCACGAGCGTGTGGAACTCATTCACTCCTTAGGCGTAGATTTGATAGGTGTTTCCGAGCACGTCAACTGAAATTGTTCTTTATGCTCTGATTCAAACACTATCCTTTCACGGTCGCGAACGGGATGGAAAAGGAGAGACAGTCATCCAATCGCAAGATTCGTTCCGATCTAAATTTTGGGTATTGAATCTCGCGATTGGAAGGCAGTGTCGTCCTCTCAGTTCAGCTTCTGACTTTCAAGAGACACTGTTTTAATTTAAATATAGTGTTGAGAATGTTTTATCCCGGGATGTGGCGGTGTTCCTCTTCCATGGTGAGACCCGGAACTGACCATTGCGTCTGCTTACGGGGTATTCCCCTCCAGGTATCTCTCCCAGCGGGGCATCCCCTCTTTGCTCCCCACTGGTCTCCTGACATGTGTTGTCTGGGAGAGGTGGCTCAGGGCATCAACTGATGCCACTGCAGTGCCTCACTGCAGGACCTCTGGGAGGTCCTAGGTTCTAGTCCCGACGGTGGCAGAATTTTCGACACTAGGCAGATTGCCAGGGCGTAATCAGACGCAGTCTCATGGAAAATTCTAGCACACAGCTTCACTGGTCGGTGGTTTGCTGTGGTTTTATCCGCTCAATTCCAGGCGAATGCCGGAGCATGAGGTCCCTAGCAAACGGACCGCGAACGATCTTTCCTTCCCACTTCTTGTCATATTTACACACACACACACACATACACTAACATGCACTACACTACCACCCATGACGGGAGCTTAAAGCGTGCCCCGTCGGGTGCGGTGTTCCACTGGTGGGAGATACCTGGTTGGGGAAAACCCCCACTACCCGACCATAGGGCGGAGCCGGATCTCTTCATCTAGCGGAAAATGATGCCGCCACTTCACAAGGAGAAAAAACATGTCCTACACTTACTGAACTAATGCCCTTAGCAGTGGACGCGCCAGGAATCTCTATTCAATTAATAAAAAAAAAAAACACATGTGCGGAAGCGTAAAGAACGTAAGTGTGAGTGCGCGTTAGGGGATAAAATAGCATATGACAAGAACGAGGAAGGAAAGAGCGCTTAATCCACGGCCCCTTAGATACGGCTATGCATCCGAGATTTGCTTGCAGTTGTTCGGAGAAACGACGGAAAGATCAGAGCAGGCAGCCCGTCGAATTTCTCTCCAGACAGCGACCGAATTCGACCTAGCGACCTTCCTAGTGTGGCTGAAGAGATGACGGCAATGCTGCCTCTGAGCTAAACAGAGACGGAAATCGTAAATTAGGGGAGATGGGGAGCATATTTTGCACATTTGCAGCTATTTAAAAGTAAAATGTTACCAAACGGCCCGAAACTAAGACCGTAATTGGGCCAGTTGTAACTTATGCCGCAGAAACGTAGAGTATAAAAGAAAAAAAAAATGAGCAGCTTCTTGTGGTTTTTGAAAGAGGGATTATGAGAAGGATATTTGGACCAGTTAAAATGCCCAATAGGATTGAAAGAATTATAAAATGCCGAACTGGACAGTATACAAAACATAAAAACATTAAATTTTATGAAAGCCATGAGATTAAGTTGGCTTTGTCATCTTAATGGGACATCGCATTATAGAAAGGTGAACAATATCTTTAACTGGAATACAGTGAACATCAGGAGAAGAAGAATAAATGGAAAGATGATGTCAAAGACGTCAGGAAAATGAAGATTGGAAATTGGATCAAGCACACGAAAAATGGAGAAAAATGGAAAAAAAGATAGTTGAGCAGGTGTTTCATTACAAAATTATTTTTTACTATCCTCTTTCTAATGAACCGTGTCCTAAGGATTCAGGTTATACGGGAAGAACTGTTATAGAAATTCACAAAGTTTCAGCACTAAGCATTTTAAACCTAAAAAGATGTGTTTTTAGAATTATTTCATGGTACTCAAGGTGGTTCTGACTAAAAGATAAAGAATTGATTTTTATCTAGTCTAGAGAAATATAACTATATCATCGTCATCTATATCGTCTTGGAAGTCCCTCAAAATGCGTGCTGAATATGATAAAATCAAATTTAATTAACATGAAATTACCTATTTTTTTCTGTGTAGAATCACTGAAAATCTGATAAGGTTACTGAAACATATCTTGGTAGTTATTTTATATTTTCAAATAAACATTGTGGTTTATGCCTCTTTAAGTATTATGAATTATGGATCTTAAATCATAATGATTTACCTCAATACCTCTCCTGCCACTACGGAATTTATATATTTATTTATATATTTATATATTTATTTATTTATAAATTTATATATATATATATATATATATATATATATATATATATATATATTTATTTTTTACGTCGCTGGAGGAGTGTGGTGGCCTTGAGTGAGACGTGCCCTCCCCCAGGCTAAAGACTGAAGAGGTGCCCGTGCCAGTCATGGCCTCGAAGGGTCGGGGGGAGGGGGGGGGGCTGAGGCCGAGAGCAGCTCAGAGAATCCACTCGACGATGCGGATTGTTTTCCTTCCACTCGCCCCCTCCTAACGCCGCGCCCACTGCCCTGTAGCTTGGTACGGCTTAGTTTCAGTCAGAGCCAGCCAGCATTGCCGCTTTAAAAGTTTTAGTTACCAGAAATGACAGTATACCATTTAAAGAAGTAAGATGAATTGATTATTTCGTGATGCCGGGTGCGTCAGCGGCTGTGGGTATTATCCCGTTGTATCCCGTAAGTGTAGTATATGTTTTGTATCACGGGAGGTGTCCGTGTTCTTTCCTCGCTCAGTGGTGAGATCCGGGGCCGATTTACAAGTTGGCTTGATAGGTTTTCTCCAGACAGGTATCTACCACTTGCGGAACAAGCTCCACGTACCCCACTTATGTAGTAGTGTGGTTCATTTAAGTGTGTGTGTGTGTGTGTGTGTGTGTGTGTGTGTGTGTGTGTTTGTAAGAGGTGAAGATAGAACATGGAGGAGGAAGGAATGATCGCGAGAAGTCCGTGACCCGTTTGTTAGGGTACTGCTCCGGCATTTGCCTGGCGTTGATTGGAGAAACCACGGAAAACTAAACCGCAGCCGGTCGCTAGAATTCTACTTCACAGAGCTGTTGAATTCAACCTACAGCTGACTATCTAGTATTGAAAATCCTGCCACCGTTGGCACTCCAACCCTAGGACCTCCTGGTCAGTGGGACTGCAGTGACTGCAGGCCGACGTTTCGCCTGTCATATCGCAGGCTTCCTCAGGGAAGTTCTTCAGGGTCGTCACTACCCCGAAGGAGACTACGATGTGACAGGCGAATCGTCGGCCTCTCTGCCACAACGCGACGTCAACCGGACAGCCTATAAGTCATGAACTCGAGCCACGGAAGCCTATGTGTACATCAGTTTTGATTGTTTAAACTCCATAGATTTGTATTGATACTATTATTATTACTACTATTATTATAAACAACTTTGGCTATGCGTGTCATTAATTGCCTTGTTTCCATCTTTAATTTTACTACCATCTTTCTTGTGTTCATTTATTTCGTTTTTAAAGCGCCCCTGGCGGCGATCGTTCATTGTCTTCTCCTGCGTGACGCCTGAGACTCTTGGCGACTGACGCTCCTTTCGAAAACACCTTCCCCCCACCCACCCACCCCTCACCCCTCGGGCGGTGCACAGTGGGCCCGAAGGTTGTGGGCAGTGACTGACTGAGGTTTACGGGCGCGTCAACTGGCTGTGGTCACTTGTCCCGTGGTTGTAGTGCTTGTTACATCTTGACAGGCGGCTGTGTTCGTTCTACTCTAGATTGAGAGCGGAACTGTAAGTCGCGTTGCGGGGAAATTTCCCTTTCAGATTTCTTCTTAACCGGGTACTATCTCAGCTGGGACAAGGTTTGAGCTCCTGCCTATGTGGTATTGTACAGTATGTAAGAATTAGTGGGCGCGCGCGTGTGTGTAAAGGGAGACGACAGGACAACGAAAAGGAAGGAAATATCGCGCGAGATCCGTTGCCCGTTTGTTAGGGTATAGCTCCGGCATTCGCCTGGTATTGGTCAAGAAAATATGTAAAACTAAGGGTCAGAGCAGCTGGCAGGTAAAGTTGTCTTTCAGAAAGTAGTTGAATTCGACCTAGTAGCTATGTCCTGAACCTAGTTTTGAAAATCCACCATCGATGAAACTTCAACCCAAGGACTGCCAACTCAGAGACGCTGCAACTGTTGTTACAGTGAGTCATCTCAGTCATCACGTTCAGTTCATTGTTTCTACAACGGTCCTTGGCGATGCATTCGGGGATCGCACTTATCTCCTTGCAGGATTATTCGAAATATTGTTTTCGAATGTCCGAAAGTCAGCTGCGTCTCGATGTGGAACGTAGTGTATGATATCCTATTGAAACAAGCAAACTAAAATGACGCGTCCTATGTTGAACGGACATGAGTGAGCTATTGCGCTGCCTATTCGCCTTCAGCCAATGAACTTCTAGCAACAGTTTGCATTACAACAATTATCACCGTGTCATTGAAATAGATACGTGAGGAGTATCGGTTTTTAAATAATCCTTTTTTTATGGCATCGTGTTATTTTTGGTTCGTCACCATTGAAAATTCACACTTTATCCCGCTTTCAAAATATTTCCCAACACTTCTCGTTCTCCATGCAATATGGCGACCAGCGTTTGTCGTGGCTTTAAGAATGAAGTGCCCGCGTTGTGGTCACGTGGTTAGTGACGTATCCGATGCCACGCAGAGCAAAAATCGGTGCGCCGGAGCCGCACACCCCTCGCTTTTCATAATGACGCATCCCGTGCTGACAAAACTTTCTAAACACCCGACCAGAAGTCATCGTATTGGCAGTCGAAGAGAAAACCTTCCTTGTACAAAAGCGATTGCCAGGGAAAAGGCATAAGTAACGGGATAAGCATTGTGCCCTGGGTACTGTTTCAGAATTTCCTTCGCATTATCATGCAAGTGGCCTCCAATGTGTCACACGTTGTACCTTATGCAAGCTTTACGAGGCAAATAATATTTTAGCGTGTGAACGTGGACAATGTATTCTATCATGCGATGTGATGTCAAGGCTCTTAAAGCTTTATTTCTTAAGCCTCTAACTCTTCGTATTGCCAAAACGATATTTCTTTAATAATTTCAGCACAACGGCGGTGTCTACATTTTTTCTCATAGAAATAGAATCATCATCAAGAATCCTCACCTTGCAGATCCGATAGTAATTTGGAATAATCTACATATTATTATTATTTATATATTTATTTTCAAAACTTTATATCTCACATTAGTATATTACGCAACTATTTCATAATGGTAAAGTTTGTTGCATGAGCAGCGAGCAACATTATAAACTAGTTGCATATGTTATTTTTTCAATAACTGCATTATAAAATTATAAGAATAAAAGTTAATGTTGGAGAAAAAATTCATTGTGACGTCTTTTTTATTTGATATCAGTGCGAAAACAAGGTGATCCGTTGTTCTAATTACTTCTACCTCCTCTCTTACTCTAGCAGTGAATGGCTGAATGTGTGATGACGCAATTATGTTCAATCACGTGCTTTAAACTGCAACTGGTGATTGGAATTTTTCTGAGTTCAATTACGTGCGGGTGGCTGTCATTGATTTGGTGTGTCAATCATTAATTTTAGGGGGCTTGCTGGATACGAGTTTGTAGGTCGACTGCTGTTATCCGTGGTTTCAACAATTTTTCCTATTCATTATCTAAGCTTGTCAGAGCAGAACACTATCCAACCGGCCATATACCGAGATGTTTGTGGTAGTGGTCCAAGGGGCGTTGTTGGAATAGTAAAAAAAAAAAGGAATTTTATTTTGCGAGTAGATAATGTTGCGTCACGAGGCTGAGTGGCGCAACCCTACGAGCAAAATAAAATCACTGTTACCTCGTGTGTCATACACAGTTTTTATAACGGCCTTAGTATCTTTCATTTTATTTTAATTCAGGCATACACATCGCTATGCTACATTAAGGTCAGTAGTAGCTCATGCGATCAGCCGAAAGTACTTTGTTCCCTCTGTTTTATTCATGTTTGAATATGATTCACTTTTAGCACTAGTAATAATATTTTAACTTTCAACACACCCTTGAATGCCCTAAAAGCAACCGCTTTTACTAGGGGCGGTCTAAGAATCATCAAATCACCTATCAGAATTTACCGCAATGGAACGCACATTTTGAGGTGTTTCTTCAGACATTTTCGCCATATTTTCGTGGCATCAGGCCTTTTGTGAGGCGGTGCTGTTCGCTCTGTCTTTCTCTCTCATTATCACTTTCCGAATGCAAATATCCAATAGGAATTGCATATGGTCAATATGGACTTTCGATTTATTCCATATTTCAAACTATCCAACGGAGTATGAACCTCAAACCACTTTCCTCAACAAGATTTATACACTTTTTCGATAACAATGCCCCACATTACGAGTTTGTCTGTCGACAAATATCCCATTTTTTTGTCGCAGCCGTTCAATACTTTCTCTTTTCTGTGTACGCACGTAGCAAGGAGAGAAAGCAAAAATCGTTTGCTTTTTTCTCCAAAGAAACTTCTACCAGGTTTTCGACAAACCTCAATGTTTGTGCGATGTCGTGGCAAAATCCATCCTCTCTCTCTCTCCCTCTCTCTCCTTCTTCCTCTCCCCCTCTTCCATTCTTATGCTGAGTTCGATCGATACCCATATGAATTTCAGTTGGAACTAACGCAATTTCAAATTGCCCAATTCGAATTATCCAATCACGTATGAATCAAAGAAAATATTTCAGATATGTTACACATGAATCAGATGTAGAAAAAAAACTATTTTTCTAACCATTTTCTCCAATTCAATTTACTCCAATATTATTATATTTTTGTGGTAATGTGAATGATGCTGTAGCAACAATAGAATAACGAGTGTCCGGGGAATTGGGGAAAACCCTGAGAAAACCCGGCGTAAGCTCGCTTCACCCACAAATTTACGCCAGCCTTTCTCGCTCTCCGACCCTCTGCCCGTCCGACACATCTCGTCTTCTCTCCCTCCCCCTCTCCCTCCTCGGAGCAGGCCTGGCTTTTTGTGTGCGGCGCGTTTCGTAAGCGCGCGGTTAATGTCGACCGGTCGCAGGGGCGCTGGGGCGGCGTTTAATGCCGGACGTCGCCTTTCGGCCCCTGGGGGAAGCTCGTTGCGTCGACGCGTGCGTGCTCCTCTTGCCGCCAGGGGGCAGGCCGGGCGCCCGCCGCCGGCAGCGCCATCTGGGCTAGGAATGCGACGTTTTCAAAACATCCTTTTCTTTTGCCCCCCCCCCCCCCCCCCAGTAACCCTGTGGAGAAGGGGAATTTATTGCCTTTAAATTATTTACATTAAACTGCTGTCTTGCGGCTTTTTCTTACAGCTTTTTCTTACAGCCAAATTTTACATTCTAGTCATAAAGTTAACTTACTTGCACTTTGGCATTACTAATGTACACTAAGATCAGTTTTGTTAATACTACAGAAATTGTTATTTTACGGGTGAGATATTTTTTTTCTTTTTCACTACATATACACATAATTTATACTTGTTTCATTATATACATAACCATTCATTCGCACTTCATTAAACTTCCAAAACATGCGCGTTTCTGTGAAACCCATGGTGAGCTCTCGCGCATCGATTCGGTCTTCAGCCAATGAGCTGCTGGCCCTGGTTTGCGTCTCAAAATTAGCGGGAATTTTAAATGCTGCCAGTTACCGAAAACATCACAAGTCGTTCCATTATATATATGGAGCTTTTTTTATTATTGCATCTTTGTCATTGAAACATATGAGGAGCGTTCATGCAAAAACAAACATTTCCATCAGAAACAAAAATTGAGTTAGCATTGCAGCAACACTAATGGCCGTCAGCTGCATCTTCTGCCCTGGTGTGGAAGGGCAAAAGCTAATATATCCCTATTTAATTTTACGTGTAAAGATACGAGGTTCAGGCAAAATCCAATATGTCTGCAGCGTGATTGCAAGCAATAAAGAACATGTCCGTGAAGCCAATAAGGTGTCAAGATTCACGATCACATGACTGCTCATGCCGCGTGGTTCACTCCCTGTGTGAAGTCTTCACAACAGCGTCCTGTTTTATTTAATCGATGAATGGGATCTCAAGGACGCAACAAATTTGAATAGTATGTGCATCAGAAATGTGAAACGAATCATTATTCAGAAAACAATGAAAGGAAAAAATATTCATACACTCAAAGTTAATCCACAGCAATATTTTAGTTTGATAAAGTCCCTGCTGTGTTTCTTAAAGTACCCGATGTGGTCTAGTGGCTAGGATACCTGGTCTTCACCTAGGATGCTCAAATTCGATTCTCGACATGGGAACATCGGTGTCAAGAAAGGCGTTTGTCGGGGTCAACTCGTAAATGATAACAACCATGCCGAGTCAATACGATTTTTCTTAGTACATAATTTGCCGTGAGAACATACGCGGATTACTCGTCTTACGAGCTACCATGTGGAGTAGTGGCTAGGATACTTGGGACATGGTGGCTTTTGAAGTAAGAAGGGAACTGTTTGCTCGTATTCTGCCAATAAATAACTTGAATCCGATTTACGATGATTTCGCCTGATTGAGAATATAAAGTTGGCCGCATTCGTCTGAAAGAGTAGATAAAGAAAAACAATTTTTTTTTCATTATTCCATGTGAAATAGTGATTAGGATACTTCGTTCATTCAGAAACCTTAGAGATGATACCCGTCTAGAAAATAATTGGTTTAATGACATTTGTCGTAAATGATATTATTACGAAGTAGCTTTAAAATGACATTGTATGTAGGAAACATGACAATGTTTCTTCGTACGAATACATGGTTTCTTTAAGTAGTTACGAGTGCGAAATTCTACTCCTATGGCACTATGTGAGCTAGTGGTTAAGTTTCCTGGATTTCGCCTAGGTGGCTTTGGTTGGAATTTTTGTAATGGAGTTGGTAGGTGTGATCGGTGAATGTCAGCTTAAAATGGAAACCTTATCTATTATTCCTCGCCCTGCTTTCGTCTGAGTGTGTAGATGAGCGGTACGACTTTCGTGTATGGTTGTGAAAATTGCTTTACAAGAATCCGCATCTCTGTCTGTCTGACTGTCCGCCTGCCTGCGGAACTTATTAGTGAAAAAAATCTAATAGTATTTTCTCGATCGTTTTTCTCTCGGTTTCACCGAATTTGAAGCCCAAATTTCGAATCTGAAACGGAAATTGTGATTATCAGCGTACTTTATATGACCTATACCCGCGTACCCTCAACATTTTCAAAACTGGTCCCAACTTTATTGAATAATATTTTGCATTTATCAAATTACAAATGGGAGAGAGAGAGAGAGAGAGAGAGAGAGAGAGAGAGAGAGAGAGAGAGAGAGAGAGAGAAGCAGACAGACTGACAGAGGGAGAGCGAGTAGAAGAAGAAGAAAATAAGTGAGGGAGAGGAAAGAGGAGATAGGTGCTGCAGGCTCTGAGAGAAGCGACAGCACCCCCCCCCAAAAAAAAAAACAACAACAACAACGCCTAACAGTGAGAGTTTCGGTGTAAGGCGGAGTGCCCTACAGCGCAGTCATGAAAGGAAGGTTCTCCTTTTGTGGGCTATCAGTGCCAAAGCTGCCACACGAAAACAAGCCCCTCTTCGCAGCTCCTTTGCACGTGAAGGGCCCGTGCATTGTTCTCGGATGGCCGGCGGCGCAGCGCGGCGCGGTGCTGAGGCTATCTGAAAAAAGAAATGAAGAAAAAAGAATATATCGCTATGACTGCTATGTTTGCTGTAGTAAAAGAAAAAAAAAACGTAAAAAACCGCGAGTTTATTTTTTCAGCATTCATACGTGAAATCTAGTAATTATTGTTTATTGACTAGAATGTGTTACTTTTGGGTTACGAATACGATAA
Organism: Gryllus longicercus; assembly: GCA_038098605.1. Lineage (NCBI taxonomy): Eukaryota > Metazoa > Arthropoda > Insecta > Orthoptera > Gryllidae > Gryllus > Gryllus longicercus. The sequence continues at coordinate 1,775,107 of JAZDUA010000257.1, read as the reverse complement.
AGAAGTGACGACCATATAAAACATCTGAATTCTGCTAGGTAAACAAAACACTGGAACATATGAATCAACCTGTCAGCCAACTTGTCTCGCTTATTCAGAATGATGCCAGAATATCAATTAATCACTGATGCCCCATTTTACGTAGCGAGGCTCAGGTCGTCAGGTTTGCTATTTCGTCAGAATTTCGCTAAGCTGCTTTTGACATCTAGCAGCGAAAGAAGGTATCACTCCGAAACAAGCTCAGAGGATTCTTTTAGGCTTGATGATTTTTTACATGTGGCATTTTTTTTACACGATTTTTTTAAGAAACAGCTCCTACGAAAGCAGGCGAACGAAGGTTTTTCACCCCTTAATAATCCATGGCTTTGATCGGATTGGAACCCGCGTAGTTGAGTAACGGAATATAATATGTCCTGGTAAGCACTCTTGACAAAAGTAGTGGTGTGAAGTGTCATATTTAGAATACTAGAAACACATACATAGTTAATGCTATAGTGAGGCACGACCAAAAACTAGAAATCGTAATGAAGCAATGTTTCCCTCAAATATTGTAAATGAGTGGTTTGAAAAAAAAAAGAAAAAAAAAACCTGCATATTCATGCCTGATTACGCTGCATGATACAAAAAGGAAAGAAAGTTGGAAAGTAACTTCAGACATTCATCAGCCTATGCTCCAATGGGCTACAAATAGCCCTAACATGAATCCCATAGAAAATGTTCGATCTATATCTAAAATAAACACTTTAAAGCTAGCTAATAACAATTCATTGCATCTGGCAAAATGACCTTGATTTGAAATAATGTATTAAACATTGATTTTCAACATGTCTATATGTTAATTATATATATGTTAATTATGTATAATACGAACTTGACTATAATCATAATGGCTGACCTTTACGCAAGCGCTTATTCACGGTCCCCAGTGTGGCCCCCTGCTTGTTCAGTCAGCCCGGCATGAGAGGTGGAAGGAGAAGTTAGGCGATTCTAGCCCTTGGTCTACAACGTGAAACGCCGGGACATAAATTACGTCGGGTCTTTTTGACCCAACATACATTTTTGAAACATTAGTCAATTTTAACATTCTAAGAAACATTTTTTTTCTTTTCAAAATAATCCTTTTCATCATGCATTGTACGTTAAATTCTCATTTTCGCCAAAGAAATGCCCTCCACTGCCCTGTCACGAATGTGCGTTTTTCGTGCCTTCGACTTATTGTGACCCATACGTTGTAGAACAAAGGCTAGTATTAATGAAAGAGGGGAAACATCAGTACTGGCGCTCCAGTGGTAATTTACATTGATTGATGGCATTTGATTGATTGATTGATGTCTCCGAGCACATCAACTGCTACGGACAATAGCTCCATTACTGTACTGAAGGTTTTATCCCGGCAGATGGTGGTGAGCCCTTTCCCACTAAATGTTGAGATCCAGCGCAGATATGTATGTCGGTATGCCGGGTATTTCATCCTCCAGGGAGCTCCAACAGCTGGACATCGCTCCAGCCGGGACAAGCTCTAAGCTTCGCTCTGGCCTCTGGTAGTGTAGTACATGTAAGTGTGTGCGTAAGTAAGGGGTGAGGATAGAACTAGTAATGGGAAGGAAACATCGCGTGCTGGCCATAGCCCGTTTGTTAGGGTACTGCTCCGGCGTTCGCCTGGTGTTGATCGGAGAAACCACGAAAAACTTCCGATCAGAGCAGCCGGCCGCTAGAGGTCTTCTCCAGACAGTGATTCATTTCGACCTAGTAGCTGTGAAGGTAGTGTCGAAACTTCGTCACAATCGGATCTCGAATGTACGACATTTCAGCAGAGTTACTGGCGAGCAGCAGCAATGCTGTCTCTGAGCTAAGCACAGCGCGGCAGCGCTGACTTCTGACCGTGTGTACCGCAAGCTGTCTCACTTTCTTCTTCGCTTGCGAGACGCTTCATTGATTTTGCAACTTTATTGACTTATTGTACCCAGACGCAGATCCTGTCAGACATCCGAAGGAACTTTTGAAACACACTGTATTTGCTAGGTCTTTCTAATAATTTAGCCAGATAAAATTCGAACTTATCAATTCGGGGAATTTCATAAGGGTGTACTTTGAGCTTTTAGTTGGCCGTGCGTAAATAAGTCATGCCTAAATAGTTATGGAATCTCTCGTGTAAATCGCCATTCGCTATTTCATAACCTCCCTGCAAATCCAAATTAGTTCTAAGTACTTGCTTTGCGTCATGTCGTTATCGAAATGACACATCAGAAGTTGAAAATACAGAGGTAGCTAAATTATTAGACTAATGTCATTGAATGAGGAAAATATGAGGTTTCTAATGTTTTAAATAATTGCCTTTATTCATAATTAACATATATTTATAATTCACATATAGAAATGATGAAAACCTATATTTATTCCAATCTTTCAATTTAAGGTATTTTTGGCTGGCGCAACTGAGTTGTTTTAAGCTAGTTTTTATGTTCATTTCTCCAGTTTCTTTTAACTACAGATCAAAAATCTTCTATGGGATTCATGTCAGAGCTATTTGCAGCCCATTAGAACATAGATTGATCAATGACTGGAAGATATTTTTCAAATTTCTTTCGCTTTGGGGCATGAAGCGTAGTCAGGCATGAACATGCATAGATTTTTTCCAAACCGCTCATTTATTCGAAAGAATTATTTGTTCTTTGGGACCTCGAGGTTTGGGTCGTACCATTAACAATGTATGTGTTTCCAGTATGATGAACAACATGGCACTTCACACCATTTCTTTTGTCACGTTCTTACCAGAACACATCTGTTAGGTCAAGAAGAAATATATTTATTCCAATATTTTGGCCACCTCTATAATTTATTGAGAATCGTTTCTTCATCATTACACAGATTGCACTTACGAAAATAAAGATGACTCATGGAATCGCCATTTAAGCCAAGTTAGTTCTCAGTACTTGTTTGTCTTCATTATCGACGTGGTACTCAGTCGCGTAGTTTCAGTTGGTGACACCCGGGGCAAAGCTCATGGTATAGCCCACGTCGATAAATTAAATCTAAAAATATCTATTCCTGAATAGCCTATAAATTATTTATTAAAGATTCAAGTCTATTTTTTAAATTAAAAGTATATTTTTACATTTATTTATAATATCTTAAAAAACATGTATTTCAGAATAATTAAAATATACATTTTACATAAATCATTTAAACCAAAATATAACTAATTGACAAATGCATGTTTTTTTTATAAAAATATAATTTTTAAATAAATCATTAAAATTATATAATTCCAACTATAAAATGTTCTAATTGGTGTCACCCCTAAAATGGTGTCACCCAGGGCGATCCGTCCCCCCTGCCCTCCCCTAACTACGCCTCTGGTACTCGTAGAAGAAGTTGAAAATGAATTTGGTAGAATCGTTTCCTCAACATCGCACAGCTTGCAACTATCAAAATACAGATGACTCACGCAGCTGGCTTCATAGCAACCTGAACGTGCAACTCGCAAACTTCGGACAATTGTGCGGCATGCTTTATTCTCCCCCCCCCCTCCCTTTCCCTTTTCGCTTCGAGTTGTTTTTGTTTTGGGCCCGTCGTCGTGACTGCCGCGCGGGACAGCTGAATAACGTAACGTTTTTATCAATGGCTACGCGACAACAGGCAGCGAAACCCCTTTCCCGCGGGCTCGTTGCTCAAGGTCACGCGGTCACCTCTGCGACGGCGGCGCTGTGGGCGGAGCCCTCGCGAACCACTGGGCTGGAAGGGGGGGGGGGATAGAAAACAAACAAGAGAACGCCGCCTAAAAGAAGCCCAAACGATGGGTGCTAAGATGATTCTTCCTTCGGCAGCATGAAGACTGCAGGTGTGCTTCAGTCGCAAATGTGGTACACATTTTAGTTTTTCTTTGATGTTGGTATACATGTTTTACATACTACATGCATACAGAAGCTTTGGAGGTATAACGGTTGGCGTATCGGACTGTTATACCCAAGTTGAAAGCGGATTCAATCCCGATCGAAGCAATGGATATTTAAGGGTGAAAAACTTCTTCGTACGCCTTCCTTCGGAGGCGAGGTAAAGCCGGCTGCTCCTTGTTATAGATATACTGCAGATAAAACATCCTGAAGCCTAAAAGAAGCCTCTGAGCAAAATGTTCGACGCCTCTTTCATCGTGGGAGTGATATCTTCTTTCGCCACTAGATGGTGAAAGGAGCATAGCGAAATTTGCAGAAGAGAAGCCCTGAGGGCCTTAACCTCCCCACTTACTGCCGGACAAGTTTTAAAGATTCACTTTCTTTGTGAATGTTTCTTAAGAAGCGTGTTTAAACACATTTGTTCATAATTGTTTTCACAATATTAAATATAAAATGTAAAGGAAAGGGCAAGCTATTCTACTGCATTGGTATTTCAGACGTAAAATGAAGAATAGAAAATTTGTATTTCGTTACATGTTAGGAGTTATTTTTATAATCGGTTTCTTGGAACACGTAATGAATATAAAAATCCTCACGCACTTTTGAAAACTCCCCTTTCCAGAAAATTAAGTTTTAAAATTAATTTAAGGTTTTCAAAGGAACCACGTATTCCAACAAAGATAATTCTCAAAATTTAACACTTTAAAATCTCTGTCTTTCCTGGCGCTAAAGAAAAGTTACAAAAAAGTTTCATATTCACTATAAGGAAAATCAGGCTAAAACAAGAGGGGAGAACAACATTTTTGGTCTTTTGCCGTAAACCTTTTTTTATATATGACGTCATCTTTCTACAAAATACATAAAACATACAACAAGGATAATTAAATTAAAACTTTAATCAAAACATTTAATACACGGGTTTGGTTTTTTTGATGAAACTTTTTTAAGTTTCTCAGACGGCTAGGAGAATTTATTCTCCAAATACGAATTTGTAACGTTAAAAAAGCAAAATATTAGATATTGGACAGATTTATGCCCCAAGAACTATAATGGTTCTAAAGAGGGTGTTCATTAGAACCAGTTAACGTCCATATTTTTTTTTTATTTTTTACCTAATTTTAATTATTTACATTCAGTTGTTTATAAATTAACTAGTTGTTAACTTGACTAGGTTTGCATTTCAAATTTCCCTCCCATAATTCGCTTTCATAATGCCCTTTGTAAGAGAACACGTAGCGACATTCAATTGTTTTCATATTTCCCTCGTCACCACCACTCGATCCAAATAAGTTATGCAGTGAATACGGAGCTTCGTATCGAAAGCAATGGCAAGCAAGTAAAAAAGAAGAAAAATTTTATTGCGTAAGACTAAGGGAGCTGTTCCAAAATTTTCTCGTACCCTCTGTGCGGACGCCTATGGCGGCCACTTCTCATTATGACAAGTTTTTTTTCCGCATCCGCGACTGTGGTATCTGTGTAGGGTTTCTCCTGTGTGTCTTCTCTGAATCCGTTTTAACCTTCGAGTTAAACTATTCTCGCTTTCTGAAGGTTGTCCCGACTCCTCCACTGGCACAGAGAGATAGCTCTGGGAACTTGGTCAAACAATAACGCGTTTTCGAGCGACCGCCTTACGCAAAAGGAGGAAAAAAAGACAAGAGACTGCAGCTACGCGAAGCACATCCGGATACGCTGCTGCTGCCGCCGCCACCGTTGCCGCAGCCAACGCCGCTACCAACACCGCCGTGACTTCGCCGCCATCACCAGCTTCACAGTGTGCCGAAATAGGCCCGAAAGAGTACATGTTATTTTAACCCTTCATTGCATAAGCTAAATGTTTTTAAATTGTATAAATTGTACCTATTTGCTGCATTTTTGACCCATTATTTTTTTTTGAAAATAAATAAATATTTTTTTTAAAACGTTTTTACAATAAGATTATGATTGTTTGGGTTGAGGATACAGTTGTTTCCATTTGCAGACAATGAAGGCAGTTTACATTTTAATTAAAAATATAAATATATTGAATATTTTTCATTTATTATTTTCATTATATATAAATATATTGAATAGTTTTCATTTATTATTTTTAAATGCATATTTTACTTGAAGACTCTCTTTAGATCCCGAATGATTTGGTCGGTGATATTTTAAGTATTTTGTTTTACATTTTCAAAACAGTTGTAGTTACGGTAGGGTTAAAAGAGGGACAAATGTTTCTGAAAAGCCCTATCGGTACAAGCTTTCTGGTCGTTTTCACGTTTGTACTGTAGTAATAATGGGAAAAATAAAAGGATAATGAGATAAATTAAACAAAAGCAGATTTACCGCTGAAACTGCACCATGCGACGTCTGCCATATCCATGCTTGGGCTAATTTGCTAAATAGTTTGTTAATAATTCATCTTTTCTGCTTTCCTACCTCACTTCATTTTTCCAAGGGAGTTGAGGCTTTGCTTTTTATTGCTCTAAGCTTCAAGCCCCATATGTAATTTAATAATCTAGTACTCTATGTCTTTCTCCATTGATCCAAGCGCGTCAAGATGTTTTGATTTGTCTGGAGACTTCGAACTCCATACTTCGGAATTATCATCTTACAAATGGTCTGCGTTCCCACTCTCACTATATTGATTCAAAGGAATTGGAAATAGATTACTCTTGCTATGCTCTCAAGGCTATGAGCATGACACTTTTCAGCATGCTTATCGCATTTCATCTCCATTCGCTTTGATCCATTATTATTCCCCCAAAAACATCCGTCTATTTACTACCACTTTCAAGTCACTTTGAGACATAAATTAATCTGCTTATTTCGCCAATTTTTAACTCGCTATGAATCATAAAAGGACTTCACAGTCTTCGAAATGTTTTCAGGCTATTTGAGTCTGAGAAATATCCCTATATCCCCAAAAGTTTTCATCGTATTTAGTCCGTATTATTAAGCCGGTTCTTGCCAACTATTGCTTCCCAAATTCGCATATGCATGTTTTATCTCTTCCTACCTGCAATTCCTTAGCGAACCTTTGCTTACGCTGCTTAAACGGTCATTTGTAATGCTCTCGACGCCGGGGTTGGTTTGCCGTCCAAGTGCTCCCACCGTGGAATACACCAGGTTCCCCCATTCTCTCACTTGATGTGACCTTATTATCAGTTTGCCATAAGCCGTATTCCAAAACCCCGGCCATCAGACGTGTACTAAATATGAAGGTATCCAGCCTTTACGGACACTAGGCATTACTTGATGGTCAGTTACCTAAACCATAACGTCGCCACCTTAGGCTGATATTCCCTAGTATCAGGGCCTCTAGGGCTTTCCCCAGGCTAGCACAGAGCGAGGCTGCTCAGTGCATCAAATGCTGCCACTGCAGTGCCTCTGGCCAGGAGGTCCTAGGTCCGCGTCCCGACTCGGGCAAGATTTTCGACACTAGCTTGTCAGGTACGTGGAATTCAGTCGCTGTGTGGAGGAGAATTCTAGCGGCCAGCTGCTCTCACCGGTATTTTTCCGTGGTTTCTCCGAGCAACACCAGGCGAATACAGGAGCAGAACCCTAACGGACCGCGCGGGATCTTTCCTTCCCCTTCCTTGTTCTCCCCATACATACACACCTATCTTCCCCCATACACACACTTACACGAACATGTACACACCCGTGCACGACAGGTCAGGAGCTTAGAGTTTATCACAACTGGGATGGTGTCCTGCTGGGGGGAGATACCTGGAGCACTGCCTGGTTCAAATCTTTCACTACACTTACGGTACTAATGGCCATAACTGTTGATAAGCACGGGAGCTCAACTCACAGAGAAGAGGCTCCCGATGGCGGACGGATTTATTGATTGATTACTGATTCTGGGAGCATCAACTGCTAAGGTCATTAGTGTTGTAACGCAGTGCATGTTTTTATCGGGTGATGTAGTGGTGCTTTCTTCCAATGGATGGCGAGATCCGGCGCTGACCTACCATCGGCTAACGGGGTTTCGTCCAATTAGGTATCTCCCACCAGCAGGGTGAATCTCAAAGCTCGCGACATGTGTGGTAGTGTAGCGCATATTAGTGTAAGTAAGGGGTTACGATAGAACAAGGATTGCGAAGGAAAGATCGCGCTCGGTCTGTGGCCTGTTTGTTACGGTACTGCTCCGGCATTCGCCTGATGTCGGAGAAAACACTGAAAACTACTGATCAGGTCTACGGCCGCTGTAATTATCCGCGTCCAGCGGGCGAGGCTCCACCTCACCGCCCGGTCGAGTCGTGGGGCCGGCTGCCCAAACTGTTTCTTCGGCCCAGTGTGCGCCTCCGCGCCGCGCCGGTCCCACCGCCCCCACCGCCTCCTCCGCCGCCTCCGCCGCCCGCCACGGCCCCCCAAGGACGACGTCTTCGGGAAGCCGAAGCGGCGCATGCTAATGGACCAGGAGGCCTTGGCCGCCGCCGCCTTGGCGGGGGGCTGGGTTTCAGCGCGTTCCCGCTGCCCGCTCACGGCGTCACGGGGCAGAGGGGGAGGGGCGGGTGGCGGGAACAGCGTCGCATCAAGTCTCTTGCCGCGGACGCCCGCCGCGCTGACGAGCGCGTCGCGTCGGGTCCTACAAAACAGTCCATTCCGGAATATAAGGCACATTAGGGAGTTTGGGCACGCCATAGCCGGTGGCACTATCGATCTTCTGCGCATGCGCATGCGCAGAAGATCGATAGTGCTTTAGCATTCGAGGTGGCACAAACGCCCTATTTGGGAGTTGTTGCACGCCACAGCAGACGGCAATATCGATCTTCTGCGCATGCGCAGATGCACTAAAGTGGTGCGGTAACTTGAACTGCGCATGAGCAAGAAGATCGATAGTGCTTCGACGTTCGAGTTGGCCCAAACTGTATTTTGTACCTGGTGTAGATGGGTGGGCTCGTGCGCATCGTATACGGCTTCAGCCAATGAGCTTCAGGCACCATTTTCCGTGATAATATTGGCGGGAATTTTAAAAGCAGCCACATACCAAAATTATCATCTTGTTACAAGACTTTGAAACATATTTATGCAGCATTTCTTTTAAATATTGCATCTTTTACACCTTCGTTGTGTTAGTTTTGGTTGATCACAGTTGAAAATTGTCACTTTATCCTACTTTCATTATCTTTCTCAACACTTTTCGCTCTTCATGCAACATGGCAGCCAACATCTCGTCGGCTTTTCAAACGTAGTGCCCGTGTTGCGGGTACATGGATCGTGACGCAAGCTGATGCTGCGCAGAACGAGCAAAAATCGTGGAACTGGAGGAACCCCCCCCCCTCCATCCACCATGGAGTTTGCACGGCATAGTGTACAGCAATCAACAGCACTATCGATCTTCTGCGAATGCGCAGTTTTCTGTAGAAAACTGCGACTGCTGTAACATTTGGCCGTGCAAAAGCTCTCTATAAGGATTGGAATTGATAAGGGAATCGAATTGCAAGAAAGGAATCGATTCCCAAAGGAATCTGAAGAAAAATGTTTCTAACGAAAGCATTGATCCCAGGATAGAATTACAAGAAAAGGAATCATCTCTTCATGATAAAAGAAAGAAAGAAAGTGAAAGAGAAGAAACAAATCAAAAAATTCTTAAAAACGTACCCATCAAAGTGTCGTGATCGCAATCGGTTTGGAGGAAGATTATATTGACGCAATGTAAAACATTCCAACATCACCGAAGGCAGCATTGCTCTGAGCAATGTAGTCTCCTACCAGCCCTACGGGTTTGAGCGCCATTTGGTAATACCTCAGAACTATCAGTTCAGGGAGTGCAATTTACCCATTCATATGAAATCAAAAAGTAATTCAGTTGCTACATTCTTCATTGCCAATAAAATATTTATACCTTGATACTGACATTTACATGGGAAAGGTCACATCAGAACAAAAGCGAATCAAACTTTTATAATAATGTTTAAGTTATTTAAAAAAAACGCTCTAAAATTAATGTAGAAACTTCAGTGCCAAAATCTAAATATATATTATACGGCCAACCGTAACATACGCTTGTCTAACTTGGGTAGACGCAGCACTTACTCATCTTAAAAGATTGAAATTATACAAAGTAAGTCATTACGGTGGACACTAAAAGCCCTTGATTTATCTCTTATACACAAATTCAAAAAGAATTGTCAATGGATCAATTATCATTCTAGATTAATAAGTTTAGGTTTTGTATTTTATGTTATCTTCTTGTCGAGCAACTGCTACTTTTTGACTATTAGAAGCAGCCTAAGCACATTCTTGAATTAGATAAATATTTTACAAGTATCATTACAATCTCCATACTTTACATGTTCTGGTATCAGTTAAAAAATTCTTTCTTTTATCCTACAAATTGTTATAAATACAAATTATGTATGTTTTTCCAGAGAAAATTCATTAATATTTAGTATTCCTCACGTAGAGTTTTAGTATTCCCTACAAAGGAAAGTAAAGGTTAGGGAAGGAAAAATTGCGCTCGGTCTATGGTCCAGTGTTGCCGCTGAGCTAACACCGCTGGCGCACCGCGAAAAAAAGCGCAGTCATGCCAGAATTTGAAAAATTTGCTGTCTATTCCAATTTCCCTTGATTTCGCGTTGCCGTCTACGTTTAAAACCCGATTCTTCAGTCGGAATAAAGAGCTTGATTACGTCTTCGCCGTGGTGCCGACTGTGAAAACAACAATTTCCGACTTGTGTTGTTCTCGCGGACGTGTCTCACCTAGCGTGCATCTAATCACTATGCGCCCGGCAGCGTTCATCTCTTTAAGAAGACACGCGCCTCAGGAACCGACCCTGAGGTACACCTCCCGAGCGGAAATAAAACAACAAAACAACAACAAAAACGACAACGGCGTCGGGCACGGGCAGAAGTGTACTGACAGGCGCAATCTAGGCATGGACAGACCCTACGCAATGCCACTCTCGAAGGGAAACCTGCGATGTTCAGACGAGTATTTAAGGTTAGTTACGGTATAAATATGTATGTGCAGCGGCACGCTACCGCGACAGAGACAAAGAGAGAGAGAGAGGAGAGAGAGAGACAGAGGCAGAGAGAGAGAGGGGCAGAGAGGAGAGAGTTAGGGGGAGAGAGAGGGAGGGGGAGAGAGAGTGGGAGAGGGAGGGAGAGAAAGTAGGGGAGAGATGAAGAGAGAGAAAGAAAGAGAGAGAGACGGGGAGAGAGATGGAAATCCGAGGGGGAGGGGGAGAATGAGTAAAAAGGAAGACGGAAGGAGAAAAGGAAGAAAAGGAAGCAGGCGAGCAGAGTATTTTTAAAATAAAAAAAAAGGTTTTCCTTAACGGTTGCTGCCGACCCTTATACAGAAACGGACCGACCAACTCTGGCCAAGGTCAGGGGTGGCCCGCCTCGCCAGCGGGTGCTGTAGGGCGTGGGGGATGGGGGGGGGCGGGTCGCGCGCCCGAGAGGTGCAGGCGATCTAATGCGTGTGCGTTACCCACTTTTTGCCTTGATTCCAGGCAAGCGATTAACAATGTGGGGAATTCATACGCTCTCACGACTCATCCTGATGCCCCGTTGATTGTAGGCGTGCGCAGAGAGGGAGAGAGAGAGAGAGAGAGAGAGAGAGAGAGAGAGAGAGAGAGAGAGAGAGACAGACAGACAGACAAACACAAACAGAGAGAGACAGAGAGACAAAGACAGAGACACAGAGACAGAGATAGCGACAGAGAGACAAGCAGAGAGGCAGAGGGACAGAGGCAGAGAGGCAGAGTGACAGTGACAGAGAGAGAGAGAGAGAGAGAGAGAGAGAGAGAGAGAGAGAGAGAGAGAGAGAGAGAGAGAGAGAGGTGGAGTAGGGTGCCGTGGATACACATTTAGAAAGGGCCCTAATAGCCCTACGTAATTGAACATTTGATTTCGGTAAACATGATAAATTCCTGATATTTCCCTTTATTTCGGGGGAATTGATACGTGAATTTTGAGAAACAAGCTCCCCAAACCATCTGATAATCCTATAAATGATTCTACCAAAAATCAATTGTATAAAATGACGCACTCATTTTATACTTTCATTCTCCATGTAAGTTTTATTTAATTCCTAGAAAAATATGTTGAACGAAAAAAGGGGCCAAGAGTTGCCTAGAAATGTAGGTGGACCCCTCCTGTGTTTTGGCTGCGCATGCCTACGCAAATTATTGATTTGTTTTGTGTTTTCGGGCGCGTCAATAATGGTCTTTAGGTAGTACTTCTCCGGCATTCATCTGACATTGATCGTAACTATTTATTTATTGTTCACATGTATGAGCAGGATTAAGCAAACGTTTTAGTTGTTTGAACAAAATACACTCATTTTCTTTGTAGTAAGGAATATTCGACAGAAGTAAACTTTATCACTTTGCGTGTATTTAATTATCGTTGTTCACTCTACACAGGCCCTTTAATTGCCCAAGGGTTTTTTGCTTCACTCTTTTCCTCAGACGATCATGTCCCACCAGCCCTGGCCCAAGGTGACGCAATCACCTTGTAACCCAGTGACGGGAATAGCGTAGGTGGCAGAGACGTGTTGCCCTGTTCCGCTAATTTACTCTTTGTGGTAATTTTCTTCTTTTTCATGTGTGGTTGATAGCCGCCTTGCTCGAAATTAGCTTGGCATCGTCACACATCGTCCCCCTCCTTGTATTCCGCGTTTACAATGTTATCAATTACGACACGCAACTGTGTTTATAAAGCATGGAAGGAAAACGAGAAAGCAGGCAGGTATTGCGTACACGTGTTGAATGCGGGGCTGGATTGTGTATGAGTATTGTGAAGGCCAGCAGAGCGAATTTGAGAAGATTGTCAAGTTTGCAGAATTAATTTTGAAAATCCTAAATATTTTGAGTCTCAGTAGTGAACAAAGAGTTATATGGTTTTCGAAAAATTTAGAAAAAAATAGCACGTAAAAATCGAAATATAACAGTTCTGAACGGTGGTCAACCGTTGGTCAAATATTTTGGATTTTCAAACTTTGCCCCCCCCCCCCCCCAATTTCACACTGGAGAGGTATACGGTTTTTCCTAAAAGTAATATGTTGGAATCTATTACACTTCTCAAGTGTTTATCAAACTTATTAATTAGATCGCTGGTGAGGTAGATACCTTTTAATAATTAAATATGAAAAACAAAGTCCTGGACTTCGTTTTCGTCCCCGCTGCAAGTTCTGAGGATGATCGCTACGCGATCGAAACGATCATTAGTAAAATAAATTTTTGAAACCAGACACCTTTAATTTACCATATTTAAAGTTTATCAAACTGTTAACTTAGACCTCAAATTGAATTTATGTAGCGTACTATAGTCACATTCACTCTCACAATATTCAATATATCGAAGTACATTTACTTATGCTGAAATACATCAACAAAGCAGGCCTGAATTATAAAAGTAATGGTGGTAAAATGTTTTGGAAGAACTAGCATACATTTACACACTATTGAATCCCAATATATTAGCCTGACTTCTTTCCAAATTCGCATTTTTAATTAAATTTACTGCTCAATCAAAATTTTATAGCGCTCGAAGTTGATGCATTAACACTAAGATATTTTATGCAGTTGCCTCTGGTGCAAAGTAGAACACAGAAGATTAAAACGAGTTGCAGATTAAAACGCCGTAAGTGAATGAGCAGGTCGGCTTTACGAGCTCGTAAATGCGAAGCCAAGCAAACCGCGAGAATCACCTTCTCTGCTTGCAGTGTCGGAAGCTTAGATGGTGCACGGTTCTGCGTTCTGCACGCGTTGCAAGCTTTTGTGGGGACTATGCTGTCTCTTCGCCTCCCTCTCTCTCGCTCTCTCCCCATCATCTCTCTCCCTCTCCCTGTCCTCCTCTCCCTCCCTCTCTCCTTTTATATCTCTCTTCCTCTTTCCCTCTCTTCTTCTTTTCCTCTCTATCCTTCCCTCTTCCCCCTCTGTCTCCCCTCTCCTTCGGTCTCTTTCCTCTCTATTTTTCTCTCTCCACTCTCTTCCTCTTTCCCCCAAGTCTCCCCCCTCTCTCCCCCTCTCTTCACCCTTCTCTCCCCCCTCTCTCCCCCTCTCCCCCTCTCACTCCCTCCTCTCTCCCTCCCTATCTGCCCCTCTCTCTACCTCCTTTCTCTTCCTCTCATTCCTTCCCTCCCTCTCCCTCTACCTTCCTCTGCACCTCTCTCCCTTTTCCTCTTCCTCTCTCGCTCCCTCTCCCCCTCTCTTCCTCTCTCCATTCCGCTCCCTCTCTTTCCCTTTCTCTCACCAGTCTATTTTTCTCTTACCCCTTTGTGTTTATTTATTTATTTATACATTTTTCTTGTCAAAAATAATAAGAAAGGTGTGTGTTGTAAAGAGAACAAGTGCAATATGTGCACGTTCTGGGAACCAAGACAGGTTCTTTCAAAATTGTACTATGCAATGTTGAAAACGTCACATTTAACATTGCGGAATCCTACATGATAAGATTTTGAGTTTTTTGTGGCATTTAAAATCGCATACCATGTCATTCCAAAACCCAGAGAAATCCAAAAATATGGGGGTGGGGGGCGAGGAGACGATGTGTTTCAATTTGTATTGCGAAAGAAAGGAAGGAAAATTTTATATATTTACAAATTGCTGCTAAAGTATTAAACAATGAATTACAATAATTTTCGGCAAGTGTGTCTTTCTATATTTTTTAAACTGATACGCTATTGCTTGTTATAGTCTTCGACACGGAGCTGAATATCTTACTTGGATCGAGGGGAATAAGTTTGCAAGGAAAATATGAAAAGAGTTGAATGACGCTACTTGTTGTCTTATAGAGACAAAACACAATTATGGGAAGGAAATATGAAAAGAGAAACCGTGTGAAGTTAACTTCTAGTTAATTAGTAAATTTGAATTAATAAAATTAGATAAAAAATAAAAACTTATGTGTAGGTAGGAACGTGTATTATCGTCATTAGTACGTAAACAACTACTTCAGTTTCAAGGTGTAGAAAAGACGTGTATATTTCGAAATTTTTCTGAGCTTGCGTTCCTTTCCGGGGAACACAGAAGGACACGTCTTTCATTTAAGAAGCTCAACTGCTCTCTACATCGACAGATATTACAATAAGTTTGCACCATTGATAAAACATTAATAATCGTTTTTAACCTTAATAAACTAATAGTAATTTGTGCACTAAGGGCGTTATCAGGGTTCTAATGACGAGGAGAGAGGCCTGAGGGCCTTTGGTCCCAAGGTTTCTTTGTCGCAGCGATCATCAGGATCAGTTAACGCTCATGATTCATGCATGATTTTATTTTTACCTAATTTTAATTATTCTTCTTTACTTATTTATTAATTAGTAAGTTTACAACTTTTATTCGGTTTGTAATTTCATATTTTCCTCCCATAATTCGCTTTCATAATTCCCTCGGTAACAGAACACGTAACAACATTCAACTGTTTTCATACTTCCCTCGTAACCAGGATCCTCTCCATCCAATTAAGTTATGCACTGAATACGGAGCTCCGTATCGAAGGCAAGCTATAACGTACTACTTAATAAATAATATTTGCATTCTGGATGATACTATTATAGAAAAATTGACATTCCTTTATTTCTCCATGAAATATTTTCAAATGTGGACGTAAATGGCCCTATTGTCTCCTCAAGGTCTGTAAGCGCCGCTACCCACGCAAGTGCGGCTTCTTTGTTATTGTCCCCAGTACCATCTGCTCCGTATCAAAGAGAAAATAATCATACTTTTTAACTAAATTTACAATGCAAAGTTTGGATATAGGCTTCCGCCAATAACATTTTAAGCATATTTTCAATGTTCTGGTCTGTACGTTGTATTTTTTTTGTCATCCAGAGTATTTGATTTCGTGGATATACCCAATGCATGGTGTAAGCTATTATGACAGTGGGAACAATTTTTCCCCTTTTCCTTGCAGGAAAAGGAACTCGTCATCGGTAACAAGGCTTACATGGCGTCATGACGTCATTCGAAAGAAACTGGTCGAGCGAATGACAGCTCGGCGAGTGAAACAGTTTAATGGTGGAGTATTATGGTCCGTATAAAAGATACCGAATCCTCGCAGAAACTCTCACTAAAATAATGTTCCAACATTACTAGTGAGTTTTACTCCAATTTCAAAAGAGTGACACTTTTAAGCCACGCCCAGAAGGAGAGGGAGTTATTGCCATACAATAATTCTCAGGAGCTCCAAAACCAAACGTAAACGTTCCGAAAACAATCGGGAGCTCCAAAATCATAACCAAGTAAGTACTGTCGAAGTGTCAGAAATTTCCAAAAGTTCAACTCAAAATAGATCCTAGAGTTTGGGGCCATTGTAGCATAATTGGTCATCCCTCAGGGTTTATAATCCAAATAATAATTTTGGAGACATCAGGCGATCCTTCCTAGGTTTTGATTGCTGCAATGGAATTATTGACAATCTTTAATTCTAAAAACCATTTATATTCTTTTAACAATTAAAGAACAATCAGTTTTCACCAAGAAGTTGTGTTTTTCGACTCCTGATAGGTGAGGCTTGGGAGTTATTGCTTATGATAATATTTATAAACATTTAAGTACTAATGCAGCTCCCAATCGGATGATAGCGTCCTTTCCGTGCAGATCGTGACCTTGAAGTGTCACTCAGTTTAAATCGGAATGTCTTCATTTAGTCGAATGTCCTTTCAGTTTGGTCGATTCCCTCCGTGCTGCCATCTGTGCGCGTCCGAGGGACATACGGGCGTCTCCGCTTTCGAAGTCGATCTATCAAATTAGAGCCCACGTGGCTCCTGGAACCTCACGCCGAGCGGCCGGTCGGTCGTATGCATAGAAATGCCTAAGGTAACTCACGGATCCATCTCGAAGCTTGTTTTCTTTTTAGGCGGTACGATTCAGCCGCTGTCTGGAGGGGAATTCTAGCGGCCGGCTGCTCTGAACGGTAGTTTTCCGAGGATTCTCCGATCAACAGAAACACCAAATGTTTGTGTTGTTGAAGTTCTTGTTTCGTAGTATTTGACATAAAAGAGAGAGTGAGAGAGGGGGAAGAGGGAGGGGGAAGGATTGTAGTAGGGAAAGAAAAATCATAAGTATTAATAGGATAAGTTGCTGTCGAGTAACTCTTATTTGCGGATAAATTGAAGATTTGAAATAAAAAAAATATGTGAGAGGCATTTCTGCTAAATTAACGTTTTTACCGGAATAATGATAAATGAATCAAGCTCTGTAACATAAATAAGAACAAAACTCCAGACGCAATTCTTGATAATTTTACGGGTTGATTAAAAACGGCAGGAGTTGTGTGTCCAGGATTACATATGTTAATTCTTTATTGAGGAAAGAAGACGGAAACTCTATTTGCGTAACTAAGTGTAAGCTTACGTGAACAGGAGTTGTATGTGCCAATGGATTTATCGTATATATATATATATATATATATATATATATATATATATATATATATATATATATATATATATATATATAAACTCATTTTTCGGTATGAAAATGGCACTTACGTCCTCTTTTATTTGAAGCCTTCAATTACGCAAACATTTTCGTCTGAGAAGCATTATTATGAAAGCTCATGTCTCAGTGATCCTGCATTTTGAATTTCATTTCAATTTATTGAATGTAACAATTAATGTCAAAACACGGAGCATATTCTTAGAGAGGGCAATTGGGTTGTATTGATTATGATATTGACCCCTTCCAAAATCGACTATCGAATGAATGAAGCGGCATTTGCAAGGTTGCTTTGTCCATGACGCAAGGATCCTTGCTGAATGTGCCGGACTCTCGCATGAGGAATCGCCACAAAGAAAAACTAGTAATCTTGACTATTCCCCTCGTGAAATTCAAACCAATTGTGTTTAACTACATACATAGAATGCCCCAAACTTAACAAAAGTATCGCTTTTTCTTTCCGTCCCTCCGTTTGGTCAATAATAAGCTGCTTCTCATCTTAGGAGGCGGTATATCGCATCTTAGGAGGCGAATCAATCGCTGCGTTGACGTTGAATAAGCCGCGTATGGACTATAACATAACCGTTTTGATTTTAACTTGCTTTCAGTTATTTTCAATATTTGGGAGCTCTGCTGGACATAATTTCACTCGTCGAATAGTCCTTTTAAATACCACTCGTGCTTTGGAGATTCTCAGGTAAATCCCCTCCTCGCTTCGCGAGTCGAGGATTTATCGGCAATTACAAAGCACTCGTGGTATTATCTATCGGAATTCTTTATTGAGGAAAGAAGACGGAAAGTGTATTTGCGTAACTAAGTATTGATTAATGAGGCTTCGAAGGTAAAACGCCAGTATTAAATATGAATGCAATGCTATGAGAATTTCAAGTTTTGCATTTGTGAGTTATTGTGTTGAAGTTTTTTCAACGAGAATATAACCTAATCTAACCCAATTGTGCATAACATATCTCAGTGTGAACAAAAGTTGGCCAGTATTTCTTGGAGGTTAATTGTTGCAGGGGAAAAAATTAAATTCACTGAAGCTGCATGAACACCTGTATTTGTACAATTTGTTTATCCCTGTTCAGCAGTTCGTAGGTTCAAATGCGATTAAAGTGATACATTTTTAAGGACGCAAAAACATGTTTCGTACGCTTTCCTTCCGAGGAAACTTAAGGCCTGCCGTCCCGTGTTCGTACATTTACTGCATGTAAAAGACCCTCAAGCCTAAGAGAAGCCTCTGAGCTAAATTCTAATTGTCTGTTTCGACGCCCAAGTAATAGTTGTAGTACCTTTAGTATATCTTTATTATAATAGTTTCGAAGCCACAATCCCTCGCCTTCAGTGGGTGAATGATATGGATCAATTGGCAATGATTATATGTAATGAATGATAATGGTGACATGGTGTAGGCAAATTAATCTCAAGACCTCAAAAACCTACTGGCTACCAACTTTGCCTGCCACAAATTCCACACGAGTTGACGGGAATTTGGACTACACTACCAGAGTTCAGAGGCAGAACTCTTTTAATGATGCTTTGTTCATTGTGGGCGCCGCCTCAACCAAGAGGGGGAAGGGGCAACTTCATGTCTGGACCCCTTTTACCATTAATCTTTTTTATTTACATGCGACATATTTTACGAGGACATAATAAAACGCCCGATTAGAGAATGAAATTGTATGTTTAATGATACAATTAATAAATATAATTAATTTTATATTGATAAATATGCTTATATTTTATGTTGATATTTAAATATAATTGATATTATGTATCTGTGTACTTTTTATTTTATTTTTGCTTTGCTAATAACAATGTTTACATCGTGAATATCTATCTTGAAGCATTTTTACATGGTTACCAAATAGGAGTGCCTCTTCCCCAAATGTCGTACATCAGTTTCCCAAATCGTCAGCTTAAAACGCTGAAAAAAAACAGGAGGAATTGATCTTATTTAAACAAATAACGTTTTATTACATAGCGATGCGAGGCTCTCCTTGGAAAGTTTTAGATGTGGGGGGCAGGGGAGGGGTGCCTCTGGCTCGTTCACTTGACGTGACTGCGCTGCGGTGTGCGGCCACACCCTCCGTGGGCTGGAGGCGGGCCGCTGCCTCTGGCACCCTGAGCAAACGTGGCCCTATCTAATCGCCGTTAGCGCCTCCCCTGTTGACACGCCCGCGCTGTGGGTCGACGAGTGGAAGAAAGAGGACGAAAACACGTCCTTGTACAGTATTCGAATAACCTCAATTCAATTCAATTATACCTTATTTTACGTGGCAAGACTCAAGTAGACAGATCTGCTTTTGCGTCTGACAACGCAAATTTCGTTTCACCGTCTAGTGGGGAAAGAACCTTTCACTTGAGCGACGAAACAGTCGATTTGAATTTAGCTCAAAGGCTCTTTTAGGCTTGAAAATATTTTACATGTTAATTTTTAACAATGGGAAGCCGGTTTTACTTCTCTTCGAAGGAAGGTGTAAGGAATAATTTTATTCGCCATTAAATACCTACGACTATGATCGGGTTTGAAATTGAGTATTACTGTACGATACATTAACCGTTACCACTAATGCTAAAACGGCGCCCGTCACTCGCGGTTAGACCCCTTCCCGTCCTCCAATCAAAACAAATGAATTGTCATTCGACATATCTCGGTCTCCTAATGGAGAACTGATAATGTGTTTGTGGATCCGTCCAGAAGATTCTAAGAAATTTCTAAAAACGTGTTTAGCGTTTTTTAGTGCTGTGATCTAACGGTGACCGCGCGAACCACGTGGCTCAGCACCCGAACTCAGGAAACGCACTAACAGATGACACCTGTTTCTAGCAGATGACAGCTAAATGTACCGTCGATGAGGTGATGAAAAGACGCAGGTGGCTATCTCCGTGTTGCTCGGACACCGCTGGTTCCTGTACGCGGTTTAGTGCGTGGATCAAGATCAGTGCAAGAATAAGTTAGTATATCGTCAGCATTGCCAGCCTATTGGAAAAGTATCATTTCGTAGGACACTTTTGTTATGTGTGGTATGCCGATAGTCCGAATGGGATACTTCATTTTTGTAAGATAATTTCTACTATCAAATTATATTCTAATAATAATCTGTAAGAATAGAATTGTATGTTGTAGAATAGAAGCCTTCAAATGTACAAATTTTCTTTATTAACCCGCCTGATACAACCCTTAAATAATGTACTCTTCAGAACAACTGTTCTTGGAGTGTTCGGATTACGTTTTCCAACGCCGTATTTTGGGATGAGAATTGCTCCGAACGAACATCCGACAAGAAGGGATGCGTCGCAATTTTTTGTACTTCTTTATTACTTAATTTTAATTATTAATGTATTATTTTTTACGTTTTAACTTTCTACATCCGAGGTTGAAAAATGCCGACAACTGTATGTTTAAGGTATTTTTAATTTAGAACTTGCATAGTTGAAAATTTTAACATTTGAAAAAAAATTTAAAACAGTTCAAAGCGTTGGTGACGCCCCATTCAACTAGTTCCAGTAGTAAAATGGAGCGATCGCGAGGGGAAAATAATCACGGACATTTCACGTTTCGGAATTTTATTTTTTGTTGATCTAGTGGATAAATATGAAAGGTACTTAGTGCTTTTAGGAATTACTATGAATATGTGTTACGTTTTCACTTTTCATTTCAACATCATCTCTTCCTCGATTTTATGACATCCTTTTTTTTCTTTCTGGCGGTATTCCGTATCTAATCGTGGAATTGTTTCTTTGTCCATTCTTTCAACATGGTGCCTCCATGATTATCTGTGTCCCTCTTATCTTTACATTGTTTCCATGTACCTAAATGATTATTCAGTTAAATACTGTTTAAGGTATTAATTTTTATTTCACGATGCTTGCTGACGTTTCGTCAGTCACACGTTGAACGGTTCGGTTCTAAAATATTTATAGTAAAATTATACTAATCTAAGCTAGTACTGTGTACGACTGCAGAGTTTATACATAGTGGCCGAGGAGGAAACGTCGAAACTTCGACAATAAGATCTTAAGACAATATTAAGAATAATTTGCCTGATAAACTACATGTATATTCCAAATGGTTAAGCCGCAATAAGCACTCAAAAGTTGGTTTGAAAAATTGCATTCTAGACAAAACTTTGCATTGCAGAAGCATAGAAACACTCTAAAAACATGGAAGTTGATTATTATTTACAAAAGAAATGCATATGTTGATTCAGAAAGAAAAAGAAATTAACAGAGATACATAAAAGCACGCAATTTACATATTGAGAGAGAGAGAGAGGGCGGGAGAGAGATATTATATATATATATATATATATATATATATATATATATATATATATATATATGATCTCTCTATCACTTTAAATGGTAAATGTGACACACTGTTAAGAACTGCAAAAAGCAAGAATATTTTTGTATCTTGACTTCATTTATTACTCGTAGTACTTATTCAGAGACTAATTATCTCAAAACACACATAAATAAAAGGAACAGACATAAGTAAGTGTAACTAGTAACACTAGCAACAAAGAACACATGTTTCAGAACAATAGAAGACAATAAGTTCAAAAGAAATGAAATTAAGAAGTGATTATAGTAATGTGGCCAACTACTGTAATCGATATACAAATAAAAGGGAATGTGGGTATGTCTGTCGCACATAGACGCCAAAACTACACGGCTGATTTCGCTGAAGTTTTCACACTTTGTTGTTTTTAATCCTGGGTTTAAAGAGTTGTTTCAAATAAATCGAATTGTTGTTGATGATGATTTATGCGTTTATGATTACTTAAACGCCTCTGAACAGAAGTAACACGCCATTCGCCACACTGTCAAGTACGAAGCGCGTCTGTCGTTTCATATAAATATACTGCCCCTGAGATTGTGAGATATCGACCGGAATTATTACTTGAACGTTATGTCGAAACATGTAAATAAAAATTTTCAAAGGCAGTGCCCTGACTTGAAGGAAAACATTTAACAATAGATTACATGACAACCATGCCCTAACCAAGACATACTCACGTGTGTTTTTCATCTATTAGACTCTTTGCAGAGCGTGGCGCAAAACGTGATTAACAATCACGTGACCAGTAGTATGTGGCGCGTAATACGCTGCTACAGCGAAGCATTGCCGAGTCCACTAGTATTTAAACAACCATTTACGAGCTAGATACTCGAAGACTCTCACTGTGTGGCGCGGAGGGGAGGTGCAGGGGGCGTTGGCTGCGGACGCGGCGCAGGGGGCGGGGAGGGGGGGGGGCGGGGAGGGGGGCGTGGAAGGGGCGAGCGGAGGCGTCAGGGGGCGTTGGAAGCCCGCGGAGTGAAATGAAAGATATCGCCGCGTCTGAAAGGCTCCATTCATTGCGAGCGGCCCCGCCTCTTTCGCACTCCCAAACACCACGCGAATTTCAAGGCTAAGCGACTCGACGCGTGAAGGTCGAGTTTTTACGTGCTTTGAACTTTTTTGTACATTTGTTGTTATTCTTTGGTCTCCCCTGAGGATTTACACGCGATGGTTTCAGAATTACACCAATATATTCATTTATTGATGTGTACGTCAAACATTAAACTCCATTCATGTATGCACGAATACATAATTCATTTCTCTCCCTCTTTGTCTCTGTCCTTTTCTCTCGCCTTCCTTCTCTCTGATTTTGGTTATGAACATGTGCCACTGTCTCTGACGGGTTAGTTCTCGGGAGAAAGGTATTTTCACCAATAGTGTAAACTGTGAGGCATGAACCAACTCTACAGACTCTCCCTCAGTCCGGCGATGTAATAATCGATTATTGCAAGCGCAGAAGGTGAATTGACAGCCATCAGAAATATGATTTGTAGATTAATTTTTTTTAACTAAACACTTTCCGTAAATGAATGTGACTTTTTCCACTGAAGCACCATTCGAAAACATCTAACACACCTGAGACAATATTTGACCTGTAAAGTTTTTAGTTGTCATTCATTATTATTGTAATGAAAATTTCAGATAAATATTTTAAAAACATGAGAAGGTTATTATATCTATATATTTTGCAGTTTCGATGATAAAACATCCCATCAACCATCAATATGGTAATATTAAACGAAATAAATTAAAACAATCGTGTATTAAAAGTAAAGCTTAGGAATATATTTTATTGCAATTTTAATCGAGAATCTAAATCTTTTTAAATTGCACATATTGCTCGCAAATTTTGCCAGAAAATTACTATATGGAAAAAACCGTACGCATGGTGTACGCGCTAGTAGTGTTCACAGACACCAGACGGACGGGGGACAGACGGACGTTTTGAAAAAAATCTTTTCCGGTTTCAGCGTACCCCAAATTGTGTATTTTCGTTGAAATCTCGAAATCGATTTTCCGCAGCATTGAATAACTTTCCCTATACTACGCATATTACTCCGTATTACTCCCAAGGAAATATTAATAAAGGGGTCAGACAAGGGTGCTGTATTTCACCTATACTTTTTAATCTATATCTAGACAATGCTGTGAGAGAATGGAAACCACAGATCATGAAACTTAATATAGAAGACAATTTTAAAGGAACAAATTTTATTAAAACTTTTATGTTTGCTGACGACCAGATTTTAGTTGCAGATAAAGAAGATAATCTGCAAAGGGCACTATATGAACCATATAAAATAACAAAGCAATATAATCTAAGTATATCTACAAATAAGACCAAATCCATGGCATTCCAAGGCTCACAACCTTTAAGATGTAAATTCATATTAGAAAACAAAATTATTGAACAGGTTAATACCTTTAGATTTCTAGGATGTGACGTATCATATCTCGGCGAAGTTGATATTGTAAGGAAGATAGAAAGATTCAATATGATGTGTGGCACCATCAAAAGAGCGCTCAAAGGAAAGGTCCGTAAAGACACAATGCTAAAGTTTTATAAAGTTATGGCAGTGCCTTGCGGACTTTACGGAAGCGAAAACTGGACTATGAACTCCAGAACACACAGTAGACTTCAAGCAGCCGAGATGAGATTTTTAAGATCAGTCCTGGGAGTAACAAGAATGGACAGATTAAAAAACGAGACCATCCGGAAAAATATAGGAATTTACAACTTAAACGAAAAAATTAAGGAATACAGAGAACAATGGAAAAAACACCTCGAAAGAATGGAAGACGACCGTATTCCAAAGCAAGTGCTTCAGTACATCCCTAAAGGAAGAAGAAGCGTTGGTAGACCCAGGAGAAGATGGTTAGATCAAGGAGGCGCAACGGACCAACCGGTCTAATGCTTGAGGGAGAAGAAGAAGAAGATTACTCCGTATATATGTACATATACGGGAAAGTAAAAGAATGTAATCGTCAGTTGTATTTACCCGCTAGTACACCAGCAAAACGTCTGAGTCAGAATTGAATCGTCTTTCTTCTTTCCAACATTAACATGTGTTGTTCTCTCTAACATGCCCTTACTTATCGTTCGAAGTAATGCTTTCATGGCTTTGTCAGCTTCTTCATCCGGAATGCGTGAAATAGTTTTCATTTTCAAACGTAATTATCAAACACTGATCATAAATATACTCGGCAATACCTACTAAAATAGATCTCGTTCGAAACCAATATGACGTCATCAGATACAGACCTTTAATGGTAATGATATGATTGAATTTCTCAAAATTAAAATTATTCTTTAATGGAAACGAAAAATATTGAACGTAACATCAGTATAAAGGGGTATAATATCACTCATAGTAAATACGAAAACTCGCTCCTATTGACACTCGTTTTCTTGAACATACCATTCATGCAAGTATACCCCTCTTTATACACTCATTTCGTTAATTACTATAAGGTGTTTCTCTTTAAGACGATGTAGCCAATATTTATGTCAATTTGCTTTCTTCCTTTGGAATGAATATATTTATCCCAAAAAAATTGTCATTGAAAAGTGTCTTTTGTTAGTGAGTAATTTTGAGTGTTGGGTCTGCTTTCTGGCTGTAGATTTCGTTAGCGTGTATATACGTAAATAATAGAAAAGAATTTAGAGTAGAAATTTAAGTTGAATTCACGATAATAAGAATGAAGACAATTACCTTAATGTTTTCAAATGTTATTTTAAGAGAACTGGTTTAAAACTGAGCATTCTAGAATGTAGTATTATTTAAATTTCAGTTCTAAAATGAAAATTTTACTTTATGAAATTGCATTATCAGGTATGCTCTTATCAGGTAAATAATGTAACAAAATCTATTATTTTCTCGAATAATGCGAAGTGAATGCTAATGTAATACAGATAAATGCGTTATAAATTTTGTTATTTAACAAAAAAAACTTCTGCGTAAATAATAAGCGTGTGTTGATATTGATAAAAGAAGAAACGTAAAGATATAAACCGAAAAACAAATATAACTTAATATCGCGTTACCTTATTCTACGTCGTTCCAGGCTATTTTAAGAGTTGATAAGATAAAGCGATGTAGTACATCAAACTCTAGTCAGTGTCAAAACAAACAGTTGAATGAAAAATACCTCTGAATAAAGAATGTTCTAGAAATTTCTGCAATACACCACGTACCAATACTGTTTTCACCCTCAGAAATTAGTATTTAAAAAATATATTATTCAGAACTTAGGTAACTTTGGATAAAAGCGAATCAAAAGACATCTTTGACTAAACGAATGTTATTTTTTACCTCAGATTAATTTGTCTTTCACTAGTCATTTTCCTTGTTCTTATTTATCTAACATTTCTAATAATTAAGCTATTTCAAAAGAGGAGTGTAGGTACTACTTGAATATTTTTTTAAATGTATGTTCGTCTATAACTGTTGCAAATGCGCCCCGATTCAAAATTGTTTGTCTCGAAAAATGTATTAAATGGAGCATTGTACTAGTTTTTCTATAAAACAAATTTTAATTATGAAATCCGAATATATAGTCTTAGGAAAAATAATGGAGTGGTGCTTGTACTCTAGGCTCGTAACACTAGATTGAGAAACAGAGTACAATTTCTTGCGACTTCAAACAATTTGAATGTGCTTCTTGAATATGATTCACTTAAAGACACAATGCTTTTCCGAAGACGGTTATGTCATTCGCTTAGGTTTTTGGCATATATTATCTTGTCTCTTTAACCGCATTAGATAATTCTTCGTTTCTTATAATCGTAGTCCTTTGAATTTCTTTGGTAAAGTATTATTGCTATTGCGAGTAGAATATTATAGCTGAAAAACTTAGTATATTTTTATCCATTGTTAATTTCTTGGTATAAATTTGTATAATCGTATCTCAGTTTGCGCAATTTTTTCTTTTCTTTTAAACAACACATGTTTTGTATACTTTTCTATATCTATGATAGGTTACTTTGTTATTGG
Organism: Gryllus longicercus; assembly: GCA_038098605.1. Classification (NCBI taxonomy): domain Eukaryota; kingdom Metazoa; phylum Arthropoda; class Insecta; order Orthoptera; family Gryllidae; genus Gryllus; species Gryllus longicercus. The sequence continues at coordinate 1,748,493 of JAZDUA010000257.1, read as the reverse complement.
CTTTATTTTATTTTACGTATACAAATCATATAATGATACATTAATGTTCAATAGAAGCTGATCACACGAAACTCTTGTATTCTTTGTTACATTTAAGGATTGACCTGAACACTTGAGCATCGTCTCAGTTTTAGCACTAGGATTAAAATTGAACTTTTATCATGCTATGCTTGCACTGAAAGAACCAGTTTTACTAGTGTCTGTTTAAAAAGATAATCATTATTACCCCCAAATGGATACACGGGTAGTATATTACCCCACGTCTTCCGTTTTTCATTTGGAGTTTTTGCGGATGAAAGTTGGCGAGCGTGAATTTTGTGAATTCTCCTTTGAAACTAGGGTTCGTTTATCGCATGTGTTGTTGTTCGTCTGGCACTTCCTGGTAAAGGATATTAGAGGTATGTTGGAATAACGAAATACACTGTATGCATGTATGTATTTAGGTATATAAAGTACTACTCCCCCCCCCCCCATCTCATATTTTGCACCCAACCTTGAAAACTGTGTTGATGTTCTGTACTAGGAACTTCGAAAAAAAAAGTATAAACTAACGTACGGGTAAGGCAAATATAATTGAAGAATGAAATGAAGTGTGTGGCCAAGGTCAGAGAACAAAATTAACATTCAAAAATGCATGCTTCAAATGCAACAAACCTATCTTATAAGAACACGGAGTAGACATACGTGTTTCACGCAATATCAAACCCATTATAAGTGAAACAAAATTGCTGTTTAATGTAAATAAATATTCAATAATATTATATTTTTTTAGTTGATTGTATACTTTGTGGTGATGCAGAACTCCGCTAATCCGAAGCCCGGCAACCCGAAATTTCGGATAATGCAAACAAAATTAGAAATGGAGGAAGAATAAACGAAATAAATAAAATGCTTATTTGAAGAGAAAAGAAAGGATTTTATAATTACAACTAATTATCGAAACAAGTTTTCGAAATGAAACGTTCATTGCACCTGCAACTACGGTGTATATCACATGTATATGTAGCATTAAATTTCATTTAGAGGAACTTGGAGAATCGGTAATCGTCGTTTGGCGTAAGGAACTGAATCTGCTTAATGATGCGATGTGTTGATGCGATCGTTAGGCTACGCCGTTTTCCCACATCGCACGCTACGTTGTATTGATTCTCGTAATCGTGTAGATGTGTTCATATATTTACTGTACATTTTTTTTTCGGATAATTCGAACATTTCCGAATACGAACAGAACACGACTCCAAATATTTCGGAATACCAAGATTCAACTGGACTTGTAGTTTAACCCACTTATCCATCTATTGATGACGCATTCATGTACCCTTCCTGGTGGTGCGATGCAGTGATTGAAATTCTTTCAACTGGAACGCTTCTCCTTCCAGTTGGACTGAATTTCAGGTGCGCTCCCCAAGCCAGGACGGAAAATTCCTCGCCGCCTTTGGATTGGCTCCCGTCTCGAGTGCGCCCGCCCTCTTCGGCCGCGCGGGAGGAAACACGTCGCCCCGGTGATAGCTCACGCCACCGCGTGTGCTCTCTTCCTTTGTGTGACGAACGCTTTCCCGAGGCGTCTCGCAAGGTCTTTGTGCGCGACTGACGGAATGCATAAGTGAATCCCTCGCTCGCTTCTAAAGTGTTCGCTCAGTGACTGTACACACGTAGGCGTGCGCTGAGGGGGTCCTGACCCCGCTGAACATTTTGGAAGGGGCCCCGTAGCCTCAATAAATAAAGCATAATTTCCGTATATATGTCCAATCCCTAGTTTTTGCCTCTTATTTAAGCTGACGATTTGATTTGATGTTATATGTTTGAGGAAGAGGCTTTTCAAACCATCTGGCAACCCAGTAAATGGTTCAACATCGTCAATTGCAATTATTAATTGTATTATTAAACGTAAAATCTCATTCTATTTGTGATATTTTTATTTACTAGTAAAATATAATAGAGAGATAAATAGATATATTTGATTCATTTCACCTTCTCCGTTATTTATTACCTAAAATACATATTTACATGCATTGTTTACATCTTTAGGTATATTGTATTAACTACTTACCGTATTAATTTCTGCTTTTATGTATTTTATATATTTTTAAATTCTTTAACCTATGACATTTTTAATTTTTGACTGTCATTTATTAAATAATTGAAGTTTTTTATCAAAGAGTCTACTTTTTGCCGGAGCAATTTCTTTGAAATTAATTACTAAATTTTGCGCTTGTCTTCTTTCTTTTGTTTCTCTGTCAGATGTAAGTAAAAATGTTTAATAGAAAAGGGGTCCCTGAAATGAAGTTCTCCCCACCCCCTGATGTTTTAAGTTGGGCAGCTCTAGCATTTAACCTTGGGTGCAAGGATAACAAAGGAAGTTAAATATTAGAACATATAATTTTAGTTTAAGCGACAATTGTTTTTTTAAATTTATTGGTGGTAAAATAGTGCTGACAGTTTTACAAAAGGTCAAAATAAATCGCAGCTATTCATGAATTCAATAATAAACTACTGTGACAATAAACTTAGAAAACTAATCATATCCAAAAACATACTCAACTCATATATTGTTGAAAGCAATATTCTGAATTATATTTCTCTCTACCACATAGTACCGATCTCCTAATGATGATGGGACAAAAGAATGCTTTGATACAGTAACTGGCACAGTAAATATGGTTGGTAACTCGAGTTGTTTGCGAATATACCGCACATCTTGCGGCAACACTATTCAACCGTTTCTCTCAAACGTGAAGCTCTTTCTTAACATTTTCGGTCTGTGAAGGGAATTAGAGCTCCGACCATATTAACAGCGCCATCATTCGTCTGCCCAGAAGCACACGGATGAGTAATTTATTTACTCTAGTTAATATGAGTATGACGAGGCAAATTAAATAAAACTCGATGTATTTGAACTTTTGGGCGGGGACGCTCCCATCCCTCCTTTCCCATCGTAATAATAATAATAATAATAATAATAATAATAATAATAATGCCTTTATTAATGGCGAGGCCCAGACCAAAGGGCCTGCTCTTCAGCCTAACCACTGAATTTACATACATACACAGTAGTAACATTTTAAGAGGGGAGAACAAGCTGTACATTTACGTTTGGGAGAACAAATCTAGGGACCATCCCGGCATACACCTTAAGTGATTGAGTAAACCCAGAAAAACCTCAATCAGGATGGCGGCTTAGGGTCGAATATCATCAATTTACGGAGAAAATCGTACTGTACCGTAGGGACTTGATGTGACTCAATGAGCGACAGTACTGTTCTGAACCGGGCTGCAATATCTACTGAGTGTATTGGGAAATAAAGGGTCTATTCTTATTTTTCGAAAGTATTGAATTATCCGGAGGCAAATGTAATGTATGCATGAATGTGTTCTCAATGCAACTTTTCAAGGTTGCATGAGTCACGTCGAAGAAGGATAATTATGAACTGACTGTACGTTTGGAAACTAATGTGAAGTGTACTAATTCCCCATTAATTCACTAGCTTAGCGTGGCGGGCGGGTCATTTCGTGTTAAATATTTTTATTTGAGCTTTGAAATTACGTAAAAAGAAATAAATTTGTATTGGTAATCCCACGAGTGGTTTGGAAATTATCGATAAATTTTCGAGTCGCGAAGTGAGGAGAGGATTTCTTTGAGGATTTTCAAACAGTAAACGGAATTTAATTGGACAATTTCAAACATGAAATTTGAATTTAAGAAGCCATTCATTCATATTCATTAATTCTCATTATGTAAGTTGGTATGCTTACGTATTTTCAGTAATTTCAATTACTACATACATGAATCTCCTCACGATTTACTTATGCCGGGCTACATACAATGTCAAAATCTAGAAAGTTAGGTTATACATACATAAATACGTGTAACCTGCTTGATTATACTCTACAAGTAGGGATTAACACAGTACAGATACAAATTAATAGAAAATGCACATAACGAAAACACGAATACATAGGTTTATTTCATTTCATTTCCTTCAAAATGTTCGCAATTTCTTCAGATTGGTGTACATTTTCCTAATGTATAGCTTTGGTCCTTATAGAAGTGTTCAAACTGTTTCCAAAAGTATTTTCTAATTTTATCGGTGTTCTCTGAAGTAGCTTGTCGAATAATATAGTCTATTTTTTCTCTGACGCATCACCAAATCTTTTCGCTATTTCCTTCAGTTAACTGTTGGAAAGAGACATAGGAAAAGCGTGTTTTATTGTACAACGGGTGATAAGCTGTCATGGCGGGTCTTTTCTTGTTATTGGGGCATGAGTCATTCGAGAATACCTTTATTGATATGGCGAGGCTCGGGCCATCAAGCCCGCTCTTCCGCCTAACCACTTGTCAGAAATATGCAAATTAGTCTAAACATCTAATGTAGTCTACAAATGCAAATGTAATATAATCTTCAAGTGGTAAGTAGTTAGTGGAAAACAAACATAATTTAAAGCAAGTTATTATAAAGAACAATCAATTTATCGCCCAGACGTAGAAAGAGAGCAAGGACAGAACAAGGGAGGCGGTTCCTTGGCCGTTGTTTAAGGTACTACGCCAGCATCGCTGCAAACTGATCGGCGAAAACCACCGAACTCGGAATAGCCACCGGATTCTAGAATTATCCACGCATCGGCGTAACCCTTCACGCCTTCTGTCATTGTCCCAAATATCTGCCACCATCCTAACACGAACCAGGCACCTTCTGCCCCACAATGTTTCAGATACAGATTGGCAACTACCGCTATCGCACACAAATGTGCTTTACATTCCAATCTTGTGTATTTTATAGATTAAATGGTTCATTGTTTATTTTGTGTTTCGGGGTGCGCCAACGATCAATCCCGCAGGTGTAGTGCATGCTATATCGCGGGAGGTGGTGGTGTTTCTTCTCCCTCTCTCTCTCTCTCTCTCTCTCTCTCTCTAAAAAAACATGTTCTCGAATTTTTAAAATTTATTTCTTGTCGAATTCCCTCTTTAGATCGTGAAATGCGGGTTCCGCCCTCTCCCCATGTATCACCACCAGCGCGTCACCGCTCGAGCCACCCCTAGCTCTACGCTCCCGTCTCGTCCCCTGACGTGTGTGGTAGTGAAGATAATGTATGTGTGTGTATGTACGAGTAATTAAGGGGTACGATAGGACAATGAATAGGAAGAAAAGATAGCACGTGGTCCGTCGCCCGTTTGTTAGGGTACTGCTCGGGCATTCGTCTGATGTTCCTCAGAGAAACCACCTAAAACAATCAATCGGAGAACCCGGCCGCTAGAATTGTTCTCCAAACAGCGGCTGAATTCGACTCAGCTTTCTAATTAGTTTGGAAAATTCGCCAGCGTCGGGACTCGAACCTAGAACCTCCCGGTCAGAGTCGCTGCAATGACATTTGTTACCTCGAACCATCTCTCCCGGAACCATTCTTTTAATTTACGATTATTTTCGAGAGTAAAAGGAAAGTCTAGTGTATTTACTGGCACAAACGACCGCCTCTTTGTGTCACTATCGTTTTGGCTTCGAGTGTTGCAAAGAGGGGTGCGATAAATATATTCATGAGAGCAAGAAAAATGTTCAAGGAAATGAGGCTGAAGGAGAAGCAGGAAATTCTGAGTAGAAATGTTTTACGACTGTGATGCAATGCCTCCGGGCGTATTGCATGGCTTTCTTATAACGACGAACGTTCTAGTGACTCGGCACAAGACGTAAGATATTGTTTTGCATACGTCGTAATTATGTGTATTACACATTGTTGCGGTACGTTAATTATTACAACTTTGTTGACAATTGTGTACCGCTAGTCGAAATGTTGCTTATAAATCTACATTTATTATTGCTTCTTATGTCAACAGCCATTTTTCAACGTCCGAACAAATAGAATCACGGTGAATTAAACAAACTGATTTTGAAATGGTTTCCGAGACATATCAAGGTTGAGTTTCATTTCGATAAAATAAATTGTGTTTAATTAAAAAACAGCTGAATGATCGGACTTGGCCAATTATTAATTATTCACTAGCAGTGGTGCAATAAAAATCATTATATACCTGTTATATATACATACACACACACACACACACACACACACACACACACACACACATATATATATATATATATATATATATATATATATATATATATATATTAGACTGGTCCACCAAAAATCAAAAGTTCGAGTTGCGACCTCTTCTTCTGGAATATGTTAGAGCAGACCCAGAATGATAAGAAAAACAAAATATAAGCAAATTTGAACCAAATTTAGAGGTCGCGCAAGTCAATAATGTAAAGAAACTTTTTTAAAATATTTTCTGTTTTTTCAAACCGTTGTAACTTCTACAATTTTCATTCAAAAATGCTTTAGTTTGGTGTTTTAAAAAAGAAATTTAATGCACTTTAAGAATCTTGAGCGTGAACTTCACATTTACGAAAACTAGAGGGCGCCATTGATTAATTTTGTCATAAAAACATCACTTTTTCCTGTTTTTCATAGGTTTAACGAGTTGCTTTTATTACAAATTGATATACTCCACTATTCCGATATCAAATATCGTTTCTTTGGAGACCGCTCTTCAATTTGAAGCAAAAATCATTCAAATCGAGTCATTTTTCACGAAGTTATAGCATTTTTAATAATAAGAGTATTTAAAAAATTAAAAATGTTATATAAAAAATGTATAATATCATATAATATATATAAAACACATATAAAACCAAATGTTAACTATAAAATTATCAATTTTATTATCATAAATAAGTGTATTATCAATATCTATGAGAAAGTAAATATAAAAAACATTTGCAATAATTTATAACCATTCAAAATAATGACAATACTTTTCTAACGTTAAATATATATATTACAAACATTAAGATTTCTGGATATCAAAAATTATCTTATTTTCAGTTTTATACAACCAATTTAGTTGAAATTGCCACCATAGTTTTATTCAAACCACGATTCAAACAATAGTGGTATCGTTATGGCGCCATCTCTGTTTGTAACATAGAAATAATATGTACCTAAACGTTCTAACCTAACGAAATTGTTTCTGTTGCGCAACAGATTTGTGTTGATTTAATTTCAACATGACTAGTAAAAACTCACATTTCTTAATTGGTACAGAAATTGACAAAATTGTTAACACGAGGCTGCCATCGAACAGACAAGTTCTAAATTTATTGTGTTATCACCATTTCTCGTTACAAAAAACGATACTGCACTCCGCTAAGTGTGTTATCAACGATGTATTGGAACTTTATAAGCAAGAAAATATACCAGTCATTAGTTTCTCAAATGCTATAAAAAAATTAGTGTCCTTAAATAACGAATGGATTAACCTAAAAAAGAGCAAAACCCGTACAAGCCAAACTTTTATCAACAAAAAGACAACATATTGCTCCAAACTTTCAAAATTATTTGACATAACTCCCAGAAATGTTTTGGATTTGATTAATGATGACAATACCAGACAATTTCTCATTTCTCAAAGAAAAGACCTGCGGTTGGGTTTAAGAATCAAGACACCAAATAAAAGAGGTTAGTTCTGACATTAATACAATTTTCCGACGTGAAAACATACATAAAAAGACGTACTTTATATCGTATTTGTAACAAAGGCCTGTCTTTCAGAATTGATTCATTAAAGTAGAATTTGTGTTTAATAAAATCAATGCAAATATTTTCAAATTTTTAAATTCGTGAATTAAACTTTATTTTTTAATGTTAATACCTTTAAATTGTAAGAATAATACAAATATTTAAAACTTATTATAATTTCAGATGATGAGGTTGAAAGTTTAACGAATGAACCTAAAACGATTTCAGAATCTGTAACAACAGCAGTATCAGGATTTGCATCACAATTAACAGTATCAGCTGAATCAGAAATAGCATCAGTTTCTGGATTATCATCCATTCCAAGTGTGTTAAAAAATAAATGTGGTAATATCCTTAAGTCAACATGTAAAGTTATCTAAATACAAAAACTAGATTTATTTCCTTAAACATAAAACCATTTGTCAAGTTATACTAATATCAATCAAATCGTTTAAAATGTTTTTTTTATAATTTCAGACGATGATGTTGAAAATGTTGTGGTTGAATCTGAACCAATACCAGAATCAGAAGAAACGTTATTCTCAGGATTAGCATCACAATTATCAACATTATCAACAGATTCACAAATTAAGTTCCCAATCGAGCGATGACTTTGAGCCTTGTAAGAAGCCTAAAATACCAAAATTAAATGTACTTTCATCTAATGTAGTCCTTGCTTTGGACAGAACAAATACCAGCGATAGAAGTTCTGCATTCATTCTGGGCGCAGTCTTAAAAACAATGGGTTTTGATATTGAAGATACTAATGTTAGTCGTCAATCGATTCGAAGAAAACGAAAAACGGTCCGACAGAACGTTGCATCAGAAATGAAAAAGGATTTCGATTCAAATAATGTAATGACATTGCATTGGGACGGTAAATTGTTACCCGATTTAAGCGGAAAAGAAGAGGTGGACAGACTGCCAGTATTAGTAACTGGAGAAGACATCGAAGAAATTCTGGGTGTTCCAAAACTCAAATCTGGCACTGGTATTGCACAGGCAGAAGCTATATACCAACTAATCGAAGAGTGGGATCTAACAGCTAAAATCAAGGCATTATCATTTGACACTACCTCTGTCAACACAGGTATAGAATTATATTTCAGATTTAATGGTGTTTAAGTTTTTTTCTTATATATATATTGAGATTTTACATTATTTCTGAATTTTTAATATGTTTTAGGTTATCTAAATGGAACATGTCGTCTTCTCGAACAGAAGTTGAACCGGGATTTGCTTTATCTACCATGTAGGCACCATATACATGAAATTCTTTTGCGTAATGTATTTGAAAATAGCTTGAAAATAGAAACATCAGGCCCAGATGTAGCTTTATTTAAGCGATTTCAAAAAACATGGAAAACTTTGAACACAACGCAATTTTCACCTGGCACAACAGATGAACTAGTATCACAGGCTCTCAATACGACGAGGCAAGACATTCTGAAATTCGTTTCAGATCAATTGAAGGTAGTTCTTCTTAGTTGACGTTATTAATTCATTTTTGATAAAATTATGATTTTATTCGAAAACTAGTACTTAATGATAATTATCCGTTACATTTTTAGGGGGAATTCTCAGGCATGATTACCAGGAATTATTAGAGTTAACGATGCTATTTTTGGGAGAAGCGCCATCAAACAATTATCAGTTTCGAGAGCCAGGAGCAGTACACCATGCTCGTTGGATGGCTAAAGCTATATATAGTTTGAAAATTTTCCTCTTCAGAGACCAAGTCCAGTTAACTACAACCGAAAAAAAAGGATTGCGGAACGTCTGCATTTTTATTGTCAAGCTTTATGTGAAAGCGTGGTTTACTGCTCCATTGGCTGTTGCAAGTCCTAACAATGACATTAATTTACTGCAAGAGCTGATAGAATACAAAAAGATTGACAATTTAAATGCTACTGCAGCTCTTTCTAAATTAGTTAATCATCTATGGTATTTGTCAGATGAAGCAGTGGGATTCGCTTTCTTCGATTCAAACGTATCCGTTCAAACTAAACGGAAAATGGTGTCTGCGATACACAATAGAGTTAACTATAATTCTCCTAACAAACGAGTAATTATCAACATCAACTCAGAACCGGAATTGAATTTATGGAAAGAACGTGGAATTGATGAACTTGTTTCGCAGCACACGATGAGCTTTTGTACAAGATTCAATATAAATTCAGATTTTCTCAATACTGATCCTTCGTTATGGGAATCGAATAACTATTATCAGGAAGCAAGACATTGCTTATCGTTTGTGAAAGTGGTCAATGACACCGCTGAAAGGGCTGTTGCACTGGTCTCACAATTTAACTCGTCCTTGACGAGAAATGAAGAACAAAAACAATACTTGTTCAAAGTTGTTGCTGAACATCGACGAGCCCATCCCACTGCTGACAAATTAAATTTATAAGTTTGTTGTATTTTATATACACGTCATTGTGATTGCTTACTTTCTGATATTGATAATACACTTATTTATGATAATAAAATTGATAATTTTATAGTTAACATTTGGTTTTATATGTGTTTTATATATATTATATGATATTATACATTTTTTATATAACATTTTTAATTTTTTAAATACTCTTATTATTAAAAATGCTATAACTTCGTGAAAAATGACTCGATTTGAATGATTTTTGCTTCAAATTGAAGAGCGGTCTCCAAAGAAACGATATTTGATATCGGAATAGTGGAGTATATCAATTTGTAATAAAAGCAACTCGTTAAACCTATGAAAAACAGGAAAAAGTGATGTTTTTATGACAAAATTAATCAATGGCGCCCTCTAGTTTTCGTAAATGTGAAGTTCACGCTCAAGATTCTTAAAGTGCATTAAATTTCTTTTTTAAAACACCAAACTAAAGCATTTTTGAATGAAAATTGTAGAAGTTACAACGGTTTGAAAAAACAGAAAATATTTTAAAAAAGTTTCTTTACATTATTGACTTGCGCGACCTCTAAATTTGGTTCAAATTTGCTTATATTTTGTTTTTCTTATCATTCTGGGTCTGCTCTAACATATTCCAGAAGAAGAGGTCGCAACTCGAACTTTTGATTTTTGGTGGACCAGTCTAATATATATATATATATATATATATATATATATATATATATATATATATATCATTTGTCAACGTTATAAATATTAATTATCAACCAACAAATTAAAATGCATTTTACGTTCATCGTAAGGCAATATGTTCTTTTGATCGATCACTGAGAATTAGTTCCAAAAAATACTTTAAATGAAAACAAAAATATCTCTTCTTCAAGATGATAAGACAAAGTTGAGCCCTTTCGATCTTAAATGATATGTTATTAATATACTCTTTTAATAAAACGTTCAAATTAGTTCGGCATCTATGACAATAATTATGCGAGCATAGTTTTTTTGTTATTAAAGAAGTTAAAGAGTCAAAGAACTTTTTTCTCACCTTCAATTATTAGTAACGTTTTGAAAAATCAGATGATTGTAAATGTAATACACATCACCGTTCATTCTGAGGAGAAATTGGTAAAAAAAATGCTGCCAAATTTTTCGCAACCGGAAGTACTGGCTCTCGGCCTAGGACTTATGCTGTAGAAATCATGTTATTGCTAGCACTATTTCTCTTCATTTTGATTTTGATTTTTTTTAAAATTTATTACTACCTGTTCGGCTGAAGCCTTTCGGGGATTTTGAGTCTACAAACATGAAACTAGGTGTTGGGGTATCCTCAGGCGAATGTGGTACGTAAGGCGTACCCCTCAGTTGTAAATTCAATTTTCATAATTTTTGAAATTTGAAGGCCTTCGAAGGTCTTGGATCACTGTGGGTGATGGTAGATGAGAGTGAGAGCCTGCATTATTATCGGGGGCGAAAGAAGTCTTTCGGGAAGGGAGATAGGTTGCGAAGTGGGAGGTTTGCATTTTTTCATTGTTTCACTTCGAGTATGATTGAAACCAGAGCTAAGTTAAAATTTTGTACCACACACAACCAAAAACTAATTGACGATAGTTTAATTTCGCTGAAAACTTTTTGGACTGATATTCAACGCAGAAAGAAAGGATTGTGCGGGAGGTGATTCAGTCTAACCAACATTAGGAGTTGCCAACTTCCAAAAAAGAAAAAGCGTACCAGGGAGACCATATTTAATATTCATCATTGTTTTTACAGAACAACTATTCCATACTTCACTCGTAACTATTTACAAATAATTATTTACATGCTCTATTCACCTTTGCTAGCAGATATTGGTAATGTATGGTAGAGTATTTGACTTGCGCCTGACACAGACATATTACCTTGAAGGAAATGATTTTTTTTATTAGAAAACATGAAGTCTGCGGTACACTTAGTACATGTCATCTCCTTCCCTCCATCCCCAGGTGTGTCTTCACCCACAGAATTGTTCCCACAGGGACTCACTCTACCTCCGTGAGGTTTCGTTGAAAAACGAAAAAGACTGCATTTTCACTGGACCGACCCCGTCGAACTCGAGGCCCTGCGACTTTGAAAGATATTTTGATTTTTTGGGAACACTTTACATGAAACCTCGACATTTTCAAAATTTTCTCATAACCCAATTCTCATTATGCAATTTTTATTATCCATTCTCCAATTTTTTTATTACAATTTTTCCCTCTAATAAGACAAACCACACTTAAAAAATGACGTAAATCAAATTTTTGTTTCGATCTCTTGAATGTTCGAAAATTTGAGTCAATACGTGAGCTTACTCTACCTAAAAGAAGTTTCACTTGAGAGAGGCGACAACCTTCGTGAGGTTGCGCTGTAGACGAAAACGGCTGCATTTCCCCTCCTTTTGTTCTCCGGGAGAGGGACGTTGTCGATGCAGGCAACGCCGCGCGCGTTTTGTTGCGTTCCGACACGCGGCGCCGAAAGCATCAACATTCAACTCGAGCAGCACGGGAGGGGGCACGTCACAGAGAATACACAAACGCATGCAAAGGACGGGGAAGGTACGTTGTCCGGAATGTGTGTGATTCTATTGTGTTGAGGGTTTTTCTTTTTCTTTTTGAGTTTATTCTCATCTTTTTTTTGTATAAATGCACACCGCGTGGCTATCCCGGTAAAGGCAGAGAATTTACATTGAAGAGGAAGTCCCGGTTTCAGGGACAACGCTGGGTCTACCTCAAGATGAAATAGATACTGCTTGTACCGCGTGTTTGTGGAAACTGGCGACTCCTTCAACGAAATTCTGACTTTCGATACTGGGTTCGACATCACATCGTATTCAGCCGGTGCCCGGAGAGGAAATCTAGCGGCCGGCTGTTCTGATCGGCAGTTTTCCGTGGTTTCTCCGATCAACACCAGGCGAACGCTGCAGCAGTAACAATAACAAAAGGTCCACGAACCGCGCGCGATCTTTCCTTCCTATTCCTTGTCCTATATTCATGCTTTTCTTACACACACATCTGAATAATACTACCACACAAGTCTGGAGCCTAGTGTTCGCCCCGGTGTCCATCTGGTGAGAGATACGAGGAGTACACCGCAAGTGGACTTGTAGGACGTCACCATCGCGTGGGGACGGAATCGTTGCCACCTTCTATGATAAAAAAGCACTACACGTAAGGATAATGACCATAGCAGTTGATGACCCAGAAATCACGAAATAATAATTCGATAAGTCGCGTGCGGAGAAGACGCTGTTGTCACACGCATGACCCAAAGTACATTAATTCTCATCCTCTCAGTAATATAATTTATTTCTCATCCTCTCATTTACCATTACCGCCTGTACATTTCTTAAGTTAAACAACAACTAAAACTTATTAAACATATAAGAGTACCCAGGCGACAGGATAGCATTGTACGGTGCGCATATTTTTACAGTGCACTACATTACTAATGTGATACGTCTAAATCCTCTGGAAAGCTGTACGCTCACCAGAAAGATATTAATTTAAAACTTAGTGGAGCTATAACAGCACATAATTTCTGTAATTACTGGTAAATTGTTAAGTAATATTATAACATGGCACCTCGTTCTAATAATAGATTACCCATCACTGAAAAAAAATCAAATGATATTTCTCTTACTTCTAATATTCTCAAAAATGTTACTCATTAAATGATTTAAATATCTGCTGTTAAGCAATAGACTGTCAAGAAATCAAGAAAAATATCTGTCTTCGGTACTGAAAATGTAGGATCATTTTGAAAGAAAACGAACTTTGACATCTTGTCATTAAAAGATACATGACAAATATTAATATTTAAAAAAAGTTTACAACATATTTGAAGGTCTAATAATGAATTAAATATAAAATATCTAGCTTCTATACTCAAGATGTATGATATCGAAAAAAATACATACTATGCAATTTTCGAAATTTCGAAAGTTTAGTTAGAACAGTTTTGTTTTTGACTGAAAGATGTAAATTTCCATTGTGTATCCGGCTATTCTCGTTTTGCGAGTATCGACTGAATTCTCATACTCAGTGCTTCACTCCGTACGACACAGCTGACGTCATGCGACAGCGAGGCTCCAAAGAAACTCGTCATTAAATATTTACTATTTACATGTTGCGTTTTGGAACAGCACCATTTTTATATTTTTGAAATGTAAAGAACTGCTGTCCTGATTATACAGTTGACTCCGGTTATAGTGAACTCGGATATAGTGAACCTTCGGTTAAAGCGAACTTAAATCTCTGGTTCCGTTCCTCTTACATTACAAATAAGCGTGAGAAGATTTTTTTATAGTGAACCTGAACCTCGTCTATAGTGAACGCACGAAGTACAACGTCCTGGAAATTGATTCACTCCTGGAAAATAATTTATCACTTCAGTGTCACAAATTCCAACACTAGGCATCTTGAAAAGCTAATTGTCCACCGAAGGTCATAATCGAAGAAGACTCCCCTGAGGTGAAAAAGTGGATGCGGAATGGACTGATGACTTTGATTGTATCGATCTGATTGACTTCGAATGTATATTATATTATCTTATTGCAGTATCCTTGAAGACGGTTTTTGTTAAATCATTTCATTTACTTTAGTGCAATGTGAGAGTATTTTATATGTTGTTATTGAACATTGTACGACCTATTTCTTGAAAAAACATTTTGTGTGGTTTTGCGCACCGACATTTTTGCTTCTGAAGTCCACTAGTATCTTCTGTTCGTTGTTCTGAGATATTGGAAAATGCATCAATGACAATCCAATCATTATCAATCTATCACGATTTCAAAGATACAGTGCTTTTAAAAGTTTATGCTACGTATGGAAATTGAGATGCTCCTGATGCTTAGCTAACAAGCTTAGCTTTGTTTTACAGTCACATTTAAAATAGGGCCATTGCATAAACGCATGTTTACACATCATTATTCAAGGAAAACAGTTTAAATGTAATTTTCCTCTTTCTTTTTGGTCATAAGGAATGTAGAACTTTTTACTTATGTTCTTCCTTAATCCGAAGGCATAATTTGTATTACATTAATATTTATCAAGATTCTATTTCAGACCTTTCCTTCCTACACATCTGGAGGAAAGGTGGTTTCTGAAACACTGGAGAAAATATGAAGCAGTGGAGAAAGGTCAATTATTAAATGTTTTGCCTTGTTTGAATCGACAATCATAACTATTTATTAAGTCGGACTTGCTTGTTCATGTCGATCACGTTTCCAACAAGTTTTTCCGACATCTAGATGACTGTGACGTCTCCGGCGCTTCCTTTCCTGTTTATTCACTTAAGCGAGGTAAAGTTCTCTCTTAGAGATTCACTTAGACCCTTCGGGTTTTATGTATAAAGTCTGGACATGGGGGGTTGGTATTCTTATCTCCGGATTATTACACGATTTCAGAGATAACGTCATTTACAAAAAATTAACAAGTAATTCACAGAAAATATTGATATTTTGTTTTTATATTCCAACTTAATAAAAAAGAAACAGAAACAAAAGAATTCATTTTCATTACAGTTACCATTGGTGCATTTTAAAACTATTTTCGTTCAAATCAAACACAAATATTTGTTAGATTGAGACACTTATTAAATAGTTTGGAATTGTTTATTTGTAACGATTTGTTTTGTTACAGATTGGTAAATAAATATTAATATCTCGCCAATTTTTCAATCCTCCCCATGAAACGTCGGCGTCGCAAGCCAATTTGCTTGACTACGCTCCGTGAAGACAGAGAGGTTAAGCAACTCCCGATACCGCGGGTCTCTGGATGGGTGACGGTCTGGGATGCCTTGTAATGTAACTGTGTCCAGCCCCCGACTGAAGGGATAAAAGGCACTGACTGACCGCGACTGACGAAGCTAACAGAGGATTACTCCACGTTCAACCCCACTACATAGTTAAGAGAGCGTTGTTACGAAAACCATACTCCCCCTTTCAACCCCGTCCCCCGATTGATGCATAATATGAATTATCTGTGTGTGTTGACACATTGCCGGCCAAATTACTTCGAATTTGGCGCCTTGTCTTCTTTAACAGGGCGTTTGATGTTCTTTGAAGGCGTTTCAAAGGAAAAGATTATACATTTTAAACTTGGCGCCTCCGAGATAGTCTTAATTTTTCCAAAAAGCCGCGCAAATTTCTTCTCTGCCGACCAAACATTCATTTCTTCATGCAAGGTTCTTGAAGTCGATTATCAATTTCTTTTTATTAGTTCGGAGCGTCACCGAAAGAGCGCACCAGCTCCTGGATTGCTAAAAAATTCCCGCTAAAATTTGGCATTGTCGAAATGAGTTTTCTATGGCAGACGCCGGCTCGCCTTGTTACGACAAGCTAATGCGGAAAGCTGAGTAAAAGCGTTTTGAACGTCTTCAAGGTTTGACCCAGAATGTGCCAGGGACTGGATGTAGTAGAAACACGTAGCTAAAGGCCACGGAATTCGTAAGGAAATGGTCAGTTTTCGTTTGGACAGAGGTAACTGTGACAACTTCTTCAATACTCGTTAATTCTTTCTCCAAGTAACAATCCTTGTCAATTGTGTGTCATCTCTTTTCCAGAACACTCTTGTCTGACAAAAACTACTGTGATAGAAGAGGCGATGTCCCATTGCCATTTCCATCAAAAATGCTCTCCCAACTTTTCTTCGACTATTTCGCCGCCTGAACAG
Organism: Gryllus longicercus; assembly: GCA_038098605.1. Classification (NCBI taxonomy): domain Eukaryota; kingdom Metazoa; phylum Arthropoda; class Insecta; order Orthoptera; family Gryllidae; genus Gryllus; species Gryllus longicercus. Next base: position 1,731,834 of record JAZDUA010000257.1, on the reverse strand, counting down.
TGTGAGACTCTTTAAATAGGTGACTACTAAAGCGAGCCCTCATGTTTCTACGGTTCCTCTCTCTAAATAACAATACAAAGGAATGGGACCTCCCTAACAAATCCTTAAAGTACTTAGGCTTATAATTAGATACACATTTTTAATTGGAGAAAACATAAAGGCGAAGGCGAACCAAACTAAAACAAAACTTTTACAACTGCCACATTTTGTGTATAAAAATAGTTCTATACTTTATAAATCCGTCACAGCGATTTACAGACGATTTTAAGACCCGTAATGTCGTACGCCAGCCCAAGTTTGTTCAATTCTAACCTTCACTAACTTCAATCCTAAACTTCACTAACTTTGAGTCCTACAAAATAAATTCCTAAGGAAACGTTTTTGATGTTCCTCGGCACATACGCAACACACAACTTCACGATTGTAACTTGAAAACCTTAGATTTGAACATTACATATTTGGCAACCAACTATTATTATAACCATTACTTCAAATCCAGACCTATCATTTCCGTTACTGAACTATTCTGCCGCTAGAGGCGTTTCATTCAAACCGTACGTTATCTATAAGAAAAAATTGAACAAGTTTGAAACGTTATCAAAAACAGAAATGTTTTCATGCAGAAATGGCGCTGTCTGAACTGCTCGATTTCCGTGCATCCGATCTGAACGAAAACTCTACCGCGACGCCCGACGCAAGTTCCATGCTTGCCCATGACACATGCTTGGATGTTGCAGAACACTCAGTTAAAATCATCGCTAATGTAACATTTAGTAATATTCTGTAGCAGAATTAAAGTAAAGGAAAGGCTACCTAGTTAATTCTGTTAATTTCATTTTAAACACGTTATCAAAAACTTTCCCATGCCGGGAATCGAACCCGGGCCTCCTGGGTGAAAGCCAGGTATCCTAGCCACTAGACCACATGGGACTATGCAATAGCCTCTGGGAAACACTGTTCATGCATTTCATTTTTTTTGTAATGAAATATTCCCAGTATGTTGTGTCACAAGAGCATATCACTTCAATGACCCAGAAATAAAGCAGTAAAAGCATGACATGATTGTGTCGCAGAAGAGTAACCACTTTCGATATATCTCTCATAAAGCAAACAAGTTGGGAAATGAAAATTTGAAACGTCCAGGAGAATCAAATGATACAGTGTACGCAGTTTATAATTCGTAATAGTTCTGCCAAATTTACTGTCGCATTACTTGCATTTCGTTAAAAAAGTTACTTGACCTTGATATTGGTTTGCGGAAACCTATTGTTTCCCTTGAAAGTAAGGAACCCACCACATCCGGTATGTACGGTACATCGTAAATTACCGTTTTCCCTCAAGATGATTTGAGGTAGAACGTGTCCTGACCTGCGAATTCTTGAAAGTCTTTTCTTTTTTCAACACATCTCTGACTTTCTCATATACGTTCGACGATACGTGCATAACATGCTCATATCCAGTAAGTTAAATTTTCCAAAACACTTCCCATGCCGGGAATCGAACCCGGGCCTCCTGGGTGAAAGCCAGGTATCCTAGCCACTAGACCACATGGGAGCACGAGCTACATGTAAAAATATATTCATCAGATCAAAAAAAGAAACATCTATGCAAGGAACCTACATATCTTTCTTAATACGCTCTTATTGAAAATGTTGATGCAGTTAGAAGTTGGCATTTCGTAAATATAATTTCGTTCGGGTCGTGGCGGCGATTATATATAATTACATTTTGCGGTTTAGATTAGTTGGTAGATTATGCTAAAACACTTGTATAGTGAGAGTCAATACTAGGCATCCTGAGAGAAAACCAGATGCCATAGTCACGTGAACACATGTAATTATTATGGAACACCCTAAACATTAGCAGCATCGTGAACATTATGTTCGAAAATAGAGAAACCAAATGTTTTGGAGGATCTTAAGCGCGTTAGACCCGTTTTGGGCTGAATTTTAAGAAATTTACAGAAATTTACAGAGATTGCATGATGAGACAACACGATTCTACGATTTTTTTGAATGTCTTCAAATTTGTATTTTTCCAATGTTACTGTTTTATAGCCATTGCCTGAGATTTGCCTAAAACAAAATTTGTTCTAAACAATCTGTTCTGTAAAAAAGGACATGCACATTTGAAAAAAAAGAGATTGTACTTTTCGCTCAATTTATGATTGAAGTTAAGAAAGTTATAAAAAATTAATAATATATGTTTCAAAAACCGCTCCAAATGCTTTCCTCAGTTTTTTTCCACACGCAGAACTAAGGACTTGGCAGAGATCTCATCTTCAATATGCTCCCTGAATTTTTTTAAGTTGTGAAGAGAGAAATAAGGCGAGATAGTATGTGCTGTAGTAACACATATTGTTTTATTTAAAGTAATGAAATATGTAGGATAAAAGCATATTTCCATAACATAAACATCCATAGAATAGACATTTCAAACGTGTCAAAAACATCACTTACCTATCAAGAAACGAGAACAATAATCCATTCTGCGTATATCTGAAGAAATTAGCTACAGATTTAGATACAGACTGCGGACCCGATATGGAATATTCTCCCCCGTTGGCACAGCATGTAAGTTTTATATTTGAGATTTCCAAATACTCAGTAAATACAAATGAATAGTAATATAAACTGAACTATGATTTTTTTCTTCAAACAACAATAATTAAAATATGTAGTTAGAATAAGGGTGACGGACTATTTGAAAATACATTTCAATGTTTTAAAGAAAATTATATTCCACGTTGCAAAATGTATAAAGTGTAGTGTATAAATGGTGGTCTGATTCAAATAATACCCCGAATACGAGCCAGAATGTGCAAATGCTTGTGTTCGAGTGCAGTTTTAGTAATATTATAAAAAAGCTGAGATGTGGTACAAAGACAACAAGTATGGTGTAAACAAGTAAAAGTTTTACGAAATATCATTGTTTCATACATGTGTTATACAATTATACAAAACGTGCGTTGTTGCATGAAGTTAAATTTAGAACATAGCAATCGCGGAAATCTATGTCAGTACATTCTTATAAATAGTTTAATGCAGATTTCCTTGTTTAATGAGGTAACAAGGAATAAAAAATATTAGTTTTATTTCGTTCCTTTCTCAGATTTTTCTGCACTAATATGTTAGTATCCATCTCCTTAAGCAGCCTTTATCTGACCTCTTCTTTCGGAAGATCAAGAAGAAAGAACGTGTTTTCAGACATCACGGAACAAGGATTGTGAAGCATTGCGGGAACATATGCACTTAATTACCAAACGCATTGCCTAGTTTGAATTAAGAAATAAATATAAATATGTTTGGATTGGATGGTTGGTGACACTTGGAATCTCTCAGTCAGCATTTTGTTTTGCACTTTTCCTTCCTTATCCTCTAGACGCTATTTTTGCTCTGGAAGAAAGAGTATATTTTGAATCTCTGGAGAGTGACGTGAAACATAGCGGAAATATGAGTGGTTTCAACAGAAAGAATAATCGAAACCGCATAAAATGCTTCTGTGAACACACTCGATTTTCCGTTATTTCCGGCACAGAAACGTAGAATACAACATTCAAATGGCACCGAGAAGAGCAAGGAAACGTTATGTTTTTCGTACAGTTGAAGATTTTGCTGCTTCTAGGAAGGGGGTATCAAAACCACAATGTTTCCTTGAAGTGACATTTCTTTTTCTACTCCATGTGTGTGGAAACCAAATCGGCGAGATTATCCAGAATAACATAAAATCTAAAGGCGAAGTACACATTTCTGAATCTAGTGGATCTTTTATTTTATTTTATTTATTTGGTCAAAAATCAGTAATAACGATAAGGCGTAAGGGGAAAGAGGTAAAATCTGCACATTTTTCTTGAGCTCCTGAATCACTTTGAGGGAATATATTAAGATTTGTTTTTCAAAAATTAATATTTCCCTTTTAATCTCTGTTAATCTGTATGTGCTTAGCTACAAATGAAAGATTGTAATGCTGTATAACCCTCCCTACCATGTTCACACTTCAATTTCGTGGTACAGTATTTGTGCATCATTCTGTGTAATTAAAGTTGGATTATTAAGTACCTGCTTAGGACCCGCGTATTTTGAAATAAAATTTTGAATTGTCATAAATATTTACAAAAAAGTTTAAGTTCCACATAACTCATTCCCATTTTAAGTGAAAATGAAATATTATTTTAAAAATAGTAAAAACTTTAGTTGGAAATAGTTTTTTATATCTTTTACATGAGAAATGGGTTATAAACGACAATGTAGTGTACTGCCATCGAAATTACGTATGTCTTCAGAATTAGGACATTCAAGTTAATGCTTCCTAACGTTGGGACATTTTACATAAATGGATAATTATGTTAATGCTATTGTTTAAGTTTTTTGTACACCTAAAAGCCTCTAATTGGGTATATCCCACTGCCTTTCTATGAGCTATAAGTTAAGAAAAATTAAGGAACTATTAAAAAGTAGTAAAAGCATTAAAAATAAGTAATTAAATGTGGTAGAAAATTTACTTAGAAGGTGTCTCCTACGTAAATACCCCAAACCCAAATAGTAATACACGATTGACAGTCATCGAAGTATCAATAGAAATATATGATTTACATCGATATCCATGATTTTGACGTAATATATGATTGACAGTAATACATGATTGACATACAACTCGAAGTCTAACTTCCTTATATTTATATTTTTTTTTAAATGGATGTCACGGGCGAGTGCAAACTGAACGAAACCATTTCATACAATTCACATGCCACAAAGCCAAGGACGGCCGCCATGTTGACGTTTCGTCTGATGTAACGGCCGCGAGAGGGGGCGAGAGCAAGCCGTTCGACCCCATTGGGTTGTTTAGATAATACATCGCGTCTTTTGTTTCGGTCGTAAATTTGTTGGCCGCGCGCTCCGTCTCGCCACTTAACCTTAATCTCGAGGAGCAATGGCGACTGATGTTCCCCGTTGGCACATGGCGCCCTGCGCGCGGATGGTCGGTGTTGGATCGCGCGGCAAACCGAGCGCCGTCAGCTGTTTCATTCAGGCGCCCTCTCGGTAGCCCAGTAGCAGGGCTCGCATTCTGATGACATGTCATGTTTTCATTGGTGCATTGCAGACGTAGCTAACTTGTAAATGAATGTTTATCACGACATATAGAAATATATAGTCATTGGGTCATTTTTGCCATTTTTTGCCATTCATTTTTGGACCTTTGTATCATTTTTGTGCATTTTCCCCTGTTCGTGTTTTTGGTTGGTATATGATAATTTACTTACAATAACTCACTAAAACATAGTTTTTATTGTATCATCGGTTCATGACAAAATTCATTACAGCATTGGACCCGATAACTTCCTAGACCTTTCAAAACCGACGGTAGGATGATCGGAGCTAAGGATTACGTTTCCTCTTAAAATGAACACTTTGTATTAAATATAGTTTTATATCTTTCATTTTATTTAAATTTGTAGAACTCATTGAATAAGTGAACATTTTCCTACAAATCCTTGAATTTTTTTTTTTAAAAAGGTCAATTCCCCCCTTATTTTTAAGTATTTTAGGTAATTTTCCTCTCATATTTAAGACTTTTTATAGGTATTTTTCAGCTAATTTTAGGTTATCAGAGCTCTGCTCATTACATGAAAAAGTGTAGGAAACCAAATCGCATGCGATCTCAAATGATAACCCTCTTAACATGAATTACAAGTAAGAGAAGTATTTGGTATTGTCATAAGAATTCGTGTTATCAGATATTTATTTATAATCTAATTACTACGTTTCTCGAACCCGCCCTCCTTCGCTCCGAAATTCTGTTACTTGTGCAAATAAATATTTTGTACGGAACCGGTCAACTTGTGACACACGAGGAGACAATTTAAAGAAAAAATATTGGCTATATTTCATGCAAAATTACTGCAAAAACTACTTATATTTTCGAAACATTAATGATCTTTGTTTCAAAATCTTTCTTTCAATCATTCTTGTAGAATGCCTTGTAGAATCTTTCATTAATCAACATTCAATCATTCTTGTAGAATATTCTATAAAAAAAATAGGCAAATAGTTGCGCCGTCTCATCATAGAAAATCGAATGCGCTATTGATAATCTCTGCAAATTTTTAAAAATTCATCCCAAAACGGGTTTCACTTGCCTAAGATCTCTCGAAAATAGGTTTCTTTGTACTTCGTACAGAATGTTCAAGATGCTGCTAATGTTGGTGCTCCATAATAATTAGATGTGAAAATAGCATCTCGTTTTCTCTTAGAATGCCTAGTATTGATTCTCACCATGAAAGTGTTTTAGCAAACTCTACCAACTAATCTAAACCGTATAAAGCATGAAGAAGAACAAAGACTTGTGTTAATCTTAGGTTGCCGGCCAAAGTGCCGGCTTCATCCATAGGTTAAGTTAGAAATAAGTTAGTAAGTAAGTTCTGCCCCCTTCTTTGCCGCATAAGCCATAGAGCTGCGGCGTATGCTGTACCCCAAAAAGTAAATAAACTCCCGCCTCGCCAGGGCTACTGGCGGGGGGAAAGTTGGAAAAAAAAAATCTAAACCGCAAAATGTAATTATATATAATCGCCGCCACGACCTGAACGAAATTATATTTACGAAATGCCAACTTGTAACTGCATCAACATTTTCAATTACTCGTTCAGTGTATTAAGAAAGATATGCAGGTACCTTGCACAGATGTTTCTTTTTTTGACCTGATGAATATGTTTTTACTCGTAGCTTGTGCTCCCATGTGGTCTAGTGGCTAGGATACCTGGCTTTCACCCAGGAGGCCCGGGTTCGATTCCCGGCATGGGAAGTGTTTTGGAAAACTTAACTAACTGGATAAGAGCGTGTTATGCACGTATCGTCGAACGTATATGAAAAAGTCAGAGATGTGTTGATAACAGGAAATTCGTAGGTAGGACACGTTCTAACGCATAACGTTTTGAGAGAAAAAGTAATTTACTATTCACGTAGCCTACATACGGAGCCTGATGTATTCCTTACTGTTAGTACAAACAATAGGTTTCCGCAAAACCAATTTTATGGACAAGTAACTTTTTTTTTAACCAAAATATGCAAGTAGTGCGACAATAGATTTGCCAGAACTATTACGCAGTATAAACAGCTTATCATTTGATTCACCGGGAGGTTTCAAATATTCTTTTCCCAACTGGTTTGGTTTTATCAAAATTGAAATGATTTGCTTTTGTGATAAGATTTACGGAGAACGTTTCCTAACAAAAATGAACTGGATGAACAGTGTTTCCCAGGGGCCATTGCATACTCCCATGTGGTCTAGTGGCTAGGATACCTGGCTTTCACTCAGGAGGCCCGGGTTCGATTCCCGGCATGGGAAAGATTTTTGGTACCGTCTTTAAAATGAAATTAACAACAGAATTAACTAGGTAGCCTTTCCTTTACTTTAATTCTACGATATAATATTACTAAATGGTGCATTGAGCGATGATTTTAACTGAGTGTTCTGCAAGAGCCAAGCATGCGTCATGGGCAACCATGAGACGTGCGTCGAGTTTAAAGGCGCGGTAGTTTTCGTTCAGATCGGACGCACGGAAATCGAGCAGTTCAGACTGCACTACTTTTGCATGAAAACTTTGCTATTTTTGAAAACTTTTCGAGCATGTTCGATTATTTCCTACAGATAACGTACAGTTTAAATGAAACGCCTCTAGCGACAGAAAAGTTCAGTAACGGATTTGTTTGCAGCAGAAATTGTTTTTCTTTTCAAATTTGTTCTTAGATTAGGTGCGATTCGTGCAATTGTGTGTATTTTTGTGACGGATTCGAGTTTTCGGATATTCTGCTGAGTTTAATTTACCGTCTCTTGCAAATATGAGGTTGCTGAATCACGTTTCTCCAGCCGAGACTTCCTATTTTTCAGTGTTTTCTCTGCACATCCGCGCAGCTTAACTTCTAGCGACAACGATGACGGTTGTTGTATTTTTTATCCCCGTTTCATAAATACTTAAAAAAGTATTAATAATGTAGCTCAGAATGTATGTACACAAATGTCGCGAATTTATGTACTCAGACGGCTAAATTCGGGAATTCATTTGTGTGCCAGCAGAGCCCCTGGCGGCGTGTATTGGTAACTCGTACAGACAACATGCTGACCGTGTAACCACGACTTGCGGCGTTTATGGTTTTTAGTTTGGGATTTTGAAGGTTCGATATAGTTTCTGTATACGACTGAACGCGAAATATCTACCGAGTAAAAAATCGTTCCAAAATTCCTTGGGCACCTTTGAAAATTATGTCCAAAAATTTGAAGGTTTCATGCCTTTTTGGTCATAGGCCATTTCTAAACAGACAAACGTACCAAATTTCGTTTTATTGAGTGCCACCTAAAAAAAGTATTCAATAATGAGAGTGGAGAAAAGATTATTCGGGCAATTAACCTGCGGTACCATGTGGTCTAGTGGCTAGGATACCTGGCTTTCACCCAGGAGGCCCGGGTTCGATTCCCGGCATGGGAATGTTCATTTTCCACAAATGTATTCAATAGTTTTGAAACTGTTCAAACGAAACCACTTACCACCATTCGCCATGTAATTTTAAAAGTTTGCAACCATTTTTAATTACGACAAAATTAATTACGAAAAATGTACATGACCTTATTTAAAGGGCTAATTTTTTAGAAACATTTTATTAAGGAGAAATTCTGTGCCATCAATATTGTAGTTTTGTAATGTTAATATCTTGCAATTTTCGAAAATTCAAAGCAGAAATGGATCTGCGCCACTTTTATAAGATTGACATTCTCTTCTCTCGTCTTCTCTTCTCCCATCACCCGATCGAGATTCCATGTAGGAATATGTGAGGGGAGTGGAGCTTTCCTTGTACCTTGCCTCGCAACTGTCATACGCCGACGGAGGAAAAGGCTAACATCCCACAGGCGATTGAAAATCGCTGACGTTTCCACTCACGTCAATCAATAACTTGGAAAAAGTGAACACTTTTCCACTTCCTCCTCCTTCTCTTTGTCCTCCATCTTTTTCTTATTCCTTTTCTTCTCCTACTATGTACTAAAATTTATTTGTGAAATAGCAGGGGAATTTATCGATACTTTTCAAACGGTATGCCGAACTGCTTGCACTTTATTCAGCGGGAAGCAGACGGTTTCTTCTTCTTCTTCTTCTTCTTCTTCTTCTTCTTCTTCTTCTTCTTCTTCTTCTTCTTCTTCTTCTTCTTCTGTACACAAATTTTCATTTGTGTTACAGTTTTGTCACAGAAAAAAGATTCTTCAAAGGTCTTAGCAAGTAACATGAAGTATTTTGGAAATAAATTCGTAGATAATTTCCCTTATCGTTTAATGATTCGCGAGTATATCGAATCTTTTCCAACACTGTCTCTTGTACTTATACTTCGTTCTGTGGGAAGCAGACGATTCCATCATCTTGAGCTTCTTCTTCGATCGAATTTGCTCTTGTGATTTAGTTTTGGCGCAGAAGAAAGAATTTCCTCTATAGTCTAGCATAGAAAAAAGACTTTCCTTCACGGTCTTATCGAGTAACACGACCTAAACCTAATCGTTTTGCTTTTCGCGAATTCATCGATCCTTTTCCGTACACGGCCTCCTGTACTGCTTGCGTTTCGTTCTGGGAGGAGCAGGCGGCGCCACCGACGAGGCTCAGCGCCGAAGCGTCGACGTTGATGCGGGGGGAGGGGGAGGGGAGAAAACTGGATCGTGGAACCGGCCGAGGCCCGAACCCGGGTCGTCCGCCAGGCGCTTCGCTTCGCTCCGGGGCCGGTTTGGCGGCGGTGGCGCTGGCGGCGGCGGAGGGGCGGGGGTGATGCTGTTCGCTCGCGCCGATCGAAGACCACACCAGTGCCTGCTATCGGCTGTGTAGCTCAGGGCCAGCATTGTCGATGAGTCTGTAGCGGCTCTGAACCAGAGGTCGTTAGGATTTGAGTCCCAAAGGTGGAATTTTTTTTTATACCAGCTACGTAGCTATAGGTTGAATTCAGCCGCTGCCTGGAGAAGAATTCTAGCGACCGGCTGCACTGATCGGTAGTTTTCCGGGGTTTCTCCGACCAACACCCGGCGAATGCCAGATCAGTACTCCAACAACAGATCAGGGCCCGCGTGCGATCTTTCCTTCCTCTTCCTTGTCCTTTCCTCACCCTTTACTTACTCGTACACTTGCATACACTACACTAGGTGGTTAGAGCTTGTCCCGGCTGGAGCGGTGCCCTGGTTGTGGGAGATACCTGGTTGGCGAAATCCGTGCAAGCTGGCCTCACCAACCAACGGCGAGGGATCACCGTCCCCTGCCGAGCAAAAACATGCACTACACTAACGCGACTAGTGACGTCAGCAGTTGACGTGCCCGGAATCACCATGGGCCAGTGAAATCACCATTGGAACCATGGACAAGACAACGGAGTGCAGCGAATGGTTGCTCAAGTAGATCGTTGTGGCTTTGGGCAAGGGCATCAAAGTCTCCCAAAATGAAGTTTCCTTTGTGCAAAGTTTCTTTTGCATGAAGATAGTACAGTATACAATGATCTAATGTTGATTATTAATACGCGAGTGCGACGCGTTATTACAATACGAGCGAGAAACGATCGAGCACCGTGCGCTTTCGTTCAAATCACTGGAGTGCATGGGAGCACGTGAAGGAAGCATTGCGCGCTTGCTCTCACGAGAAATCATGGACTAAGAAAAAATATTTCGATTCGGTATGAATGTTGTCATTTACGAGCTGATCACGACACCCGCCTTCTTATCACAAAAGTTCCCATGCCGGGAATCGAACCCGGGCCTCCTGGGTGAAAGCCAGGTATCCTAGCTACTAGACCACATGGGAGCACGCGGCGATCGTAGGAAAAAGAAAGGTACCTGTTTCAGAATGTACGATCTCTGTAAAGAACCTGTTTGTCTTTTATACCATGTTGTTTAAAAATTTCGGTATGTGAGAGTGTTCTTGTAATTAATATAATTCAATTGAATTCATAGCTCCACTTAAAATGTTCGGTTCAAATTAGTGGTCTTGCAGTGACGTATCTTTAGTTGCTGTCCCATGGGGCGAAACTAATTGTCAAACCCGCCCATTAATTAAACAAACTATCTATTACTGAATAGTTTATTATTTATTTCATAAAAATACAAGTATGGTTTTGACATTTATTTATAATATATTAAAAAATGACGTAACTCAGAATAATTGAAATATAATTTTTAAATAAATAATCTAAATTTATAAAATTCCAATTACAAACTTTTCTAAATAGTGTCTCGCCTAAAATGGGATCAACCGGGGCAGACCGCACCTGGCCCCCCTCTCTTACTACACCATAGCGTCTAGTGGTTATGGAGGGAAGTATGAAAGGGAATTACGATAGTGAAATATGAAAAGACAAACCGAGTCAAGTTAACTTCTAGTTAATTAGTAAATTAGTTAATCTAAATTATTAAAATTAGGTAAAAAATAAAATTTGGAAACAGTTGAATGACGATACATGTTCTTTTCCTTTACTGCATTTACAATGCCCTGGTATTTAGCTAGTTTTCATCTCGCAGTCCGCGTCGTTCAGACTCGCTAGAATTACCATTACCATAAATTACCATATGTGACCCTCCTCTGCAAACTCTCATATCATTGGAATACGCGGTCCAGAGGCGAAGTTCGTATCCCTGAAGTTTTATCTATTCGATTCCACTAAGTATTTTGATGCCGTGTTGATATTAAATTTCAATGAATCATTACTTTCATTTCTTGGCAGTTATGTTGATCAAATAAGACAATAGCAAAAACACGAAACAGTAAATAAATTAGGCGAGTTTTAAGTGTGTAATTTGAACGAATTTATATTTATTTATGTACAAATATTATATTGAATCGTTGTATATATATATATATATATATATATATATATATATATAAATATATATTTCAGCCTGATTATGAAAAGGAAATAGTCCTCAAAATGCTGCAAGCAAATAAAATTATTGAAAAGATATATGTAATTGCATTTAAATGGCTGTTTCCGCCTAATGCATGACTGTCAAGAAATGGCAGTACACTATTACGATACCCGGATTTGGGGAGAATACTCTGACTGAATTATCTAGTATTTAGTTGTAATGTATGTGGATCGGAAGAGAGTGATTGTTGTTATCTATAAACGATATTTTCATCTGTAGTCCAATTCTATCTAGAGCCAACGCTTCACCACTTTTTATAACTTTTTCAGGAAACATAAAAATGAATAAAGTGCATTGTTTACGGAAGATTATTTTCGGTATTGTATTTCTGAAATTGATATGAAATCCCCGTTTATTGATATTATTGATACAATATAGCCTAGGCAAACTTTCAGCGAATAAAAATTAATAATATTTTGAAAGATTATAATATTTTATTTGATTTCTACTTACAGTACTTTTGAAACAGTCTCATTGACTATATCTGGTTTCGCCACAAAGTCATGTAGTGTATACGAAAGAGCCAGCTCAGCGTCTTCACATCACGTATCTTACTCTTTCTGGTTTTGTAAACGATTTCTTCAGTTGTCCGATTTTGCTACCAAACCTCTATTTCTGAGTCGTATTATAAAATCTTGTTTGGAATGATATGGCCAGTGTTACCTCTGTTACTAATCGTAATTAAGAATAATTTCTAATTATTAAATTATACTATAAGTATATAACTATTTGTTTTAAATTAATAAGTAATTTCAGGCGCGTTCAAAATTTAAAATTTTATAAATCAAGTTCTGCCCGAGGGGAAAACACAAAACTAATTAATGTATATTTGCGATTCTGCATTGTTATTAAAAGTAGCTGAACCGTTGCGATTATATCGCACACAAGGAAAAACTGTAAAAAATCTACAACAGAAAAGCAATTACATGTTAATCCACTATACGATGAATGATGACAGAAAAAATGATAACTTCAATGTCGTTCGGTGCTTATTCTCCAAATCTAATTAAATGAGAGACAATTACTTGGCTTGGAACAATAGAATCACTGTAGAGGCACAGCAATAACTCGACCAGCATGGGAAGTCGAAAAACAGTTTTTGCTCAACATTTAGGTTGAAATGGAAGTAATGCTGAAATATGTCGACAGACTGTATGCCAAATTCCCATAAGGCCACAACCTAATGCCATCAACTTCACGTTTCATCGTGGGAATACAGTGTTAGCAGCACACTCGGCCGCCCAAGTTTGTGCCAAATTCGAAATAGCATGACCGAATGATCGGTTAGTGTACAATATAATTCGCCCGGTAAATGGTTTAGCATGGTGTAGGCGCAGCATGGTGGAAAGATATGGGTGAGTTACTCTGGCGCACTGATATTCGCTCGTTCTGAACATCACCAGTTTACGTTCCGAACCATGTGACCACAGAAAGGGCACTTCGTTCGAAAAGCCAGTCTGAACACTGACTGCCATATTGCACTGAGAGCGAGAAGTGTTGAGAAACATTTTGAATGTGCAATTAAATTGAGAATCGTCAACGGTACCCAACCAAAAATAACACTATGAAGGCTTACAAGATGTAATATTTAAAAGAAATGCTTCATATATATATATATATATATATATATATATATATATATATATATATATATATGTTTCAATGACTAGGGGATACTTTTGATATCGGTCTGTATTTAATGTACTGTAATTAAATTCACGTTAATATTGTGACGCAAACTTCTTCCTGAAGCTCATTGGCTGAAGTCGAATACGATTCGCAGTAACATACCAATTATTTTTTTCACCATGCGACGTAGCTTTACAGCAATATCGACAGCAATATCAATCTTCTGTGCATGCACTAAAGTGGTCCCAAACTTGAACTGCTTGAAGATCAATAGGATTTTTTTTGCATGGCTTAGTGTACACCAGTCGACTGAATTCTCGATCTTCTGCGCATGCACAAGTGTGATGCGAAACCCGAACTGCGCATGCGTAGAAAATCGATTGCGCTCTCGATTGCTGTAACGCTTCAGCAGGAGCAGGCACAAGCGCAATGCTCAAAAATGCAGTCGATCGTTTTTCGCTTTACCTGAGCAAAAAGTGCCTATACATAGAAAATAAGTAGATTCTGAGATTATCTTGTTGTTTCACGCTGTGCAAAAACTCTCCTCTCTCTTCCTCTCTCTCTCTCTATCTTTCTCTCTCTCTCTCTCTCTCTCACTCACTCACTCTCCCTCTCTTCCTCCTCTCTTTTTCCCTGTCTTTCTATCTTTTCCCATCACTTTCATTCCCTTTCTCTTTCCCCCCTCTCTTTTTTCTCTATTTCATGATTCCTCTCTCTCCTTTTCCTCTATCGTTTTTTTCCTCTCTCTGGATTCTCTCTCTATTTCCCCCTCTCATTTTCCTCTCTCTTGTTTCCTCTCTCTTTACCCTTCTGTCTTGTTTCCTCTCTCTTCTTTCATCTCTCTTTTCCTCCCTCTCACTTTCCTCCTTCTCTTTTTGTCTCTTTTCCTGGCATGTCTGTATTTCCCCTCTCTCTTTACCTCTATTTTTTCCCTCCCCATAGAGTAATGAACTTAGTAATGAACCTCCTTAGTCTATGCCATCCCTCCCACTCCCTCCCCCCTCTCTCTCTCTCTCTCTCTCTCTCTCTCGCAATCTGTCTCCCGCTGTCTAGCTGTCTCCTGGACGCCGTGCACGGCTCTAGAGCCGCAGCCCCGCCCACGGCCAAGGTCCCGCCGCCCACGCCGCGCCGCTCACGACCGCTCGCCCGCTCGCCCGCCCGCCGCGCGGGGGGGTGCGGGCGGGGGCGGGGGCGGCCGCACGGCCAAGGGCGCCGCGCAACAAGTGCCGCGGGCGGGCCGTCAGGCGCCCACGGATCGGCACGGAGCGCCGCCGACCACTCGAAGGCAGCCCACGCCAAAAGCCTGGTCGCGGCGGAGGCGGCGCGCCACGTGGCGGCTCCAGGCGTCGTCCGTAATGCTGGCCTTACATTAGCAATACGTTTCCGCAATATCTTTCAGCAATTTGATTCTGCTTCTTGCGCTCATCTTCACACTAGCAAGAGCAAGGAGGGGCAATATATTGCCAGAAAGATCTGAGCAAGATCTCTCCGGCAAGATATTGCTGATCGCTTTACATTAGGACTATTTGTTGCGAGGCGCGAGGAAAATATTCGGAATATCTAGCATGAAATTAAGTGAGGTCACTCACTTTCCGACGTAACTAGTAGAAGGTAGAAGATACGAGTTGCGGTCGCACTTATTGTGCTAAATGAGGAGATGAAGTAACGCCTTGTGAAGACGTGTGACTGAATTTTAAGAAAGGAAAAGGGGGCTTGTTCGAATTAGGAAGAAGTGTCTGAATATTTTTCATAAAACAAAATGATTTCGCTAGTTGCGAGAGGAGTGGGGAGTTTAGTTATTTTCACAAAAGGAATTTTATATCAAAGTGATTCGTTCGTTTTTCGATGCAAAATAGTTTCTATTACTCGGAAACGAACATATCTGGTTATCAGATTTTGTCTACGACTCTCATTGTTATTATTTATTCGTAAATCATCTAATGTCGGAAAGGAGTGGGGATAGTAATTCCGGGGCTCTAGAACACGCGCGTATTGTGTCATCTGGCGATGTGTGGATTTCCGACACTAGCCCACATCGCTAGGTCGAATTCAGTCGCGGACTGAAGGATGGCCGGCTGCTCTGAGCGGCACTTTTCCGTCGTTTATCCGATCCACACTAGACAAATGCCGGAGCTGAACCGTAGCTAATGGGCCACAGATTGATTGGTTGAATAATATTAAAAAATAAACGTCACATTTACGAGACTAACAACTTTAGTCGTTGATGCACCCGGAATCAGTATTACTCACGCAACTTTTCTTGAACGATGATGAATTGCTTTCCCCTCTCTGGCACAATAAACAGTTGAAGGCAAAAGCTCGCAGCCAGCACTGATGGCAACATTTCAAACACATGTTCACTGGCCCGAAATAGAAACTATTTTTTGCTGAAGACGAGAACTTCTGTCCGAGATTTTCCCCATTCGCGACAAGCTCTAAGCGCCCGAGGGGTCTCCTGGCATATGTGATAGTGCAGTGCATGAAACTGGAAGTGTGTGAAAGAAAGGATGAGGATAGGAGAAGGAAGGGGAAGGAAAGATCGTTCGTGGTCCGGGAAAGATCAAGCTGATCGGAGAAACCTACGGGCCTCAGACCGCGCGCGGTCTTTCCTTCCTCATCCTTGTCCTTCCCTCGCCCCTTAATAATACGCACTTACTCTTCCACGCACTACACTGTCGCACATCTTCAGAGACCAGTCGGAAGCTTAGAGCTTGTCCCAAACAGGGATGCGACATCAATGTCGATGATTTCAAAACATCGATGTTTTTGTAAAAACATCGATATTTTAAATGTCGTTGTATTAACAACGATGTATTTTAAACATTGATGTTTTCTGATCGATGTATTTCTTTTTTTCGGATGTTATGTTTCTGAATTATAAATTCCCATGATCAAAAACTGTAAAATTAAAATATGAAATAATAAGTGATAGTACACGCGGCGGCGATGGTGTAACGGTTAGCGTTTCGGACTGTTGTACTCAACAAGGCGGGTTGGCGGGTTCAAACCGATCGAAGCCGTGGATTTTTCAGGGCGAAAAAATCCCTCGTACGCCTTCCTTCGGAGGGGAAGTAAAGCCGGCTGTCCCATGTTAGTAGATTTACATGCATGTAAAAGATCCTCAAGCCTAAATGACGCCTCTGACGTTAAATTCAAATCGCCTGTATCTCGCCCAAGAAATACTCCCTTTCTCTGCTAGTTGGTGAAAGGAGCGTAGTTAAATTTACGTGGTCAGACGGAAGAGCAGGCCTAATGGCCTGAGTCTCGCCACGTAAAATAAGGCATTAATTCAATTCAATTCAATAGTAACACTGTTATTCATGTGATGGAACCAACGGAACGCTATTTGCACCATCTTCATTCACCAAACTCTCCCGCCCGAGATAAACTCCATGCTCTTGTCCTGATGTCCTCGTATTTCCTCTTCCTCATATTCATTTGGCACATTCAAATATGATCAACAATGACGCTGTGTGAGTAGAATCTGCCCCTTCTCGTAACCTTATTCGGTGAATTTATAAACACGAACACTGTTAAATGAAATTTTAAGGCACACAATTTTAATGTTAAAATTTACTAATCCTGTTTAAAAAACAGAAATGGTTCTTTGTCGACGTATTTTTAACATCGATGTTTGAATTTTGAATATCGATGTTTGCTAACATCGATATTTTGCTATCGATGTCGCATCACTAGTCCCGACTGAGGCGGTAACCCGATGATGGGAGATACCTTGGTGGGAAACACCCCGCAAGGCAAAGTGCTGGTCGACCAGAATGTCGACCTATGACTCGAGAATGTAGCCGCCACTTCTCGTGATCAACCTATGGACTTCGCTTATGGGAGATATGACTTGAGCAGTTGCAGCTCCCGGCAACACGAATCAATCTATCTGCGAAATGTCCCACAGGCAGCGTTCAGATAGGCAGAGGCTCGCAGCTACGGCCGTCACGCGGCCGCGTTTAAAGCGACTCCTTAAAAGTGCTTATTAGGGTAACGACACCAGTTGAGGCCACTGCGTCAGCACTTGCCTCTTCAAACGAAAAAGATGAAAAATAAGAGCTGAAGGCTTTCCACTTCCTTCAAACTTTTGGAGCGTAGAGCTTGTGAGGATTAGAATGAAGATGATGTATTTCTTTTCCCTTTTTTATATATAAAGAATGCGTTGAAAACATATTAAAGTTAGTATTGCAATAATGTAACATAAACTGGCACGTTTTTTTGATTTTATGTCCTAATCACGTTGATGGGGTACAATACAGAATGACCATTACTGTGTCGAGAATCTGAACGCCGCCAATCATTTTGCAATTTCCAAGCGGCTACTTTTGGAAATCAGGGAATATAAATTATTTATTTAAAGAGTGGGACAAACTAGACGTTGGAAATATTTAGGCAGAGGATCAATGCAGATAGGTGGGTACGAAATTGCTTTTCATATATGGACTTTAGTTATAAATTTGAAACACTTTGAGGAAACTGTGAAAAGGTTCCTAACTGTGGTTACTTCTGGTTTCGTCGCTACTTACAAAGAAACAGAAAAAACGTAAAAATAATGAAAATAAAAACAAAATAAATGAACTTGCTTCAAACTTTTGGAACCTCAAGCTTGTGATGATTGTTTATTGTAAAATTGGAAATTTTAGCAAGAAGAATAATACGAAAAAACATAGCTTCCATGAAAAGTAGAGAATTGTGAGAATTGAAACGCAGCGAAGTATGAAATGTACCAGAAGCTTGATAAAATATCGGAAACTACTTACTTGATATTTTAAATTTTTGGAACGTTAGGACATTTGAAAGGAGATTATAATAATAGGCGTACGATAGTAAAGCTGTGACGGCATTCGGCAGACATACAGGCGCCGGCATCTACTGTGGCCATGAGACTGCTTTTTAAAGAGACCGCTTTGTGGCAGTATGTTCGTTCGATCAAACAGCATGAAGTACCCCCCCCCCAAAAAAAAAGAACAACGAAGTTTTATTTTTTACTGATACGTTATTGCTTATTACTGCCTTTGATATGGAGTTCCATATACATTGCATAACTTACCTTGGTCGAATGGGTAAGAATATGGATCGCCCTCATACACCCCCACCCCTTGGGTGCGCCACCGCATGCAGCACGTCCCTTCCCATTCATCAGTTTGCTCCGAAGTCTGAAAATCATATTTGTGCCTCTGGGTCAAAACATTTGCTTTCCGCACGTATGAATCACCGGGCACTCTGGCGCCGTCACGCCGCGGCGCACCTCAAGGCTTCGCTGCGGACCTCTCCACAGCCGACGCGACGGCGCCTCACGGACACACAGATCAATTGGAAGCAGCGTGCCGACGCACGAACTACGCAAGCCAGAATCAAGCCAATACAATTAAAGCCACCGGAGCAGGTGGCTCAAATGATGTCACTGCGGTGCCTCTGACCGCGAGTTTCTAGGGTTCGAGCCCCGACAGTGGCTGGATTTTCGACACTACCTTGTCAGTTAGGTCGAATTCAGTTGCTGTCTGAAGAAGAATTCTAACGGTCGGCTGTTGTGATCGGTAGTTTCCCGTGTTTTCTTCGATCAACACTTGGCGAATGCTGGAGCAGTACCCTAACAAACGGGCCACGGGCCGCGCGCGATCTTTCCTTCCACTTCCTTGCCCTATCCTACCTCTTACACACACTTACATTAACATCCACTACACTATCACACATGCCGGGAGACCGGTCGAGAGTTCAGAGCTTTTTCCGGATGGGGCGGTGCCCCGCTGGTTGGAGATAGCTGGGTAGGGAAAACTCGCTAGCCGGTGGTAGGTAGAAGCCAAACCTCTCCATCCAGGGGGAGAATATCACGGCCCTCTCCCGAGGAAAAATACGCACTTACGGGAGTAATGATCTTAGCATCTGTTGCGCCCGGATTCACTAACAATTAATCATTCAATAATTTAATGCATTAATACATAGATCCAGCCCATTACCATAAAATTCCAGCATTACATATATACAAAGCATTAATAATATGCCTACTCTGACTGGTTAAATTCAACAAAAAAATACCAAAGAAAACTGCAAATAGCACAAAATCATTTTTTCGGTATTATTCATATGCTCCCTGGTATATTACCGATAAATAATTACACAAAAAATACGCCCTAGAGACTGTAGACCTTCATATAACCTATGTAGCTACCAACTTCTCAACTATATCCCCAGTCCCCTCACTATCAGTTCACAGACCCGCAAAAACCCATCACATTGAATATAATACTAAATAAGTTTCCCTTTCTCATTTTCCTCAAGAAATTCTAGATCCCTACTAGAGGAGTTAGCTATTAAGCCGTCCAACATATGTATTGTTAATTTAAACTGCGTTATGTTTTCACCATCTATGTAAATAAATAAATAAAGAAGAAAAATGTCTTAGCGATGCAACATCAATGGCCATATTTTCAAGACATCGATATTTTTATAAAGATATGGATGATATCGAATTATTTTAGACGATGTTTTATAACATCGATGTTTTTATGTGGTTGATTTTATTTATTTAAAAAAAATGTATAATAATAAAAATACTATATTAATTTTCTATTAAATTGGACAGTCGTCAAGTGAGCATTTTAAGAATGTGTTGGCCATTTTGTTAATAAATGTAGTTTATTATTGTTGTATAATTCAATCAAATAATAAAAGTGTTGTTGTTTATTTGTTCTGATATTTTTGGATTTATTTTGTCAGCTAAGTCTCAACTATAAATTAACGAACACGACCGCCAGGAAATGAAATCGCTCCCCCTTGTTTGATCACTGATAGAGAGGAGAGTTACATATTTTTAAAAACATCGATGATTATGGGTCGACGTCTTTTGAACATCGATTCATAAAATTCAAACATCCATGTTTTTGTTGGCGATGTCCTTTTGAAGTGAAATCGTTCCCCTTTACGTGGTCGCTGAAAGAGAGGAAAATGACTTGGCTTAAAGAAGATCGATGGTTGTCAATCGATGGACTTTTAAGATCGATTTTAAAAATTTGAACATCGATGTTGCGTTGGCACTGTCGCGTCTCTACTACGTCGTAGCTTCTCACCGCCGCCCCTCTTTCGCGCTGTCTGCCAAGGCGCCAGCACGAAGGGGTAGGGATGAGGGTAGTCGTGGAAGAGGACGACAAAGCGACAAACAAAAGTAACACGCCGCCCGTGAGTCGGGTTCTGTTGGAATCCAGAAGGACTCGAAAATTTTCCAGGCACGGGAACCGGATCCTAAAATTTGCACAACCTGCTGGTGCTGGCGGCGTAACTCGATTACGAAACCCGCCAGCAGATCTGCCCCCCTCCCCTCCCCCCGCCAGTTGAGTTCAGCTCTGAGCTCCCGCATTCCCGCTGACCGCAGTGCTTGGTTGGGAGGTTTGTTGTTAGTGATTCCGGGCGCGTCCATTAAGGATCTCGTTAGTCCCTTAAGTGTAGTTCATCTTTTGTCTTTGGGAGGTGTCAGTGATTGTCCCCGCTGGATGACGAGATCCAGCGCTGACCTACCGTCGGCTAGCGGGGTTTCCTCCTTCCAAGGTATCTCCCCCCACCGGGGCACCGCCTCAGCCGGGAGAGCTCGAAGCTCCCGGCCAGTCGGGAGTTGGGGCATGTGTAGTAGTGTAGGGCATGCACGTAAATGAAAGTAAGGGGTGAGGATAGGACAAGGAAGAGGAAGGAAAGATCGCGCGCGGTCCGTAGCCCGTTTGGTAGGGTACTGCTCCGGCATTCGCCTGGTGTTGATCGGAGAAACCAAGGAAAACTGACTGCAATGCGCTCAACCTGGAAGGCCAAGGGCTCGAGTCCCGACGGGGGTAGGATTTTCGACACTGGCTCATCATGTAGAACGAGTTCTGTCGCTGTCTGGAGAAGAATTCCACCGTCAGGCTGCTCTGATCGGTAGTTTTCTGTGGTTTCTCTTATAAATACCAGATGAACGACGGTGCAGTACCCTAACAAACGGGCTAACAGACTGTGTGCAATATTTGCTTACTCTTCCTTGACCTATCCTCACCTCTTACTTACACACACATACTATCATGTCGGGAGTTCTGCTGGGAGGTTAGAGCTTCACCGGACGCGGTCCTCCGCTGGGGGAAATACCTGGAGGAGCACATTTCCCACAAACCGACGTTTAGGTCGGCGACAGATATCACCATTGAGCAGGGGATGAATCAGCGCCTCTGTCTGCGATAAAACATTCACTACACTAACGGGAGCAATTATCACAACAGTTGACTTGCTTGAAAACTTCAATCAAACAATCCAACAATCAATCAAACAAACAATCGATCAAACAATCAATCGAACAACCAATCAAACTGTCAATCAAACAATCGATCAAACAAGCAAACAATCAATCACACAATCGATCAAACAATCAATCAATCAATAAAACAATCAATCAAACAAACAATTCTTTTGGCCTCTTGGTGAAGCGACCAACCCCTCCCGTTCCGCCCCCTTGCCTGCATATGGAGTGGTGCTGGTTCGCTTCGCTTGGCTGCACCCCCTCCCACTCCGCCTCTGGCCTTTGCATCAGGGCCTCCTTTCCTCCGGCTCAGGTGTGCGCGCAGAGGGAGAGCAGAGAGGCTGTACCTGGCACAGAAAAAAGTTCCAGAGGGATCTCCTAGTTCTTGTTTGTTTCCGTAAATAGAATGTTCAATTTCTTATATTCTCCTCTTCTAATAATTTTAAGGATTGATACGTATAAATTAATATCAATCTCTCCACACTATCTGGCAACACTGTAAATGATTCTTAATAAAAGCAGGGAGGTCATTAAAGTCATTCATTAATTGTATCATTGAAGTTCTTCTTGTAGTGTGTTGTATTTATTTTCAAGTAAAAATATGTCACATGTAAATAAACATTTTTAATAAGAAGGGAGTCCCACAGGGACCCAGAATGTTATTACTCGACGTAAAAAGTTTATTATCTTTTTTAGAATTTTTTATTTCGAGTACCATGCCTCCCATTCAAGGCCCCCTCCGAATCCATCTCTGCCCCCTTCCCTTCCGTAATCCTTCTCCTCCAACACAATTTGCCCCATCCTCCCTCACAAGGAGATGCATTATCCAAATCCCGTGAATAGCACGATCCACTCGGTTGTTTGCAAGCCAATTCCCGCGTGATGCGACGAGACCTTGAGCGTCATGTCCGGTTTGGGCAGATTTTCTCGAGAACCTTCCAGTGCTTTTGCTTCAGAACAGATTAATCATGATGCGAAGTCTAGAATGGAGGATCATCGATTCATTATTTACGGATTATACACAGGTTCTCTTTCGCTCTTTTTGTATAATAAATAAGTTATATGGCTCATAAAAAGTGGGCAATTGTGTAGGGTAAATAACTTTAATGCGCAGATGAAGTAAATATACTTTCGTACACATTTTTTATTATTTTCTTCCGGTGAATTATTATATTGTTTTCCGTAGAATTTATAAAAACTAAATTTCATATCTACAGCTTAGAATGAAATTTTTGTATCTCGAACAACTATCACTTTAAGCCAGGAGATAAAAAGTTTTCTCGCAATAGATGGTTGCCTTACATAATAAATGTTTTCTTTTCTCTTGAAGGCATCATACGTGATTACATTCCTATTGTTTATTGAAGATACATATTTGCCCCACTTAGCCATTGACTCTACCAGTCGCGGAAACTTTCGCCTTTATTGTATTGTCTTAATTGTTGTGTATCTGCCAAGTTGAGATATTAGACGTTATCCCTCACAATGCAACAAAAAAAAGTTTCTGATGCGAGGATTTCATCACAAGCAACCGATGTGCTGTAACGTACCATAATCTGTTAATGAAGCTTAATAAGCTAGGGATGCGACATCGATAAAATTATATTATGGGCTATTATTTTAAATAATAAATAAATAAATAAATAAATAAATAAATAAATAAATAAATAAATAAATAAATAAATAAATAAATAAATAAATAAATAAATAAATAAATAAATAAATAAATAAATAAATAAATAAATAAATAAATAAATAAATAAATAAATAAATAAATAAATAAATAAATAAATAAATAAATAAATAAATAAATAAATAAATAAATAAATAAATAAATAAATATGCATTTAATAATGAATATCGTTTCAATGACTTCCCAACCTATCAACAGTGCTATTTAAATTTATTTCATTTAAGAAATTTGTACCCCGTACCGAGAAAGTAACCCCAAATATTTTTCGAAAAACATTTAACTTGATGAATTTACTACTTTTCATTAAACTTAACACACATACTTTTAAACAAAACTTTTGGTTAAGATTTAATTTTAAATTAAAATGTTCATTATCATCTGCATCATCATTGGGCTTTAAGGTCACATAACCGTATTTCGTCATATCTGACGTGTGTATAAATAAACGTGCAATTGCTTTTACAATTATGTAGGGATGGGTCCTGGTCTTGCATCCCACATATTAACGTAAATTCTACCGTCCTTGTTTTTGCAGTTTGTTCACAATTGAGGTGTTCAGGTGTACGAGATGACTTCTGACATTTCGCGAAAGGAAACCTATTAATTCTTTCTTGAAAATGAGATACAAAGGCTCTCCTCATGTTTGCTTTAGAGTCCAGAAAAGTGACGCAATGAAAATATATTCATACCTTATGAGCAGCACATTTCCGTTAGTTAACGCGATCATTGCACTTTCGTAAGTTACGTGAAATGTCAGTTATTATTTGCGCCCGAACGCCTCAATTATTGTAATTATGGAAATGTAGGCGTCTTTGCTGACCTGGATTTCCGAGGTAGCCAGAGCATAATCAACACAGCGCCTCCGTCGGAAGGGTGGCCGTGGGCTTGGGCGTTTGTCCCTTGTCTTTCATGTTTGTGTATTGTCGCGGAAGGCCTTGTCGGCTGAAGTCGGCTGACTACAAGGTAGGAGGTACAAAAGGTTAATGTGTCCCCATGAGGGGCATAGTGGGTACCAGTCGCGAATAACTGAAATCGGAATCCCTGAAAAATGGAAAAGATGCCAAAAAAGTTGACATATTTAAGTGGTTAGGCGGACGAGCAGGCCCCTCCTTTGAGAAAATATTATTAATATTTTCTCAACTTTTACATTAGTTATATTGTACAAATTCGGTGCTAGCTAAAACAAGAAATCATAGTTTTACATTATTATTATTATTATTATTATTATTATTATTATTATTATTATAAAGAATGTATCAACCAAGCGCACCATCTCCCTCAGTCTCCGTAGCAACACCACTGCCAACATGAAATCTCGTTCCTAACTCTATTTTCCAAACCTTAGCCTCCCCTTTCGCTCCCCCCTCACTTCTCCACCATGGCCCTCTTTGGCGCGGGGGAACCAGTTCTTTTGTTCCGTGAGTTACTGTACGCGTCAGCCCAACCCTGATGGGGCTCTATACCTGCGATTCAGGTAGGCGCTGAGAAGGAAGGTCGACCCGCTGTTGAAGCACGCTTCCTGGAGGAAACTCCTTGAGTGTAATTCGTTGGAACTCGCTAACACGCGAGCCTCTTTAGCTCAGTGGCAGAGCACTGGTCTTGTAAACCAGGGGTCGTGAGTTCAATCCTCACAGGAGGCAACAACTTTTATTTCGTTGGAAATGTGATGCGTGAGAAACTCATGGCGTTAGATGAGTAGGCAGAAAAGTCCAGCCATACACATGTTCACGAGTTGTACGATTTCGCAGGTGCAAAAGGCTCTTTTATCGGTAGCGTTTTGGTTGATGGTTAATAGTTCTCAAAAAAAAAAAAAAAAAAAAAAAAAAAAAAAAAAAAAAAAAAAAAAAAAAAAAAAAAAAAACCAAACAAACAAAAAAAACAGAATTTTCATGTTTCTCCATTGAAAACTACATTTGCAAAATGTAGCTTTTTTGAACACCCCCTCCTTCGAAGAACTCAAAATACTTACTCCTCCCTCTAAATGAACATACAATCGCATCCTGCAAACATATCGCACAAATAACTGAAATTTGAGTAAAAAGTAAATCTGTATTTGAACACAAATTTCTATAATAATAATAATAATAATAATAATAATAATAATAATAATAATAATAATAATAATAATAATAAAAGATTAATTTACTGCTTCTTACAAACAGCATGTAAACATTTCAAATCCATAACTGCAATTTGCGAAATTAGCAACACAAAAAATAGAGTGAGAACGTTAACTTTTCATATACTCCTTGATTAGTTTCGACGCAGCCGTGAGAACCATTGCCCCATAACATGGTTCGAATCGTTCCATTTCGTGTCATGCATTGTATATGAATCGTACCACGGTCCTTGACAAAGCGTCTATCGTCTCTTAAGAATTCAATTTACTTCATTGACTGCACGTGATAGAGAAATTTTATGCCATATATTGTATCTAGCTTCAAATTCAATGGAATTAAAACTTTTAGAACTACCTGGGAATGAAACGTTGAATGTATTTTATTCTCTCTTCCTTGAAATGCGGAAATTTAAGTCTAACTGCATGCTAAGTGGCGGTTTGGGTGGTTTATGTTTTTCATAACACCATTACCTGATTTTCTATATCGAATATTAACAATATTATATAATACATAACATCATTATTAAATTCCAATACATACTAATGACATTTACTCACGATGGAAAGAATTGAAAATTTCTACAGACCTGCATGCCTCTTTAGCTCAGTGGCAGAGCACTGGTCTCGTAAACCAGGGGTCGTGAGTTCAAACCTCACAGGAGGCACTAGGTTTTTGAAAATCGTTACTGATGCTGTCTGATAAATTATGGTAAGAGCATCAAAAACCGAATTCTCCGTAAATTCTCAAAAAATTTCGTTAGCGGAAAAACACTTAATCTCCCGAACTCTGTAAGTAAGTGTTCAATCTCTTATTGAAAGATTTTTGTAAGTGAATTTATTAACTTATTTTATGATAAATTATAAATGGCATTTTTATTATGTTTAAATTTTACCTATTTCCGTTTTTGTCATTGCATCTATTATTGCCATTGTATCATTCTTAATATTGGTTGCGTTCACAATCCTCGCAAACATTGGGGTGACTTTATCCATTCAAGACGATATAAACAGTTTTCCTACCTCCGACAGAATACATAATATTTATAATTTCCTTTCTGAACGTGTCTCACTCAGCGTTTTGAACATTTAGAACATGATTTTCATCCATTATCTATCGATAACAATTAGTTACACCAGTTAATGTAAATTACTAATGATAATGATACATAAGTAGGATTGTATAAATATAATAATTTAAAAGTGACACTGAATCACAAAAATGTTCATGATATTGCAAACTATTTAATATGATAAAAAAATATTAAGACTGTAGTAATGTAATTTTACTGTTTTAATGTATTTTTAAGTGATTGTAGTGGACGTAATTGTGTTTTATCACTTACCAGTTTTTAATAGAACCGATGTCTTCACAGCACTTTTTGCAATTAAGAACACGAGACACCTTTTGATTTCACCCATAACATTTAGCAAAAGGGGAAAGTTAAATTGAGAATAACCAATAATTCTGGCAATAAATGGGTTAATTTGTTTAGAAGGAGATACCCACCATAGAGCCTCTTTAGCTCAGTGGCAGAGCACTGGTCTTGTAAACCAGGGGTCGTGAGTTCAATCCTCACAGGAGGCATGCTCTTTTGAAATGTAAGGATGGTGCTTATGCGTAGAATGGCAAGGCTTGTATTAATGACATAATGAAGGAAAATAACTGATCACAACCAACTATCATATTAAAATGATGAAATGTTCCCATTGGTCAATGAATTTATATGGAAAATTTCTTCTTCTTCTTCTTCTTCTTCTTCTTCTTCTTCTTCTTCTTCTTCTTCTTATTATTATTATTATTATTATTATTATTATTATTATTATTATTATTACAAATATTTTGCCTCCATTGCGTAATGTATCCGAACAATAGCTAAAACAATACCATTGTTTTCATTTATGAATTTCTCTTACATTTACGTATCTTTATCTCAGTGATTCGTCAAGTACAATATTCTCATATTTAAGTGCTGCTAAAGGAGAGTAACTAAGTAAAACACTTAGAGGCAAATAATATGTTTATTCAGACGAAGTTCGATACTTGAATCATGCGTATTTTGCTTCTTGTGGTCTGTGGTCAGATGATCACCCATATGGAGGGGCTACAGGTATAATGTCCGGCCAACTTAATGTTTTCTTATAACAAATTTTTCATTTATGTTGAATATAAAATATATATTTATTTCTTGACTTACAGTTAATATTTGTATAATGTAAACAATTCATACATGGAATGACTTTCGTTACTAAAGAAAACTATTAAAATTTGTTCTTGTGTATGTGTGTGTGTGTCTATGTGCTGAAGCCTCATAAACCTTGCTCATCCTTTAATTATGCTATTCACGATGGTTAATTTGGCCTTATATAATCTCAGTTTCTATTGTCGTAGTCGTATAATTATCTATTAATAGAATTTCATTCTGGTAAAATTGTTTCGTCTGAATAATTTTCTTGGTCATTAAACCTTATATATTTTAGTTGGGTAATACGCGAAGATTACTTGCATAATCATTTATATTGCTCATGGCCTTGTGTAGCAATTAAAATATTTTCATCTAAAATGCAAGGTTCTTCGAGGTTGAGAATATATTATT
This sequence comes from Gryllus longicercus, assembly GCA_038098605.1. Lineage (NCBI taxonomy): Eukaryota > Metazoa > Arthropoda > Insecta > Orthoptera > Gryllidae > Gryllus > Gryllus longicercus. The sequence continues at coordinate 1,703,611 of JAZDUA010000257.1, read as the reverse complement.
ACCTGAGAATTGTTATATTGAGTAATTCCTTCTAAGACCCTTTCTACAGTTTCAGCAGTAAATTACATAACAATTTTCATGTTTGAAAGAGGCCATTCGTTTGTGAGGAAGTTGTATCTGTTGTGAGGGGTTAAGTTATTTAATTCAGCAAGCATTCCATGAATTTTACCTTTTCAATTAACCGGTCTTTTACTTATCTTTGGGGGTGTGATATCTCTCCCCTACGGTTTTTCATTAACGCCCTCCAGAAAAGTTTTTAATGTCGCGTCTGTAACTTTTTGAGCGTGTTGTATAAATTACAATGATTCCAATCATATTGCTCTGTAATTCGTTGACAGACACATTTCAGTCTGCCACTCTGCGTCGAAATAAGATATATTTAAGTGATGTCAATGTGGAATGCTGGCAAACTATTTCGTCCTAACAAAGTAAAACCTCTGCGAAAGATCGCTTCATTTTCTGGAGCTCCAAGACAGACGTCCTCGAGAGCTAAAATGTTGCCTTTCGTATGATTTCCATAATTTCTTCACTTTTAAAGTGTTCTTGTGTAAGTTAATTGACAGGTAAAAAGTTACTACAAATTCTAAAGTTTTTGACCACACCCTAGTTTCAAATTGAAACACTAATGTTAATGTCTCTTTCTATTTCTTAAAACCTTATAAATAACCTTTCTTTGTACATGTATTAGTATGTTATTCACATACTTCAAACATTTTTGTTGCAGACTTTTATGAAGACGATGTGCAGCCAATTTAGAAGTTGTAATTGTCCAGGAGGTAGGAATATTTTCTTACTTATTCACAAGAAATCGAAAGAAAAGGCAAATTGCTGTGTCAGTATGTTTAAAGAATTGTTGAGTATGCTTTGCCAGATGTTTAGAGACCTGATCTTCGTATGCGAGGAAACCGACCTCGTCCAATAATGAGACCAATTATTTTGACATTCCGAACAGAAGTTGAGAGAACACGATCTATAGCAACATCCAGAATTAACTCTCATTCATTTCATGAGCACTGGCCAACTTGTACTGAACTATTATTTCGTCGTTTCGCCAATTGGAGCTTATCTCGAAAACACCTTTTGCCACAACAATTCAAGAAAACTGCACTTCAGATCTTTCGTTTTAAGGAATATTATTTACAATGAGAATTACTTGAATAAAACTTGGTCTATTGCAAGTTGAACTAAACTTGAAATATCGGCTCTCAGCTGAGGAAAAGAATTTTTGGAACATGTTAAAAATGGAATGATTTCATAGTATAAAAGAAAACAAAATGAATTCACAACATTCAAAGTGGTACGAGGGGAGAAATAATAGATAACTAATGGTGCTAAAACAGCACGCAATTTCTCTCCCGTTTTTTCACGCAAATTTACGCGAAAAGTACTCAAATTATCGAAAAATTGTACATGACCTTATTTCAAAATATATCATATAGGACCAGATTGCATTAAGGGAAAAAGCTCTATCTTTAATATTTTATTTGTAGAAGGCTCCAAAACAATTTTGAACTTTTGCAATTTTCGAAAAATGAGATATTTCAACCAACATGGGACCTACGCCATTATCTTAAACGTCCTTTTGACTATCCATTTACAAAATTTCATCAAAATGGTTGGCGTCATTTTTTTTTGAAAATTTGGAAAGTGTCTGGGGCTTCTATGTACCTCCGTGTACAGTACCCCCAAAATTAAAACATGTTTTTTAAATTCAAGGGGCCATGAAATCAGTCAGATCAATTGAGGGATATCAATTTCGGAGAAAATCGGCTGAACGATGTAGCAGCTTGTGATGTTCACACACCGAAAGACAGAAGGACAAACGTTTTACCGTCATTCGATTTTTTGGTATGAAGGGTTTTTCTGCCGAAAATACGCCGTTTTTCACGCAGCATTACATAAATTTCTCTCTACTCAATAGCGAGAAAAAAAACTGTTTAAGAAGTATTGGAAAAAGGGGAGAAAAAATTACCAAGGGATGAAGTAGGGACATTAGGACGTGGTCTAAAATCTACCTTGATGGAAATAAGACTACTAATACTAATGATAATAATAAAAACAATAATAATAATAATAATAATAATAATAATAATAATAATAATTGAGTAGAGATGCGTGAAACTGTAGTTGCGACTTTGAGTTGCACAATCATGTTTTCTCCTGCTACCAGAACTTTCTTAAATATAATTAAAAAAGAACTATACTGTATCATTTTTGCCGCCATGTTTACTAATATATTGCATAGTGCTCATTAAAAATTATGTAATGTCGATTATGTTTGTGTTATATTTTGTACATTGTTTTAGCCGAGTTACTTTATGTACATTTCCACATGTATTTCAATATTGCAAGAACGTTTACATAAAATATTAGATCGATGTAGCTCAGTTGTAGTTAATACTAGGTTTGGAAATTAAATCCGACAAGTCACGTCCCATGTTCCGTGTCCCACGTCTCTTGTTAGATCCCATGTTTGGTTAGAGTACGACACAAGTAATGAATGGGTATGACTTCGTGAGTGTTTGGTTGTGTGTGTTCCCTGGTGGCGAAAATGGAAGTCAAAAGACAATTGGTAGTGTTGGCCGCCCAATTGGCTCAAAATTTGAAACAATTTGGATCATATTTGGATGGGGAATCGTCATATATTTAAAGTGTGGACTTTCGAAACAGAGCAACATACTAGGGTATGTTATAAAATGGGATTTTTATCACTATTAAACTCTAATAACTTTACATTGACAAAAATAAGTTACTGTAATAATTTCCATTCACGCCCAGCTAGTGAAAGGTAGAGATGGACGGACACTTACGTAAAACCTCAGTCAAGGTTGAATTAACTTTCGTCAAAAAGAAGGAAAAACAAGAACAACACAATAACTAAGTTGTTGATGCGACTCTAAATAAATTTAATAAAAGAGAAGGTAAAACATTTTCCTTTTGTCTTTAGATTTCTTATTATTCTTGAAAACTCGTGTCTGTCAAAAAAAAAAAAAACTGTAATATTTTTTTGTTATTTACTAGACATTAAAAGTTTAGAAGTGACATTTCCGATTAATTCCCACAGTTTTCAGGTTTTACAAATCATGGTAAAAAATTAGTAATGTTTTGGAAAGTAAAAATTTCAGTTCATTTTGTAAATAAATCTGCTAAAAAAATCAAATGCAAATGTACCACACCAAAATTAGTTTTGGTCTGTTCCCCGTATTCGTGCCATCAAAAAAATTAAATTGCAGGCCGGAGTAATATGTAAGGGGTGCCGCCAGATTGTGTATATCGTCGATAAAGAAGAAAATTGTCATTTTGCAGAATCGTTTTATTTTGAACGGAACCGTTTGTTTCGCATCCAAAGGCAAAACGGTTTATTCTATACACCAGTTGTCTTGTACAGTACTTTTAAGAGTTTTTTCTAGTAAAAATATAAAATTTTCTAGACATACTTTTTCACTAACTAAAATACCATGATTTTTTAATTGTTCCACATTTCATGGGCACGGACAATATGACATTAAATAATATTGGAAAATACACTTTTCATTGCTACTGGTTAAAGTAGTGATGCTACAATAGCACATACTTTCTTGCATTATTTCTAAATTTGCAATTTTCAAAAATTCAGAGTTCAACGAAAATTAGACCCACGTAATTATTTTAAGCATCTCTTCTATTCTTGAAAAAATTTAAAGAAAAAATTTGGAGAGGAATTTGAGAAAAATAATGTTTTTTTATTTTGTTGATATTTCGTGCAAAATAAAACAAAATTTTTTCATATTTTCGAAAAATTGATCGTGAACGTATTTAATGATCTGTCTTTGAGAAACATATTTTATATAACTCCAACTTACCTTCGTATGAATCTGAGGATTGTTTCTAATTTTGCAGAGTATTTATATCCAAAGACGTAATAACTGGCAATTATCACACCTTCAATAACGTGTTTACAAAATAGCAGAACATTTTGCTCCAGTATTACAGGTATTTACTTTGGACTTACTATGTCACACTCGTTTCCTGAACTTCAGTTCATTGCCTTAATTTGTTTGGGCCATTCTTATTTTTAGACAGTCAGTTGCAATCTGCAGAACATTTCTATCAATAGGTGGAGATTAAAAATTTCACATTTCATGAAAATAACATTAAATAACGTTAATAATGAAAATAATATTAAATAAATAATACTAATTAATATTCATCACTTTACCTTGAGAAATTCGATATGCCTGAATTGCTTCAGTTTCTCTCGATGTTAACCGCTTTAGAAAAATGCTGTGATGAGAACAGTAAGTGATGAATAACATTCATAAGTTTCACATCAGAATGTTATAAAGTTTCTTTGATTTTTCACAAGTTTTAGATATGTCTACTATTACTCTAACACGTAAGAACACGACTACAAGAGCTTCAGAACACGCATGCATCCCAAACACTTTGACTGTACCTGATTGAGAGTACCTGAAATAGGCAGGCTGGGAAATCCGTCACCCTTTGTCTTGCCTGCAAGGGACCAGAAGTGTTCGGAATTTCCTAAGCTGCTCCCAAAATAAAGACAGACGAGACCCCGCCTCAGGCAAACGTTGCAAAATCGCAGCACATCTGAGAATAGTGAATGTTCAAATACAATATTAAACTAAATGGTTTTTTGGAAAAAATAATGAATTATTGTACAGAATAAAATATGAATCTCAAATTAAAATTTATTTTAAACGTAATATACGTTAGTTAAAATAGTGGAATAAAATATTTTAAAGTTTTTAAACAGTAACTATGTCTCATAATTATATATCAAATCGACGTGAATATTAATCTAAACATTAAAAGAGACACAATGTACAAAATACATCAAAATTAATGTACTGTCGTACATTAATCCACATTAAATTTAATCTAATATCTGACAGTGTACTTTACATGAAGCCCAGCTGGTGGGAGATACCTGAACAGAGAAAAAAAAACTTGCAAACCGATATGTAGGTCGCCCAGAACTGCATGTAGATCGGCGCATCATGATTCAGGAGAAGAACACCGCCACCTCCAGGGATAAAACATTCACTACACTAACGGGACTAACGACTGAAGCTGTTGTCGCGCTTGGGAATATCAATCATTCAACCCACCAACAGACGAGGAAGATTACGTAATGCCTTTGAAAACGTGTTGGTGAGTCCACCAGAATCTTTGTAACTGATAAGTGAATAAAAGTGCAAAACAATAAATTTGAGGCGTCTCGCTAACGTAGCGAAAAATAGATCATCGTGACGGAGTTTCTAAGGCCAACGGCCAACGCAGCCTTTGTAAACGTGTTACGTAACGTCATTCCACCAATCGTCTTGATTCAGTAGAATGGGTTTCATGACGTTTGGTCCCATTTAGGCCGCTTCGCTTTTTAATTGGACGTTTATCACTTCTTTGTCCGGCAATGGAAACGAAGAGGCTTGTGTCATGCGGAAATTATCACATCGTAAGTTGTACGCGGAGGTTCTCGAAGCTTCGAAGAGAGTTGTTTGCGAAGTGAGATGTTTTGAGATATGGCCTGCTAGTGAAGTTACGATTCGGGCCTGACTCTTCTGAGCGTACAGCAGTCGTTTTAATGTATCCTGCGCGGCGTGCAAGTGTTTATCTTCCTTTGAGCGATTTAGATTTGTTTTGCTTGACGTAAGATTCACGTGATGGGATGCAAAGATGGGGAATGGAATTGTGATTGATGGAGTACTTTCGGAAAGATGTATGGAGTATCTCTTGTTAGTAAAGTTGTGTGCGAGATCTGGTTTTGCAGAAGCAAACATTTGCAGTGAAAAAGGTTTTTGTTTGAGCATTGATTCTGTGTTATTTCTTAGAAGATTCTTAGCATTATATCTACTTTAATTATTATTATTATTATTATTATTATGATTATTATTATTATTATTATTATTATTATTATTATTATTATTATTATTATTATTATTATTACTATTACCATCATTGTTATTGCTTTCTCCCTACGGAGTAGAGATAAATATAAGTAATGTCAGTGGTTAAGCGAAACTAGTTGTATTGACATAGCACGTACTTTCTCTCCTGTATTTTCATGCGAAATTATGCGAAAAGTTGTCAAAAATATTGAAACATTGTACATGTCCTTTTTTAAGGAACATATTTCATGAGAGGAAAATCACTTTCTATCTTTAATAGTTTACCTGTACGAAGACCCCGAAAAAATTTCGAACTTTTGCAATTTTCGAAAAATCAGGCTGTTCAACGAACATGAAACCATTCCCTTAAATGTCCTTCACGCTATCAACAAAAAAAAAAAAAAAAAAAAAAAAAAATCGAGCAATTTATTTGAAAATTTGGAAAATGTACCAGGGTCTTTATGTGAGGTATCCCCCAAAATTAAAATTTCAATTTAAAATTCAAGTGCAAGACATCAGCCACATCAATACAGGAATGCCACGTTTGGAGAAAACCAGCTGAACGGTTTAGCCGCTATCGTTATTCACAGACGGATGGACTGGCTTGACTTAAGACAGACGTATTTACACCATTCGATTTTTCGGCATCACGGACCCACAAAACAAACACATGGATTCCGGCTACTTGATAGAGGGTTTTACCCCTAATTAAATTAGGAAATGGATTTACCCACTTTTTTGTAACCAGGGTCCTGTATTAAGAGCTTTTCTGCCGGAAATGCTCCGTTTTTTCGCGCAGCGTTACACAACTTTCACTCTACTCCCCAGGGAGAAAATAAAAATGTACTTCTTACTTCCACATGCCGCTGGAGGCCGGCCGGGAGCTTTCAGCTTGTCCCGGCAGGAGCGGCTCTCCCCGCTCGTTTGAGATACCTGGTAGGGAAAACCCTCCCAGCCGACCGTACGTCGGATCTTACCATCAGCGGAGGAAGTTTATCGCCACCTTCCAAGGGAAAAACAAGCACTACACTTACGGGACTAACAACCTTAGCAGTTTACGCGCTCAGTATCACTAATCAACCAATCAATGAACTGACGAAGCTTCACCTCGCTGCTCCACCCCTTGCCCTGCCCCGCTTCGCTCCGAGATCCCAAGGGGATCGCCCGACTACATCCCGCGGTCAGCTTTTAAGCTCACACCCTTTTGTGAAGTGTGCATTGATAAGTAGCGCAAATAGACGTTCTCGCACCTGTCCAGAGAAAACATCGAACACAGGTGAACATGTTAGAATTTCCGGAATTGTATGCGTTAAGTCAGCGACGCAGGAAGTTGCTCATGACTGGGGATTACAAGTTTTGTTTCCACCAAGTTTGAAGTGTGATTTTCAACGTTGGCAGTGCTCTAAAAAGCCGTGCTAACGTATCTTGATAACAGACAGACGTGAATAAATTATAATCGATCAATATTACACTAAGCAGAGCATGGTAAAGGTAGAAATCAATCCTTACACTAAGGAGAAAACGGAACGGGATGCAGTCGGGCGTTGCCTTTACGGGGAGGCTTAGGAAATGTTGACCGTGGGATGCGGTCGGGATACTCCCATCTCAAGATAATTGTTGCTATCACCATCGTTGTTACGGCAGCAGTTAACTTGAGAAAAACTGGAGCTTGCAACCTTCCGGTAACAAAACTTAAATCTCAGTAGCTGAATCGCTGAGATTACAACGCACAAAAGTTGAAATGAGTAAAAAACTGTAGAAAACTTACCAGCAAAAAGTACTACATATGTAACAAACGGAATATCGAAAACCCTATTATTGCGGTAGTATGTCGTAGAAAAGGGCCCTTATTGCAGCCTTATTTGCTAAGCGCAAAACTGGACTTTATAACCCGCTAAAAGATGAATGTGTTCCTTTAACGTTTCATAAAGTAATAATGTTCTGCACAACGTCGTGTACATCTTGTTTTAAATTAGCCCATAATCAACATTCCCATTACGGCAGTTCTTCTATACACTTGACACAAACTTGATTTCACAGGTACGCGTAACCGTTTGTGCAAATCCAAGTGAATGATTCCAAAACATGTCCCGGGCCGGGAAGCAAACTCAAATATTCTGGGTTAAAGTTAGGTAACTCGTCCACAAATGGTCACGTGATGCAGTCTACAAGAATAAAGCGGTAATTTAAAGAACAATGATCTCGGCAAATAAGTTACTTGCTTTTTATATGTATTTTACGCACAATCTAACGTAATTCTGAACACGCTACGCACAATCTGAAATTATTTCGTTGAGATAACTACAGTGACTACACGTGATCATAGTTTTTGGTTGAAATTCATTGCTGGTGTTTGATAAAACTCTTCCCATGCCGGGAATCGAACCCGGGCCTCCTGGGTGAAAGCCAGGTATCCTAGCCACTAGACCACATGGGACTCCGTCGTTGGGTAAAGAAATCCAACACCTTAAAAAAGAAAATGCTTGAGAAAGAACTTGTTAAACTCAAGACGCTCTGTTTAATTTTTTAATACAATTTGCAGTCTAATAAAATACTTTTTATTACGGCAACAACAACGAGCTGGATATCATCAGATTCGGTTCGAATTAATTGATGATTGTTTAAAAAAAACCTTCCCATGCCGGGAATCGAACCCGGGCCTCCTGGGTGAAAGCCAGGTATCCTAGCCACTAGACCACATGGGAGCACGTATTAGTCGCTGCAAGAAGAAATTTGCCTGTTTTAAAAAGACACATTTTGACAAAGAACTTATTGGTCGGTTTTAATGCCGCTTAATTTGCAAATGTTGATGTAGTTAAAGTCTGCGTTCAGTAAATATAATTTCTTTTACATCGCAGCAATTACACATCATTTCTTTTAAACTACTTGGTAAATTTTGCTCAAACATTCTCGTGCCCGGGAATCGATACTCGGCATCCTGAGTGAGTGAGGTTCTCTAGCCACCAGAACACACGTGATTATGTTTGAACACGGTGGACATTCTCAAGATCTTGAATATTCTGAAAGGAGTACTGAGAATCCGATTTTGGGGAGATCATAAGCACGCCAAAAGCGTCGTGAAGTGTATTTTTAGACATCAAGAGAGGTGATCAGTTGTGCATTCAATTGTCATTCTTGAGATGGCCCAATTTATTGTCGTTTTTTCTAGAATATTTTTAGAGAATTCTATAAAAAAAATTCGGTTTGGGGGGGGGGAGGGAGTCACCTACAGTTGTGAATCAATGTGAATGATTTTACTGTACTTTTCTGACTGACCGCTCGACCAAATAGAAAAACAACGATTTGTAAAAAGAATTGTGTGCCTTACATATCGATAAATAACCCTAAGAGCTTATAAAACAGTTATTTTGAAATCGCAGATAAGCCCGTCAAGCTTTGACGTTAATTGAAAAGGAGCCACGCATTGGACAATTGCTGCTTTCGTTAGATCAATTCTTGCTCGTTCAATAAAACGAAGTAATGAACTAATCACGACAGATAAGCGTTCATTACATTAATTTTAATATGTTATTATTATTGAGTGTGTCTATAATGAAACCAGTTAATAAGGACAAGCACATCTATATAGAGCTACGGTCATTATTTCTAGAAATAAACACAAAACTATATTGCATGGAATGCTCGGAATACTTTTTATATGAAAAATATTTGTCTTTAAAATACATGTTCACAATATTTGTTTTGACTGTCATTTAGTTCTAAAAACAAATTCATAAAACTATATTGAATAGAATGCTCAAAATACTTTTTATATGAACAATATTGGTGTTTAAAATATATGTCGATTGTAATAAATGTCGATTGTGTCGATTGTAATAAATGTCGATTGTGTTAAATATAGCAAAAGCAGCCACATACACAGAGAGTGAATCTACACCTACAGATCAGATGTAAAGAAGGGATCATGATCGTAATGCGATTCGATTATAATAGAGTAATATCATTCCAACAAAAGTGACTTTGTACTAGAGTAACGGTAAATAGTATATTATTGTGGCTATTTTTTTATTATTATAGTCACTGTCACCATGGCTAGCACGACGTATACACAATGGTATACCATGACTTCCATACCATGCCTCGTTTTACTACTATTTATTTCAGTTGTGAAGAATGCATTCTTTGATATCAGGAAAAATTACTAATGCGAAAAAAGATAAATTCTATTTCATTCCTACGCTGGGTGGAAATGTGGAAAGCTGAAGTTCATATATCGATTGAAATTTCATGTTTGTCATTTTCACTGAAAAAACAATACATTAAATTCTAAATAAGACATATTTTGATTTGAACTTCCCAACTACAAACCAACGCATGGGCATTTAAATACTTTAACCATCCCCACTTCAAAGAAAATGTGCAGTCACCTTTGATGCACGCCTACCAACACGTCCGGCGCGTCATGAAATAACCGGATACTCAGCCGTGTTTTTATCACCCACGGCAAACAGCGGGTGATGTGATTGGCGTCTTGCAGTGACTCCTTCGTATGGTTCGCGTATGGTTCTCGACAGGCCGCGAAAAACGTCATGACAAAGCTGAAGAAGTTGTTTGTTGGCCGGGCGTTTGCATTAGATCGGTTCAGTACGTGTGCACACACACTTGGATCATGGTTCGTGGATTAGAAGTCGGACGAAAGTACGTTTCAACATGTCGCGAAAAGGTTCCTATTGGCATACAATTTCTTTTTGGTTAGCATGGGCGTTTCTGAAATGTCTTTTTTATTCGATTTTATTTTTATTTTTGAAGGGGAGACATGAAAGCAAATGATTTAAACGCTTCTACTACCTCCGCGTAATTTTAGCGTAAACAATAATTTTTTTAAATTGATGTATTGGAGTTCGCGAGGTGCAGCCGGTAGGTAAATAAATATTTATATCGCAGCTATTAACGACTTTAATAATATATTAAACTTAGACATCTTTCTACACCAAAAAAACGTTTATTGCAGGAGACACAGAAATAGTCGGATGAACGGCGATGCGCAGTTGTTGTGATTGTTCGTGATATTGCCCAACGTAGTGGAAGGCACCGCACATTCACTAGTATTGCACGGTGACAATTATTTTGCAACTGTAGAAATGCGCATGGCATTTAGTATTAAATCTGTACACTATTTTTTTTAAAATAAATGGATGTGAAAAGTTTTATCGCAAATCTAATAATTTTTTACTAATGAAGGGATACTTCATTAGTAAAGCCAGGGCAGTTTGATGGCCACCCATGATATGACCTGAATCAAAACTGCAAAAGAAATAGCTTCAAAGAATTATTTTAGTTGGTTATATTCTAGAAGATTTTTCACAGTATACGGAACAAGGAAATCTCAAAAAAATTTCGCAAGGAAACTTGACCGATACGTTGCTCAATTTCAAATTTTTTATCTTAAACGCGTAGGTCGAATGCCTTAACATTGTCACCAATACGTAAATGCCTAGCGAAATATCAACTAGGCTCTAGAAGGACAGTAGTGCTAATAAACCACATTACCTAAAATAAATGGGAATTCTGTATTTTCCTAATCCAATCTGCTGTCAAAAATTTTAAACAAATATTAAGTAGTAGAATTGGTAATAATATATCTTATATGGATTATATGGCGTTTGTGATTCTATTACCTTCGTGACTCGCTCGTTTTTTGCAAATCATGTGGTGTATTTTCAGGATGATATTGGAGATTACAACTGTGAGAATGGTGATGTAGTTTTTTTTTCAGCCCTACTGTATTTAGGCTGCAACTAGTGGTGCCACAAAAGCCCACATTTTTTGGCAAAATTTTTAAGTTCTGCAATTATCGAAAATTAAAAGAGTTCAAAGTAAGAGACCGTCGCCCTTTTGAGCGCACTATCCGTGTGAAAAAATAAATAAAGAAATTAGAGGTGTTTAAAAAAAATGCATTGAATTCAGGAGAAAAAAAAATATTCGGAAACTACTCTTTTTATCAAAAAATTGAATATGACCTTATTTTAAGATCTAATTTTTTAGAATAGAGTTCATTTAACACAAAAATATTTATCTTCAAGTTTGTGGTTTTACAATGTTAATTATTAGCAATATTTGAAAATAAAGTAAGTTCGCCGAAAAAAGGGATTACGACCCCCTTTTTTTTACCGTGCTTTGCAACATACGAGAAAGCAATTCAAGGAAGCCTTTTGGATTTGTTTAAAAAAAAATATAAGTTTAAAAATTGCCTAGATTTCACTAAAATTACTCCACTCCTCATGTTGCGAAAAATTGTAAAATTCTTTATGTTAAAATCTATCATTGGGCTATAGACTTCATTGCAGAAAACAATGTTTATCTTTAGTATTGTAGTTGAACGACGGCGAAACAAATTCGAACTATTGCAGTTTTCGAAAATTTGTAGAGTTCAACAAAATGAGACCTTTTGTAAGTGTCCTTAAATGAGGACAGAGTTTAATAAATAAATTTGAAGCCATTCTCGAAAAAAAAAAAAAATCTGAAAATGTTGGGGTTTCATGTGAAGTAAAATTAAATAAGTAAACCCCCAAAATCAAAATATCCGTTTCAGACCCACCATCTCCGACTAGAGGTGCACCGCCCCAGCCGGGACAAGCTCTAAGCTCCTGACGGGTCTCCCGACATGTGCGGTATTGTAGTACGTGTAAGTGTGTGTGAAAGAAAGGGGTTAGAAAACGACAAGGAAGAGGAAGAAAATGCGGCATGTGTTTCCGTGACCCGTCATTATCCTAGAGTTGATCGAAAAAAACACGGAAAACTACCTATCAGAGCAACCGTCCGCTAAAATTCTTCTCCACACAGTGATTGAATTCGAACTATCTGACAAGCTGTCGTAAATCCTGCCGTCTCGGGGACTGGGACCGTAGGACCTCCCGGTCGGGGGCACGGCCATCACATCAGAGCTGCTGGTTCCTGACTGGACCGAGCCGAGAATTCCACGTCGCGTCGCGCCGCGCTGCTCTGCTGTCGGCGCGGTCGGAGGCCGAAGCTTCGAGATGCGGCGCGGCGGCGGCGTCCGGAAGCGCGCGCCTTATCGCCCGCCCCCAGCGCCCTCTCGGCGGCAGATAGCGGAGGTCGCGCCCCGCGCCCGCGGCCTGCGGCCTCACAGGCTCAGCCACCGCACGCGGCGTTGCCACATGGGGGGGGGGGGAGGGCATTCGACCCGATTGCGTGGATTAGGCCTCTTCGAACGTTAAAGCACTATCGATCTTCTGCGCATGCGCCGTTCACGTTTCGCACCACTTTCGTGCATCTGCGCATGCGCAGAAGATCGATAGTGCTGACGCTAAGGATCTCACAGACTCCCTAAATATTCATGATTAGGGACGTTCGATTCTTGCTAAAGAATTGATTCTGGAATCGATCCCAGAATCGAAAAGTTTAGAGACGAGTCTGCAGCTTCAGCTGCTTCTGATTATTAGTCTCGTACGTGCAGTGCCTGTTGTATCTCTGGAGATGGCGATGTTCGTTCGTCAAAGTAGCGTGAGATCCGGCGCCGATCTACACGCTGGCTTGCGGAGGATTTTTTCCTCCTGATATCTCTCCCATTGAGACTCCGTCCCAGTCGAAACAAGCTCCAACATCCAGGCATGTGCGGTAGTGTAGTGTATGTAAGTGTAAGTGTAAGGTGTGAGAAAACGACAAGGAGGAGGAAGAAAACATGAAGTATGGCCCGTGGCCCGTTTGTTAAGATACTGCTCCAGCATTCGCCTTGTGTTGATCGGAGAAACCATGGAAACCTACCGACCAGAGCAGCCGGCCGATAGAATTCTCCCCCAGACAGCTGCTGAATTCGTCCTATGTAGCCAGTGGCGAAGGTCCTCCAAAGCGGGACTCGAAGCCTAGAGAACGTGCTGAGGCGACGAATTCGTCATTAAACAAGCTTTCGGGACAAACAAATAAGTTTTTATTTTCGAGAATTTTTGGGCTGATTGGCCCTACTTGTTTTTACTTTCATCCGTTTTTAAGTAAGCTCTCTTATAAGCTACGCGAAAACAATCTGAAGTGCTCTGAGGCAGGTATGTAAGTCTCACCTCTTCAACGAAATTTAATCGCTCATATCTCACAGCACTACTGCGAGCAAAAGGGGCAACGTTTTATAGTGGAGCTGTACCGACGGAGGGTAGGAAGTTCTCTCCTCGTAAACTGCAAAATGGAAGCGTCTCATTCAAGTAGAGCAGCGCGCCATGGGATTTCGACGACGGCCATAACGTGTCCGGTTGTGAGAAGGCGGTGTAGCTGAAGCATGATTCAATATACAACGAGGACTGACGGAGGCCCGTGCAATGGAGTAAACCAAACCGACGTACTATCTTATCTCAGATCCCATCGCAAGTTCACGCATGTGATATAATATGTTGCTGCAGGGTCGCCCAGAGAAAACCAGAGGGCTGGGACAGTTGGTGCTCGAGGGCCTTACTTCAAACAAAAACTTCCCTCCTCCCCTAATTCAGAAACACGATTTATTTCTCCATATATTAGGAATAACTTATTGCGTTAAACTGGCATTGGAGATATATTTTTCATTTCTTTTGAAAGAAGAAAAATTCTGGGCCGCAAATTAAGTCGGGGCCTGGGTCAAGTTGCCCCAACTGTCCCCTTCTTTTGGCCACCCCTGTATGTTTCGTTTGAAGTTGTTTACGCCACTAACTTCTTTGTTAGCCCCGTAAGCCACAGCAGCTGCGGCGAGTCACGGGCTATTTCTAGACATTAATGTCTCGATTGTGGAGGTGTTACTAGTATGTACGATATTTGTTTTCTTTTCTTTTTTCTTCAAGGTCCGATCGGTAGGGAAATAAAAACATCGTGAAAATCCGATGCTAGTTGTACGCAGAAGCGTTGCAACATGCGTTGCATTCTCTAGATCTGGAACGTCCATCAATAGCGACCTGTCGCAGATGCAAGTTCTGAGTGAACACGTCTACATGCTTAGAATAAAAGAGTCTCCCGCTAAGAGTGAAGTGAGCGCTGCCACTGCACGTGCGTATCGCCAGTGAACCTAGGCAACCTGATGGGTGTTTCAGAGGGACTTCTACTTGTGGATTTGAGAGAACACCGAAGAATCTCTTCTCCCGATCCTGCTCAAAGGTCAACGCGCTATAGGCCCGACTGTGTGGGTTACCGGTGAAGCCCGGCAAGCAGCAGCTTAGCATCGCCTACTCTCTGCCTCCACCTTCAAGCTATCGACGTGAGTGGCGCCGTCAAACACAGGATCCGGGTTATCGTCTGCATCTCTTCTCCAGAGATTGGGCCCACCTACGCAGACACGCGCCCCCCACGTGGTCACTATAAACATGCTGTTCCACCGGTCGAGAGATTAGTTTGTCACGCTGGTGGGAGATACCTGGTTGGGGTAAATCCCGCCGCTGGTAGGTCGGCGTCGGATCTCTCCATCCATCGGGGGAAGACGACAGCCACCTCCCGAGGGAAGAAGCACTACACTTACGGGAATAATATCTTCGCAGTTGACGAGCCCGTAATTACTAGCAATCAATCAACCGGAGAGCGAAGTAGTTACTGTCCCCGCCGCGGAAGCCTACTCTCCCTGTGATATTCGTTTCTAGTAAAAATATAGTATTTCCCAAACAAGTTTTTTCCATTAGCCAAAAAAAGAGAGAAGAGACAGAGAGAGAGGGACAGAGAGGGAGAGGGGGAGAGGAATAGAGAGAGAGGGAGAGAGAGGGGTGAGAGAAATAGGGAGATAGAGAAAGAGAGAGAGAGAGAGAGAGAGAGAGAGAGAGAGAGAGAGAGAGAGAGAGAGAGAGAGAGAGAAAAGAAATGAGAATTTTTTTGATCTGTGTCCTGCGCCTCGTGCGCCGTGGATGTAACCGAACTGCCCGAGCGAGCGTCTCCGCCCGCTGGATGCAGAAGCGGCGGCGGCGGCGGCGAGTGCAGCGGCTCAAGGTCTCCAGGGGGCGGTGCCGGGCGCGTCGCGTCGTTTCGCCTGCTGCGCCACGCCACTCCGCACAGCGGACAAGAAGAAAAAATGAAGGGGGGGGGGGAAGAAAAAAGAAAAAAAGGGAAGGGAAAAGAAAGAAGAAAAAGAAGGGGAAAAATATGCCGAACGACGCAACGCGACGCCATCACCACCACCATTGCTGTCGCTCCTCGTGCACGCACGGACGTATGCACGCACGCGTCGACACGCACTCGCACGCACGCTGGCGATTTAACGCATGGGCGATCCCGCCGGTCGCCGGACGGAGGTTCGAAATATTGAAAACAACGCTCACGCCATTCAAGAGTTATGGAAGTGTTTACTTTCTCGCACTTACTTCAAAAGAAGAGAAAGTTATGTAATCGTGCGCCGGAAAATGGCGGATTTTCGGTGAAAAAGTCTAATTGCCGGCCCCTGGTAACGAAAAAGTGGATAAATCCAGATGCTAAATATAGTAAATTAAACCTCTAACAAGTGATGTTCCTAGAATCAATGTTTTGTGGGTACTTGATGCCGAAAAATCAATTGAGGACAAAACTACATTTTTGGAAAGAATGTCCTTAGTAGTTGACGCACCCGTAATTACTAAGAATCAATCAATCAATAAACCGGATGGCCAAGTAGTCTGTTCGTCCATCTCTCCCTCTGTGCTTAATGCAAGTGTCTATACAATTTTGGATTTTGGGTTTTCTCCAAAATGGATATTAGCTTATCGATCTGAAAGAAATTGGGGATTTGGAAATTTTAATCGGATATTTTGAATTTTGAGGCTATTTTACATGAATTCCCAGAAACATTTTCAAAATTTGTTGTCCTCCAAAAATTAGATTATTTAGCAGGTTCAAACGTGGTTTCCAAAGGCGTTCGCTCTCTCTCTCTCTCTCTCTCTCTCTCGTTATCTCGAGAGTGCTCTCAATACGAAAAATAAGTCAGTTTGTCAGTTGACGTAATTTCTCTCTCAGGTACCTCATTGTTTTCGCCTGTTATCAATGTTTTCTACTTATGTAAATGAATATTCCCTTTGTAATTAGCATTCAGATGTTAATTAAGTTTCACTTAAGGTCATTCAGCGTGGCTCTTATTTTATTTATTTAACAATGAATTATGAGACGCTTTTTAACAAGACAGTACTACTCCTGACGTATATTACCATCCATTCCACACATTACCAGACATTGCGTAGCGCGGCAGATAACATTCAGATTGTTTAGAGATTACTACTAAACGTACTATTGAAGTAAGTGACTTAGAATTCTTCAAAACTCAACATTAGGAGTATGCAAAAAAATCTCAACGCGCAGCAATCTTTTAGTTTAAAAAATGTCCAATGCCTGGATTTCACAGATCTACTCCTGGTTTGAATTCAAATACTCAATTAACTTCCGTTCCGCATTTTACTTGGCGACGCGCTGGCAATTAAGTTCCTCCTAACCGCGCACATTTAGCTACGCTCCTTTCGCAATCTAGCGGAGAAAGGAGGTATCACTCAGGCGGCGAAACAAGGGATTAGAATTTAGCTCAGAAGCTTCTTTTAGGCTTGACGGTATTTTACGTGCTGTAAGTCTGTAACATGGGACAGCCGGCTTTACTTCCCATCTGAAGGAAAGAGTATTTTTTTCGTCCAAAAATCCACAGCTTCGATTTAATTTAAACCCGCGAACTTGCGATCTCTTTCCTCACCACTTCTGTGGATTTTACCCCAATAACCTTTTCAATAAAACAAAATTCCCCCAGTTTGAAACGAAATATATTCTCCAAATTAAGTACTAACGTCATTAACTGTTTCCATAAATTCAAATAATTCAAATCAACCAAACATCGTCATTTGAGATGCTCAAAGACATTATACTAACATAGTTTTTGTCATATTTTTCTTTTTCTATACCTGCCGTTATTTTTTTTATTCATAAAAATGGGATAGAATAACGTCTGTTGTTTTTTTTTATTCTTAAAAACTGAGAGAATAAAACTTCTGTCATTTCACAGATTCCAAATCATCTTTATATGCATCTTTGCATGCTTTATATATATGCATTAAAGAACCATGGGAACAAAAATTCAAGAATGCAATTTATACAAAGAATACTTCAACATTTGATAGAACGTAATATCAAAATAGTCTTGGAATGGGACCCAACTCATCAAGCGATATTAGAAAATGAAAAAGCAGACTCAGGAACAAAAAAAGCAATTTCCCAATGAATCGATTGTACAAAAGAACCAATTACTGTAGAAGAACAAAAAAGGGCCATAAATCAATGCATCTGGCAAAAATGGAACATAATCTGAGAAAACATAATGTCAAATCTACACTTGGTCCGTAACAATGTGTGGTAGCACGAACCATACATCAAGAACTGGAAGATTCAATGTATTTTGGCCAGACTAAGAATAGGTCACTCCAACTTCACATACTCTCATTTCATGCCAAAGATACCAGTGAACAGATACCCTAATTGTGGAACTGATATACCTATTTTCCACATATTAACAGAGTGCAATGGTTACCACTGTGCAAGAACTGGATTGCCTGAGGACATCAAAAACTGTTTGGACGATATTGAAAGTGTGTACGATGTTCTGAACTTTTTAAAACGAATTTGGTGTGCTAAAACTATATAAAAGAAACAGTACTAAATCCTTGTTCATGTGTGTAACAGTAAAATGTAACAAATGTCGCTAATGAATGTGACTATAAATAATTTTTTTAAAAAAAGCTTCTATCTAGACTCCGGATGAAAATAATTTCCCCCAAAAATTCCTTATGTTCTTCATTCTTTCCCCCAAACAAACAAAAACCCTAATTTTGAAGGCGAAATTCCCCAATGTGGCAACGTTGCTTGTAAACCCCGTAGTATATCAACGCCCGCTAATTCCATGGCAAGAGTCTGTTGTGGTGACACGCTCCGACATGCACAGGCGGATGAGTCGTGTGTGCCTGCCTGCAGGGCGATGCGTCATCGGCGTGCGGCAGCTGTCACTTTGGATAACGACGCCCGCGCACTCTTCGTCTCGAAATACGCGCACCAGCGATGTCATGTTGGGCGGAAGAAACGCCCCGTCTCTCGGGGAGAAAAGCCTTTTAGCGGAATTATGTCCAATTGGCAGAATTTCCCGCGCAATAGGCGGAATTCAGGCTGCTTTAAAAAAAAAAAAAAAAAAAAAAAAAAAAAAAAAAAAAAAAAAATCCTTTATCTCCCTTTTCCCTCTCCACTTTTTTCTTTTTTCATTATCCCTTTTTTATTTTTATTATGGGACATATTAAAACAATGTAATCGATTTTCTGTCCTAAAGCACCGTAATTTTCTAATAAATATTCTATACAGGCAAGATTCAGAGTGCAGTTTATTGCTATTACCACGTAGAACATCCTGGAGAAAGAAAATCTTAAAAAAAAACAAAAACATCGATGATTCTGAAGAAATACCGATCTGAAAAAATATTGAAAATTAACGATTGATGTTGAAATGTCTATAGGGAGTTTGTGCACCACCGAACGTTAAAGGTTATCGATCTTCTGCGCAGTTCAAGTTTTGCGTCACTTTAGTACATCTGCGCAAGCGCAGTAGATCGATATTGCTTTTCGCTATGGTGTGCACGAACTCTCTTGTGTTTCTGTTGGAAAATATCGATGTTTTAAAACATCGACGTTTTCTTGTCATACCTGTCCGCGAGCAACAGACGAATAAAGGAAGTGGCGGGTCAGTTTGCGCTCTGATAGAAGAGTTTTTCTCTTTGTCGATAGGGCACAGCCCGATGTTGCGCCACCGCTAGTAATCGAAACAGTTCGGATACTTCCTTTCCAGCATACGAAAAAACTATTCGGGAAATCATTGATTTGGCCATTGAGCAAAATTGGTCGTCATTTTGAACCTTTAGTGACAAATTTTCTCCTGGCGGTTGTAGCAACCCTGACCGAAACCAAGAACGAGAGCTTGGCGAGATAAGGGTTCTTTTCATGGATGGGTCAGTGTTCGACCATGGAATTTCAGCTAAATATTTTTTTCCCATTTTTTAAAGATTTTATTTTTCTAATTTTTTTAAAGTCACATTTATCAAGTGTGACGTTTTAGCCATCTGAAGGCGGCAAAGGAGGCAGGGTTCAGTTCGTGAAGTGAAACTGTGAAAGGCTTCCCGCTTACCTTCCATGCACCCACGAAGCAACAGGCGAAGAAATAGTGTTGCGAAGTTCAAGAAATAGAGTGTTGTAAAATCATATTAGTATTTGCTAGGAAGAACTCTTAATCTTTTTGTATAATAGTACGCAGCGTGATGAAGCGTTTTTGTCGCTCCACAACCACTAACGTTAATATTGAAGATCCCTTTCGAGTAGGTTGATATCTTTTTTCTCATCAAGTTGCTCTTTGGGCCATTGGAGTTGAGGCTCCGAAATATTGCTTAGATAACTGGCAAGAGCATTAGCAGAAACTGCGATGAGAGAATTTCCGTGCATCACCATGCCGTGTTCTCGTCAGACGAGTATATTCTGAAAATACGACACATAATTGAGAAAGATTTACACTTTGCAGTACAAAACATTAAGCATTTTAGAGATTGTCATGATAACCTCTGTCTGAGCGAAAATAAACGTTCTCCTTACGAATTCTACGTCATTCATGCTTTCTGCATCTTGCCGTGCCCCAGAGCGCGGGTCACGGAGACTGCATTGTAATGCTTGCTGCCAACGTACAAACCAACTTTCAATTCCCCCAATACGCGTATTGCGTAGCTTCTCTGCACGATTGCTACGAAACTGCTCGCGGCTCCAGATTCTCAAACAATGCGATCTCGTCGCGTCTTGTGTGGAAAAAATTAGATTCCGGGAAATCTGACGATGGGTAACCTTTGGTTGTGGCCGTCTAGGAGTAGGTGCGAAGTATTGTTCACTTATGGTAGGTGCGTTGCAAAGAACTTCCATGTCAAATGAATTTTGTACTGTTCGTGAGAGAATTCGCGGTTAGTGTTTTTTTTGGGGGGGGGGGGGGGGGGGCATTAAAATTCTTTCTCGTACGCGGGAAGTTTGAAATGTATCATCTTTTCTTCTGAAATGCCTTCAAATGGTAGCGAAACCGAGATATCCGAAGCTTGGCGCCAAATTTGAATTACTTTGGCCGCCCATGTGCAACAGGCGGCATTTCTGACCTTTCGTGGAGGATGTGGCAACGCTGGCCCGAAATACGCGCGCTCACTTGCGTCGCGTCCGTGGCGCCCGGCCGCCGGCAGATGTTCTCCCGCGTGCGCGGGCTTGCAATAATTGCGGCCCTTCCGGTGCTCCCATGATGGCTTCAATTCAGTGGCGCTTCCGGACGGGGGGGGGGAGGAACGTTCTTCTGACGTATGTACAAAGCCGGGATTTCGGATCTTTTATTGGGGGGGGGGTCAAATTTGGGCGCTATTATAAACATGAAATTATTTGTTTAAATTATTCGTTTAAATTAATGCTTTAATTTAATTGTACTGCAATATACACATTGTTTTCAATTTTTTAAATAATTTATTTGATTATTAAGGAATGTTGTTAATTAATTACTTGAACTCAGAGGTGGCGATCCTCATTGTTATTTGAATGGTTTGAACTGTTAATTCAACGATCCATTTTTCTCAGTCAGTCATATATCGAAAGGGTTTATTATTTATTATAATCACAAATATTTATACATAACTGTAGGAAACAAATTTTAAAATCTTCATTAATAAATTCTTTTAATTGAAATACAATCTTCAGTTATTGTCAAGATCGATAACATTTACAGTTTTATTTATGCTTGTAGTCTATAATAAAGGGAAAATACTCTTTCCTTTTGAGATTTAATTTTAGTGTTATGACTCTTGATTTTAAGCACAAAATTGTTTAATTTGTTAGTAAATAACGGATAAAAACAAAATATCATTGAAATATGATTCATTAATAAGGGATACTCGCAGCAACGCTAAACATTATCCCGCTCGTTTTATAACAGTGAACTAAAGTTCACCAATTTATGAATGTTGATGTTATTAGCACAATTTAATAAAATTATTGTTCGTTTAATTATTATTAAATTTCCTCCCAAAATTCAGAAACAATTAAATCTTTTATAATATAAAATTGGATATCCGCGAACTGAAATGTCTAAATATTTTTAAAAATTGTTCCAAGATGGGGAAGAGGCAGTTGCCCCATCTTGCCCCTCCCCCCGAACCCCGCCACCGCATTGTTTTCTTCTGGATGTAATCAGGACCGCCGTTAGTTAATAAAGGAGCAGAATAATTTAGGTGTATGAGCTTTCATAAAGAATTACAATACCAGACATATTTTTCACCCACAGTAGACGAGGTGTCGTAACTCAAATTGAATTTTAAGTCCATACATTTTTATTTTGAAATTTTATGCTCTTTTGACCTTTGATACTGTTATTTCTTTCTAGGCCTATTTTGAATTATTATTGGTGGTATTCGTACTTCATGAACATGATTTGGTAAACTATGGTAGTTTTAGATGTTTAAAGCTGCAAAATCTGCTTTTTTGAATTACAACACATTTCTACTGGGGTGCGATGTTTTTTTGTACATCAGCATTATTATCGACCTATTTCGTTTCAAGAAATTTGGTCATAAAATAACATCTTTAATTTATATAACAACATAAAATAACAACAATAAACCACCGGTTTTTGGTGTAGATGTCCATTACCGTGATGCCACAATACATTTATTTCAAGTTCATCCAACAATTAAGTTTCATTCTCTTATAAATTTGTAATGCTGATGTGTATAAAATATTACGCATGCAACTCGTTTATAAAGTTGATTTATTGCATTCTTACTAATTTGGCGATTTGAACGTTGCTAGTTTTCAAATCACGCACTTGTGCAATAAAGTTTAACATTATAAACTAGTTGCGTAATAAACTGTTATGTGATCTTTATATTTAACATTGTATTAAAGTAAAGTATATTTTAAAATGTATGTAAAAGTTATACTATTGTAATAACTTTATAATTTTAAAAAAGTTTGCTTTTAGAAAGATATGTCAGCTTTATACTCTACCACATTTCACGATTTTAGCTTCAGATGAAACATAGTGGGCCATAGGTATGTCATCACTAAGAGGCGGATTCGAATGAAATGTCATTTTTCTCTTTTCACTTTAAAACATGCCGTTTAGTATAGAAATTCATTTTGTGTTATCACGACAAGAAATTTCATTTTTTGCATTTTTTGTCGATTTCGTCTGATAAGTCATTTTTTACCTTTTTATGGTACTTTTACTGCATTTACCCCTGATGTCATCGATTTTAATGTCATTTTAATGGTATTTGCTTCAAACAATATTTAGGAGTGGCAACAAATGTTCACCACACCATTGCTGAGTAGCCTATTCGATTTCTTAACTCATATATATTGTAATGTCAGCCGTTCAGAGTACTATGTAATCTAAGGTTCCTGTGACGTTTCTCGGCGCCATTGCCGGTTCAGCGGATTTCGCGATAAATAAAGGCAGATATTTTCTTGTAAAGAACAGTCCAAACCCAAGGTTTGCAAGCAGCGTTTACTTGAACAAAAGGAAGAACCTTCGATTACAACAGTAACATATTCAACAGCTTGATTTATTCATCTGAAGTGGTTTTGACCAATTTTTATGTCGTTTTTCTTTGTTGTTAGGGCATTTTAAAGCATCTCAGGAGCGTTTTATTGATCCTTTTTTTATTGATGCTTTAGGTCATCAAAATCCGCTCCTTAGATATCACTTACACTTATTAACTGGTTTTAGAGTAAAAATACTAAATTTTAAAGATATTTTAAAATTAATAGAGTAAACACTTACCAGCAATGATTTGTTCATTCTGTCATTTTCAAAATCAGTGACAATACCATTGTAGTTGTTGGTGGCCATTTTGCTTCGCAAGTTGCAACCGATGGAACATGGAAGTCATCGAACGCAGTAGACGCCTCGTCATTAGCATGAGCAAGCGTGCGAGTGTGGGATTGCACATAACGAGAAGGGTATCCTTGCATCATGGGATTGTTAGCGAAGCGAAATTAGTGAGCTTGTTAAATTCGAAAATTCATTTCAGATGTACATATTAATGAATATGAGAAGATTCATTAAATAAATCTTCAACTTATAATAAAAAAGTATGGAACGTTCTAGAATTAATTGAGACGGTTTTGAGAAAAGTGCATTGCAAGTTTTCGATCACAGCATTCTACACACTGGTCTATTTTATCGCAAATTACATATTATTGTAATATATTATAATTATTTTTAAAATTAATTTCATTTAGAACGTAATTAAATTCTCCTTAATTTCAAACATGTGACGTAATGAAAAAAATCGTTAGAGGTCCTTCTTGTGGAGAACACTCTGTATTTGTTATTGAAATGGTGTTAATTATAAATAAATATTATTAAATTTTAATTTGCTTGTATTATACAAATGCTAATGCAAATCATAGTGTGAGTTGTTAGTTATTTTTTTACCTCACAGTTCATCTTGTGAGCTATCAGATTCGGACTCATTCCCAGTCGACACTTCTTGAGGAGCACTCTTCAAACAAGTTTTCGAAAAATTGTTTGCTCTCTTCTTTTAAGTATCCATATAAGTCCCGAATATCAGTAACTTTTCCCGGATTAAGTGAAACTCGAATAACAGGTTCAAGTGCAACATTCTGGAGAACTCTCTTCATGAAAATAAGGAATATTACTCTAACAACCTAACAAATATAGATAAAATCATGCAAATTTGCTTGATATAAATTAAAGTACGCAGAATTCATTTTTACATTCTCCGGAAGAAGGGTCCATAGCCCTATGGGATAGCTATCGCCTCAATTGACTCCATTAGATTGATGGGCACCGAAGTGAAGTTCCGACTGCAACCCCTGACCTCCGTCATGGATATAACGACCAAATGCAATTTACTTTGTTGTTTGATAATTTATAAATTATTTTGTGTTTCTGGGCGCTACAACGTCTGGGGTGATTAATCCCACAAGTGCAATGCATGTACATCCCAGTAGGAGGCAGCGTTCCTTCCTCATTGAAGGGATTTTCTTCGTCGAGATACCTCTCCGCCAGCGGAGATCCACCTCACCGAGACATGCCCTAAACACCCGACTCATGTGGTAGCGCAGTACATGTAAGTGTGTTTGTAAGTAAGGAGTGAGGATTAGTCTATGGAGAAGAAAGAATATTGCGCGCGGTCCGTTTGTTAGGGTACTGCTCCGGCATTCGCCTGATGTTGATCGAAGAAACCACGGAAAACTACCGATCACTACCGGCCGCTCGAATTCTCAGAGAATAAACTCGGTGGCACCGAGTGAGAAACACACCACGAATCATGATGACCATATTACTTGGGTAAATAATTATATTTTGTATTTTTTAAAATAGTGTTTGTGTTCTTAATTAGTTTGACACTTTTATGTTTTACTTTTTATAGTTTTCCTATATGCTGTTGACACTGAAAATGAGGTGAAATACCTCGAAACATATTTGTGTGTGTAATGCTGTAACTGACGAATAGTTAGTTAAAAAATTCTGTTTGTGGAAGATCATTTCTTTTTCCTCCCGTTGTATTACAAATCTAAGATAATATTTTTTTATAATTTCAATTAACCTTTCTTCTTCTTCTGTTTTTTTACCTTTTGTGCTTTTTTCTGTCATGACCATTTGTTTTGTGAATTTTTCGTTAACTATTGTAACGAGAATACACATTTTTAAAACCTGGTCAAATTATTTATGACATTGGTTAATGAAAAAAATGAATTATCTCTCCTCATTGTCAGTTTAAGCTAAACTCACGGAAGTGTGAATAGAAAAGTGAAATAAGTATTCCGAAGGTTAATGAGGTTCAACTTTTTACGACGGGTTTCCGATATTTTATCATCTAGTGACAAAGTTCATGAGGTCCTAGACCTCCCAGATATGCGGGGTTTGATGAGTGTTAAATGAATCTTCGTCCTTGTATAACAATGTTTGTGCCGTGATACCGCACACGTATCTACACATTACATGAATTTGCTAAAATGCAAATAAAATTAACGAATGTACATATTAAGAACACCTTTATATAATTAAGTTATTTGTGTGAAACAGAAAAGTGAAGTTATTAATTACTTGAGAGTGAAAAAATTAATTATCTTTTCAATATAATTTGTACCTGGCTTATAGTTTCTATTGGACGGATATTGCTTGAGAATGAGCATATTTTTCACTGAATTTTAAAAAAATATACACAATCAGATAAATGAAAAATTTGTGAAGATAAAAAATGAACATATCTATTAACAATTGTTTCATAAATTCATGTTAGTGAAGTGAAAGTTTCAAATAAAATTACAGTTCAAAGAAAATCATGCCATTTATTGCATTCTTATCAAAACAAATATTGAACTTCGAACTCATGAAAGAAACATTTTAAATGCATCTCAGACCTGAGGGTGAATGCATGTATCTTGATTTCTAAAGTTAACGTCAAAGACACGTTTACGTTCTCAATTTTCAGGGTTCGAGAGATCGCGTGGAATTATTTTTCACTTTTGCTGCTAATCGTGAAATAGGCACAAATTTTGTTACAGATTGAAAATAGCAGTTTTCAACCTATAAATTTTTCATGTTAATATGTTTGACAATATATTTCATTTATTTCGATGGAAGTAGTTATCTAGGTGAATTTCAAGTTTTGTATATGCGTGTGCATATATTCACCCGAAACGTCTTGAATTCGAACCAAAGAGAAGGATTGTTCGGGAAAACCGCTCTGTACCGAATATATTTTATTTTATTATCGCTTATATTTATTATTACTTTTATTATTGTTATATTATTATTAATATTAGTAGTAGTATAATATTTTGTAATAATATTTTGAAAATCACTACAGTTGAGGACATGAACTCAATTTCAGCTTGCGTATCTTATTTTACTGTTGCATTCGTACATCATGTGCGCGTTAGCTTGGTGTCGGCTTGCAACAAAACATAAACAAAAAAACAACAACACATTACTCGATTTCGTATGAATCACGTGTGTAGGGGCGCCGTTGATGCTTCACGCATGACGCAAGAGCAGCTAAATGTAGTCTGGCGAGCGGCTTTCAAAGAAGCTTCGCTCGGCAGTGCGTTTCAAATCCGAGCAGGATGGGTCTCGATTAGGAGAACTCACCCTGCCATTGTTGTTGTTGTTGTTGTTGTTGTTATTGTTAATTCTTTTTGTTACTTAATGTCGCATCAACTTGTACGTAATTAGCGACCACTATTGCTTGAACCGGTATGGTAACTGTGAGGATTACAGGATATGCCCCAGGCGGGACTCGAAACCGCGATCCTTCTGCACTACTGCCTTAGCGATCTCGGCCACCGGATCCGCGCCGTAGAAGCTGTAATCCATCACAATGAAAACGTTCATTCAGGAGCTCCCATAAATTACGTAACGCTAAAGTGGGGGGAAGGGGTTTGAAGCAGCGTTACGTAGAGGAAGGGGAGGTCATAGGTTTAGTGTTACGTAATTTATTTTTAAAATCTTTCAACATTTTCTGTAATAATTCCTTTTATTTAGTCGCACACTCAAAAAAAAATATTAAATTAAATTTCATAAATAAAAAATTAAAAAAAACAAATAAATAAGTAAATAATTTAATTAATTAAAATAAATAAATAAATAATTGAAAAAACAACAACAAATAAATAAGTGAACAAATAAATTAATTAAAATAAATAAAAAAATAAATAAATAGGCAAATAAAAAATAAGTAAGTAAATAAATAAATAAATTCATGAGGCGGGAGCTGACCCCGTTTCCACACCTCCTCCGCGGGACGTCGCTTCACCTGGCGGCGCCGGTCGGGCGTCATGCAATTCACATTCATCGCTTCGCGCCTTCGCCCATTGCGCAGCGCGGGCGCGCGTTCGTTTTGCCTTAGCACGGGCGGGCAGGCCCCGAACAGGAAACGGCCTCCAAATGGGCGTTCGTCATCACCGGGCGCCGCATTCTGATGACCAAACATTTTCGATGAAAATGACGTTAAACGAGAGGAAAATGGTCGATAAAATGACTGAAAATTAACCTCTTTGTGACCTAATTTCATGCCATAATTTTTAACCTAAAGTTACCTAATTTTGAAAAACATACTCAAAATGTGTGTGAAAAGTTCTTGTTGAATGAATTTTATAATTTTAAATAAATATAAAGTCTTTATTAACTCCGATTTTCCAACTTGTAAGTTTTGATTCGAAACTTTTGGAAGGTAGAGAAAGTTACTGAAAATCAGTGTAAGTTGTAATCAAATCTGTGTAATCGAAAACCCCAGACCACTTCTGTAGTAAACTGATGTTACACTAAAAAATGTGTTTAGGATGTCATGGTAAATTCATGAAACATTCACTAACAAAAACACGAAACGGAAACAAAATGCCTGAAATTGACCAAAATGAAATTGCCAAAAAATGACCCAATAACCACACATTTCTATCACATGGATGTCATAATCAACATGCTTTTACAAGTAAGCTGCAAGTCTCCAATGCTCAATGACAAGACGGCATGTCATCAGAATCCAAACCCTGGTCATCACGTTCCCTACCTATCCAGCTTTTTGTCGAAATATCCCTCATTTAACACTGCTCTCCTTTTTTGAAAGATGTTTCCGGGTACGTCAAGCGTTGTGGTCATTAGTCCTGTAAGCGGAGTGCATGATTTCCTCGGGAAGTGACATTGATCTCCCCCCACTGATTGGCGAGGTCCGGCGCCGATCTACCTGACATCTAGCATGGTTTTCCCATACCACGTATCTCCTTTCGGTGAGGCCCTGCCCCAGCCGGGATCTCCAGGTTTCTCCCACCAGCCGGGCACCACCCCAGTCGGGAAAAGCTCTAAGGTCCCGACCGATCCCCCGGCATGTGAAGTAGTAGTATAGTGCATACAAATGTGTGTGTAAGGGCTGAGGATAGGAGAAGTGAAGAGAGAGGAAAGATCGCGCGCGGTCCATGGCCCGTTTTTTAAGGTACCCCTTCGGCAGTCGCCGGGTGTTGATTGATTGGAAGAACCACGAATAACTACCACGAAAACTTCAGGAGCGTCTGTAGGAGACGTAGCTCTATAGTTATAAAGCCCGCCACCATGAGAACTCGAACTCTAGGTCTTCTCAGTGAGAATCGGTGCCAAGACAGCGGCAATGTGGTTTCTCAGCTAAGCTCGGCCACTTTTTGTTTTTGATCATTCCAGGGACAATAGTGACATTTTCATTGATTTTTTAATATATTTAATATGAATGCCAGTTGTTGAGTAAGTTTTCGTAAAATAACTTATCCCAATATTTAGAGCAATGCATTGTGAGTTAGAAAATGAACTGTGTAAGAAACATGCCTCATTTTCTTTCCATGACATTTATTTCCAAGGAGTGTGTTCAAAATAATAATTGTTGTCAAAAATTGTTGTCTTTAGTCGGCAATCGAGGAGAATGCGGACACACGCTTAGTCAAAACACTTTGCACTCAAAACCTCTCTTAACCATAACCCCCCCCAAAAAATACACCCACAAAAGCAAACAGCGCTTTTTTGCAACATTCTCTCCATTACAGTAATTTCTAGAAGTTTTTATTCCGAAATGGCTGACATACTAGTTTATATCACTTAAAACGTACGATGATTAGAATATAAATTATAAGAATGCCAATTAATCTTTGTTACATAAATAATTTATATTTTTAGCAGTTCGCTTTAAGGTCGAACAGCAGAACAGGTAGACACTTTTTTTTCTCATTTGCGAAAAATATATCTGAACAACAGACCATTTCAAAATAAGCTTCCGCCTGCAGTAATCTCCACACCTTGAGAAGAAATGAACTGGAGCTTGCCTTCCACAGTTTTCCTCGTCGCTGCGGGAGCTGAAGGGACAGGTTGAGGCTGTCTGTGCAACAAAAGGGGCACCGTCGGACGCCGCTTTGGTCAAGGCAAAAAGTCCGGGCAGGGAAAGGAATTAGCGGAGCAGTCGATTAGGAAAGCGGCGGGCAGCTGCCTGGCAGCTTGGTGCCTAATGGGCAGGGATGCAGGTAACGTCAAGGGATGCGACATCCATGTTGATGTTTTTAAAACATCGATGTTTTTGTAGAAAAATCGATGTTTTAAATATCGATGTATTAACTCCGATGTTTTTTTTTTTTTGATATCAATATTTTGTGTTCGATGTTCTTTTCTTTTCCGATGCTTTGTTTCGGAATGAAACATTCCCATGATCACAATACTGTGAACGTTATGTAATAATAAGTAATAATAACTGATGGTAACACTGTTACTTGCTGTGTTCGAACCAAAAGGACGCTGTTTGTGAAGAAAGGGACCTTCATGGACCAAACTGTCTCGCCCAAGATGGCCTCCACGCCATTGTATTCCCTCCCTCTTCATACTCATTCTGCACATTGAGGTGGGGGTAACAGATACGATGTGGGGTCTCTCTTCTTATCGTACTCTTATTCTGCGAATTGATAAACATGAACACTCAAATTAAAATTTTAATACACACGAATTTAACATTTTTGAAAAAAATCTATGGTTTTTAGTCGATGTATTTTTAACATCTATGTTTCAATTTTGAACATCGATGTTTTGTAATCGATGTTGCATCTCTAGTAACGTCAGAACTAGTGATGGCAAAGTTTTGAAAATCATTGACTCATCGATACTTCGATACATCACCAAAAGATTTTCGATGACGATGAAAACATAGACAAAAACATCGGCGTTTAAATTATCAATGGTTTAAGTGTGATGAAATATTTCGAAGTAAAATGTCCTGGTTCTAATATGATACATAACACGTAAATACGTATTAGTTTAAAATATACTCTGCCTTAAATTTGACTGTCATCTTAATTTTCTAATTAATGTTCTATGAACTCAAGGTTCAAATTGCAGTTGAACGATATAAGCACATACAAAGTAATAAGGTAAAAACACTGGAGGAAGGTTGCGGATAGCAAACGGTTTCCTGTCGCATGGCGATCGACAACAGTGACATTTATTATTGGCTATTTATTGCGAGCAATCCACAAGAAAATTAGACTGAACATTTTATTTATATCATGAGTTTTTTTTTTTGAAAAAATTGGTGTTTCTGGACAAATATATCCACAATGTAAAAAACATCGAAAGCAAAACATGTATGTCTCTGCTCGAAAATAAACAAGTTATAAAAACTTTGATGTGTTTTTGCCATCCCTAGTCAGGATACGTTCAGTTCATGGTGAATTCATTGCTTAATGTTTCCGCGCGTGTCAACCGTCAGGACTAGAGCCTAGGTTAGGGACTGTAGTGACATCAGCTGATGCCCTGAGCCATCTCTCCTGCTCTGGAAATTCACTACAATTTTATTCGTGAGATTTCATGGTTATCGTGTTTATGCGTATCTGCGAGGTGTTTTTTTTATAGAAGTCCTGTTTTACTGGATCGTAATTACAGGGGTTAGCGTTCTCAATTCGGCAAACAACTGTTTGTGCGACAGGCTGATTGTTCTTCCGTTGCCCATTTTTGTCCGGCCTAGGATTTCCGTAGTTTTCATGTTGAGGGTACCTGGAAAGTTCCTATAGAGGAATGCATCCGGAACAGGGTTAGACCATGTATAGGATTTTGGTATGTATGATTAAGTAACACAAAAATAATGTAATGTTTTTAGAAAAATTGTCTTTTAAATAAGAAATGACCTAGTATTACCGGTTTTCATAGCGTTCGTAGTTCAAAGTGTCGATATCTACTAATTAAAAAAAACAACATTTTTTTTGCATTCCCATGTAAGGTAATAAAAGAGGAGAATCTTCTGATAGAAGAATCTGGCTTTGTTTGCTACTTTATGGTCTTAAATTCAAGATAAGTGATAACGATAATGAATTAAATTAAGTGGTATTCTAATAAAAACGTTTTGTTGTCGTAGTATGTCTACAAGTTAAATTCTAACTGGGGCTATTTTTTACTACAAAATGTATTCTTCCAAGAATTTTAAAGTATCTCACTAGCAAACAAACTCTTCTTTTACTCTCTTTTACCATTAATTATTGTTATTCGGGAACTGTGAGTTTTGAAACATCGAACATAATTTAAATGCATACAGAGAATCCCAGCTAACCACTCTCCAGTCAGACAATAGTGATTACTCAACTGTACTTCCCCCCTAGTGACTACGTATCTCACACAAGATATTACGCTATTTATACGCAGAGAACAGTTACACTCGGCGGCAAAATAGTTTCATCTGGTCCGTCCGAGTCATCGCTTGCAACAACCCGGATCCATTTGCGTTGGATACTTTCCAGGACTCGTTCTGAAAGATTCGTTCGCAAGCGGCGTATCTGCTTTTCTCGTTGATACCGGGTTCTGGACGTTGGCAGCTCATTCGCTCATTCTGTTTGTTAGAGAATGCTTCGAACAAAGCCGCTATGACAGTGAGGTGCCTGTGACTTTCTGGTGCTTGCAAGATGCGTGTAATTAGGGTAGAGCCATTAAAACGACAGCGGTATACTAGTTTCGTGCAAGTTTTGTTTTCGTGTGGAGACCAATTGTAAATCCAGACGTGTTTTGTCGTAAAATAAAATGAAATGAATTTTTGTTCGTTTTCGGTGAATGTTTTACTTGAGCGATCTATTTGTTGTGATAGATTCCACTTTCTTTACGAATTCGTGTTGTTTCTGTGATTGTGAACCGTGTCTGTGTTGCACAAACGCGCTAATGTGGGAATACGCACATGTTTCTTATTTTGGTGTGTGGGTAAATTGGGAAATTGCAATAAATTAAACTTAAGTAAACCCACCAAACCGTTCAAATTCGTTCAGGGAGTAGCGCGCTCACTTGCTGTTCAGGAGAACCTGGTTCAATTCCCGAGCCAGCCATCCTGACCAGGAGTTTCGTCGTTTCCCTCGGTCGGAATGCTGGCAAGGTTTTACTGACCGCGGGCCACAGACGCGAAACGAGCCTCCCTTAACTATGTGACGTCAGAAGGGTTAAGCAAATCCAGACAAGGCGGGTTTCTGGTTGGGTGATCGACTAGGGACGATGGATTTTAACGGCGCCGAGGCCAAATGCCCTTTACGGGAGGTGGGTGGCTAAGAACAAAAACAAACATCCATGACGACTTCCAAAATGTCTTACAAACATTTTTAGAAATTTAATAATCAAACCACGCCCTGTTATAAGAAAATGAGTGAATGTACTAAACATATTTATTTGCCAGTAATATATCAAATAACATTATTAAAAACTTCATGATTTTTAATGTACTAAACAACATTAATATATTACCTATTCGCCTAAATGAAGCCGAAAACTTCTGACAGTAGAAAGTAAAGAAAGAGCAAAATCATTCAAAGAAATTATTAAACAACATACTGTGGCATTTTATCACTTCAGGGGGGGAAAATACGGGAAATTATGAGTTATATTGACTTCAAAAAGAACTTGTATGATTCCGAACTTCTATTGCTGCAACAGGTAATATTCTCTCATTCTAATGTAACGAAATATTACATTTCCAAAATTACAACCATCATCAGGAAATCTCTCTCTCGCTCTCGCGCGCGCGCTCTCTCTCGCTCGCTCTCTCTCGCTCGCGCTCTCTCGCTCGCGCTCTCTCGCTCGCGCTCTCGCTCTCGCTCTCGTAGAAAGCTGTTTTTTACCGGTTCTAAATTGAAATTTATGGCTCCTGTGAGGATTGAACTCACGACCCCTGGTTTACGAAACCAGTGCTCTGCTACCGAGCTAAAGAGACAGATTGCTTGCAATATGGTACTCCCTCTCTCGAATAAAGCTGTTTCTTACCAGTTCTAAAAGGTAATTCATGCCTCCTGTGAGGATTGACCTCACTACCCCTGGTTTACAAGACCAGTGCTCTGCCACTGAGCTAAAGAGGCGGGTTGTTTGAAGTATAGTACTCTCTGTCTCTCGTATAAAGGTGTTTTTTACCGTTTCTAAAAGGAAATTTATGCCTCCTGTGAGGATTGAACTCACGACCACTGGTTTACAAGACCAGTGCTCTGCCACTGAGCTAAAGAGGCGGGTTGTTTGAAGTATAGTACTCTCTGTCTCTCGTATAAAGGTGTTTTTTACCGTTTCTAGAAGGAAATTTATGCCTCCTGTGAGGATTGAACTCACGACCCCTGGTTTACAAGACCAGTGCTCTGCCACAGAGCTAAAGAGGCGGGTTGTTGACAGCATAGTACTCTCTGACTCATATAATGCTGTTTTTACCGGTTCTAAAAGAGAATGTATGCCTCCTGCGAGGATTGACCTCACTACCCCTGGTTTACAAGACCAGTGCTCTGCCACTGTGCTAAAGAGGCGGGTTGTTGGCGACATAATACTCTCTCTCTCATATAAAGCTGTTTTTACCGGTTCTATAATGGAAATCATTCACCCTATGAGGATTGAACTCACGACCCCTGGTTTACAAGACCAGTGCTCTGCCACTGAGCTAAAGAGGCGGGTTGTTTGAAGTATAGTACTCTCTGTCTCTCGTATAAAGGTGTTTTTTTACCGTTTCTAAAAGGAAATTTATGCCTCCTGTGAGGATTGAACTCACGACCCCTGGTTTACAAGACCAGTGCTCTGCCACAGAGCTAAAGAGGCGGGTTGTTGACAGCATAGTACTCTCTGACTCATATAATGCTGTTTTTACCGGTTCTAAAAGAGAATTTATGCCTCCTGTGAGGATTGACCTCACTACCCCTGGTTTACAAGACCAGTGCTCTGCCACTGTGCTAAAGAGGCGGGTTGTTGGCGACATAATACTCTCTCTCTCATATAAAGCTGTTTTTACCGGTTCTATAATGGAAATCATTCACCCTATGAGGATTGAACTCACGACCCCTGGTTTACAAGACCAGTGCTCTGCCACTGAGCTAAAGAGGCGGGTTGTTTGAAGTATAGTACTCTCTGTCTCTCGTATAAAGGTGTTTTTTACCGTTTCTAAAAGGAAATTTATGCCTCCTGTGAGGATTGAACTCACGACCCCTGGTTTACAAGACCAGTGCTCTGCCACAGAGCTAAAGAGGCGGGTTGTTGACAGCATAGTACTCTCTGACTCATATAATGCTGTTTTTACCGGTTCTAAAAGAGAAATATGCCTCCTGTGAGGATTGACCTCACTACCCCTGGTTTACAAGACCAGTGCTTTGCCACTGTGCTAAAGAGGCGGGTTGTTGGCAACATAATACTCTCTCTCTCATATAAAGCTGTTTTTACCGGTTCTATAATGAAAATCATTCACCCTATGAGGATTGAACTCACGACCCCTGGTTTACAAGACCAGTGCTCTGCCACTGAGCTAAAGAGGCGGGTTGTTTGAAGTATAGTACACTCTGTCTCTCGTATAAAGGTGTTTTTTACCGTTTCTAAAAGGAAATTTATGCCTCCTGTGAGGATTGAACTCACGACCCCTGATTTACAAGACCAGTGCTCTGCCACTGAGCTAAAGAGACGGGCTGCTTGCCATATAGTACTTTCTGTCTCATATAAAGCTGTTTTAACCGGTTCTAAAAGGGAATTCATGCCTCCTGCGAGGATTGACCTCACTACCCCTGGTTTACAAGACCAGTGCTCAGCCACTGTGCTAAAGAGGCGGGTTGTTGGCAACATAAAACTCTCTCTCTCATATAAAGCTGTTTTTACCGGTTCTATAATGGAAGTCATTCACCCTATGAGGATTGAACTCACGACCCCTGGTTTACAAGACCAGTGCTCTGCCACTGAGCTAAAGAGGCGGGTTGTTTGAAGTATAGTACTCTCTGTCTCTCGTATAAAGGTGTTTTTTACCGTTTCTAAAAGGAAATTTATGCCTCCTGTGAGGATTCAACTCACGACCCCTGGTTTACATGACCAGTGCTCTGCCACTGAGCTAAAGAGGCGGGTTGTTTGAAGTATAGTACTCTCTGTCTCTCGTATAAAGGTGTTTTTTACCGTTTCTAAAAGGAAATTTATGCCTCCTCTGAGGATTGAACTCACGACCCCTGGTTTACAAGACCAGTGCTCTGCCACTGAGCTAAAGAGGCGGGTTGTTGACAGCATAGTACTCTCTGACTCATATAATGCTGTTTTTACCGGTTCTAAAAGAGAATTTATGCCTCCTGTGAGGATTGACTTCACTACCCCTGGTTTACAAGACCAGTGCTCTGCCACTGTGCTAAAGAGGCGGGTTGTTGGCAACATAATACTCTCTCTCTCATATAACGCTGTTTTTACCGGTTCTATAATGGAAATCATTCACCCTATGAGGATTGAACTCACGACCCCTGGTTTACAAGACCAGTGCTCTGCCAATGAGCTAAAGAGGCGGGTTGTTTGAAGTATAGTACTCTCTGTCTCTCGTATAAAGGTGTTTTTTTACTGTTTCTAAAAGGAAATTTATGCCTCCTGTGAGGATTGAACTCACGACCCCTGGTTTACAAGACCAGTGCTCTGCCACTGAGCTAAAGAGACGGGCTGCTTGCCATATAGTACTCTCTGTCTCATATAAAGCTGTTTTAACCGGTTCAAAAAAGGGAATTCATGCCTCCTGCGAGGATTGACCTCACTACCCCTGGTTTACAAGACCAGTGCTCTGCCACTGTGCTAAAGAGGCGGGTTGTTGGCAACATAATACTCTCTCTCTCATATAAAGCTGTTTTTACCGGTTCTATAATGGAAGTCATTCACCCTATGAGGATTGAAATCACGACCCCTGGTTTACAAGACCAGTGCTCTGCCACTGAGCTAAAGAGACGGGCTGCTTGCCGTATAGTACTTTCTGTCTCATATGAAGCTGTTTTAACCGGTTCTAAAAGGGAATTCATGCCTCCTGCGAGGATTGACCTCACTACCCCTGGTTTACAAGACCAGTGCTCTGCCACTGTGCTAAAGAGGCGGGTTGTTGGCAACATAATACTCTCTCTCATATAAAGCTGTTTTAACCGGTTCTATAATGGAAGTCATTCACCCTATGAGGATTGAACTCACGACCCCTGGTTTACAAGACCAGTGCTCTGCCACTGAGCTAAAGAGGCGGGTTGTTTGAAGTATAGCACTCTGTCTCTCGTATAAAGGTGTTTTTTACCGTTTCTAAAAGGAAATTTATGCCTCCTGTGAGGATTGAACTCACGACCCCTGGTTTACAAGACCAGTGCTCTGCCACTGAGCTACAGAGACGGGCTGCTTGCCATATAGTAGTCTCTGTCTCATATAAAGCTGTTTTTACCGGTTCTAAAAGGGAATTCATGCCTCCTGCGAGGATTGACCTCACTACCCCTGGTTTACAGGACCAGTGCTCCGCCATTGAGCTGAAGTGGCGGGTTGTTTGCAGAGTAGTACTCTCTGACTCATATAAAGCTGTTTTTACCGGTTCTAAAAGGGAATTTATGCCTCCTGTGAGGATTGACCTCACTACCCCTGGTTTACAAGACCAGTGCTCCGCCACTGAGCTGAAGAGGCGGGTTGTTTGAAGTATAGTACTCTCTGTCTCTCGTATAACGGTGTTTTTTACCGTTTCTGAAAGGAAATTTATGCCTCCTGTGAGGATTGAACTCACTACCCCTGGTTTACAAGACCAGTGCTCCGCCACTGAGCTGAAGAGGCGGGTTGTTTGCAGCATAGTACTCTCTGACTCATATAAAGCTGTTTTTACCGGTTCTAAAAGGGAATTTATGCCTCCTGCGAGGATTGACCTCACTACCCCTGGTTTACGAGACCAGAGCTCTCCAATGAGCTAAAGAGGCGGGTTTTCTGCTCGGTGCAATCTGTCCGTCGTTTATTGCTGCATTTGAGTTGTTCTTAAAGGAATGTATGCCTCCTGTGAGGATTGAACTCACGACCCCTGGTTTACGAGACCAGAGATCTGCCACTGAGCTAAAGAGGCGGGTTGTTTGCCGTATAGTACTCTCTGTCTCTCGTATAAATGTGTTTTTTACCGTTTCTAAAAGGAAATTTATGCCTCCTGTGAGGATTGAACTCACGACCCCTGGTTTACGAGACCAGTGCACTGCCACTGAGCTAAAGAGGCGGGTTTTCTGGTCGGTGCTATCTGTCCGTCGTTTATTGCTGTATTTGAGTTGTTCTAGAAGAATTGTATGCCTCCTGTGAGGATTGAACTCACGACCCCTGGTTTACAAGACCAGTGCTCTGCCACTGAGCTAAAGAGGCGGGTTGTTTGCAGTGTAGTACTCACTGTCTCTCGTATAAATGTGTTTTTTTACCGTTTCTAAAATGAAATTTATGCCTCCTGTGAGGATTGAACTCACGACCACTGGTTTACAAGACCAGTGCTCTGCCACTGAGCTAAAGATGCGGGTTGTTTGCAGTATAGTACTCACTGTCTCTCGTATAAATGTGTTTTTTTTACCGTTTCTAAAAGGAAATTTATGCCTCCTGTGAGGATTGAACTCACGACCCCTGGTTTACAAGACCAGTGCTCTGCCACTGAGCTAAAGAGGCGGGTTGTTTGCCATATAGTACT
Source organism: Gryllus longicercus (assembly GCA_038098605.1). NCBI lineage: Eukaryota > Metazoa > Arthropoda > Insecta > Orthoptera > Gryllidae > Gryllus > Gryllus longicercus. Next base: position 1,665,334 of record JAZDUA010000257.1, on the reverse strand, counting down.
CTCTTCTCATATAAAGCTGTTTTTACCGGTTCTAAAAAGGAATTCATGACTCCTGTGAGGATAGAACTAACAACACTTGCTTTACAAGACCAGTGCTCAGCCACTGAGCTAAAGAGGCGGGTTGTTTGAAGTATAGTACTCTCTGTCTATCGTATAAATGTGTTTTTTACCGTTTCTAAAAGGAAATTTATGCCTCCTGTGAGGATTGAACTCACGACCCCTGGTTTACAAGACCAGTGCTCTGCCACTGAGCTAAAGAGGCGGGTTGTTTGCCATATAGTACTCTCTTCTCATATAAAACTGTTTTTACCGGTTCTAAAAGGGAATTCATGACCCCTGTGAGGATAGAACGGACAACACTTGCTTTACAAGACCAGTGCTCTGCCACTGAGCTAAAGAGGCGGGTTTTCTGCTCGGTGCAATCTGTCCGTCTTTTATTGCTGTATTTGAGTTGTTCTAAAAGGAATTTATGCCTCCTGTGAGGATTGAACTCACGACCCCTGGTTTACGAGACCAGTGCTCTGCCACTGAGCTAAAGAGGCGGGTTGTTTGCATTATAGTACTCTCTGTCTCTCGTATAAATGTGTTTTTTACCGTTTCTAAAAGGAAATTTATGCCTCCTGTGAGGATTGAACTCACAACCCCTGGTTTACGAGACCAGTGCTCTGCCACTGAGCTAAAGAGGCGGGTTTTCTGCTCGGTGCAATCTGTCCGCCTTTTATTGCTGTATTTGAGTTGTTCTAAAAGGAATATATGCCTCCTGTGAGGATTGAACTCACGACCCCTGGTTTACGAGACCAGTGCTCTGCCACTGAGCTAAAGAGGCGGGTTTTCTGCTCGGTGCAATCTGTCCGTCGTTTATTGCTGTATTTGAGTTGTTCTAGAAGGATTTTATGCCTCCTGTGAGGATTGAACTCACCACCCCTGGTTTACGAGGCCAGTGCTCTGCCACTGAGCTAAAGAGGCGGGTTGTTTGCAGTATAGTACTCACTGTCTCTCGTATAAATGTGTTTTTTTACCGTTTCTAAAGTGAAATTTATGCCTCCTGTGAGGATTGAACTCACGTCCACTGGTTTACAAGACCAGTGCTCTGCCACTGAGCTAAAGAGGCGGGTTGTTTGCAGTATAGTACTCACTGTCTCTCGTATAAATGTGTTTTTTTACCGTTTCTAAAAGGAAATTTATGCCTCCTGTGAGGATTGAACTCACGACCACTGGTTTACAAGACCAGTGCTCTGCCACTGAGCTACAGAGGCGGGTTGTTTGGAGTATAGTACTTTCTGTCTCTCGTATAACGGTGTTTTTTACCGTTTCTAAAAGGAAATTTATGCCTCCTGTGAGGATTGAACTCACGACCCCTGGTTTACAAGACCAGTGCTCTGCCACTGAGCTAAAGAGACGGTCTGCTTGCCATATAGTACTCTCTGTCTCATATAAAGCTGTTTTTACCGGTTCTAAAAAGGAATTCATGCCTCCTGTGAGGATAGAACTAACAACACTTGCTTTACAAGACCAGTGCTCAGCCACTGAGCTAAAGAGGCGGGTTGTTTGAAGTATAGTACTCTCTGTCTCTCGTATGAATGTGTTTTTTACCGTTTCTAAAAGGAAATTTATGCCTCCTGTGAGGATTGAACTCACGACCCCTGGTTTACAAGACCAGTGCTCTGCCACTGAGCTAAAGAGGCGGGTTGTTTGCCATATAGTACTCTCTTCTCATATAAAACTGTTTTTACCGGTTCTAAAAGGGAATTCATGACCCCTGTGAGGATAGAACGGACAACACTTGCTTTACAAGACCAGTGCTCTGCCACTGAGCTAAAGAGGCGGGTTTTCTGCTCGGTGCAATCTGTCCGTCGTTTATTGCTGTATTTGAGTTGTTCTAAAAGGAATGTATGCCTCCTGTGAGGATTGAACTCACGACCCCTGGTTTACGAGACCAGTGCTCTGCCACTGAGCTAAAGAGGCGGGTTTTCTGCTCGGTGCAATCTGTCCGTCGTTTATTGCTGTATTCGAGTTGTTCTAGAAGGATTTTATGCCTCCTGTGAGGATTGAACTCACGACCCCTGGTTTACGAGACCAGTGCTCTGCCACTGAGCTAAAGAGGCGGGTTGTTTGCAGTATAGTACTCACTGTCTCTCGTATAATTGTGTTTTTTTACCGTTTCTAAAGTGAAATTTATGCCTCCTGTGAGGATTGAACTCACGTCCACTGGTTTACAAGACCAGTGCTCTGCCACTGAGCTAAAGAGGTGGGTTGTTTGCAGTATAGTACTCACTGTCTCTCGTATAAATGTGTTTTTTTACCGTTTCTAAAAGGAAATTTATGCCTCCTGTGAGGATTGAACTCACGACCACTGATTTACAAGACCAGTGCTCTGCCACTGAGCTAAAGAGGCGGGTTGTTTGGAGTATAGTACTTTCTGTCTCTCTTATAACGGTGTTTTTTACCGTTTCTAAAAGGAAATTTATGTCTCCTGTGAGGATTGAACTCACGACCCCTGGTTTACAAGACCAGTGATCTGCCACTGAGCTAAAGAGGCGGGTGTTCTGCTCGGTGCAATCTGTCCATCGTTAATTCTGTATTTGAGCTATTCTAAAAGGAGGGTATACCTCCTGTGAGGATTGACCTCACTACCCCTGGTTTCCAAGACCAGTGCTCCGCCACTGAGCTGAAGAGGCGGGTTGTTTGCAGCATAGTACTCTCTGACTCATATAAAGCTGTTTTTACCGGTTCTAAAAGGGAATTTATGCCTCCTGCGAGGATTGACCTCACTACCCCTGGTTTACAAGTCCAGTGCTCTGCAACTGAGCTAAAGAGGCGTGTAGTTTGAAGCGTAGTACTCTGTGCCTCTCGTATAAAGGTGTTTTTTTACCGTTCTAAAAGGAAATTTATGCCTCCTGTGAGGATTGAACTCACGACCCCTTGTTTACGAGACCAGTGCTCTGCCACTGAGCTAAAGAGACGGGTTGTTTGCAACGTGGTACTCTCTGAGTCATATAAAGCGGTTTTTACCGGTTCTAAAAGGGAATTTATGCCTCCTGCGAGGATTGACCTCACTACCCCTGGTTTACAAGACCAGTGCTCTGCAACTGAGCTGAAGAGGCGTGTAGTTTGAAGAGTAGTACTCTCTGCCTCTCGTATAAAGGTGTTTTTTACCGTTTCTAAAAGGAAATTTATGCCTCCTGTGAGGATTGAACTCACGACCCCGGGTTTACGAGACCAGTGCTCTGCCACTGAGCTAAGGAGGCGGGTTGTTTCCAACGCAGTACTCTCTGACTCATATAAAGCTCTTTTTACTGCTTCTAAAAAGGGAATTTATGCCTCCTGCGAGGATTGACCTCACTACCCCTGGTTTACAAGACCAGTGCTCTGCAACTGAGTTAAAGAGGCGGGTAGTTTGAAGTATAGTACTCTCTGCCTCTCGTAGAAAGGTGTTTTTTACCGTTTCTAAAAGGAAATTTATGCCTCCTGTGAGGATTGAACTCACGACCCCTGGTTTACGAGACCAGTGCTCTGCCACTGAGCTAAAGAGGCGAGTTGTTTGCAACGTAGTACTCTCTGACTCATATAAAGCTCTTTTTACCGGTTCTAAAAGGGAATTTATGCCTCCTGCGAGGATTGACCTCACTACCCCTGGTTTACAAGACCAGTGCTCTGCCCCTGAGCTAAAGAGGCGGGTTGCTTGATTTTGAGTGCTCTTTCTCTTATAAAGATGTATTAAAGCGTTTCTGAAATTAAACAAATGCCTCCTGTGACGATTGTACCCACGACCCCTGGTTTACGAAACGAGTGCTCAGCCACTGAGCTAAAGAGGCGGGGGTTCATCTTGGTGCAATCTGTCCGTCGTTTAGTGCTGTATTTGATATGTTCTAAAAGGAGGGTTTGCCTCCTGTGAGGATTGAACTCTCGACCCCTGGTTTACGAGACCAGTGCTCTGCCACTGAGCTAAAGAGGCGGGGTTGTTTATCTTGTGTGCTCTCTCTCGTATAAAGATATATTAAAGCGGTTTTAAATGTAAACTTATGCCTGCGGTGAGGATTTAATTCACGACCCCGTTTACGATTCTCTGTCTGTCTGTCTCTCTCTCTCTTTCTCTCTCTCTCTCTCTCTCTCTCTCTCAATTTGAACCCTTTTCCAAAAAACGTGACTTCTTAGTGTAAATCGAATAGAAATTCAAAATATTGCATATAGAATTTGGTCATTTCATTTTCTCATAACTCAAAATAAATACGATTCCGAGCGCGTTTTTTCTACAAATAAAAATACGCCAAAAAATCCTTTTAATTAAATTCGCCGTTTTATATTGATTTTCACCCCGTTTTAGGATAATTGATTTATAGTTTGAGTATAATTTCGTGTTGTTCTGAACGTTAGCCATTACTCAGATAACTTTGGAGCAGAATGAATAATGTTGTATTTCTACAGTAAATGGTTCTGGCAATTGTTCTGGGAAACCGCGAGATATTGTGACTTGCTGTGAGTGTGGGAAAGAAGATTTTAATATCCGGATGAAAGGTTTTTGTCCGATGATGTTTGTACACTGAACGTAATTTTAGACCTTAGTTCTGTATTCACATTCTGTTCTGCGTGATCCTAAAACGGCACTCCGTCCAGGTGGCTTCGCGCTTCAATTGATGTCAGTGCAATGCCTCTGTCTTGGAGGTCCTGGGTCAGGACCTGAGACGATAGCAGGATTTTCGACACTAAATGGGTAGCTATTTCGTGATCAGTTGTTATCTGGAAGTGAAATCTCTGGGTCGGCTGCTCTGATCTGTAGTTTTTCGTAGCTTTTTTAAATCAATATGAGACGTTACCCGGTGAGTACCGTAACAGTTGGAACACGGAGAATTAGATTTCGGTATTTAATAGCTTCTGACTGGGCGCTTATATCTGTGAGAAACAAATTTTCCTGAGATTACGAAGTGTTTTTTTCGTCTGTCGCTGTCCGTTAAGCAACCGTGGGCAAAAAACCTCAGTGGCGGAGTCCACAGGCGCTCAGACGATTGATAAGAGTTCGTCTGGGGAAGGTTTATCTCGTGCGTGGTCCACAAACGTTAAGGAGATAGCGGTCAGGCAAAGAATACGTAACCCTTTCATGGAGCATCTGCGCGTGCTTTTTACGTCCCCGCGTTACTTCGTAAGAAGAGAATGTATTGTAACGGTGAATTTTCGACCGATAAACTCTTAATGCCGGGCCCCGGTATCGTAAAAGTGGATAAATCATGTTTCTATATTAGCATGTTAGTTCCTCTAACACTGTCAGTAGTCAGTATCCACGATTTATGGATACTTATGTATGATTAATATTAGAAAGGATTTTAAAAAGTAGATTGGCCGAAGAACGTCGATATTTTACGTAAATTTGAAGCCAAAATCTGTCTGTGCTAAAATTGGCCAAACTAGGGCTGTACAGGGTTATTAATGTCGTGTAATTCCACCACAGGCCACTCCACCACAGGCCGGGAAGTATGAACAGTAAGTAGGTGTTAAAACATCAACGTAAGCCTGTGCTGTGATAGTGCCACACAAAACAACAAGGGGTGCAAGTCCCCTCCATGGAAAACACGTCCACATCATAACACCATTTTGGACGTGTCCGGATACTTTTGATCACATAATGTATGAAGGAATTTTTCCGGTGTTCGGTTACAACACTTTTGTTCTTGGGTATCCCGTAGTACCTAAATCACTCTCTGATTAATCGACAGTAGTAATTCAATTATTAATCCCCAACGCTCATTTTATAATTTTTTATCATTTTCTTACTTATTTACAATTTTGACTTTTGCTATTGTTGTTTCTTAGTTTAACTATCTAAACGACGTTTTTGGGAAACTTAATTTTTTTACATGTGTTGCGGTTTGTATGTAGGCTTCCTTAATGCTCGAGGTAAAATATTCTCGTAATTTAATTTCAGGTTATGATTACAACAAGTTTGTGAGCGTGTTGTTGTGTTCTAGTCTTCAAAGTTATACTACAGTAGCTATATTGTTAAAATCGCAAAAAGGTATTAATTACTTAAATTAATTTTTAATGTGATCAACAAAAACAATATTATTGGTTTTATAGTAAAAAAATCAAGACTATTGAAATTGTCGTGGGATAACTTCGTTATCCTCCTTGGTATTCAAAGACTGGAAAAAGCCTTGTTAGTTGAAGAGTTAAAGCTGTTATGAAATCAAAGGTAGCACAATTTCCGTTGCAACTAACGCCATCAAAGATTATAATGATTCGTCATTAATGTTACAAATCAGTTCCAAGACACTGTGATTTAGGAGCGTTTCTATTGTGTAAGTTGATTATACACTAATAACTTACACATTCTGTATCTTAGTTGTATGATTAATTTCAAAGAAATTCACGATGGGGTGAAAGACCTTAGGGTACCTATTTAATGCCGGAACGGATTCTTGTAAAGTTAAAAGGTAAATATTCACTTTTTATGGCTCGGTATACTCGTCAGCTCTTTCGAAGAAGATGAAAGTGGGATCTGAGAAAGCCTACATTCACTGGTAATTTACGAGCGCCATATGGAACATGTTTACAAAACATTTTTTCCGAGAAAACAATGCATGATTCACGATACTGAACTTTCCTGCGTTATGAACTCTCGTTGGAGTTTGTTTGTTATTGCATAGTCAATTCGTTTGTTCACAATGAGAAATTAATGACCACCGTCTTCACAAAGACATATTTGTTTTTCGGGAGTGATGATTGTAAATGCGTTTTGATCGTTGGCTTTTCCCACATTGCACTTTGATCAATAAACTCCTCGCTTCAGTTCCTATGCACACATTTCTAATCATCTTTTTTTTAACCATAAGGGACAGGGACTTCGTTGGTTGTTGCACTGTATTTGCGTTGTTAATGAACCAAAACGTAAGAGTACTTTAAAGTGAACTAGTTGAAATTTAGGAAATTCTCTTTCGTCATCTATTCATTTCATTGCAATAAAAATATTGGCGTGCTGTGACCTAAAAAAATACCAAAGCTTTTTCTCTAGTCCTCACATTTTTATTGGATTTTAAATGAGTTTTGTAGATCATACGCACAATTTATTCAAGATACCCATGCGACTGAACTATTTTTCCTCTGTATGCTACCACTATTCCACATCTACATAGATCAATCTTATCGTAGTTTTGTGGTAATGAGACCATTTTGTAAGACTTGTTTTGTGCCCAGTATGGATCATTCATACGCCCCAGAGGTTATCTCGGAGACGAAGATGGACGACGGGATGAACTGTGAACGGGTGCACTTAATCGGCAGAGTCAGTCGTGGAAGTCAACAAGGGCACGCATCTTGTGGATCCCGAGCTAAATAAGGAGTCACTTGAGAAGATTTATAAATTTCCTCTGTCCTTTCGCCGGCACAGATGTTTCTGTTGTGCAATGTTGCGTATATTAATAGCATTCTGAGATCTTTAGGACTAGTAGACTGTCTTAAATCTCTCTCGATTGTAATAATAGTGATTATTTATTTACTGAGATGTCATTGCTTGTTGTTGCCTTCGATTCAGAGTTCGATATACGCTGCATAACTTACCTGAATCGAGAGGATCGCGGTGACGAGGGAAATATGAAAACAGTTGAATAATGTTACATGTTTCCTTACGAAGGGAATTAAGAAAGGGGATGATAGTAGGGAAATATGAAAACAGTTGAATAATGTTACATGTTTATTTACGAAGGGAATTAAGAAAGGGGATGATAGTAGGGATATATGAAAAGGGAAACCGAGTCAAGTTTACAAGTAGTGAATTAGGAAATAAGTAAATTTGAATCATTAAAATTAGGTGAAAAATAAAATCATGTGTGCACCATGGGCAGTAACTGGTTCTAATGATCTGGGGCGGCAAAAAGAAACCTCGGGTGAAAGGCAGAGCTTTTTTCACAGCTTTTTTAAAAAAAATTCGCCAGATTTTAAGGAATGCTAAAATCGTATTTTTAAATAATACAATATACAACTGTAATGATAAGGAAAATAATTATAATTATTCAATACAATATGATTAGTAACATAATATTGTATAATTATAATTAGTATTATTGTTTAATTATATATTACAATATAATTATACATTATAATAATATTATAATATACATATATTATAATTATAGTTTATAATATAATTAGTATTATGGTAATAACTTCAACCCCTCTTATATAAACCTAGAATGAGGTGGTGAGAACAGTTCTGAGTCTCGAAATGGGTCATTGGCTTCCAATCCTTTTAAAGGAAGAAGAAGTAATACCTTTAATTGTATAAGGAAAATAATTATGGTTGATTGGAATCGGGAGAGTAATTCAAAATATTCCCTTACTTCGTTTCTGTTATCATCTTTTCTTTTTAGAATATGACAAATTTCGGCCATTGATTTAGTCACTTTAATAATTTTCTTAATAATAATAATAATAATAATAATAATAAATATTGACTGTTTTGGGAAAGATCCCTATGGTAGCTCTCTGTTTGTAAGTATATCAAATATTATTCATGGCATATTTTTATATGTAATATAACTCGATACTAAATTAACACAACACTCGAATGCTGGAGTCTAAACATGTGAACAATTGCTATTTGTAAGTTATATGTTTAAATTTCATTTTACACTCTCCAACACTGAGGTAAAGTCTCTAGCAGTACTGCAGGTAATTTGTTCCAATTTTTTTATTGTCCGGTTAAAAATAAAGCAATATCTATTTTTTATCTACTCCCCATAAGTGCACATGTGGGCCTGACGCCTGGCATACGTTGATTTTAAGTGTCGCTTCTGGATATCCTTCTAAGTCGGTCCGGCTTTTTAGTAAGACCTAAAGAATACACAGAGTCTAGCTCTTTCCCGAAGATTTTGCAAGGATTCCCACATGAGACTATTTGTATTTAGTTTTTCATGCAATACGAATATTTTCGCGACTTTTTTGAATTTTATTGAAAGACAATACGGGCCCCAACAAACTGTACCGTATTCGAGAATACGTCATATCAGCGACGTCTACGTGATGTAGCTCTCCTTCGTCTTAGTGTTAGAATCCTCAGAATCCTCCAGAACTTTACAGGCTCAAAGGAGTCGTCCTTAAATGACGTAACGCTGAAGAGGGGTGAGCGGGTTTGAGGCAGCGTTACGCTGCGTTACATGGGGTATGGAGTCATAGCTGCATAATGTTGATATTTATTTTTATAAAGTAATATTTTATACTTCTATAATAAGTCTCATGAAACAATCGAGTATGATTAATAATTTTTTCGAAGAATTTGAGGTCCATAGATATTTGATTTTTGCGATTCTGTTATCCTTATTCTCTTAGTTTGTACAACTTCCACACTCCACTCTCGCAATGAGTCATCTGTCATAAATCTCTCTCTCTCTCTCTCTCTCTCTCTCTCTCTCTCTCTTTCTCTTTCTCTTTCAGGAAGTTTAAAGCTCAATCCTGGAATACAACAGAATTGCAAAGTTTTAGTGTTGCTCATCCTGAGTCTGAAATATTGATCTGTGCGAAGTAAAACACGACATTTTTCGGCCATTGACGTTCTCAGGAAAAAAGAAACTTCGTTGATTTGTATACATGGAAAAATGTCAACAGCTTCTTCTTCAATTACTTCCTACATAGTAATTCAATTACTTCCTACATAGTAATTATAAATTACATAGAAAATAAATAATCAGACAAGTACCTGAAGCGATTGCTACAAATAAATTGTTTTTATAGCATCTAACTGCATTCCACTGTCGCAATAACTGATCATTTTCAGGTAATGTCAGTTCCGGCGTAGTGAATTCGTAACCGAGTGCCGTAAATTCCACTTCCGACCTGAAATATTTTCCATAACACGACAATTTTCGACCAATGACTCATTCTTCCAGGCCCAAAGCAACTACAGTATCTCCTTCTCTCCGTAAAAAAATCTGAAGACTTATCACCCATTTTGGAGAAAAGAAAAGGGAGAAACGCCCAAACAAACCACGTCGAATGGCATTGGAAGCCTAATAACCTGGGGGGTGACTGAGTAAAAAGCAGACTGTTTCGTCGGACGAGCCTCATTGCGGTACGGCCAACAATGAATCGTCCGGATTATTTCGGGTGCCAGCTGTCAGGCGATAAGCCAGTGAGGCAATCCCCTGCGACCCCTAGAGGCTGGATCACGTGCAGCACCCAGAGGTCAGAGGGCATCGGAGGCTACGTTGTGGTTATCGGAAGCTCAGGGGCTGCAAGTGACGATCGCTGTAAATACGGTTTCAACAAAAGGGACACTGGGTTGTTTGAATAAACGACAAAAAAGTTATTTCCCTATCTAAAATTATATTTAAAAAATAATGTTAGCCTCGTTTTTAAGTATCTGTATCCTTGGTATTGCTTAACAAAAACTAGTGGGGCTATAACACCACATACTCTCTCTCATTCTAACATTTGCAATTTTATTAGAAAAAAAAAATAGAAAGTTCAACGAAAATGAGAACTGCGCAAAATTTTGAAGAGTTCTTTACTCTAGCTGTGGAAAAAAATTAAAGATAAAATTTGGAGCAGTTTTTAAGAAATATCTTTTTTAATAAACAGCATTAACTTCAATCATGATTTTATGAAATTTAATAGTGTTTTCAAATAATTGCACCAGAGCTTATTTAATGATGTATTTTTCTAGAACACGAAAACTACTCGCTTTTATCAAATATTGGACATCGTCTCCATTAAATATATTTGTATGTAAAATACATGTATTAAAAAAATACTTTATCATTGAAATTGTAGTTCTGCAATGTTAATTTTTTCGAATTTTGAAGAAATACAGAGTTTCCAGCAACATTCCTCCAGCATTTTTGAAGTGTCTAATTCTTCATCCAAGATCAGAAATGAAAAATTTGGAGACGATTTTGAGAAAATAATTGTTTATAAAATGTATATATTTCTCGGAGACCACTCATATTGTCGAAAATTGTACATAATCTTATATTAAGATCAGCATTTAAGGAAGATTCAGATTAAGATTAAGATTCAGATTTCATTTCAGGAAGATCAGATTATATATATATATATATATATATATATATATATATATATATATATATATATTGTGACGTACCTGGTGATGCCGGGTATCTTCACTGCAATATAACACTAAGAGAGGGTGTCTTTTACGTGAATGGGTCCTAGGATAAGTCGGTGCAACGTTGGGGAAGTTATTCATACATAGAAATACAATTATGACAAGATTTATTTTAAATCAAAGTTACTATTTACATAATCAGACACCGTTTTTATACTCCGCCTTGGTACCAAGATTAAGAGTAAAATACAACTTTCATACCTTCGGGGCCCCGTTTGAATACCTATGAGGTTCGTCGAGCCGCTCGTGCCGACAGGGTTGTCGACCTCTGCTACTGCTGCGGGCCGTCGGCAGCAGATGGCGTGGTGATCATCCACGGCTGATGCTCCAACAATTCTTCCCCGAACAGGATCTTGATACCTCGGCTGCGCACCTTCCTCGAATCACTGTCCATTAGTGGGTTTAATTGCACGACCCCCGCCTACTCCGTATACTGGTCACAGTTCTGTACCGCACGCTTTCAAGAATGTTCCCTCCGCACCAACTAATAAGAGCGACGTCAATTATTTTACCAACACTAATCTTTTACTATACTGATACTTCTAATGTTCTGTTTACATGTCCATTACTTTGCGATTCCTAATCACATAACTATGTCGCGTATTACATGCGTCCATTCACTAGCGGAGAGCCCTCGCTACACGTCCGCACTGGTCGCCGCTCTGCTAACCTCTCTTCGCCGGCCGCACGTCGGCACATCCTTCGGCGGCGGCCGCCTCAATCCAACTGACTAACTTTTGCACGTGCGCTCTGCCACGCTTGTACCCGCCGTTCTCACGCTCGCCTCCCGGCGGGCACCGGTGGCGGCGGCGACCGTTGCCGGCTGCCCGCTGCTCGCAGCGCCCGGCGCTCGCACCGCGCAGTCCAGAATAGCTATAGAATTCTTACACTAATGATTTAATTAGTGTAATGAAACACATATTCTGGGTTTCAATATATATATATATATATATATATATATATATATATATATATACAAGTATATATCGTCATTGTAAATTAGTTGTAGGAAGACGCTGGCAAAAATGTGAACTTTTGAGATTTTCGAAAATTCAAAGGGTTCAACGAAAATGAAATCTGCGCCATTTTTTGGTGTTCTTTCCGCTACCCGAGAAAAAGTGTAATAAAAAAATATGGAGACATTTTTGAGAAAATTTCGAAAATATTGAGGCCCCGTGTAAAATACTCCCAAAAACCTAAATACGATACAACTGATTCGTAGTGTGGTCTGTTCGGATTGCGTACATTCACAAATACATCTATAGGATTACCAGACACATTGCAACGAAGCGTGCGATGTGAGAAAATGGCAAAGTAGCATAGCGATCACCGTCATCACATCGCATCAAAAAGCAACTTCAGTTACTTACGGCATGAAATTTACGATTTTGCAAGTTCCTCTAAGTCCAAATGACCCCTGCATAAACATGTGACATACACCATAGTTACCACTTAAACGTTTTATTTCGACATCTTCTTCCAATAATTAGTTTTCAGTTCTACAGTAACTAGAAAATCCTTCCCTTACACTACAAATAAGAGTTGTATTTATTTTGTTTATTTTTCCTCCATTTCGAATTTTTTCGGATTATCCGAAATTTCGGGGTTGAGGTAATACAAATTAGCGGGGTTCTACTGTACTCGTTTAAAGCCTGTGAAAGGAAGACTTTTCCTACCGTCCGCTCTTATCTCCTCTGAAAACTGCTACTCGTTAACATAAACCCTCCGGGATATCCCAGAGTTCTGAGTCCTCACGGTGGTAGGAGTTTCGAAAAGGTTAAATAAGTAGCTATGTAAAGAGAGACTACGAAGGGACCACATAGACAGCAACTGCTTGGCTTCTGCTGTCAGCGCTGTATAGACACTGCCAATAATAAAGATGTGGAGGTGCCGGGGTTTGAACCCGGGACTTCCCACAAGCGAAGCGAGCGCTCTACCACTCAGCTACACCCCCGATGTGTTAGCCACCTTTTAACCATGCTGAGAAATTTCCACCTGTTCACTTCAAATTGGAAAAATTATAAAAAAACGTGGATGTACCGGGGTTTGAACCCAGGACTTCTCACATGCGAAGCGAGCGCTCAACCACTGAGCTACACCCCCGATGATTCGGCCACCTTTTCACCCTGCTGAGAAATTTCCACCTGTTCACTTCAAACGGGGAAAAATAATGAAAACGTGGAGGTGCCGGGGTTTGAACCCGGGACTTCTCACATGCGAAGCGAGCGCTCTACCACTGAGCTACACCCCCTTGGCCGTGGCCACTTCCCTTAACGTTTCTGATACGGTCCACTTGCTCAGTTCCATGGTGAAACAAATAACTAAGAAGTGGAGGTGCCGGGGTTTGAACCCGGGACTTCTCACATACGAAGCGAGCGCTCTACCACTGAGCTACACCCCCTTGGCCGTGGTCACTTCCCTTAACGTTTCTGATACGGTCCACTTGCTCAGTTCCATGGTGAAACAAATAATAAAGAAGTGGAGGTGCCGGGGTTTGAACCCGGGGCTTCTCACATGCGAAGCGAGCGCTCTACCACTGAGCTACACCCCCTTGGCCGTGGCTAATACTCTTAACGCTTCTGATACGGTCCACTTGCTCAGTTCCATGGTGAAACAAATAATAAAGAATTGGAGGTGCCGGGGTTTGAACCCGGGACTTCTCACATGCGAAGCGAGCGCTCTACCACTGAGCTACACCCCCTTGGCCGTGGTAACTTCCCTTAACGCTTCTGATACGGTCCACTTGCTGAGTTCCATGGTGGAACAAATAATAAAGCAGTGGAGGTGCCGGGGTTTGAACCCGGGACTTCTCACATGCGAAGCGAGCGCTGTACCACTGAGCTACACCCCCTTGGCCGTTTTCATTTCCCTTAACGCTTCTGATACGGTCCACTTGCTCAGTTCCATGGTGAAACAAATAATAAAGAAGTGGAGGTGCCGGGGTTTGAACCCGGGACTTCTTACATGCGAAGCGAGCGCTCTACCACTGAGCTACACCCCCTTGCCCGTGGTCATTTCCCTTAACGCTTATGGTACGGTCCACTTGTTCAGTTCCATGGTGAAACAAATAATGAAAAAGTGGAGGCCCCGGGGTTTGAACCCGGGACTTCTCACATGCGAAGCGAGCGCTCTACCACTGAGCTACACCCCCGGGCCGTGCTCACGTCCCTTAACGCTTGTGATACGGTCCACTTGCTCAGTTACATGGTGAAACAAATAATGAAAAAGTGGAGGTGCCGGTGTTTGAACCCGGGACTTCTCACATGCGCAGCGAGCGCTCTACCACTGAGCTACACCCCCTTGGCCGTGGTCACTTCTCTTAACGCTTCTGATACGGTCCACTTGCTCTGTTCCATGGTGAAACAAATAATGAAAAAGTGGAGGTGCCGAGGTTTGAACACGGGACTTCTGACATGCGAAGCGAGCGCTCTACCACCGAGCTACCCCCCCCCTGGCTGTGGTCGCTTCTCTTAGCGCTTCTGAAACGGTCCACTTGCTCAGTTCCATGGTGAAACAAATAATAAAGAAGTGGAGGCGCCTGGGTTTGAACCCGGGACTTCTCACATGCGAAGCGAGCGCTCTACCACTGAGCTACACCCCCTTGGCCGTGGTCACTTCCCTTAACGCTTCTGATACGGTCCACTTGCTCAGTTCCATGGTGAAACAAATAATGAAGAAGTGGAGGTGCCGGGGTTTGAACCCTGGACTTCTCACATGCGAAGAGAGCGCTCTACCACTGAGCTACACCCCCTCGGACGTGATCACTTCTCTTAACGCTTCTGATACGGTCCACTTGCTCAGTTCCATGGTGAAACAAATAATAAAGAAGTGGAAGTGCCGGGGTTTGAACCCGGGACTTCCCACATGCGAAGCGAGCGCTCTACCACTGAGGTACACCGCCTTGGCCGTGGTCCCATCCCTTAACGCTTCTGATACGGTCCACTTGCTCAGTTCCATGGTGAAACAAATAATAAAGAAGTGGAGGTGCCGGGGTTTGAACCCGGGACTTCACACATGCGAAGCGAGCGCTCTACCACTGAGCTACACCCCCTTGCCCGTGGTCACTTCCCTTAACGCTTATGGTACGGTCCACTTGCTCAGTTCCATGGTGAAACAAATAATGAAAAAGTGGAGGCGCCGGGGTTTGAACCCGGGACTTCTCACATGCGAAGCGAGCGCTCTACCACTGAGCTACACCCCCGATGTGTTTGCCACCTTTTATCCCTGCTGAGGAATTTCCAACTGTTCACTTCAAATGGGAAAAGTAATGAGAACGTGGAGGTGCCGGGGTTTGAACCCGGGACTTCTCACACGCGAAGCGAGCGCTCTACCACTGAGCTACACACCCGGCGTGTTTTCGACCTTTTAACCCTGCTGAGGAGTTTCCACCTGTTCACTTCATATGGGAAAAATAGTTAAAGTGTGGAGAAGCCGGGGTTTGAACCCGGGGCTTCTCACATGCGAAGAGAGCGCTCTACCATTGAGCTACACCCCCTCTTGGTGAATGTTAACTTATGCCATTTACGTATGAGTGCATAAGTGAGGAAATACCTTCGCGCGGCCGTGACCCTCTTTGGTGATTCAGTGCTCGAGCGGTCTCCTTGTATTGATCGGAGAACCCACGAAAAACTACCGATCGGTGAAGCAGGTCACTAGTTTTCTTCTGCGGACTGCTACTGAATTCGACCTACCTGTCTTATTGTCGAAAACCCTACAATTTTCGGAATTCGAACCCTAGAATTCGAAGCTATCAATTGATCTGCCACCTAATCCTGACGAGATGTTTAGTACCATGGATGTTTTGCTGTCGCTGTGGCATCGCCCCTTGACGCCGTGCCAAAGCTCTGTCCGTCCCGTGCGGTGTCTCCGTGGGCAGCGGCTGGGCCGCGCTCTGCGAGTGGCGCTGATTGGGCTCGTTGGCGCTCGTTAGCCCTCGTTCGCGGCGCCCGCTCACGTGCCACGCAGCGCTCCGGGGCAGCGCCCTGGGCACATGCGCAAGGCACAACGCTGGAAAGACAGAAGGAGAGAAAAAAGAAAGAAAAGAGTGAAGAAAGAAAAAAAAGAAGGAAAAAATAAACAAAGGGAGGACCGAAGAAGATAGGAAGACAATTAGTAAAAAAGAATGTACTAAAAAGGGAAAAAAACGAGAAAGAAAGTAGGAAGGAAGGAAGAAAGGAAAATAGGAAAAAGTAATGAAAAGGAAGAAAGGAAATGTAATAAAAAAGAAAAAGGGAGAAAAATAGAAATAAAAAAAAGAATTAAAGAAGGTGAAAGGAAGATAGGTATGAAGTCAGAAAAAAGAAAGAAAGAATGTAGGTGAGAATGAAAAAGAAGGAAGGAGAAAAGATGAAAGAATAAAAGGAAAAGGAGAAAAGGTTGCAGGATCAAAAAAGGAGGAAGAAGAAAGGGATATAGGAAGGCATGCAGAAACAAATATAGAAAGAAATGAAAAAATGAGAAAGAAAAGAAGTTAGAAGGAAAAGGAAGAAAGAAGAAAGGTAGGAAGAAAAAAAAAGAAGAAAGGAAGAAAGAAACATTCTCATTTATTGATTGATTTACTTGACTATTTCGTGCGCATAAATGCTATAGTCATGAGTTCTTAACAGTAGTGCATGTTATATCCCGAAAGATCACGGTGCTCTTCACCCACTAGAGTCTAGAACGTGAGATCTGAAGCCGATCTGAAAGAAGACTTCCGTGGCTTTATCATCTGCGTGTACCTCCTCCAGCAGGACATCGCCCCAGACGAAACAAACACAAAGTGTGGTTGTGTGTAGAAAGTAAGGCTGTGCCTGAAATGCGAGAGGACGGGACAAGAACGAGGAAGGAAAAATCCAGTGGCCCGTTTGCTAAGGAATTCCTCCGGCAATCTCCTGGTGTTGTTTGGAGAAACGAAGGGAATACACCGGTCAAAGCATCCAGCAGCTACAATTTTCCTCCAGAAAGTGAAGGAATTCGACCTAGCTATGAGTATCCGTCACTCGTCGAAACTCTGGAACTCCAGGATTATTCGGTCAGGCACCCTGCAAGGGCAGATGTTCTATGTTATCTTAGCCGGTGATTTATTATAGTACAATAATAATAATAAATATTATTATTAACATTATTATTATTATTATCATTATTATTATTATTATTATTATTATTATTATTATTATTATTATTTGGAGGTGTGTTGCAGTCGTTCGTGTGAGGGAGTTGAAGGAGAGCTGCTGGAGGGTCGTTGGCGCTTGTTAGCCCTAGCGGTGGCGTTTTCGGAGACGCCGCCGTCGGAATGTGCCAGACTTTTCCCGTTCGGCCAAAGGTTCTGGGATGTCGTGAACACGCTCTTGCTAATGCACCGAAAATTAGGGCACTTTCGTAAATTTTGTCGTCTGCTGGTTGTGTGTATCATGTTAGTGAAGTTTGTGCCAAGGTGAAGGCTTCGGTCTGGAAAAGGTGTCAGATTTGTCTGGAGTGCTAATCTGGTTGACTTCTTTCGAAAACGGATGCGTTTCCGACTTGTGTGGTTTCTAAATATTGCAACTGTGTCCCTTTCGACTTAACACGTGCAGTTCATTATCTCGTCAATCGGAGTACCCTATGAAGGAGAGAGGAAATTGAAGAGAAAAAAAGGAAAAATAAAATAAGGGCAAAAAAGGAAAGAAAGAAAAAATATGAAAAGCAGTAAGTAGAGGAAAACAAGAAGGAAATGAAATTCTATGAAAAGTAAGAAGAAAAACAAGTGGAAACTAGTGATTATATAATACTTACTTGTAATTTTTGCATTGCAATTCACTTATTTGTAATTTTTGCATTTTTTTAAAATTTAGAAATTTCAACGAAATTGAGGCCTGTCCCATTTTTAAGCGCACTAATCCTACAAAAAAAGCTGTTTGTGTGTTTCAGCCAATTGCGGGAAAAAATTTGAAAAACTTTTTTAAGCTTTATGTAAAGTACCTCGTAATAATAAAATGTCTGTTTTAAATTCCAGGGGGAAATCGATTAAAGAATTCGATCGATCGACCTATCGGGAAAGTCGATCAAGTTCGGCCAGATCGATCGGGGAATGTCAATATCGGAGAAAATAGTCTCACCGTTTTAGGCTCTACCTTTGGCCACAGTCGGACAGCCGGAGGGACGTTTCACCGTCAACCAATTTTTCGGAATCAAGGAACGCACCAACCGCGATTTCATACCACATGAGCCGTAATGTGATATAGCAAGTAATTTTCTACGTATAGGATCGACATTAACCACTTACTCGTTATCGGGCCCCTACAACACGCGGTTTTCTGACTGAAACGCACCACCTACCACTACAGCAGAGCAGTAGTTACTCTTTACTACGTAGCATCGTAATAGGCGAGTAAGTGAAAAAGAAAAGAAAGAGCCGGAGAGTGGAATGAGAGGGGCCGGATAACATAGGCGGACACGGTGTATTAATATTTCAAGTATCGCTCCAGCAATTGCTGCCTATCGAATTCGAATGTGCAGCCGTGCGTTTGTCATTCGCCTCAGAGCGCAGATTCAATGATGGCGAAAGGTCGAATGTGTGTCCCATTCAGAAGGCTCCTCCTCGGAATATGTAATAGGGCGGATGACGTTGCTTATCATATGAGAATGCTGAAGTATGGTTCTGAAAGAGCTTTTTGAACGTTATTGATGGATTGATTGATTGATTAGTGATTCCAGGTGCGTCAAATGCTAAGGTCATCACAAGGTCCCGTTAGAGAAGTGCATGTTTTATCGCGGGAAATGGCGGCGATTTTCCCCCGGTGTTTGGCGGGATCTGGCGCCAGCCTACGTCAGTTTACCCCTCCCCCTCCCCCACGAGGTACTAGCGTGGCACTGCCCCTGCGAAAACAATGACTAAGTGCCCGACTTGTATCCCAACAAGTGTGGTAGTTTAGGGCATGTGAGGGTGTCTGTAAGTTAGGGGTAAGCGTTTTGTGGCTCATTTGTTAGGGTACTGCTCCGGCATTCGCCTGGTGTATCAAAAACACTGCCACCGTCGGGATTCGAAACCGTAGCAACTCCTTTAAGGCACCTTTGCCTATTTTTGAACATTATTATTAAAGGACTGTTTGACATTTAGTACTTTCACATGAAGTGTTTATTTAATTTGCAATACATTTCGGACGTTCAATAATGCATTTTAATAGGAATATTCTATGTACGTAGATATATAAATCGCTGGCTCATTTAAATGTTGACATCGAAATACATTGAGAACTACTGTTCGTGTGAATAAGTGTCTAAAATAAAATATGAATATTTTGAGGGTGAAATCCACACGGGCTACATTTAACTCATCTCCTCTCTGCAGATTGCGTGGTTGTGGACAATTTGAAATGTGAAATAGAAAGTTATTTTTATTGGAAATTAGTATTCTGCCACAAACAAAAAAACATTGCTTCAAACCTTTTCTCGTCGTAAACAGCGCTTTGATAAGAAATAAGAAACCCACCGCTTTCCATATTGGTGAAGGGGTAACAAAATGTAATGGGGCGATGTAGCTAAAGCAGTGAAGAAAGGGGTAGGGCGGAAACGAGAGAATTGGTCAACGTGAGAATAAGGCAAAGTGAAGTGGAAGGGAGGGGGTGCGCGAGATAATGGTGAAGAGGAGGGATGGGTTGGGGGCGGGGCGGCTGAGTTGAACCCGGGTATGTAAATTGCTGACCAGAAGGAAAATGAGAGTTTAACCCGTATGTAAATTTGCGGGCCGACTACCTCATCCACTTCCAGGTTAAAGTGGAAGATGACACTATTTTCGAAGACCATTTTCATAGCCATGAGTTTTTAAACACAAAACTCTTACCAATTTTCCAAACTTAAGACTGCCATACTTCGTTGGAAATATGATTTGGTTAACGTTCATTTTCATTGAGTTGAATCATTCGTTGATTGAATGAAATTTGCTTTTCTTGCCATTTTATATACTTCCATTTTCTCAGCTAATTTTCTATAATGCCGAACATGAAATCTGGAGACTTTTCTAGTGGTTTCAATGCTCTTAATTTTGATGTAGGAGCGAGTCCTGACGATTTTCAATAAGCCACAAGGAAAAGCTGGACGGACAGCAGTGCGGTGGCGGCGGTAACCCTTAACGTACTTGTTTAATCAGTCCTTTTCCTTACCTGAGTTAGTTTGGTCCCCAATTTACATGTAGAATTAGAAAATAAGTTTCGCGAGAAAAGATGAAGGTATCGTTTGATCCGCAATTCACATACAGCCGGTGGGCCGGTGGGTCGAGGCAGACCGAAGGCACGGGCATATCATGCGACGTGCGGTGAGTCGGCAAGGAGCCTGGTGGTGAGGCTGTGGCGATGACGTGGCTCCACGGGGTGGGAGACGAGGTTGATGCGATGATTCGAGGGCACGGAATGAAGTGATGAGATTGAGGCAAAGAAGTTGGATGGTTAATGCCTTATTTTATGTGACGCCACTCGGGCCATCAGACCCGCTCTTTCGTCTAACTACGCAAATTTCACTAAGCTCCAATCACCACCTAGCGGAGAAAGGAGGTATTACTCTGGCGGCGAAACAAGCGATTTATAATTTTGCTCCAAGGCTTCTTTTAGGCTTGAAGATCTTTTCCATGCTACAACATGGGACTGTCGGCTTTACTTCCATTTGAAGGAAGACGTACGATGATTTTTTGTCGTCCTTAAGAAGTTTTGCAACCGTACTATGGTATAACAGCCCGATACGTGTAACGTTATACTACCGAACCCATAAGAAGCAAAGAGATGGGGCTGGCCGATGACTCTGGGACGATGAAGGGAGAAGAGGCAGGCAAGGCGAGGTATACGGTGTTGTGATGACGTTGTGGTGATTACCCAGAACGAAGGAGTGTTTTTTTTTTTGAGCGAACAGGCGGACGACCGAGCCACGTCGACTGCCGACGAGACGTTTCCGGTCACTCCATGGACTGGGATTGCTGAAGGCGGCAGCATTTGGGACTACGGCGTTTCTGACCAGGAGGTCCTAGGGATCGAGTCCCAACGGTGACGTATTTAAAACACTACCTACATGGATAGGTCGATTTCAAATGTTCTCTGGAGAAGAATTCTAGCGGCCAGCTGCTCTGATCGGTAGATCGGTTTTTCCGATCAACATCAGGCGAATGCCAAAGCAGTACCCTTACAAACGCCTTACTCACACTTATACCAACATGTACTACACTCCCACGCATACCGGGAATCCAGTCGGGAGCTTAGAGCTTGTCCCGGCCGGGGCGGTACCCTGCTGGTGGAATACCTGCTTGTGGAAAACCCCGCTATCCGATCGGCGCCAAATCTCTCCATCCATCGCCGCCACCTCCCACGGGGGAAACGTACACTACACTTACGGGAGTAACGAGCGTAGCCGTCGCCGCGGCCGGAAGCACGATATAAGAAGTGATTGGCGTGGCGGAGCAGCAGCAGGTGTGGCGGAGGCGCGAGAGGGCGCCACCCACCGGCGCGGCGGCGGCGAAGGCGGGGAGCGTGACGCGGCGGAGGCGGCGGCGCGCAAGGCCAGACCTCTTAGAGCTCCCGCGCCGGCCGTGACGTCAGCTGTTGACTCGCGAAGCGCTCGCCGCCCGGCCCCGGCGCTGTCGCGGCCTCCGCGCGCCATGAAGCTTTTCCTCCTCGCCCCGCACGCCCGGGACGCGCTCTGGCGACTGGCGCTCGCACCGGGGGACGGGGCGAAACGAAGATTCCCTTCCCTTCATTTCCCATTCCTTCCCTTCTCTTCCCTTTCCCTTCCCTTTGCCCGTCTTTCCCTTCACATTGCTTTCCCTACCCTTTGCTTACGGTTGCCTTCCCTTTGCCCGTCCTTCCCCTCACATTCCTTCCCTTCCTTTTGCCTTGCCTTCCCTTCCTTCCCCTTTGCCTTCCCTTTCTTTTCCATTCCCTTTCTTTTACATTCCCTTCCCTTTCCTTTCCCTCTCCTTTCCCTCTCCCTTTGCACTCCCTTCCCTTTGATTTCCTTTCTGTTTGCCTTCCCATCCCTTTGTGATTGATTGATATTTCCATGCTCCTTAACTGCTAAACCCTTTCCGACAATTTATGGATTTTTGTTTCCAGACACGTCAAGTGCCCGATTGATTTATTGATGATTCCAAGCACGTCAACTGCTGTGGCAATTATTTCCGTAAGTGTAGTTCCTTCCCCGCCCGATGATAAGATTCGGCGTCGACCTATACTCGGTTCGCGGAACCTCCAGCTATCTCCTCCAGAGGGGGACAACCTCAGTTGGGACAAGCTCTAAACTCCCGACTGGTTTCTTGACGTGTTGGGTAGTGTTGTGCATATGTGTGTGTGTGTGTGTGTGTGTGTGTGTGTGTGCGCGTGTGTCTAAGTAAGGGAGTGAGGAAAGGGCAAGAAAGAGGAAGGAAAGATAATCAGCGGTCCGCGACTCGTCTGTTAAAAGTACTCCTCCGGCATTCGTCTGATATTCATAGGAGAAACAACGTAGAACTACTGATCAAACCAGCTGGCCGATAGAATTCTTCTCCAAACAGAGGCCGAATTCGCCTTATCTACGCTCGAGTATCCTTACGCAACTGAATTCGAAACATAAAACCTCTACCAAAACATCGATGTTTTGAAAAATGCAATATTAACCTTTGACATTCACGCGTTCGGGGTGGGGGGTATTTCATTGTGGTCGCGTGATGCACGGGTTCCCCCGCTAGGGTCCAGTGCCACAACCTCCAAAAATGGCATTAATTTCGAAGGAAAATTTACATAAGCCTACAACAAAGCCATTTACAAAGGCGATAGGTCGAGAGCAGTCTGCATCTGCGACATTGAAGAATGAATATTGTAGTATTTCATCATTTGGCAGGCGTGTGAATACCCTGAACTGTGTAAATATTTGTTTTAAACACGAAAATAGCTTGAAACTGGAACGCAAATACTTACATACTATTGATAACCAGCAAACGATAGAGCGGACACTCCACAAATATAATTGAACGTTCAAGAAGTTTTATTGTATAGCTGCCTAAAGAAATATAACTCGTGTTTCTTTGAAGAACACGAAAACATACTAGTTTTTATTGATACGTTAGAGCTTGTTTTTGTCTTCCATACTGATCCCGATATTCACTGCGTAACTTACTTAGATCGTGGTTACGAGGGAAATATGAAAACAGTTGAATGATGCTCCATGTTGTCTTATGGAAAGAATTATGGGAGGGAAATATAAAAGGACAAACAGAGTCACGTTAGCATCTAGTTAATTAGTAAATCTTAATCAATAAAATTAGGTAAAAAATAAAATTATGTGTGTACCACGGGCGTTAACTGGTTCTAAAGAACCAGGGCGACAAAACGCCCTCCGGTCAAAGGCCCTCGGGCATTTTCTCGCCTCTCGATAATTAGAACTCTTGCAACACCCTTGGGGCATAGGTATCTAGAAAGCATTGTTTACGTATGCACGATTCTAACGTGTGTTGTATTGTGCCGTGTCATGCGAAAGTCATGTGCGCGTAATCTTTTTCTAACACCCTAATCTGCAAACTCCTACATCAGCAGTCTGCTGTAATCCTACTCCAGCAGTCGCACTCTGGAGGTGTTTTGAATGTTTTTTTTTCGTTTTCAATATGTTTAATATAAGGAGATAATCCCATTCCAAACACACTGACATGGTTTAACATTAATTTTTTCGTGTCATATATTTTCGATGCAAGTGGGGGGTTACGTTCACAGCAGAGAAATTTAACTTTTTGGGTATTGTGTGGATGGTTTCCAAGAAATGTTACATCATATTTCCTCGGCGAATTATATCTGTGTTTGCTTCGAAAACATGTGTTATGTTCAAAAGAGTACTTTTGAAAAAGATTTTAAAAAATTTACTGTTACATATATTTTGGATTATAAATCCTTCTCAGAAAAATGTTGACATGTGTAACAAAGGGTAGCCATTAGAACACATTAATATATACCCAGCCAAATCTAGTCATATTCATCTTTACCATGCAGGGTGGGTGTGATTTTTCTCGCAGTTTCAAACTTCACAAAAGGAATTACTTGTCAGTAGAAAGGTGGTCTGGGACTTCGCCCTTTAAACCCACCAGTAGACTTTTGCATACACCTATCACAAAACTTAATTCTTGATATATAATACTCATTACGCAAGAAACAAATATATAAAGCGAATATACTTCGATTTATATAGAGTGACTTTAGACGTACGATCAGCTGACCACGGTTACCCAATAAGGAGGTTCGTTACGATTTAATTTTTACTGAAGCTCTCGATTGGATAACTGCATTCCAGCGGATCGTACATCAAAATGGATTGAATGATTGATTAGTGATTTCGGGCGAGACAACTGCGAAGGTCAATAGCGAGGTAAGCGTCGTGCATGCTTTTTATGCGGGAGGTGTATGGCGGTATTATGGCGGTGATCTTACGTCACTGGATGGCGAGATCCGGCGCTGTTCTTTAGGTCGGCTTGAGGGTTTTTTCCCCAACCAGGTATCTCCCACCAGCGGTAGACCGCCCGGTTGGAACAGGCTGTAAACTCCCGACCGATCTACCGACTTGTGTGGTAGTATTGCACACGTACGTATACGTGTGGGTAAAAAGTGAATATAGGACAAGGAAGAGAAAGGAAAGATAGCGCGCGGACCGTGACCCGTTTCTTAGGGTACTACTCCGGCACTCACCCGGCAATGATCGGAGAAACCATGGTAAAGTACCGAGCAGAGCAGTCAGAATTCTCCTCCAGACACAATTCAGCCTAGCTCTCTAGCGGTCGAAAAAAACGTCGAAAATCCTGCTAGAGTCGGAACCCCAATCCCAGGACCGCCGGGTGAGAGGGACTGCAGTGACATCGCGTTGCTGCCCTGCGCCGCCAAAGCCACTCGTACGTCAAACGTCGCTCTATTTAAATCGCAGAGTAAACCGGCTAAGCTGCTCCTACGTCGAAAGTCGCTGTATTTAAATCGCGGGGCGAATGTGCCTCGGCGCGAGGGGCGGCCGCTGGCGGAGCGATGGGAGCGCAGCAGACGACCGGGCGTCAGCGGCGTCTGCAGCGGCTGCGGTTGCGCGCTGGCACGGCGCCAGCTCGCGGGCGGGGCGGGGCGGGGCGGGGGGGGGGGGGGCGTGGAGGCGGAGCGCGAATCCGGGTGCGGCACGCGGGGACCACGTGGGAGGCTCCCGCCCCGCCCCCTGCCCTTTCCCCACCTCCTCCCCGCCACGCCATGACCCATCACGCCCCGCCACGACACGCTACTCCCAGGCACTGCACTCCACGCCCAGCCCCACACTGCTCCGCCACGCCAGGGACGCCCCGCCCCGCCCCAGCACGCCAAGCGTCACCTCACTTCGGCTCACCTCGCCTCGCCACACCATGCTACGCCCCGCCCTTCCACATACTGCCACGCCCCGCCAAGCCTCGCCACGCCCCGCCCCGCTCTGCTCTGTCACGCCCCGCCTCACCCCGTCACGCCACGCCCCGTCCAGCCCCACCCCGCCACGGTCCCTTCCGCGCCCTGCTCCGCCCCGCCCCGCCACGCACGGTATGCCCCGTCCAACCACGCCCGCCAACCCTGCTACGCCAAGCACTCCACGCCACGCCAGGCACGCCAGCCACGCCACGCTTCACCACACCGTGCCACAGCTCGCCTCGCCATACTACCCGGCGCCGCCACCCGCTCATTCCCGATTCGAATCGCCCGATTGCATCCCGCATTCAGGTTTCCCTCACACCCTCTTCCCAGATCACCACCTTTCATTTTGGCTATCTCAGAAAGCATAGGCCGAAATTGCCCGCGGACAGGTATCTCTTACACACTCTTCCCCGTTAGCGCCCTTTCACCTTTGACTACCTCAGAAGAAATACACCTCAGTCAGGATTCCTTCACACTCGCCTCGCAATTAACTACATTTTTGGCTACCTGAGAAAGCATAGTCCGATTGCATACCACTGTCAGTCACACCCGCTTCGCTGTTTATCCTTTCAGTTTTGGCTACCTGAAAAGTCACATCCCGTCTGCATCCCGTGGTGAGGTTTACCTCACACCCGCTTCTCAGTTAACCCCTTATCCTTTTGATTGCGTCCCTCGATCAGCTTTCCGTCCTGTGTCGTCCCGTCCTGTTCTGCCCCGTCTCGGCCCGTTCCTTCTCGCTCCCTCCGTCCCGTCTCGTTCCCCGTCCCGTCTTCGCCTCGATCCATGGGCCTGGGTGTTTGCGTCTCGTTTCGTCCTGTCTTTTCGGCCTGTTCTGTCCCGTGCTACCCCATCCCGTCTCGTCTTGCGTCATGCGTTATGTCACCCTTCCCTGGCCTCGCCCTGCACTTTTCACTTTGGCCTCACCCTGGCACTCTGCCTCGCCAAGTCTCGCGAACGACTCGTCAATAAACATCGTAATGAGGGGCGGGATTTTAATGAAATGTCATTTCGTTTTCCTTTCACATTCGAACCATGCCGTTTAGTATAACAATCAATTTTATGATATGATAAAAGGAAAGTACCCATTTCTATACTACATTGTTTTGCATTTTTCGTCGATTTCGACTAATATGTCAATTTTACATTTTCCCGTCATTTAAATGTATTTTTCGCTGCTTTCATTTGTTTTAATGTCATTTTAATGGTACTTGCTTCAAATAATATTTACGAGATGCAACAGATGTTCTCCACAGAATTCCTGTAAAGCTAGTTCGATTTCTTCGCTCAGTAATTGTTATGTCAGCCGTTGTATGTAATCTAATGTTATGGGGACGCCTATCAGAGCAATTGTGGGTTTTGGGATAACAGATTTTGGGATAACTGAAGGTAGGGATTTCCTGGTAAAGAACAGTCCAAAACAAAACTTTGCCAGCTGAGTGCACATGCACGAATGGAATAAGTCTCGAGTACTCCAACTTGAGACGCTCGTCTGAAGTGGTTTTGATCATTTTTACGTCATTTTTCTCTGCTTTTAGGGCATTTTAAAAAGAGCATTTTATTCACCATTTTTTGAAAATGTTTTAGGGAATCAAGACTCTCCCCCTACTCAAAGTTATTTACGTCCACAAAAATTAATAAATCAATCCTAGTTAGAAATGTAAACACTCGTTCGTTGGCCCAAGATTCGAGCGAAATCATCGCAAGTGGAATACAAAGGTTGAAAGAGACAATACCACGTTTAGAAACATTCAGTGTTTTGTAAAATACTGTTTGCGAATCTGGCAACCCTGATCACATTAGATAGCACTTAGAGACGAAAAGAGTCAGACTCGTTTGTAAAACGAGTTATCGCTATTCGCGGAGTATTTTTGCTGACTGTTTTGCACTTCTTTGCCCCCTCAGATGGCTAACCTAGATGCAATTACGTAGAGTGCGAGCTCAGGTCGGAAAACAAAAAGCAGCCACTCCTTGACGTCCGTCTTATCTCTATGAGAGCTTTAGAAGACGTAGTTTGCGTCATAAAAACTAAGGAAAAAGAGGTTAAACTTAGACGACATATATGGAAAACTATGCGCATGCAAAACGTCGGTTGAAATTTACCATACCCAACCAAACTTAGGAATCTAGCAATTTTACGAGATTACGAGATCTTCATTGTAACGTTAGTATTTTTTGTAAATTGCCACACAGTTTAATCAACAAAAAGGTATATTTCTTTCTCTTATTAACCTGGGTCAATGATCCCTACCTCGATCAGATGTTTTGTCCAATTTTACTGATTTTTTTGAGGAAATTCTGAGATGGCCCCTTGTTAGTTCTGGACATAAATGTAACTTCAGTATCTGTGCTCGTCTTCTAGAGTTTGGTGGGCAATACAGTTATTCAAATTTCTCTAAGTTGTCGTAGCAGGAAGTCGATTCCTTCACAAAGGGCACAATGACGAATAACAGCCCAAATATATAGCTGATTTGCGTATGCTTGTAGTTTTTATTATACCGAAGCGAATATTTTCTTATACATTTTTGCCAAAAACTACCACTTCTCTCCTTAGCACGTTACAGGCAGTTTTTTTTAAATTTTTGTCGTTAAATAAGTAAATTAATAAACTATTGATTCCTACAATGGGACACTATTTTAATACTCCTCTACCTTTGTTGCATGGTTTCTTATCCCATTCCTAATTAGTACACATTTAGGATTATTCTGACAGCTCTTAATAGTCGGCCAAAAGTCGTCACGAGTTGTTTATAATACCTAACGACAAGGCTCTTTACATTGATTATGCAATGCTTGTTACAGAATAATTGAGGTCGAGAGCATATAATGCATCGGAATGTAAATAATAGTAAGTGTCATTTTACGTTTCTCAGGGAAACGGAATATAAAACAGCGATTTTAAACCTAACGAGACGATCTAGCAATTGTGTTTGAGTGATTTATCACTACCATTTGTTGCATGTTGTTCAAATCACTTTATATACTTAATAGAGCTACTCCCTCTTTTCATAAAGGCCAATTATCTCAATTTGGTTCACAGTGTCAGATATCTGCATTTGCTCCTGAAGTCCTAAATTGGCCCCTAACAAATTCTTAAAAAAAAACATTATCTATGTTGATTTAATATCTGATAGATTTATAACGTTAGTCTTTTGAAACTTTAATTAAAAGCTTGTTTTAAGAAAACAGCTAGATCTTTGAGATTGTATTCCGTTTACGCAGTGTTACTTTTCTTTGTTTTCTTTCATATTTTAATAATTTACATACGCACAACCACACAGACTCATTATCATATGCTTTTCGACACAATATGTTCCATTTCGTAAATTCTTACATTTATTTACGATATTGTAACAAAGTCAATTACTCTTGAAATGTATTCTTGATGTGTAAATTCTCACATGGAACTAGACCTGCTTCCAGCTCATCACAGTACGCGATCTTTCCTTCCCTCCAAATCCGTTTCAAACTCGCTGGGCCTAGACTTCCTTCAAATTTAATTATTATTAATTTTCTTAATCGAATTATTATTAATTTTGGTGCAAATGTCCTGAATGGTTCACTCGCTAGCTTTGACAACAAAAGTATGGAAGTACGACCGGCAGTAGTTTTGCTGTCAATCAATTTTTCTGAGTAAAGGAACCAAAAAGCGTCAATTCTATCTACAGAACGAGTTAGAGGGAGTAATGTACTACACATAGGAATACAATTTATCTACTTTGTCGTTGCCAGACGTCGGCATTAAGAATTATTCTGTGAAAAAATCGCAGGTTTTTTTTTTATAGCACGATTTCAATACTTTTTCTTCTTACGAAGTAAAGGCAAGAAAGCGCAAATACAAACAAAAATACATGGCAATGTAAATAATCCAGAAACTTCAAAAATGGACTGATATAGATTCGCTTGGGTGTACGGGCGATATCATCTGCGTGGAGTTTAACCTCTTGTTCTCCAGTTGTCGCGCATCGCACCTTATCTCCACGTCAACATGAGGAGAGCCTGTTGTTTGCGTCCTGGACGCGGTATCAGCGAGCCTCTTACGCGCTCGCAGCGACATCTACGTCCGCTTCCTTCACGAACGGGCTGAGTCGGCGCCGAAATAGATGTATGTATTCGTTGTGCTTCTAGAAGTAAACAGTCCCATTCAAAGGCCGTTTTACGATATGCACGTGTCACTGCAAGCGATGCCCGCCGCCCGATAAAGGAAACAAAACGGCGAATAAATAGACTAACCGAGGGGGTCAGAGAAGAGGAGAAGAATCCGAAGGTTGGTTCTCTATCGCGGTTTGACCAGAAGGCCCTCTGTTCGTGCGCTGGATTTTTTTTTATTTATT
Source organism: Gryllus longicercus (assembly GCA_038098605.1). Lineage (NCBI taxonomy): Eukaryota > Metazoa > Arthropoda > Insecta > Orthoptera > Gryllidae > Gryllus > Gryllus longicercus. The sequence goes on along the minus strand of JAZDUA010000257.1, from coordinate 1,635,524 downwards.
TATTTTTTTTTAAGAAGGGGAGAAGAATGAGCTACACTGTTTTGTAGCCGGTCTTGAAGACCCGAGACCGGATGTGATGCAGCAGTGGTAATTTCGTCGCCTCTGCAAACAATGTTGGCCGAGGGTTCGAATTAGTATTTTCGACATTATATAGGTAGATCGAATTCAGTTCGTGTATGGAGAAGAATTTCTAGAGGCCGGCTGCTCTGCTCGATCGATCAATACCAGGCGAATGCTGGAGCTGTACCCTTACAATCGCGATCTTTCCTTCTTCTTCCTTGTTCTATCCTCACCCCTTACACCTACATGCACTACATTACTACACATGTTGGGAGACTAGTTGGGAGCTTCGGCTGGGGCGGTAGCCTAGCTCCCGCCTCCCTCTATGAGCCACTGCAAATGAAATACAAAGTCTTCGCTATCCTCGCCTTGCTAAACGGAACTAAAATATGCATACCTCCTCGGAGAGGGATGAGGGATTCAGACCACACAAGTAAGTACTGTGGGGAAAGTAATGTGTAGGAAGAGAGTAATGTGTACGAAAATTAAGGTATTAAAGAGAATTTTCAAATTGAAAGAGTAAAACAATCTGGAAGCAGACAACAGAAGGAAAGAGCTAGAACTCAATAAAACATTTTCCCTAATCAGTGCATTCGGCCCGAGTTCCCCATACATGGACTAATCTTACCACTCGGAAGAGTGAAAATGCTTGTCCTTGAAAGAAGAAGTACAAGAAAAATAGGAAGACGAATAAGGTAAAGAAGAAAAATAATAAGAAAACAAAATAAAAAGAAGTTAAAGAAACGATTTGATGATCAAATTATAAACGACAAGTGATCTTTGGTTTACTTCGAAGAACCGAGGTGAATCTTCTGCATCACATTCAGAGAATCCGCTCTGTCAATGCAAAAACCGAGCCAAAAAGCGAAAATATGATTTCAGTGATAAGAAAATTTACACTCGTTAGCGATGATGTTTTCGTTTAGAGATGATCCGAATTTCGGTCATAAGCAAGTCTTCGATTTGATCAGTAATTTTCTTGTATGTCTTATTGACGTGCGATTAGATAGCTTTCGTGTAATACCCAAATGCGTCATTACATGGCTCGAACTTCATGAGTCGCTGTTTCCTTCGATAGACACATGTAATCGGACGGATGCATCGTCCCAGCCACTGGAAATTTTTCGTTGAACAGACCAATATTTAACCTATTTCATAATTTTGTTTTTTGCAAGTAATACTCAAGCATCAGCTCAAAATTTCTTGTGTATTTAAAGGCGTTAAGTTAAGTATTCCTAGTTTTTTAGACGATTTCAAGCTAATTGAAGGAACATGTAGTTTAAGGTGCAGTCGATGTTTGCTTGTTTCGTTTATTTAAAATGAAAGAACTCATAACTTCCTATGTTTCTTGTGTAATCTCTAAATCTTCACCTCAGCTTGAAAGGTTCTAAGAAGCGATAAAAGCTACAGTTCGTCCAATATGACCATTAGTGTGTAATAGTGATGTTTTCAGCTTAAAAGTCGGATATCGTGCAATGCAACGATGTCGTTAGAGGTGTGTGTCAACGAACGTCATAAGCTACATTGCGTTGATTAATGTGTTTTGAAATAGATGTAGACATCTATCATATTTGTAATCCTGGATTTCGAAATCTTTTTCTAATGAACAGGAAAAGCACCGACATCAAATTCAAATTCAGGTTATCGTGACAACCGTTTTCGGGCCCAACCGAGAACACTGTCTAACGGAGATGGGAAGACAAATATTTGAGCAATTGCAAACGCGAAAAATGGCGTACGGCGTAAAACAAAAATGGCCGCCATTTGTGAACCATTAGTGTGTAATAGTGATGTTTTCTGCTGAAAAGTCGGATATCGAGCAAAGCAACGATGTCGTTAGAAAAAATCAGTTTATCGTGACAACCGTTTTCGGGCCCAACCGAGAACCCTGTCTAACGGAGACGGGAAGACAAATATTTGAGCAATTGCAAACGCTCGGCGTAATGGCGCACGGCGCACGGCGTAAAACCAAAAATGGCCGCCATTTTTAAACCAGGTACAAGAAAAAATATTTTATGAACAACCAAAACGTAAGGAAATGTATGCGCAAAATATGAATTTGTTTCGAGATGGTCGAGCGACCAAATTATTAAATTTTGGACCACTTAAAACAAGTTGACCACATGTTCAGTTTGTTAGGATACGTACATTCGTCTGGTATTGATCGGAGAAACCACGGAAAACTAGCGATCAAAGCAGCCAGTCCCTAGAATTCTCCTCCAGAATTCTCTCCCTTGCTCCTCATTCCAACTTTCACCCACCGCAATCTTGATCAATTTGTTGATTATTGGTGTTGCAGGGCACGTCAGCGACAAGGTTCGTTAGTCCCGCAAGTGTGGTGCATGTTTTTGTTCGGGAGGTGGCGGTGGCCTTCCCTCGCTGTATGGCGAGATCCGGCGCCGTCGTACCGTCGGTTAGCGGGGTTTTCCCCAACCAGGTACGTCCCACCAACGAGGCACTGCCCTAGCTCTAAGCTCTTGACCGGTCCTCCGGTTTTTAGAAACATGTTTAAATATTTATTCACAGTGAATGGTGTTTGTACTTTTCCATAATTTGTTCACCTCCCTCATTTCATTGGTCCTGGAGAACAGTAAATACTGAAACACTATTTACTAAATACTTAATTTTATTAAATTTAAATAAAAACATGAAACAATATTTTTCCGGTTTCCGACTTTCCAAATATGTCGCATATGTTGTGTTTTTTCTATTGTAAGATTTCTAGAGACACGTGATGGTGTTGTTTTTGCAAAGTTAATCGAAGAGGTTAGCTCTACGCTGTTCCCAGAGGACCTTACTTGAAGTGCGATCTATGGATATCTTTTTGAACTACACGCCTCGCTTTGACACATAGTATCGAATAACATCGAACGTGGGATCTAGAAGACAGGAAGTCCAAACCACTTAAGACGTAGTTAAAGTGTAGTTAATACGTAGCTAGTATTCATTGAATAATTTGATTTTTAACTTGAATTGTATTTATTTAATACACTAGAAAAGCGGAGATTGCCGGGTCAGCCAAAATAAAAAAAATATAAAAACTGTATTGTGTTCGCAAGATGCTCCTAATTGGAAAAGCAACTTCCTCTGCGGGGGCAGGAAACGGGTTAATTCTCCATCGCTGAAGTTTAAAGTTAAAGTACCTCAAGATGGCTTCTGGAAAGATCAAATCTCCACTCCATCACCATTATCCTGCCAAAGGACATTGTCTAATATATTCGTTTAGGTAGAGAGGAAGGATGGTCATGTAGATAGGGGATTGAAACATCCGTTGGAAGAACTAAGAGATAACTTTAGCGTCAATTCAACGGGGTACAGGATTAGGGCACCAAATGATGTCACTGCAGTTCCTCAGACCGAGAGGTTCTAGATTCGATTCCCGTCGGTGGCAGGATTTCCGACACTACATAAGTAGCGTGTAAAAATGGAAACAATTACTGTAACATTGTATGAGCATTCTCGAACAGCTATGAGTAATTGGCATGTAGTACAATATTTTAAGCAATTTATATACTATTAATATTTCGATTGTTGAAATGTGATTCTTATTATGTCAGTCGCAGCAGAAAACTTGACGTTTTTGCTGACGTATCGTATATGTACATACTCATTAAAAAACTAATTTGTCATTTGCCATTTTGAAATGCCTCGCGTAACTGAGTTGCTCGATAAAATGAAAGCATGCTTTGCATATTCCCAGAGTTTTGATTCATTAATTAATTATTTCACGTTTCGGGGAGCGTGAACTACCATGGAAATTCTCTCGTAGGGGTAGTGCATGCATTTAACACGTGGTCTTCCACTGCTGGATGATGAGATTCGAGGCCGACCAACACGCCATCCTGCGGAGTTTTCCCCAACCAGGAAACTCCCACCAACGGGGCACCGCCCCAGCCAGCACCAACTCTAAGCTACCGACAGGTCTGCCGCCCTGTGTGGTAGTGTAGTGCATGTGTGTGTCTGTAAGTAAGGGGATGAGGATAGGAAAAGAATGAGGAAGGAAAGAGCGCGCGCGGCCCGTGGCTCGTTTGTTAGGGTACTTGCTCCGGCATTCGCCTGGTGTTGATAGGAGAAAACATGGCAAACTACCGATCAGAGCAGCCGGCCGCTAGAATTCTCCTCCAGGGAGCGGCTGAATTCGATGTAGGTACATAAATACTGTCAAAAATCCTGCCAGCATCCGGAGTCGAACCTTAGGACCTCCCAGTCAGATGCTCGGCAGTGACATCAGTTGAGACCCTGAGTCACCTCAACCAGTTTGGCCGGTTTTTTAATATCATGCACTTGCGAAATTCTGTTTGGATGAGGTCCATCAATTTCTTATGATAATGATAAGTACACAAAGTAATAACATATTGATCACTAAACAAGTATTAATTAAACACCCATGACCCACACTTCCTAATGCATAATAATTATGTGTACTCATTATCACAGTGAACTTGCAAAGATTATTATAACCGTCTTGCATTCTGCTATTAAAATTTGCTCTTATGACAAATACCTCATTAATACATATCTTCAACTGATTTCTAATCAAGGGGATTAAGCCAGCATTGAACTGTTATAATAACAATTCTTACAATCTTTTTTTATGATTTTCTTAAAAAATAAATGAATGTTATAATTCATGCACTATTTATTTAACGTCAAAAAGCAGCTGAAAACTGAATGACATCCAATGCGCATTTCTTGGTCTCTAAAAATCTGTTCTTAGTTCTTGCACTATATTAAGTTGAATAATGAATTTAGGCAGTAACGCAAGTTTTTGGCAAGATTTGATAACAATCCCAAACAAATATTAGACCCTGCGTCGTTAGAACTAAAATTGTAACAGTTAATGAGCCGTAGATTTTAGTTTGTTAACTGGCGAGACTCAGGCCCGCTCTCCCGTTTGACCACGCAAATTTCGCAATGCTCCTTTCACCATCTAGCGGAGAAAGAAGGTATTACTCAGGCGACGAAACAGGCGATTTGAATTTAGCTCTGAAGCTTCTTCTTTTAGAGAAACATTTCCAGGCAGTAAATCTACAACATGGGACAGCCGGCGTTACTTCCTCTCCAAAGGGAGGCGTACGATCGATTTTTTCGCTCATACAAACCCACGCCTTCGTTAGTCCTTATCTCTTGTTGTGCTCCAATTGAATGCATTGCCCATGATCATAAGACGTGCGACTACTTGAATTAGATTTTAATTTATTCAGTCAAAAACACAGTAAAAACTGTAAGTGACGTAGGGGGGAAAGATTATCTGCGCACGTATTCTTACGTTCCAGAGTCCCTTCCTATCATTTTAACTATAAATTGTTGGAAAATGAGTAAAAGTCTAACATAAATAAAAATAAATTTTAAAAATCGCAAGATTAGCAATATTTGAAGAATAGTAATTATTGTTTCTGAGTTATTGAAAACTTATTCGTATCGGTACCGTAAGTATGATTTTTCTGCATTCCTAACAAAATAGCAACTCACTCTTACCTCTACTCTTACCATTTACCACCAATTAACTCACTATTCTTTGCGTCACAGAGCTAAAGAAAACGGACGCAGTCAGTATCGCGTCATGTATGTCTAAAAACAATGCAGCTTCTGGCTATACGAGGTTCCTAGGAACTCGACTAAAATGCAAAATCAATAAATCAATTTCGATTTTGACTGAAAAATGCAAATATTTCATTGTGCTATTCCGCGTATTCTGAGATAGCGCGTACCAATTATATTACCACAGCTTGTAATGCGACAGCAAGGCTCCAAAGAACAGGTCTCATGCAATTAAAGATTTGCTGTTTACGAGTTAGTTATGGAACAGGAAGTTTTCTAACATTCTTGTTCTGTATGCAATTGTTCTCATACTATACTATGTCATTGTCCCTCTAACTTAACATACGACTATAGGTGCTATACGTCGGCTGAATATACATTTTACTTAGGGTTGCAAACAGCTTCCTGAAAGGTGCAAATTTAGGAACTGTAGGTGCTTCTCCAATACTTTGCGCAAAACGCGAGTTGTTCCCAATAATGTAATGTGTTGCGCTTCCCAGTCTCTTGTAAGACCGGGTAGTTTATTATTATTATTATTATTATTATTATTATTATTATTATTATTGTTATTGTTATTATTATTATTATTATTATTATTATTGTTTTTGTAAAGGGCGAAGGTGGCGCGGCGCGGCGGGGGGCGTGGCGGGGGCGGGGCGCGGGGGGGCGGAGGGGAGGGGAGGGAGCGATTGCTCGGGTCAAAGGGCGGGAGGCCGCGCCGGCGCCATCACGTGGCCGCGCGGCCGCCTGTTATTGTCGTGGCCGGCTGCAGATAATGAGGCTTTGACGTCAGCACCCCCCCTCCCCCCACCCACCACCAGGCCCGGCCCGCGCGCCCCGCACGCCTCGCCGTTGCCAAGGCAGTCACTGCTCCCGTCGCCAGCGGCGGCGCCGGCCGCCCGCGCGTCTCGCTTTGTACGGAGCTTTTGCTCGGCGGAACGTTAAGGCCCATTCACAACGCAAACATAAACATAAGCATGGCGTTAACATAAAAGTTAGTTCTACGTCCATAATCGGGCGTTCGCTTAAGTATAACACGTAAGACGTTCACTTAAAATCTTGCAAGCTTCAAGATTCTGTGCTTATACTTAAGTAAGACATATGAACCAATCACAGTACGGTAATTGATAATCGAGAATCGTAATAGGAGTGAAATCGATTGACGAACTAACTCCATTTGGGTCATGAGCAGAGTCGATACCTCGAAATTGATTCTCATATCCAACCAATAGTAAACTAGAATGCCCCACAGCCAATAGCAAGTCTAATTTTGCTTACGTTTATGTTAGACAATGTGAATACTTCAGATGTTTACGTTTGCATTGTGAATGGGCCTTTATAGGCAATCGACAGCATTACGGATCTTCTGCGCGTGCGCATTTCGAGTTCCCAACACTTTCGTTCATCCCTGGATGCGCAGAAGATTGCTGTAGTGTGAATTGAAGTAGACAGATGTACGTTATGTCAAGTAAACTCTCTATTAGCGATAAGGATTCGATGGGACATCGATGTTACCAGTAGTCGATGTTCCAAATTACAACGTTGTCAATAGAGAGTTTCTGAATGGTACAGCGTACAGCAATCGATTGCAATCTACTCCGTAATGGGGAGTGCTTTCCTTAAGTACTCCGTAATTTTCCGTACTCTGGCCATTTTCAAGGGTCCTTTACGCTACCCGAGGAAAAACGTTTTATCAAAATATTTGGAGCAATTTTTGAGAATTCTTTAAAACTAAGAGAAGGCCCGAAAAGTACACTCAAAAATCAAAATTCCGGTTTCGAACTCTCACCTTCAGTTCACCAGACTGAATAACAGGGAATAACAATTTGGGGAAAATCGTCTAACGTTTTAGGTGCTTAGGTACAGACACACCGACAGACGTATTGCCTTTAATTGGGTTTTCAGTATCAAGGGCTCAAAAATGATAGGTTCTCGCAACACCACGTGTTAGACTAAGTAATTTGCAACTACACATAACAACAAAGTTATCCCCTTTTTCGTTGGAAAGCCACAAAAATACGAATTTACAAAAGTTAGAGGCCACAAAAGTACGTACGCGCACACATAATTTCTATACATCAACCATTTTTTTATTTGACTTTGCGTCTCAAAGTCCAGTGAAAGGACGAAACACATTTTCGTTACTAGTGCGTTACGTTTATTTCTCGAAATTTGGCCGATTTCCTCAGCAGGAATACAATACTATTATCTTATTATAACCATTCCCGTCACCTTGTTGGACACAATTAAGCCCGGAAAATAAATTCCGAAACTGTAAAGAAATCCAAATTGTGGCCATATTTCTGAGTAAGTAATATATTTGATCATTAAAATGTTCAAAAAGTTAATTGCCGAGATTGGAACCCGGGCCTTCTATTCAACTATTCTCTATACACAACAAGCACATAGGTAGACGAGAATGTTAAAACAAAATGGAAAAGAAAGGTTAAAAAAACAACGATCCATCGCTCTCTGCACTTCCACCAGCGCGCCCCGCAATGCGTGAGCCAGCGCGGAGCATCTGCAACTGCTCAAGCGCACGGACGAACTCTGGCGGGCGCCTTCGAACCACGCCCCTTCCCCTCCCCCTGCTCCACCCCCACCCCCGCCCCACGGGTGGCGCTTCAGTTGCGCACGTTCCGCGCAACGACGGGCGCTGCCGCAGACGCGGCCTCGCCACAACTTTGCGAGCGACATCGACGTTTCTATAAACATATGCCGATGTTCTAAACACAGGTTTAATTACAGTAATGGATTTAAACTTGTCGGTTTTCGCGGATTTTAAAACATCTATGTTTTCGATTCGACGTTTTCGAACTAAACACGAGAAACACATCGTTTGAGGTCCTTTAACTTTCAATGATTTCAAAATATTGCTGTTTCTGTAAAAATATTAATGTCGTAAAAAATGTTCCGACACAGATGGCGTTCCGAATTTTCACGAGTCATCTGCTGGCTGCAGTAACATGTATATTCACTGCCTCCTGTGAGAACTAAACTCACGAGCCCGGGTTTACAAGACCAGTGCTCTGCCACTGAGCTAAAGAGACGGCTTGTTAGAGAACTTGTGCTATGTTTAACTATCTCTATTATTTCACTGATACTAAAATACTTACTTGCCTCCTGTGAGGATTGACTCACGACCACTGGTTTACAAAACCAGTGGTCTGCCACTGGGCAGAAGAAGCTGTTTGTTAGAGGTCATGTTCTATATTATCCATCTCTATTATTTCACAGTTACTAAAATGCATACTTGCCTCTTGTGAGGATTGACCTCACGCCCATTGGTTTACAAAACCAGTGCTCTACCACAGAGCTAAAGAGGCTGCTTATTGGAGGTCTTGGACTATATTTAACTAAATCTATTATTCACAGTTACTAAAAAGCTTACTAGCCTCCTGTGGGGATTGAACTCACGACCCCCGGTTTACAAGACCAGTGCTCTGCCTCTGAGCTAAAGAGGCTGCTTTTTAGAGGTCTTGCGCTATATTTAACCTTCTCTATTATTTCACTGTTTCTAAAATGCTTACTTGCCTCCTGTGAGGATTGAACTCACGACCCCTGGTTTACGAGACCAGTGCTCTGCCTCTGAGCTAAAGAGGCTGCTGGTTGTAGGTCTTGCGCTATATTTAACCTTCTCTATTATTTCACTGTTACCAAAATGCTTACTTGCCTCCTGTGAGGATAGAACTCATGACCCGTGGATTACGAGACCAGTGCTCTGCCACTGAGCTAAAGAGGCTGCTTGTTGTAGGTCTTGCGCTATATTTAACCATATCTATTATTTCACTGTTACCAAAATGCTTACTTGTCTCCTGTGAGGATTGAACTCACTTCCCCTGGTTTACAAGACCAGTGCTCTGCCACTGAGCTAAAGAGGCTGCTTTTGTAGGTCTTGCGCTATATTTAACCTTCTCTATTATTTCACTGTTACCAAAATGCTTACTTGCCTCCTGTGAGGATTGAACTCACGACCCCTGGTTTACAAGACCAGTGCTCTACCACTGAGCTAAAGAGGCGGGTGGTCTGTTTGTTGCAATCTGTCCGTTGTTTATTGCTGTATTTGAGATGTTCTATAAGGATTGTATGCCTCCTGTGAGGATTGAACTCACGTCCCCTGGTTTACAAGACCAGTGCTCTGCCTCTGAGCTAAAGAGGCTGCATGGTGGATGTCTTGCGCTATATTTAACCTTCTCTATTATTTCACTGTTACCAAAATGCTTACTTGCCTCCTGTGACGATTGAACTCACGTCCCCTGGTTTACGAGACCAGTGCTCTGCCTCTGAGCTAAAGAGGCTGGTTGCTGGAGGTCTTTCGCTATATTTAACCTTCACTATTATTTCACTGTTAACAAAACGCTTACTTGCCTCCAGTGAGGATTGAACGCACGTCCCCTGGTTTACAAGACCAGTGCTCTGCCTCTGAGCTAAAGAGGCTGGTTGCTGGAGGTCTTTCGCTATATTTAACCTTCACTATTATTTCACTGTTAACAAAACGCTTACTTGCCTCCTGTGAGGATTGAACTCACGACCCCTGGTTTACGAGACCAGTGCTCTGCCTCTGAGCTAAAGAGGCTGCTTGTTGTAGGTCTTGCGCTATATTTAACCTACTCTATTATTTCACTGTTTCTAAAATGCTTACTTGCCTCCTGTGAGGATTGAACTCACGACCACTGGTTTACAAGACCAGTGATCTGCCTCTTAGCTAAAGAGATTGCTTGTGGGAGGTCTTGCGCTATATTTAACCTTCTCTATTATTTCACTGTGACCAAAATGCTTACTTGCCCCCTGTGAGGATTAACCACACGACCCCTGGTTTACAAGGCCAGAGCTCTGCCTCTGAGCTGAAGAGCGTCTAATTGGTGGTCTTGCGCTGTATTTAACCTTCTCTATTATTTCACTGTTACCAAAATGCTTACTTGCCCCCTGAGAGGATTGAACTCACGACCCCTGGTTTACAAGACCAGTGCTCTGCCACTGAGCTAAAGAGGCTGCCTGTTTGATGTCTTGTGCTATATTTAAGCATCTCTATTATTTCACTGTTACCAAAGTGCTTACTTCCCTCCTGTGAGGATTGAACTCACGACCCCTTATTTACGAAACCAGTGCTCTGCCTCTGAGCTAAAGAGGCTGCTTGTTGGAGGTCTTGTGCTATATTTAACCATCTCTATTATTTCACTGTTACTAAAATGCTTACATGCCTACTGTGAGGATTAAACTCACGTCCAATGATATACGAGACCAGTGCTCTGCCAATGAGCAAAAGAAATGTTTGTTAGAGGTCTTCCATTTTTAACCATCTTCATTATTTCACTGTTACTAAAATGCATACTTGCATCCTGTGAGGATTGACTCACGACCACTGGTTTACAAGACCAGTGTTCTGCCACTGGGCAGAAGAGGCTGTTTGTTAGAGGTCATGTTCTATATTATCCATCTCTATTATTTCACTTTTACCAAACCGCTTACTTGCCTCCTGTGAGGAGTGAACTCACGTCCCCTGGTTTACAAGACAAGTGCTTTGACTCTGAGCTAAAGAGGCTGCTTGTTGGATGTCTTGCGCTGTATTTAATCTTCTCTATTATTTCACTGTTTCTAAAATGCTTACTTGCCTCCTGCGAGGATCGAACTCACGACCTCTGGTTTACAAGACCAGTGCTCTGCCTCTGAGCTAAAGAGGCTGCCTGTTTGACGCCTTGTGCTATATTTAACCATCTCTATTATTTCACTGTTACTAAAATGCTTACATGCCTACTGTGAGGATTAAACTCACGTCCCATGATATACGAGACCAGTGCTCTGCCAATGAGCAAAAGAAATGTTTGTTAGAGGTCTTGTTCCATTTTTAAGCATCTTCATTATTTCACTGTTACAAAAATGCATACTTGTCTCCTGTGAGGATTGACTCACGACCACTGGTTTACAAAACCAGTGGTCTGCCACTGGGCAGAAGTGGCTGTTTGTTAGAGGTCATGTTCTATATTTAACCATCTCTATTATTTCACAGTTACTAAAAATCTTACTAGCCTCCTGTGAGGATTGAACTCACGACCACTGGTTTACAAGACCAGTGCTCTGCCTCTGAGCTAAAGAGGCTGCTTGGTGTAGGTCTTGCGCTATATTTAACATTCTCTATTATTTCACTGTTACCAAAATGCTTACTTGTCTCCTGTGAGGATTGAACTCACGTCCCCTGGTTTACAAGACCAGTGCTCTGCCTCTGAGCTAAAGAGGCTGCTTGTTGGAGGTCTTGCGCTATATTGAACCTTCTCTATTATTTCACTGTTACCAAAATGCTTACTAGCCTCCTGTGAAGATTGATCTCACGACCCCTGGTTTACGAGACCAGTGCACTACCACTGAGCTAAGGAGGCCAACGGGTCGGTGGTTCTATTCTTTTCACTTAATAAGCGGTTTTCTCACTCCAAACAAAATATTCAATTTGTCTCCTGTGATGATTGAACTCATGGCCCCTGTTTTACAAGACCAGTGCTCTGCCACTGAGCTAAAGAATCCGACGGCTACTGCATTCAATCCAATCTAACTGAATGTGCGGTTTTCTCACTGTTAACAAAATACTCAACTTGCCTCCTGTGAGGATTGAACTCACGACCTCTGGATTACGAGACCAGTGCTGTGCCACTGAGCTAAAGAGGCTGCCTGCCGGGCGTCTTGTGCTATATTTAACCATCTCTATTATTTCACTGTTACCAAAATGCTTACTTGCCTCCTGTGAGGATTGAACTCACGACCTCTGGATTACGAGACCAGTGCTGTGCCACTGAGCTAAAGAGGCTGCCTGCCGGGCGTCTTGTGCTATATTTAACCATCTCTATTATTTCACTGTTACCAAAATGCTTACTTGCCTCCTGTGAGGATTGAACTCACGACCTCTGGATTACGAGACCAGTGCTGTGCCACTGAGCTAAAGAGGCTGCCTGCCGGGCGTCTTGTGCTATATTTAACCATCTCTATTATTTCACTGTTACCAAAATGCTTACTTGTCTCCTTTGAGGATTGAACTCACGACCCCTGGTTTACGAGACCAGTGCTCTGCCTCTGAGCTAAAGGGGCTGCTTGTTGGAGGTCTTGCGCTGTATTTAACCTTCTCTATTATTTCACTGTTACCAAAATGCTTACTTGCCTCCTGTGAGGATTGAACTCATGACCCCTGGATTACGAGACCAGTGCTCTGCCGCTGAGCTAAAGAGGCTGCTTGTTGTAGGTCTTGCGCTATATTTAACCTTATCTATTATTTCACTGTTACCGAAATGCTTACTTGCCTCCTGTGAGTATTGAACTCACGACCCCTGGTTTACAAGACCAGTGCTTTGCCACTGAGCTAAAGAGGCGGGTTGTCTGCTGGTTGCAATCCGTCCTTCGTTTATTGCTGTATTTGAGTTGTTCTTAAATGAGGGTATGCCTCCTGTGAGGATTGATCTCACGACCCCTGGTTTACAAGACCAGTGCTCTGCCACTGAGCTAAAGAGGCGGGTTGTCTGCTGGTTGCAATCTGTCCGTCGTTTATTGCTGTATTTGAGTTGTTCTAAAGTGAGGGTATGCCTCCTGTGAGGTTTGAACTCACGACCCCTGGTTTACGAGACCAGTGCTCTGCCACTGAGCTAAAGGGGCTGCTTGTTGGAGGTCTTGCGCTATATTTAACCATATCTATTATTTCACTGTTACCGATATGCTTACTTGCCTCCTGTGAGTATTGAACTCACGACCCCTGGATTACGAGACCAGTGCTCTGCCACTGAGCTAAAGGGGCTGTTTGTTGGAGGTCTTGCGCTATATTTAACCTTATCTATTATTTCACTGTTACCGAAATGCTTACTTGCCTCCTGTGAGTATTGAACTCACGACCCCTGGTTTACAAGATCAGTGTTCTGCCTCTGAGCTAAAGAGGCTGTTTGTTGGTGGTCTTGCGCTGTATTTAACCTTCTTTATTATTTCACCTTCTCTATTATAACGTGTTCTTACAGTGAGGGTTGAATTCACGACCTCTGGTTTATGAAACCACTGTTCTGCTACTGAACTAAAGAGACTTGCGGAAGTCTTCGTCTGCAGAGTTACTCGTTGTGGTGTGGCTACTGTAAATATAAATTATACTTACTAATTTTTTTAACGATTGAACTCACTATGTCTTGTTTAATAGACTAGTGTTCTGCCAGTGAGCTAATTGTGTTTTTTAAACGGTGCAGGTCGTGAAAATTTAATACTTTTAAAAATTATGTGCTCCTGCAACTGCTTTTTTTTAGTCTCGTCTTCGTTGTAGGCATTCGAGTATTCTTTTAAGTCTTCGAATTTTCGTCAAATGCTTGGAAATTTATGTTTGGTATGAAGTGTTATTCCGCTACGTAATACTTTTTAATCTTGCCATTCTCTTTAAACCTATGTTAAACTGTAAGTACCATCATCATTTCTATGTAATGATTGAGTCATATATTTTATAGTCTGCAAAATCTTTTGGTTGATAACTATTTATTAAGGGCGCGTAAATTGCTAAGGTTATTAGTCCGGTACGTGTTTTTTTTCTCCGGAGGTGGTGGAGTTCTTTTCCACCCTGAATATTGAGATCCGGTTTTGAGAATGTATTTATGTCCTCCAGCGGGGGTTTTCCTTGCCAGGTATCTCCTATTGGCTGGGCTCTGCCGCAGCCGGGCAGGCCCTAATCTCCCCACCGGTGTCTGGGCGTGTATGGTAGTGTAGTGCATATTACTAGATGTGTTTCAGGTGTGAGATTAGGACAAGGAATGGGAAGGAAGTATCGTGTGTGGTCCGTGGCTCTCTGGCTAGGCTACTGCTTTATCATTTCCTGTTATTTACTGGAGAAACCCTGGAAAATAACCAATCGGGGCAGCCGGCCGTTGGAATGTTTTTTCCAGACATAATCCGAACTCATATTTTAAATTAAATCAAACTGCAATCAATAGAATATAGTTTTAAAATATCCAAAGAAAAACTAAAACTATGGCATGTAAAGGAAAATACCCAGTGAGAACAAGTAGAGTACAGTTTTTCATTAAGAGGTATGTGACAGAGGGAAACATATTTTATGAAATTTTTTACACTGTATGAATTTTTCCGGGCCGCGATTCACATGGATGGAGCTTGTAAGCAATTCATTATTTCGATAGTAAGTAAATCCCACCCTGGTTGAGGTCTTAACTTCAACGACAAGAATAACAGTAACAACAATAATGATAACTGTACTTGTGACAATTTTGTTTTCAAATTCCCATGTTTTGAATATTGAAAAATGCAAAGAATTCATTAATGAAACATAGAAATTGATTAACATCGCCATTGGCAACATAACGTTATGCAGAACTATAAGCGTTTGACGAAAATGTCTTATGTTTCAACACAGCTGGAATCAGTGAACTTTTTGCCGTAAATACATATACAAGTACTTGTACGGTTATATCAACATATACTTGTACTCAAGGCACGTTTAAACATGCATAATTTGAGGTGTATTCGTTCATTACCACTGGTGGCCAATATTTTAATTAACTATTGCATAACAAGTTATCGAGTCTAATACAGGTTATTCATCGTAACAACACGCATGCCACATAAGCGTCCTTTGGGATCACTAGTTTTAAGTTAGAGGTAGTTATTAATTCCTTACCTCAAGGTTTAAATATACATTTCATTTTCAACAAGCATTTCAATTTCATGCTCTTCATCACCCCATGGAAGCACCAGAAGGGGGGGACAGGTGTAATGTCCACTCGACTTGATGTTTTCTTAAAAATATTTTTTTTATTTGTGCTCATATAAAATAGTTTTTTATTTGTTAACTCATGATTAATATTTGTTTTATTTACAATATTGATGTTCTGAATGCTTTTGTTAGTACCTAAAATCGATAAATGCAATTAAGTGGAGTCGCGATAATCAGAGATTTCGTGCAATCCGAGATTAAAATAATCCTGTAATGCGCGCAAGAAGCAAGCGAGCGGCGATAATCTAGAGTTGGCTCTTGACGGGTTTGCATCACTGCGTTAGACACAGAGTCGCGCTCATTTGTTTTGTTTATTGCACAATGCGTTGCTATTCTAGGTCTACTGTAATTTCAAACATATGTATGTTAATGTGTGAAGTATGTACCTGTTACTTTAATAGTAGGTATCTGCACATTAAATTAGATTTCGTATTATACTGTAGTTGCAAATTCGGTTATGTTCGATTTTTTTCGTACAAACCGAGTTTTTTTGTAATACGAGGGACTATCAACCCCACTTACTTCGGGTTATCGCGACTCTGTAATATTTTTAATATGCATCAATCGGCTAGGGGCTTGTACCCCCTCCCCCCTTAAGGGTGTGTGACTGGCTTACCTTTAGGATTTTCTTCAAATTAGCCGACGAACCATTCGCGTTTAATTTCGATGCGGGTAGTGGTAAGCCTACGACCGTCTGGGAACCCTCGCCCTACACCAGGGTTGTCCATCTGGCGACCCGCGGCGCCATTTTTTGTGGCCCGCGAAAGGTTATTAGTTAAAATGCTGTTTAGTAAATAAATTTATTTGATGTTATCACAGAAGGAAATGACCCATTTTTATACCTCATTTTTTTCCATTTTTCGTCGATTTCGAATAATAAGTCATTTTTTACCTTCCCCGAAATTTTTATTGCATTTTTCGCTGATTTCATAGATTTTAATATAATTTTAATAGTACTTGCTTCAAATAATATATACGAGATAAGACTGATGTTTTCCACAGAATTCGTGAGTACCCATACCTGGTAGCCTGGTAAAGTATGTAATCTGGTTTCCGTGACGCCTGCCAGCGCCATTGCCGGTTCTGCCGATTTCGGGATAACTGAAGACAAGAGACTTCCTGGTCAGTCTAATAAAAACTTTTAAAAGGTGAATTCACTTCAAGGAATAGAAGCAGCCTCGATCAGTAACATATCCAACAGATTGAGTTATTCATCCGAAATGATAACATTTTATACGTCATTTTTTTGGTTTAGGGACATTTTAAAACATTTTAAGGGCTTTTTATTGATCATTTTTGGCGATATTTTATGTCATCAAAATCCGCTGCTAGTTATTACTCAAAAGTCGAAGTCTCTTGCATCTCTGTTGGGTGAGAACATTGCATCTAGCGTACATGCCCTGTCGGGGTCAACACTCAACACTCTTTTAATGTAAAAATAGATTGGATTCGATAGAGAATATCTAGTAAATTCAGAACTTCAAAATCACGTGTTTCACTGCCTAATGAATGGACGGCCTGACACCATTTCAGAGCCTCGTTTCAGAGCATCCGAGTCAACTGCCAAGATCAACAATATGGAGAAGTAAAATGTGGATCGCCCAACGAGTTAGAAATACTACATAGAGTGGCTGGAGCGCCTCCATCTTTGCAGAAAATTGAAGTAATGTTTTTTGCAGTCCTCTGGAGAAACAGAGTATTCTAGCATTCCGTTTGGCCGGGTGGGTGGGGACTGCGCGTAATATAAATCCTCTTGCTCTGTGTTTCACGAGTTATAATCAATCATTTAGAAAAGAAATCACAATATTTAAGAAGAACGAATGGACAAACATTAAACCGTTGCTTTCTGCATCGGTTATTGTCATAAGAATGAAAGCTATTGAAATGTTATTGCAGTTAGCATAATGCCTGAAAGTGAATGTCATTGCAATAAGAAGTACACAAACCGAACACAAATGAGACGGCAAACTTTAAAAAAGATATATTTGTAGTTTGATGACTTCTGCTTTTACAGTTATATGCCACCACTAATATAATTTATATTATTCTCACCACTAATATAATTTAAATACAGATAAACGAAAAGACAATGTAGAAATACGCTCTGATACAAAGAACACGACCATTCAGTATATTAGTTCAACACGCCACCATCAGGCATCTTTCATGTTTTGACTGCAAAAAACATGGCGACTCCTAGTTTGACCAACGTCCACCAAGAGCGCTGAAATCATAGGGTCAGCCACTCTATGTATCTAGCTCATTGGGATCTCCCCAGTAACGTAAATGTAGCCATATTAAAGATTTTAGTTCTTGCCCTTGAGGCCCTAAACAGTATTGTTTAGGCCGTGCCAGCGACTGCTCTTGAGTGGAGAGACGTTTATAGTGTGCTAGTAGAAGAGCAGGCGGCTCGCACGAGGCGCGATTTGGGGAAAGTTTGGTTTCCGGACGCAACTGATTCACTAAATAGTCCCGTAAGTGTAGTGTATGTTTATATAACTGGAGATGGTAGTGATCTTCCACTGAATGATGGCACAGACCTATACACCGACGTGCGGGGTTTCCCAAAACAGGTATCTCCAAAAAGGCATCGCCCCTGCGAGGACCAGCTCTAGACTCCCGACAGATCTCCCGATGTATGCAGAGTTTGGTAAAATTCTTGACAAAAGCATTTTAGATGCAAAATTAAAAATATTATGCCGAAAGTATTTTACGTATCGCATACAAAATACTTACATACTAGTATTTTCGTTACAAAATGCAAAATAGTAATTTTAAAATACTTTTGAAAATGCAAAATAATATCAATAGTGATCCAGTTTGACAATTTATTTATCAAAAGATGATAGTGTTTAACAATTGTACATAATTGGACACGTTTCCCTGCAACACTACTAGTTTTTCAAACATTGTATCACAAATGTTTCTTCTTGTAATTGTAATTGATAAGGGTCTCATTCCATTAACAATGCATTTTGTAACAAGATCATGAAAGTTTGTTTGATCGTTTCCTTCTTCCTGCCTCTTCAAAAAACCAGATGTTAAACTTATTTGTGTTAAATTCTTGGCCTTTGTATCTCCATTCTCAGTGTTAATCATTTTCCTTGTAGGTGAATTTGATCTTCCTCACCAATCATTTTTATACTTCTCTAATTGACTCATCACACGAGGAAAAAATCTCTAAATTGTGTAAAGAAATTATCAGTTTCCTTGTAAAAAAATGACCAGTGAAATTCGCAGTCTATTGTACATCATTATGTGCATTTTATATATATGCTATGTATATTATGTATATTTTACTGCTTATTATTTTTTTCATCAAAAGTGTTTTAAATTTTATGGTCGCATTGTAGGAGTCACTATTGTCTGATTGGCAGGCTTACAAATTTCACATGACACGTGTTTACTTTTTCACCTAAGTTTTCATTAATAGTGAAATATGTTCCATCTTGAATAGCACAGTTTGATGATTTACCAATTTCCATACTTATATCACAAAACTGGCTCTTTTAACCCAGCTATCACAAACTTATCCAGAGCGCAACCAACATTACAGACTGTTGGTGATAAATAATGTGACGTCCGTGAGGTGAGCATTTCCGTGGGCACTTCGAGATATCGATTTACGGATTTTGGATCCGATTGTTGGATTTTGGATCTCGAACTGCCCACGGAAATGAATTTTCTTCAACTTACTAAAATTCTCAGTTGTTAAAACGTTCTTTTAAATACTGCTGCAGTGAATGAAAAATTGCTTCGAAATATCAAAAATTCGTGTTATCGACGTGTTATGAATGTTTGACTGAACATTTAAATTCAAATTTTCAATGGTGGATCAATGAAAAGTATTTTTGTATTCTGAAAATACAAAATACTACCAAAAAGTATTTTCGATACGAAAACAAAATACATGTTCAAAACTGTATTTTCGTGACAAAATACGAATTAAAAAAGTATCGAAAATACATATTTTAAACAAGTATTACATGATGAGATCCAACACCGTCCTACCATCGGCTAGTAGGGTTTTCCCCAAAAACGTTTATCCCACAAGGTGGAAGTTCGTCCCAGGCGGGACAAGCTCTAAGCTTCCGGCATGTGTGGTAGTGTAGTGCATGTTAGTGTGTGTGTGTGTAAGAGTTAGGACAAGGAAGAGGAAGGAATGGTCGCGCGCGGGCCATGGCCCGTTTGTTATGGTTCTGCTCTGGCATTCCTCTTGCTTTGATTGGAGAAACCACGGAAAGCTGCCGATCAGAGCAGCCGGCCGCTAGAATTCTTCTCCAGACAGCGACTGAATTCGAACTAGTTGAGACGCTAGAGCCTAAAATCCTACCTCATTCGGGTGTGGAATCCTAGTACCTCCCTGTCAAAGGCACTACAGTGACATCATTTGATGCCCTGTGCCACCAAAGCCAGTCACATTCAATTGATGATTATTGGTGTCACAAATAGAAAGTAAGTAAGTTATTAATGTAGGACAGTGATTTCCTCCCGGTATTCAATACTGTCACTTTTTCTTTATTAAAATTAAAAAAAAAACGTATCTAGCTCTTTGAACTGATTGTGAGACAAAGTTTGAAGTATCAATATGGACGGATCATCAGGTACTCATTAATAAAATTTTAATGTCTTTTTCCGTCATTCTTAAAGAATTTTTCGCGCATTTCATAGATTTATTATTATTTAAATGGCACTTGCTTCAAACAATATTTACGAGAAGAAACAAATGTTCTTCGCAGAATTTCAGTGTACAAAACTTTGCAAGATGAGTTCACTTGAACGAAAAGAAGAAGCCTTGATTACGTCAGTAAGGAATCTAAAAACAGAACTGGTCTGAACTGCTCTGAACTGATTTTGATCAAATTTTTTCCGTAATTTTTCTTTGCTTTAAGATTCTTTTAAGGACATTTTCTTGATAATTTTTGGCGGTGATGTATGTTATAAAAATCCGCCCCCAAATAACCTCTGGTTCTTTTTTATCAGTTAATTAGTGTCAGTTAAGTTATACCAGCTATTTCCATACCTTACGTGTTCTCTCGTATCACCGCTCTGAACTCGAAATTCTTAGAAACTGTGCGACTAACGCAGCGCGTCGCGCTGTCCGGCAGCTAGAACTCCGAAAAAAGTCGATTACTCATTGGTAGCGGGGCGAGAGCTGACTTGGCGTCTGAGTCAGACGGAGCTTTCTAAGATACTCCTGCAAGAAAGACGAGCCTTGTCACGAAAGAATATGCAGACGCACCACGATGGGTATGTTGGAGCTGGAAGTGCTGTGCGTTTCATGTTTGTTTTGAAATGTCACATTTCAATACAAATTCTCCGGACTGGGGAGCAATATTTAATGATCTATAAAAAAGACAGTTTATCTGAATTACGGACACTTTAATTTTATTCATATTGATTTAAGTACATTTGCGATAGTGTGGGGAAATGCTCCTATCCATCTTCATGATCTTGTCAATTCCGGCCAATGAAACGAAACATTTGCTTCGATACCCAACGTGGTATCCCTTCCGAGAAAACAATTATATCTCAGCTTTGATACATAAATAAGGATAATTTCCTGTAGAACCAATTTTTGAGTGGTCTTCACTTTAATAATCTACGCACCCGCTTTTCCTTAAACGGTTCCTAGTCATTGAAATAATGCATTCAAACTTCTTTGATCTAGGTCGATGCAGTACCTACGGCAAAGGGTATATTTCACTTGTGTAAACGTTATATCACGTGGATTGATTAATTTTAATTGATTGATCAGTGATTCCGAGCGCATCAACTGCTAAGTTCATAAGATCCGTAAGTGTAGTGAATGTTTGAATCGCGGAAGGTGGCGGTGACTCATGGATAGCGAGATCCGGCGCCAACCTACCCTTCAACTTCCGGCGTGTTCTACAACTACGTATTTCCACCAGCTGGGCACCACTCCAGCCAGGATAAACTCTAAGCCACCCAACTAGTCTACCAGCGTGTGTGATAGTCTAGTGCTTGTAAGTGTGGGTAAGTAAGGAATAAGGATTGGGCAAAGAAGAGGCAGGAAAGATGGGTCCGTGGCGTGCTTGTTAGGGTTCTGCTCGGGTACTCGCCTGGTGTTGATCGGAGAAACCACAGAAAAGGGGTACTTCAATTTATGCTTCCCAATGTGCGACCCATGACCTCACTCTTTACCTTTTACTTCTTCAGCATTAATCCGACGCTATATAGGTGGCGGTGATTAAACATAGGTTAGTAATTATTAAGCATAAAGTAACACAAACACAACTATTCGTGCGTCATCCATCTTGAATCGCGAGCAAAACTACATAGTAAAATATTGAACGAAATGTAATCAAGGAACTAGAATATACTGCATTGTGTCGCTGAAGCGTCTTTGAAGCAAATTGAAGTCGTGTTTTTTGCAGCCAAAGCAGCGCCCTCTGGAAAACAAAGTATTCTGTACTGCGATACACGCAACTCTGCCCCTGGCAGGTTTCAGCTGTTCATGATTTTATCCAATCGGTTGCTTGAACGTCAAAATTGTGACGTTCCCAGTATGGTGACGTTTAAGCTTCCGATTTGATGAAACTACCAACAGCTGATATCTGCCAGGGGCAGAGTTGCGAAAATCGTAGCAAAGCATCATGTTTGGCATTGGTTAGGCACGGTTACACCGCCCCTCGTATGTTTTGACTTCAAAAAAATGGCGGCCACTAGTTCGGCGAGACTCCACCAAGAGCGCTGAAGCTGTAGGGACAGCCACTCTACGTAGAATATTCTAGCTCGTTTAATGTAATACGTTCGTCAAATTTCCTTCGTCAAAGTTCAAATAGCTTCCACTAAGTTCTTTATCAAAGATATATGTCAAATATATTTTACAGTGGAAAACCGGCCAAAGACAAAGATAACTCTTCAGTAGAGTATCAGCACCCGCTCTCGCGGGGAAGTCTTCAATCAGAGAGTGCGGGTTCGCGACGGCAGGGGCGCGGCAAGCGCAGACTTTTGCTTTCTCCGCCCCCCTCTCCCTTCTCACCCTGGGACTTTCTCCGCCTGTCCGCTCGCGGAGAAAGTGCTGACTGGCGCCTCCCGCACGGACAACACTACGCAGCGGTGGCGGCGGCGTCATCGTCCCGGAGAGAAACCGCCCCGCGGAGCGGTTAGATGCGCGAGGGGCGGGGGCGGGGGAGATAGAGGGGGAGGGGGAGAGCAGGTGCGCTTTGACAAACAGAAAGTGGCGGCTCGTGTGTGACCCTTCAGAGGAGGAAAGAAACCAGTTGCACGAACTATTTGTGGAAATTAGATTATGGGAGTCAAATTGCAATACGATGAGAGAGAGAGAGAGAGAGAGAGAGAGAGAGAGAGAGAGAGAGAGAGAGAGAGAGAGAGCGTTATGAACCAAACCTAAACATTGGAATATATTGGTCCTCTGGAGATGGGGTTGTTGTGAATGATTAAACGGGAGTTGAAATCGGACGTGCTATTTTGTCTCTCTTGAAATAATACGGTTGCGTTAAGGGAGATCGTTTTTAAATCCTTTCGCGCGTACGCAGCATACAAATTCATAATATATTTCATGTATTCAAATTTCATATATTTTCCTTTTTCACTCGGGTTTTTCCAACTTCTGCCTATGCCCGACGGTCAGACGGAAGAGCGAACCTGATGGCCCGAGTCTCGCCACGTAAAATAGGCATTCAATTCCATCAATTCCTGTGCTGGTGTATAACATGACTAAAATGTGGGCGAAAACAAGCGACAAGTTATGTGTTGATGTAGTAGAAAGAAACATCTGGAGATAGCAATTCAAAAGGTGAACTCATCATTTTATTCTCAATAAAAAAAATCTTTTCGCTGCAGAGATATGATCATATTTTATTTTAAGTCTAGGATTTAAAAAAATGAATTAAAAAAAAGCACGAAAAAATACTTCTAGTCACATTTCATTTCACACTATACATTTCAGACATCTTGCCAAACCCAATATTTGGGAACACAATGCACAGAATAGCTCATGCGCGCATTTCGCGCGTAAGTCAAATGAATAACTTTCAACCGAAATTTCATGCAGTATGTGAGAATCTGGTATGTTTCTTTATCCAGAAACACCGCACGTAATTATTGTGTCTATTGTGAACAAAAGTCGGATGGAAACTGTGCCCCATGGAAAGGGTTTACTTGTCTACTCCACTCTGTATCAAAAGAATCTCCAGCTGTTGATCCTCACAATGACAGTAAGAGCGTGTCAATTAAGCTCGCCATCTGATAAGAGCGCTCGGAGGAAGATAACTATGTTATCGCCTCTGGAAGATTTCGTTTCGACTGTCACGTGGAATTAAGACTGGATATTGTACAGGAGGCATGAGAAGATTACGGGCAAGGTAACTAGCTTATTAAAGTTCGCAGGTCCAGAGTAACTGGCGCAGGATTTAAAAGTAAGGTCGTAAAAATTGCTCCGGGATGATACTGGAGATCTGGTTCACGACAGTCATTTGGAGAAGTCTTTGGAAAAGTTAGTGGACGGTTATTGCCTCAAAGGCGATATTTATTCCAATTTACTCTACTAAAGAAAATTAATGATCCATTAAAATGAAAAAATACATAAGTCATACTTCAAATTGTCAAAGATGCAATAATTGCATTAAACTCTTGCGGTCGGGTAAGGAGGTTCAACAAAGGGCCTTGTCTATTAACAGAGCTCTTTGTCCGAAACAAACCAAAAACTAACCTTTTTACTTTATTGCTAGAGATTACAAATAACTGAATAATTTAATAAAAAATAACACAAAACGAAATCAAGAAAAGAAAACGCCATTCAAAGTCCTGCCACCTAGCAAAAATATAAGACAGAAAATTTCAAAATAAATAAACATGACGTAGTAATATTTAGCACGGAATATAAACATAATACAAATCTCGGTTGTTGAGGAGAACAAATATGCAAACACATTTTCGTACGAATCCCCTATTCCCTGCCTCGCACCGCTTCATCTTGCGCCAATACGCCCCTTTGTGAATTGAGAGGGGAAATGGGAGCGGAGCCAGGGGAAGTTGCCTGTTTTCTCGCAAGAGCGCCGGGTTTCCCAGACATCAAAAACTAGCTCGAGCGACAATTTGACATGTCTGCTGTGTGTATAAAATCAGGCATTAACTAAACTAAACTATGTTGTTATAATCATGTCGAACGTTGCGGTCGTGCAATTATTACTTAGTTTCACGCAAAACTTCGCCGCATAAGGGCTCCGCCAACGTTCGTTTCAACAATGGGTTGTTCGTGTATCGTGGCGACGGCACAGTGGCGTGCCTGCCCACTCACTTGAGGTGTTTGGGAGCGCTGTTCTCTGCCGAAGCTGCAACTGCGAGCCTGCTGATGGTTCACTCTCGCTGAGCCACATCACAGCTCGCGGCCACTGTGCAGGTAATGAGTCAGGGCACCGGGAGAAGTAGCTCAAGGCATCAACTGATGTCACTAGTCTCTTTGGCCGGGAGGTCCTACGCTGGAGTCCCGACGGTGGCAGCATTTTCGACGTTGCTTGTCAGCTTGGTCGAAATCAGTTGTTAGCTGGAGGAGAATTCCAACGGCCGAATGTTGTGATTGTAGTTTATTTATTTATTTCATCATTATCAGCAACAAGGTTTGGGCCTAGTGGCCCGTTCCGCTCTCAAGAGTCTCTTTCCATCTTGTGTAGGGTCTGCTTCTGGGTCGTTTCCCCTTTGGTTTGTATTCGAGGATAGTCTTGGGTAGCCGTTCTTGTGGCATTCTGGTTGGGTGTTCGAGCCAATTTATTTATTTATTTATTTATTTATTTATTTATTTATTTATTTATTTATTTATTTATTTATTTATTTATTTATTTATTTATTTATTTATTTATTTATTTATTTATTTATTTATTTATTTATTTATTTATTTATTTATTTATTTATTTATTTATTTATTTATTTATTTATTTATTTATTTATTTATTTATTTATTTATTTATTTATTTATTTATTTATTTATTTATTTATTTATTTATTTATTTATTTATTTATTTATTTATTTACGTCAAAAACAGTTAAAAACTGTGTATGACGTGCTATGGGGAGAAGTTAATTTGAAGTTACATTTATATCCAGAAGCAAAACAAGGGACCATCTCGGCATTTGCTCGAGGATCAGGGAAACTGGACGAAAACCTGATGGAAGTGGGGGTCATTGACCCAGAAGCTGAAGTACAATACTTGTTATAGGTTCTTTACATACAATCCAATTTACATCATTTATATCAATTATACATCATTTTCCGTGAGTTATCCGATCAACACGAGGCGAATGCCGGAGCAGTACCCTAACAAACCAACATGCACTTCCTACTATCGAAAATTCGCCACCGGGAAAGTGGATCTTTAGGACCTTCTAACAAGAGTCCTGTTGCTCTGAGCATATACATTGCACATTCACTCGCAAGGGCATCGAAATGTGGCCTCCGGTTTGTAATTACTCCGAGAAAATCTTCCTTCTTCTTCCAAAACCACCACTTCTGTGTATATAGAAGAATACGCCTAAGAATGGGTCAAAATAACAGTTTGCTAAACAAATGAACTTCACATGTTTTTCAGAGAAGTATCCTTCTGCCGCGACCGCTGTTCAGACACTCCTTTTCGTGAAGGGTTTTTTGTTTCTTTACGGCTGCCATTTAGCCATTATGGCTTCTCATGATTCACAACCGTGTAATTACATAAAAAAATAACTGATAAAACGCAAACCTCGGAACGTTCTCGACCACAGCACGCCACATTACTGCACAGGAGCAGAAAAATCGTGCGCCAGCACGCGTCTGGCGTTCAAGACTCAGATTTCAAATAAACATACTTCTCACACAAAAAGTAAATTCAACGAAATGTTTATATAAAAATATTTTTTACAGACGAGCACGGTAGCACTGCACTTCCTAAATTCAATTATTTCTCGTGGCTAACTATATGTTCGTCAACTGCAAACGAACGAATGAAAGTCAAACGGGCTGAAGTACATAACGACCACAGAACCTTCACATACTAGAACTACCAGCAGTAGTTGTCAAAACGGTTCTTTCTTATAAAAATCGCTCTATACTCCATTCCGAGGCGCTTCCTAGCAACAGTCTCCCAATGGGGCAGGGAGCTCCTCCGATGGCTATCTGAGAGCAGCCGGGGGGAGGGGGGAGGCAGCGGCAGCGGCGAGTGACGTCACCCCCACGTCAAAACAAGAGCAACGGTCACTCGGCGGGAGTGGACAGGCAGCCCAAAACCCTCACACTGCCCCATTTCCATACACGCCGGTCCTTGCGTTGAAGGGCGATTTTTGTACTGAATGCTCGAATTAATAAGTTTTACCTCATTGCTATAGATGGTAGATTTTCGCAATTTTCGACCAGAGAAGTCGGCCAATTCTCCTCCTCTCCTCTAGACTTCATCATCATCGACAGCAAAGATTAGACCTCTTGGTCTGTTCCGTCTCAGAATTGTTCATGCCATCTCTTCAAGGGACGTCCTACACTTCTTTTTCCTTTAGGTACATATTGAAGAATAGTTTTACTTATTCTATGTTCTGGCATTCTCAGGACATGACCTTTCCAGTTTTCTCGATATTTCTTTATGGTATCTATAACCGGTTCAACATTTAGTTCTTCTCTGATATCTACACTTTTTTTGTGGTCTAATAGTGAATATCCTGCCACAAAACGAAGAAATCTCATTTCTGCAGATTCAATTCGGCGCAGCTGATCTGATGTTAATGTCCAGCTCTCACTTCCATAAAGTAGTAATGGCAAAGCAATAACTTTGTAAAATCTGAGAAGAGTTTCCTTTTGCGCATTATGATGTAGAGTTCGCTGTAACGTTCCACAGAAATATGTGAAGTTGTTCAGCTTTATTTCCATATCCCTTGATTTTATATAATTAAAATGATATCCAAGATATTTAAATTCGTTTACTTGTTCAATTATTTGGTCATATATAACTATCTTTGCTCTTAAAGGTTCAAGTCCTTTAAATGCCATCACTTTTGTTTTACTTGGTGAGATTTTCATACCATACTCATTGCTAGCTTACTTACTCATTACATTCCTCTAGACTTGGCGTAGCTAAATGCCTCGTCTTGAAAATCGCCATCGGGGTTTCAGCCCGAGTGCCTCCCGTACAGGCACCCTTCAGGGTCAGATGTTGTTTCCCTGAGCCATCTAAACCAGTCTGCCAATTCGACGCTACACAAGGGCAACCCGTGTTTCAATGCTTCGTATGTGATGGGACTAATTAACTTGATCCACGCTTTTGCAACTGAAATAAATTGCCCTATTCTTTTCACGGGGCTTAAATGTGTTTTGCCACGAAGCAAATAAATAAAATTCGGATGTTTAATAGGTATCAAAATTAGCACGTTATGACGTATTGTTAGACTGAATGATTTTTTAAAATACTGTTACATTTCTCGTGCGTTTAGTATGTGGGGTGGGGGTGACCAGATGTAACACGTTAAACAATATTGTGCGGCAATATAATTTCAGCATGTTAATGCCGTCTATCGTAGGGCTGTGTTTCATAGGATTCTGATTCTTCGTATTCCTAGTATAATATTTCATTTATCATTTCAAAATTACGTAATTCTAAATTTCATTTCGCATACATGGGCTCCATTATGAAAGACCACTTCCAGAGACCTACGGCAATTTTGAATCATCCGGTATATTACTATTTCCATCTACAACGAAGCACCCCGAAGGTCGTTATCGCCTATATTCAGGAGTGAAATGCCTCCTGAATACGGGAAAGGGAAATTATGACTGAATCCTAACTTCCTCAT
Organism: Gryllus longicercus; assembly: GCA_038098605.1. Lineage (NCBI taxonomy): Eukaryota > Metazoa > Arthropoda > Insecta > Orthoptera > Gryllidae > Gryllus > Gryllus longicercus. The sequence goes on along the minus strand of JAZDUA010000257.1, from coordinate 1,607,398 downwards.
ATTAATGACTCTCTCGTCCTCGGGCGAAAAACCATTTCCCAACCCGTCTCACGTCTGATTCAATGCGAACTGAAGATGAGTCATTTGAAGAACTCACTCTTACAAAATGTGTACTACTACACGCGCTGAACACAGTATTTAAAGGGAAATTATTAAAACAATGGCTTATTTCGAAACTTGATGAACAAATAACTACACGTTAGTCCAAAATGTGATAGAATTACCAACGGTGATTACTCCTGTCACAAATTTCTATTCTGCAAAGACAGCATTGCTAACGAGACGTGAAATCATTCAGTGGGTCGTGACATCCAGTTTGGAGGAGAATTCTAGCGGTCGGCTGTCCTGATCGGTAGTTCTCCGTGGTTTCTCCGATCAACACCAAGCGAATGCCGGAGCAGTACCCTAACAAACGGGCCACGGACCGCGCACTACCTTTCCATCCTATTCCTTGTCCTATCCTCACCCCTTACACACACACACACTCACATGCACAACACTACCACAAATGTCGGGAGACCTGTCAGCTGCTTAGAGCTTAGAGCCCGTCTGGGGCGGTGCCAAACTGGTGGGAGAAAACTGGTAGGAAAAAACCCGCTTTCGTCATCCAACGGGGGAAGAGCACTGCCACCTCTTGAGGAAAACAAAACATGCACTACAATTACGAGAATAATAGCCTCAGCAATTGACACACCCGTAGTAACTAACAATCTATCAATCAATGTGGCATTCAGGCAATTCCCATGTAAACAAATTCAGGAGAGAGGAACAGCTTATACGTGTTTTTTACCCTCATTCCTAGTCGAAATGCATTGCCTTCTACAGGTATCAGAGGAAAACCACAAATGCTTGACGATCTAATGTCGTGAACCGATCGAAAAAGTCACCTTCAAATGTAATACCCAAAGTGTGGTTTTATTTCAGACTACTTTTTTGACATAGTAAGTCCCCTTTTCCTGCAAAAAACCAGGCCAATTTTCCTGGTCTGCTATTGCACTTTATTCATCTGATCACGATCATTTGTTGTTGTTTTTTTTATCGGCTGGCAATAACCATATGGTAGATGACCTTCGTCGGCTATAGTATTTGCACTTACGCAAAGACGGCAGTGAAATATCAAAGACTACACGTGCTTCATAAAGTGACAAGTGACAATAGGTCGTTAGGCGAGTGTTTTCGCCACCTGACAGCTCATACATTCTCGTGGAGTGTTTTTGTCCTTGCGGAACAAAGTTGTCACGTAGTTCAGATGTCATGATCGGTTAGAAGGAAATGCATCGAGGAACATGTTTGAATATAAGAAAAATGCAGAAAATACGATACGCTGAAAGTTGTTCGATTTCGACAAGAGAATATTTTTAGCCATACGATCGTTTTCTTTTTCAAGTTCTCTTGTAGGAATGGGGCGTGCAGTAACACGAAACTTCCTCAGCGCCAGCTTTTGCTCTGAGCCTGCATTATCAGATCCTATGAGGTGCCATTATGGTTTCCTCAACCTCTGTAGTAATATTAAGTTAGGATAAGTTAAGTTATAAGTCATCAATACATATGTAAAGTAATCAAAAACTGAACTATGTACAAAATAATCGAATAAATAGAGCCTGCATTGTCTCTACAGCGACTGTGAGCGTGCGATCCTAGAGTTGGAGCCCTGACGGTGGCGAATTTTTGTTTTGTTTTGATATTTAAGGCCGCATGAACGTCTAGGTCATTAGCGACCACTATTGAATGTAACACTTTGGCATCTGTAGAGATGACATGATACGGTAATGATAGGAGGTGAAAGGGCGAACACAGATACGACACTACTGCCTTAACGATCTCGGCCACTGAATCAGCTGTGGCCGATTTTCGACTGTAGTTAAACAGCTAAGTGAGATTCAGCCACAGTCTGGGGTGAATTCTGGCACTCGACAGCCCTGATCGGTAGTTTTCCGTGGTTTCTCCGATAGATACCAGGTGAATAGCGGAGCAGTATCGTAACATTAGAATAGAAAGAAAAAAAATGTTGCAGAAAGGAAAGAGGAAGAAAATGCAGAACGAATTGAAGAAGAAACAACAACATAAAGGTAACGTATAAAAATGTCAAGTAGAAGAAAATTTAGAACAAGATAATAAATAAAAAAAAAACATCAAAAAATGAAAATACATTTATGGAAAGAGAACATGTGTGAAAGAAAGAATAAAAATTTTTATTGGGTCAATAAACAAAAGAACAAAAACAATGAGACGAGAAAGTTAGATGATGACAATAATAATTGTGCAGAAGAAACAAGATTTAGGAGACGGTAAAGAATGAGGAGGAGAAGAAGGTAAACGAGGAGAACGACAAGAAGACGAAAGAAAAGAAAAAAACAGATGAGGAACAGGAAAAGAAAGGTGAAAGAGAAAGTGATAGAGGAGAAGGCGAAGGAAAAGAACGAGAAGAATCTTAAAGAATGGAAAGAAATAGAAGAAGGAGGAGGATGGGGAGGAAGGGAAAGAGAATAATGCTGTAGATCTGTAAAAGAAGAATGAGAAACAAGTGAGAGAGAGAGAGAGAGAGAGAGAGAGAGAGAGAAGGAGCCTAAGAAAGAGGAGAAGGCGGAAGAAGAAAAATCCCTAAGGAATGGGAGATGGAGGATGCGAAGGAAGAGAAAGAGAAGCCTAAGGCCGAGCAGAAGAACACGAAGGAGCGAAAAAAATCGTAAGGAGGAGTAGAAGACGCAGGAGGAAGATTGGAGCAGCAAGCCACTCGCCCGGGGAGTGCCGCGTAGCAGTGAACTGGCGTGGCGCGGCGTAGCGTGGCGTAGCGGGCGTGGTGTGGCCTGGCGCGGTGTGGCGTGGCGAGGCGTGTCGTGGAGAGGCGGGGCGTGGCGGGGTGCGGCGTGGCGTGGTGCGATGTGGCGCGATTTGGCGTGGCGTAGAGTAACGTGGTATGACGCGCCGTGCCGCAGAGTGGCGTCGCGCGTCGTGACGTGGCGGGGCGGGCCGTGGTGTGCTGAGGCGTGGAGATGCGGGGCGTGGAGTCACGGGGGTGGCGAGGAGTTTCGTGGAGAGGCGTGACAGGGCGTGGCGGGATGTGGCGCGAGTAGGGGGGATATGAGAGTTCTGGGCCAGGAAGTGCTTATCTTATCAGCTTATCTTATCTACTTCCGGTCCACCGCCCCCACATCCGGTGTCAACAACCGGCGCCACCAATTATAATGGCAGGAAGTGCTTATCTTATCACCTCTTATCACCTTATCTTATCTACTTCCGCCCACCCCTCCCCCTCCCCCCACCCCTCCCCCTCCCCCCCCGCCCCCACTCCACTTCCGATGTCAACAACCGGCGCCACCAATTATAATGCCGCCGAATGTCAACAACCCACCACCCCCTCCCCCCCCCTCCCCCCCCCACCCGATGTAAACAACCGGCGCCACTCATTATAATGCCCCGCCGAATGTCAACAACCCCCCACCCCCTCCGCCCACCCGATGTCAACAAACGGCGCCACCAATTATAATGCTCCCACCGACCAGGGTCAACGACCCCTCCCCTTGCGACCTCTGTCGGCGAAGTGTGGAAGCGTGCGCGCACTCTGGTGGTGAATTGTGGAAGCATATGTGTCTGCGCTCTGGTGGTGAATTGTGGAAGCGTGTGTGTGTGTGTGTTTCAAAAATGCTGCTACCTGAAGTGGATTCGAACCAGCCTCAATTCCATTTCCGGAGGCGACCAGCACTCTGGCTCTGAGCTACGGTGACATCTCGAGTCAAGCTGTCTGCTTTGGGGTACAGATATTACACGCGGTCGGGAGGGCGCCGCGCGCTGGCGGCCGGAAGTAGATAAGATAGCGGCGGGCAGGGGCGGGCCGCTGAGGGCGCGCGCTGGCGGCAAGGACCGGATGTTGATAAGATAGCGGCGCGCAGGGGCCGGCGCGGGTGGCAGAGGACGCGCGCTGCGCAGACTAATGAGTATAGAGATGCGCGCGCCCTCTATGAGCGATTCGGAGAATGAGATGGCGTTGTGAGCGATGTCGGGGCGCGCATTTTGAATGCACTCTATATAAGATAGCCAGCCGCGCGTTTCTCTCTCTCTCTCTCTCAAGTCGAGAGCGCTGACGCTCACTCCCCCGCTGAAAAGACTTTTATAATAGAAAAAAAGGAAGTCCTAAATGGCGGTGACAGGGAAAAAATAAATTGAAAAATCAGTACAATTGAAAGAATGTTTTTTGATGTATTGAAAACAAAAGAATTATAAAATTATTTTCTTACATACATTTCACAATCAGTTTTATTGTTTTAACGATCGTTTCTATTAAATTTCTCCAAATGATGTGTTTACTTTAAAAAACATAGAAAATATCATTATTTCTTTTATATTACATATCCTTTACAAGAGAGGTTGTGTTTGTAATTGCATGTTTTCATTGAAGTTTCATAGACCTTTCAAATTTTCTTACATAACATTTCAAAACATTTGCATGCTTAGATATTTTTATGGAGAAATTCACACATGTTTGAACATTTTTCATTACATACTGTATATATTTAGTGTTATATCTAATCTATGAAGAACTTAAAATGAGTTTTTACATAATTTTTATAAATAGCACATCATTCTTAGATCCTGACTGCATACAGTTGTATTTTCATATTGTTATACTACGCTTTATAACCCTCTGTACATAGGCTAGATTGTCAAAACGAGTACAAACTCGAGTCTGTGCTGACGTAGATGGGCGTCAATCTTCGTCACTGTGGACTGGAGGCCGGTGCCATATTTTCGAACGGCCAACACAGCGTCTGGATGGATTGACGAACGCGAGCGCTGTCGCAGTGCCGACCGGTGAAGGAAGTGGTCGAGTCAAGGACAGCTAACGCTTCAGCGTCGTGAGAATAAACTCCTCCGGTTGGGGGGATCTTCTTTTACCAACTCCTTCCGCCCCATATGATTTGTGTGCACTGTCCAGGGGGATGGGGGCACGCTGAAGACAGGGAGCGTTCAAAGCTTTCTGGATGGCGCAATAGCGCACGAATATGTCATCAGTTTCACAGGAGGTCACCGCATCCCATACCACTTTCTCGTGACAGCCAATCACGTGTGAAGAGTTTTTTCCTTATCTTCTTCGACATCTGATGATTCTTCCTCGTGACAGCGTCGGTCAGCACACATCAACGGTCGAGCGATAGACTGCAGCGTAGTAGGGGCGCTGAAGACTGTTGTTGTAGGCGATGACGGTGCAACGTCGCGGAGGCTGTTCCAATTCACCACCGCTTCTTCCACGCATCATACGCTTCTTCGTCTGAGTTTGTTCCATGGCGACAGGCGATGGACGAGTGTTGAGACCTGTCTCAACGTGTTGAGACCTGTCTCAACGTGTTTGCAAACGCTCCCCCTACTACTAGTTGAAAGTGATTCATCATAAATCTCCCTACTACTAAAAATGTCTAACCATAAAATATATAAAAAATTTAAAAATACTACTAAAAATGTCTAATCATTATATAAAAAGTTTAAAAATGAATGCTAGTCTATCTGAACCCCGCCTGCAGGGACGAGCGTGCACGCTGAAGAAGAAGAAGAAACGGACGGACGCGTACGCAGGATGCGGAAATGACCCCATGGCAGACTTGTAAATTTATCGATCCAATAGCGTTTGTCGTCGGACACGGACAACGAACGCTTGTTTTGAACAAATGAATAATTGATATGGGATTTGGACCGAATAGTACATTGTTTGTCGATTCTATTTTCGTTTCGAAATAAACAGTCCAAATAATTTTGAAATTTATAGCGTTTGACGACCGAACGTTGTACTCCCTTCGCCCGAGAAGAACATGCCCGAGATCGGGTTTCGATGGAGTACATTTTTGGACGTAAACCTACATAGCCGAGCAGGGGATCACTTCCGCATTCGTCCTTAAACAACCCTAAGACCTTTTTATTGCGAGGTGTCACGCCAAATGCGTTATCGGGAGCGAAACAGGATGTATCAAACCAGGATGGATGCCGATTCATCTCAGCGTACACACTCGTGGAAGTAGAAAGAATGAATGAATCGGTATCCATGTAGAGAAGGTGAAGGTCACAAAGATGTTTTTGACAGTAATTATAAAAAAAGTCATACATTCTATGCTTCGAAATTTCTAATATACAAAACCCCAAATAGATGGGCTTTGTGAACTTCACCTCCGTTTTTCGCAACTCGATGGTCATGAGATCGCCATTCACGTGGTGACTACGCACGAAAGCGGGATCGGCGATGAGACGTCTGGCCCCGCACCTCCCCTCCCACTTGTTCACGAGATAAATGCGTCGGTGGTTGCGCACGTCCTCCATCGACTTGCCGTAAATTGAATTGTTCATGAGTTTGAAAAATTTATCCTCGAAATCGGAGGACGCGCGCTGTCGACGTGCGTTGTTCAGGTCCATGTACGTGGCAAGCCAAGGTCGTTGCGAAAAAGAGAGAACGCGGTGAATTTTCGTGAGTTGCACTCCCAACTCGAGGGCCTGAACTAAATTTCGAATGTGAATGATGTAACGACGCTTGGGGAGCAGCGTCGCTAGCAACTTGGCTTGCCTGCTCTTCGAGTCGGGGGGGACGCGGGTTTCCGGACAGGGCGGCAAATCGCTCAAGCGATCGTGGATGGCGTCAGGATAGTCGAGGTCGACCTCCAAAACGTATCCCCGGTCGACTTCCGCAGCCGCCTCTGCGATGTTCAACCGCTCGATGTCGGTTTCCGGCATCCACCGGAAGTCGCCCACCGGAAGCGGATGTGACATCGAGAAACCATATAAGTTATTCGCGTCGACGTAGGCGAGATAAGATGCCTTATCGCTTGGCCGGAAGCGTTCACCCGCAAAGGGGTGATTGGCCTCAGCGTGACGACCGATCACTTGCACGAGTCCCCCCCGGATGCCCCGTTCGAAAAAGAGAACCATGTCGATGTCTGTGAGTAGCTCTAGTCGAACGCCGGTGGTTTTCAACATGGCGTCCCACGAAAGCCCGGGAGCGGTGTAGTAAAAGAGAGGATCGAGCCCGTACACCTCCAAACACAAATTTCGAAAGGTTTCCATCGTGTCGGTTTCTAACAGCACGTCGACTTTCAAGTACAAATCGGCGTACTGCAGCAAATTTTGAATAGAGAACGCGTCCCACACGGCCTGCGCGTGCGCGTACTCCGAGTCCGACACGGGTGTGTCTGTGAGGCGACTGTAAAAGGCCTCGGGCGACGGTAACCTCGTGTCGTCCAATTTGGACATGTCATTGACATAATCGTAGGGAAACACCCCCTTCCTTCTGGCCAACTCGAAAAGGCGATCGTCGGGAAAGGCTGCACGGGTGAACTTCAAATCGGCCGAATCGAGCGATCGACTTAAAGAGTCGAGCGATGCACCTAAAAATTTCAATGAATCTAAAAAGCGTAGTTCCACTTTCCCGATTCTCTGGGAAATCGCCACGAATCTCTCGTGATTGTGTGGAACCACGCGCAGCCCGTCGTTGTTCATACAGTTCTTTTCGCCCCAGGCCTGAAGGAGAAAATGCCAATCGTAACCGCTCCCGTTGTGCATGACGACGGGGATGAACTTTGGTGCGGGAAAGTTGACGTTGCACGCTTGATGAGCCGCGCCGCGAAAGACACCCGAAAAATGATCGTGGTCCCTGACGCGAACGGAATTTGGAAGAAAAGGTCCTTTGCATATGTGGCATATATCGGAATTTTGAAAAGACGCCTCGTTTTCGTTGTTCATCACGAGGGGAGAAGGATGACTCAAAAGTTGCTCATAGTCTTTCGCGAGACCTTCTAAGAATGCTAATAATTGTATCGCGACGTCGGGACCATGAAAGTTGACCAGTTGATTTCGCGACTCATCAAACGAGCACACCACTTGAAGCGCGGCCGAAAAGGGTTTGTGAATTTGATATGGTTGAAGGAAGGATCCATTCAACGACGGCTCACACGAAGACACGGGGACCGTGAGCGCTTCGAAGTCAACATAAACCGCGATCGGGCATCGTTGTTGTCTTTCGAGGTGCTGAAATTGCATGAAGCGCTCCTCCTCTTTGCCTGTCTCCGACGGAAGGATCAAACGTGCGGGGGACCCCACGGATCGACAATCAATTTCGTGAGCCTCGAGATGCGCTTGCGAGTAAAATACATTCAAACATCTGTCGCAAACGAAAATCCTACCATTGTGAACCGTATGTTGAGACCGAATCAGTCTACTTAAATTTTTGATCCAAACGTAATGGGACTGTCCGCCATCGCCATGAATCAACAAGAAATTGAAATGGTTCTCTTTCTTCGACCCCGAAAAGTGTACAGGACCTACGATTTTCCAAGTTTTGTTAGCCGAATCATACTCTAATGTGAAAACATTGAATGAAAAGGTAGAATTTTGACGTTCGAAACGTTTAATCTCGTGAACGGGCAGGGGCCAGGAGATGCCGCGCAAATCGAGACTGGTTTCCAATTCATCGAAAAGGGTTTGATAGATACTGGTACGATATGAATGCATAATTTTGATGTGTGGGGGCTGACGTTTATGAAAAAGAGCCGAAGCCACCGCCCACAGGAAACATTTCTCGTCTCGATTTTGCACGTTGATCACACCATGACGTCTCGCGATGGATGCCGGAAGAGGAAGATAAGATGAGGCAGAATGAGCGATAGGTTCAAACAAGTGAGCCGAAACATGAAGAGCGACGATAGAGGCCAACGATTTCCCGGAATCTCTCTCGGAAAACTCGTCGAATTTGGAATTGATAGGTTGTGCTATATGAGAAAGGAAAAATTCCGAAATGTCATCCGCTTGCGTTAACACAGCCGTTCGTGCCGAAAGAAAGATAGGCTGCAGCACCCCTACAATTTCGTGCGTCTCGACGTTCTCTTTCTCAATTAAAAACTGACACTCGAGTTGCGCGAAAATTTTGAAATTAGATCGACCGAGAGTGTTGTTGAGCTCTTCAAACATCTTACGATGGAAGGGAACACGACAACGGTTGAGAAACTCGAGCGGATTCGCAATGTCATGTGGGGGAGGAGGATTCAAAATGACACCTCGAAATACACGGGCGTTTAAAGACTGAACGACGTCCGTCCATTGGGGAGCGTTTGCAATGTCTCGTTGTTGTTGTTGTTGGTACGGGCAATCTATAGAATCAAACAAAACACACACACATAAATGATAATCATGCAACACATCACTAACCACTCCTATTAAAAGAAATTTATTTTACCATCCTCACGCTGCGGAGAAGACACTTCCGCTTGTCGACCTGCATGAGACTCACTTTCATCACGAATGTGCCGATTGAATAGAAACGGGACATCTATAGAATTCATGAAAACACATACATAAATGATAATCATACAACACATCACTAAGCACTCCTATTAAAAGAAATTTATTTTACCATCCTCACGCTGCGGAGAAGACACTTCCGCTTGTCGACCTGCATGAGACTCACTTTCGTCACGAATGTGCCGATTTAACAGAAATTTCTTCATCTCAAATCGAATCACTGAATGCTAACAATCACACGTGACTAACACTCAAATAGCAGTACACAAGACAGAGTTGAATCACACGTGACTAACACGACGTCAACACTCAAATAGCAGTACACAAGAAGGTCCGCACGCTTCAAGAGCAAATGTCAGACTAATGGCAGAGCTCTGTGGACATGGAGTTTTAAACCCTATGTTATCTCACACTATCACATCCAGCACGTGCAGTGCGCATGCGCAGAAGCCATTCATCACTCCCCCAAGCGATAGTGATAAGAACAGCAGTCGACCACAGCCGGAAGTTATAATTAGGAAAACAGGATGTCATTGATATCGCTCGAGCACCGGAAGAGATAGTGGAAGCATACGCCGGTCCAGCGGACATTCTAATTGGTGCACCGGAAGAGATAGTGGAAGCATTCGGCGGTCCAGCGGACATTCTAATTGGAGCACCGGAAGAGATAGTGGAAGCATTCGGGGTACGCGAGATATTATTGTGCGCGCGACAGATTTTGAGAGCAGAGATAGGTGTCTATTCGTATAAGCAAGTTTCGAATTCATTCGCAGAAAACCAGTTGAATATGCTAAGAGACGAGTGCCAGAACAGCCAAATACACGTGATGTTGGCAGCATCACAACAGTGAAAAAAATTGGAACTATCCGAAATCGTACCAGATTGTTCCAGCAGGGTTTGCACCAAAAATAATGAAGATATTGGGAATTTTAAAGTTGGATGGAACCCTCACGCCTATTCCCACCTCTGTTACCTCCGCCCAAAATAAGATAGCGAGTTCTTTCACGAAGGACAGGAACATATTATTGAAAATTTTAGTAGATTTCGCGAAATATGGCGTGCAATATGTGCTATTTACAAACAAAAACAAGATTTTCTCAAAACTGCCTCCAATACGAGCCTCTTCGGTATTTATTCATTCTGATTCGAAACGTTTTTCAGAAAAAGCTAGACAAGATGATAACGGGCTCGCAGGCCTTGAGGCGGGGGCCCCCCTCACCCCCCCCCGCGACCAGATGTTTCGGTTGATAGAGGGCGCAAACAGAAAAAATATTTTATGAGATTGAACTCTATTCAATTTTCATGCATACAAATCAACAAAGAAATACACCAAACACGTAAGTGCGGCGACATGGTGCATTTTAGAATATATGTTTGAATATTGCATGAAGACAAGAAAGATCCCATCATTCAAATTTTTTACTTCAAATTTTTGATAAAAATTATATATTATATTGAGATACCTCACATTTCAGATTAGAATCAACCATTATTAACTTACTACATACAATACAATCAATGAGTTCATTTTTTGAATGAACAATAGTGCAGAAGTTTTCTGTCAATTGGATACATTGCGTATTTTGGTGTTGTCTGATTGTAGCGTTTCCAATATTCAGTAATGGTTTTGAAAATACTTGTTCCATCGAATCATTATGTAAATCGCATATTTATAGTCAATCGAAGTGTTTCAATGTATTTCCATAAAATGATTGTTTCAAACATACATTATTCTCATCAACATAAGTGGAGTGAGAAATGTCAGGTATGTCTATTGGAACAGATAGTAGTAAAACAGCTCCAGCGAAGAGTTGATTATTGCCGTTTATTTCTTGCATAGTTGTGTGAAAAGCTTCAAGAGAATGGCCTCATAGCACACTTATCGCAGATAATAATTGATTTTTTTTTCGTAACACTGCAAACATTCCGCTTTTGTTTCTAATATTACACATTGCAATTGGTTTACTGTGAATGACTAATGATAGCTTCAAAGCTGAATGCACCGTTCGTCCACCATCGAACAAAATCCACGCTTCCACCCTCGCCGCTGGACAGAGCAAACCAATTCTATCAAGTGCTTATCAACTCTACCCCCAGTGTGCGTCTATTATTTTGAATAAAAGATTTAAGAAAGAATTTAATTATATAATTATTATAAAAATTATTACATATCATTTAAACGAAAAATATTGTCGCCAACCAGAATGCCGTGTTATAGGAAGTAAATGTTGCATTCAATAGTAAATACCCAAGGAATAAGTGATAGCAAGGAATTATAATTATGCGTTCTATGCTGAATGATAGAAGGAAAGTGTATTCTCGAGGCACGGGTATTACATATGAACATAACGTATCAACTTTACCTTACTAAGGACTTATCGACTGTAGCTGTTTTTAACTAAGGAACTAAACAAAAAACATTGCCATCGAAAGTATCATAAACGCCTTTTTCAGTTTGCAAAACTGCAAGAAACACCATTTCCGACACTTCTGCTGCTGGGTTGTATGCATAAAAATTAAAATGTCTAAACAATCGTGTCTTACAAAAAATACAAATATTTACAATGAGCAATCAGTATGAATACATTCTACAATTCCGAAAAGTTGGGGTTTCATAAGAAAGTGTCTGCCATCGGAGAAATTTCAAATTTACTATCATATAATATACTACCAAGAATGTAGTAATTTTGTACTGAACTATACACAATTAAAAAACGGATGCAATTGAATCACTTTATGGGTTAATTTCTGATTTTTTCTCATTTTCAGTCAAAATTTAGGCCTATGGACACTTTGGGTTGGTGATTTAGGTATAATAATTTTATTTTTATAATAATAAAACGCAAAAATTGCAATTTTTTATTTATGAGTGAAATCTCAAATATGCTACTTACCGCTGTTATTGAATCTAAAGGTTCTGCAATCTTTATGTCTAGAGAAAAAATGAAGATTGCAACTTTAGTTGTGCTTAAGCAATTACTCTAATATATTAGAAAATTTTCCATTCAATTCCAATACATTTTTTGCTGCAAATATTTTGTTTAAAAACTTTCAAACCATTATTCCTTTGATGCATAGAACAGTCCAATCCAGTGCTGTTGTATTTAAGATTCTACTGCAATTTTGAATCAAAGCAGAGTATAGCGGGCTCCTGGCAATCCAGTCACTCGATCAATTTAATGACAATGATTCTTCTAGTGAAATTGTAACTGAGCCAGTCACTCAGGTCGTTTGAAATGTATGCAGGAATGTTAAAATCACATAAGTCGCAATGTTTAAAACCCGTTTTTAACAGCATTTCTTGGGTGAGAAAACGGAGTATTCGCCCCCCTGCCCGTCACTTGATTCAGAAACTTTTCATTATGCTAAGACATATTTACGAGACTCTTCGGTAAGAACATGTATTCAAATTTCTTTCAAAACGTTTTTCAGAAAAAGTGAGCCAAGCTGATAACAGATGACGCCATCTTACCTGCATCAGACATCGATTCAAGGAAGAAATGTCTCTACTCCACAATCCGCAATGTTGATTGATAGCAGATATGAAGTTTTCAATAGTATTTTCATATGCACCAAGATGACTTCTTGCGGGAGATTAAAACGCCGCGCATTGTAGCCTCTACACAGGGTTTGGATGTATATTCAATCTTTTTATTGATAATCATACTGTTGTTTTCAAAAAGCGTCAATAATATGTCATATAATAAGAAGTAAGAAATATGTGATGTTCAGTGCGGTTCGTACGAAAAGTACATGTTCACGTAAAAAAAATAAAAAATTCACATTAGAACAGTGAGACGTGGTGGTAGATGCGGTGGTGGATGTGGTGGTAGATGTGGTGGTGGTAATGGTGGTGACGTCGGAAGAGGTGGGTCGTCTACATCTACAAAAATGAATAAATTATGCAAATTCCTCCAAAAGTTCAACAATGTGTCATAGGATAAATTCTTTGTGACTGTCGTTAAGTTTTACTAGGATTTTAAGTATTCTTTGTGTCTGTCGGTAAGTTTTACTAGGATTTTAAGTATTCTTTGTGTCTGTCGGTAAGTTTTACTAGGATTTTAAGTATTCTTTGTGTCTGTCGGTAAGTTTTACTAGGATTTCAAGTTTCAGCAGAAGGTATTTCTGGGCCTGAAAGTTTTCAAAATTTTTAGAAATGTCACCACCGCCACCACCACATCTACCACCACGTCTCACTGTTCTAATGTGAATTTTTTATTTTTTTTTACGTGAACATGTACTTTTCGTACGAACCGCACTGAACATCACATATTTCTTACTTCTTATTATATGACATATTATTGACGCTTTTTGAAAACAACAGTATGATTATCAATAAAAAGATTGAATATACATCCAAACCCTGTGTAGAGGCTACAATGCGCGGCGTTTTAATCTCCCGCAAGAAGTCATCTTGGTGCATATGAAAATACTATTGAAAACTTCATATCTGCTATCAATCAACATTGCGGATTGTGGAGTAGAGACATTTCTTCCTTGAATCGATGTCTGATGCAGGTAAGATGGCGTCATCTGTTATCAGCTTGGCTCACTTTTTCTGAAAAACGTTTTGAAAGAAATTTGAATACATGTTCTTACCGAAGAGTCTCGTAAATATGTCTTAGCATAATGAAAAGTTTCTGAATCAAGTGACGGGCAGGGGGGCGAATACTCCGTTTTCTCACCCAAGAAATGCTGTTAAAAACGGGTTTTAAACATTGCGACTTATGTGATTTTAACATTCCTGCATACATTTCAAACGACCTGAGTGACTGGCTCAGTTACAATTTCACTAGAAGAATCATTGTCATAAAATTGATCGAGTGACTGGATTGCCAGGAGCCCGCTATACTCTGCTTTGATTCAAAATTGCAGTAGAATCTTAAATACAACAGCACTGGATTGGACTGTTCTATGCATCAAAGGAATAATGGTTTGAAAGTTTTTAAACATAAAATATTTGCAGCAAAAAATGTATTGGAATTGAATGGAAAATTTTCTAATATATTAGAGTAATTGCTTAAGCACAACTAAAGTTGCAATCTTCATTTTTTCTCTAGACATAAAGATTGCAGAACCTTTAGATTCAATAACAGCGGTAAGTAGCATATTTGAGATTTCACTCATAAATAAAAAATTGCAATTTTTGCGTTTTATTATTATAAAAATAAAATTATTATACCTAAATCACCAACCCAAAGTGTCCATAGGCCTAAATTTTGACTGAAAATGAGAAAAAATCAGAAATTAACCCATAAAGTGATTCAATTGCATCCGTTTTTTAATTGTGTATAGTTCAGTACAAAATTACTACATTCTTGGTAGTATATTATATGATAGTAAATTTGAAATTTCTCCGATGGCAGACACTTTCTTATGAAACCCCAACTTTTCGGAATTGTAGAATGTATTCATACTGATTGCTCATTGTAAATATTTGTATTTTTTGTAAGACACGATTGTTTAGACATTTTAATTTTTATGCATACAACCCAGCAGCAGAAGTGTCGGAAATGGTGTTTCTTGCAGTTTTGCAAACTGAAAAAGGCGTTTATGATACTTTCGATGGCAATGTTTTTTGTTTAGTTCCTTAGTTAAAAACAGCTACAGTCGATAAGTCCTTAGTAAGGTAAAGTTGATACGTTATGTTCATATGTAATACCCGTGCCTCGAGAATACACTTTCCTTCTATCATTCAGCATAGAACGCATAATTATAATTCCTTGCTATCACTTATTCCTTGGGTATTTACTATTGAATGCAACATTTACTTCCTATAACACGGCATTCTGGTTGGCGACAATATTTTTCGTTTAAATGATATGTAATAATTTTTATAATAATTATATAATTAAATTCTTTCTTAAATCTTTTATTCAAAATAATAGACGCACACTGGGGGTAGAGTTGATAAGCACTTGATAGAATTGGTTTGCTCTGTCCAGCGGCGAGGGTGGAAGCGTGGATTTTGTTCGATGGTGGACGAACGGTGCATTCAGCTTTGAAGCTATCATTAGTCATTCACAGTAAACCAATTGCAATGTGTAATATTAGAAACAAAAGCGGAATGTTTGCAGTGTTACGAAAAAAAAATCAATTATTATCTGCGATAAGTGTGCTATGAGGCCATTCTCTTGAAGCTTTTCACACAACTATGCAAGAAATAAACGGCAATAATCAACTCTTCGCTGGAGCTGTTTTACTACTATCTGTTCCAATAGACATACCTGACATTTCTCACTCCACTTATGTTGATGAGAATAATGTATGTTTGAAACAATCATTTTATGGAAATACATTGAAACACTTCGATTGACTATAAATATGCGATTTACATAATGATTCGATGGAACAAGTATTTTCAAAACCATTACTGAATATTGGAAACGCTACAATCAGACAACACCAAAATACGCAATGTATCCAATTGACAGAAAACTTCTGCACTATTGTTCATTCAAAAAATGAACTCATTGATTGTATTGTATGTAGTAAGTTAATAATGGTTGATTCTAATCTGAAATGTGAGGTATCTCAATATAATATATAATTTTTATCAAAAATTTGAAGTAAAAAATTTGAATGATGGGATCTTTCTTGTCTTCATGCAATATTCAAACATATATTCTAAAATGCACCATGTCGCCGCACTTACGTGTTTGGTGTATTTCTTTGTTGATTTGTATGCATGAAAATTGAATAGAGTTCAATCTCATAAAATATTTTTTCTGTTTGCGCCCTCTATCAACCGAAACATCTGGTCGCGGGGGGGGGTGAGGGGGGCCCCCGCCTCAAGGCCTGCGAGCCCGTTATCATCTTGTCTAGCTTTTTCTGAAAAACGTTTCGAATCAGAATGAATAAATACCGAAGAGGCTCGTATTGGAGGCAGTTTTGAGAAAATCTTGTTTTTGTTTGTAAATAGCACATATTGCACGCCATATTTCGCGAAATCTACTAAAATTTTCAATAATATGTTCCTGTCCTTCGTGAAAGAACTCGCTATCTTATTTTGGGCGGAGGTAACAGAGGTGGGAATAGGCGTGAGGGTTCCATCCAACTTTAAAATTCCCAATATCTTCATTATTTTTGGTGCAAACCCTGCTGGAACAATCTGGTACGATTTCGGATAGTTCCAATTTTTTTCACTGTTGTGATGCTGCCAACATCACGTGTATTTGGCTGTTCTGGCACTCGTCTCTTAGCATATTCAACTGGTTTTCTGCGAATGAATTCGAAACTTGCTTATACGAATAGACACCTATCTCTGCTCTCAAAATCTGTCGCGCGCACAATAATATCTCGCGTACCCCGAATGCTTCCACTATCTCTTCCGGTGCTCCAATTAGAATGTCCGCTGGACCGCCGAATGCTTCCACTATCTCTTCCGGTGCACCAATTAGAATGTCCGCTGGACCGGCGTATGCTTCCACTATCTCTTCCGGTGCTCGAGCGATATCAATGACATCCTGTTTTCCTAATTATAACTTCCGGCTGTGGTCGACTGCTGTTCTTATCACTATCGCTTGGGGGAGTGATGAATGGCTTCTGCGCATGCGCACTGCACGTGCTGGATGTGATAGTGTGAGATAACATAGGGTTTAAAACTCCATGTCCACAGAGCTCTGCCATTAGTCTGACATTTGCTCTTGAAGCGTGCGGACCTTCTTGTGTACTGCTATTTGAGTGTTGACGTCGTGTTAGTCACGTGTGATTCAACTCTGTCTTGTGTACTGCTATTTGAGTGTTAGTCACGTGTGATTGTTAGCATTCAGTGATTCGATTTGAGATGAAGAAATTTCTGTTAAATCGGCACATTCGTGACGAAAGTGAGTCTCATGCAGGTCGACAAGCGGAAGTGTCTTCTCCGCAGCGTGAGGATGGTAAAATAAATTTCTTTTAATAGGAGTGCTTAGTGATGTGTTGTATGATTATCATTTATGTATGTGTTTTCATGAATTCTATAGATGTCCCGTTTCTATTCAATCGGCACATTCGTGATGAAAGTGAGTCTCATGCAGGTCGACAAGCGGAAGTGTCTTCTCCGCAGCGTGAGGATGGTAAAATAAATTTCTTTTAATAGGAGTGGTTAGTGATGTGTTGCATGATTATCATTTATGTGTGTGTGTTTTGTTTGATTCTATAGATTGCCCGTACCAACAACAACAACAACGAGACATTGCAAACGCTCCCCAATGGACGGACGTCGTTCAGTCTTTAAACGCCCGTGTATTTCGAGGTGTCATTTTGAATCCTCCTCCCCCACATGACATTGCGAATCCGCTCGAGTTTCTCAACCGTTGTCGTGTTCCCTTCCATCGTAAGATGTTTGAAGAGCTCAACAACACTCTCGGTCGATCTAATTTCAAAATTTTCGCGCAACTCGAGTGTCAGTTTTTAATTGAGAAAGAGAACGTCGAGACGCACGAAATTGTAGGGGTGCTGCAGCCTATCTTTCTTTCGGCACGAACGGCTGTGTTAACGCAAGCGGATGACATTTCGGAATTTTTCCTTTCTCATATAGCACAACCTATCAATTCCAAATTCGACGAGTTTTCCGAGAGAGATTCCGGGAAATCGTTGGCCTCTATCGTCGCTCTTCATGTTTCGGCTCACTTGTTTGAACCTATCGCTCATTCTGCCTCATCTTATCTTCCTCTTCCGGCATCCATCGCGAGACGTCATGGTGTGATCAACGTGCAAAATCGAGACGAGAAATGTTTCCTGTGGGCGGTGGCTTCGGCTCTTTTTCATAAACGTCAGCCCCCACACATCAAAATTATGCATTCATATCGTACCAGTATCTATCAAACCCTTTTCGATGAATTGGAAACCAGTCTCGATTTGCGCGGCATCTCCTGGCCCCTGCCCGTTCACGAGATTAAACGTTTCGAACGTCAAAATTCTACCTTTTCATTCAATGTTTTCACATTAGAGTATGATTCGGCTAACAAAACTTGGAAAATCGTAGGTCCTGTACACTTTTCGGGGTCGAAGAAAGAGAACCATTTCAATTTCTTGTTGATTCATGGCGATGGCGGACAGTCCCATTACGTTTGGATCAAAAATTTAAGTAGACTGATTCGGTCTCAACATACGGTTCACAATGGTAGGATTTTCGTTTGCGACAGATGTTTGAATGTATTTTACTCGCAAGCGCATCTCGAGGCTCACGAAATTGATTGTCGATCCGTGGGGTCCCCCGCACGTTTGATCCTTCCGTCGGAGACAGGCAAAGAGGAGGAGCGCTTCATGCAATTTCAGCACCTCGAAAGACAACAACGATGCCCGATCGCGGTTTATGTTGACTTCGAAGCGCTCACGGTCCCCGTGTCTTCGTGTGAGCCGTCGTTGAATGGATCCTTCCTTCAACCATATCAAATTCACAAACCCTTTTCGGCCGCGCTTCAAGTGGTGTGCTCGTTTGATGAGTCGCGAAATCAACTGGTCAACTTTCATGGTCCCGACGTCGCGATACAATTATTAGCATTCTTAGAAGGTCTCGCGAAAGACTATGAGCAACTTTTGAGTCATCCTTCTCCCCTCGTGATGAACAACGAAAACGAGGCGTCTTTTCAAAATTCCGATATATGCCACATATGCAAAGGACCTTTTCTTCCAAATTCCGTTCGCGTCAGGGACCACGATCATTTTTCGGGTGTCTTTCGCGGCGCGGCTCATCAAGCGTGCAACGTCAACTTTCCCGCACCAAAGTTCATCCCCGTCGTCATGCACAACGGGAGCGGTTACGATTGGCATTTTCTCCTTCAGGCCTGGGGCGAAAAGAACTGTATGAACAACGACGGGCTGCGCGTGGTTCCACACAATCACGAGAGATTCGTGGCGATTTCCCAGAGAATCGGGAAAGTGGAACTACGCTTTTTAGATTCATTGAAATTTTTAGGTGCATCGCTCGACTCTTTAAGTCGATCGCTCGATTCGGCCGATTTGAAGTTCACCCGTGCAGCCTTTCCCGACGATCGCCTTTTCGAGTTGGCCAGAAGGAAGGGGGTGTTTCCCTACGATTATGTCAATGACATGTCCAAATTGGACGACACGAGGTTACCGTCGCCCGAGGCCTTTTACAGTCGCCTCACAGACACACCCGTGTCGGACTCGGAGTACGCGCACGCGCAGGCCGTGTGGGACGCGTTCTCTATTCAAAATTTGCTGCAGTACGCCGATTTGTACTTGAAAGTCGACGTGCTGTTAGAAACCGACACGATGGAAACCTTTCGAAATTTGTGTTTGGAGGTGTACGGGCTCGATCCTCTCTTTTACTACACCGCTCCCGGGCTTTCGTGGGACGCCATGTTGAAAACCACCGGCGTTCGACTAGAGCTACTCACAGACATCGACATGGTTCTCTTTTTCGAACGGGGCATCCGGGGGGGACTCGTGCAAGTGATCGGTCGTCACGCTGAGGCCAATCACCCCTTTGCGGGTGAACGCTTCCGGCCAAGCGATAAGGCATCTTATCTCGCCTACGTCGACGCGAATAACTTATATGGTTTCTCGATGTCACATCCGCTTCCGGTGGGCGACTTCCGGTGGATGCCGGAAACCGACATCGAGCGGTTGAACATCGCAGAGGCGGCTGCGGAAGTCGACCGGGGATACGTTTTGGAGGTCGACCTCGACTATCCTGACGCCATCCACGATCGCTTGAGCGATTTGCCGCCCTGTCCGGAAACCCGCGTCCCCCCCGACTCGAAGAGCAGGCAAGCCAAGTTGCTAGCGACGCTGCTCCCCAAGCGTCGTTACATCATTCACATTCGAAATTTAGTTCAGGCCCTCGAGTTGGGAGTGCAACTCACGAAAATTCACCGCGTTCTCTCTTTTTCGCAACGACCTTGGCTTGCCACGTACATGGACCTGAACAACGCACGTCGACAGCGCGCGTCCTCCGATTTCGAGGATAAATTTTTCAAACTCATGAACAATTCAATTTACGGCAAGTCGATGGAGGACGTGCGCAACCACCGACGCATTTATCTCGTGAACAAGTGGGAGGGGAGGTGCGGGGCCAGACGTCTCATCGCCGATCCCGCTTTCGTGCGTAGTCACCACGTGAATGGCGATCTCATGACCATCGAGTTGCGAAAAACGGAGGTGAAGTTCACAAAGCCCATCTATTTGGGGTTTTGTATATTAGAAATTTCGAAGCATAGAATGTATGACTTTTTTTATAATTACTGTCAAAAACATCTTTGTGACCTTCACCTTCTCTACATGGATACCGATTCATTCATTCTTTCTACTTCCACGAGTGTGTACGCTGAGATGAATCGGCATCCATCCTGGTTTGATACATCCTGTTTCGCTCCCGATAACGCATTTGGCGTGACACCTCGCAATAAAAAGGTCTTAGGGTTGTTTAAGGACGAATGCGGAAGTGATCCCCTGCTCGGCTATGTAGGTTTACGTCCAAAAATGTACTCCATCGAAACCCGATCTCGGGCATGTTCTTCTCGGGCGAAGGGAGTACAACGTTCGGTCGTCAAACGCTATAAATTTCAAAATTATTTGGACTGTTTATTTCGAAACGAAAATAGAATCGACAAACAATGTACTATTCGGTCCAAATCCCATATCAATTATTCATTTGTTCAAAACAAGCGTTCGTTGTCCGTGTCCGACGACAAACGCTATTGGATCGATAAATTTACAAGTCTGCCATGGGGTCATTTCCGCATCCTGCGTACGCGTCCGTCCGTTTCTTCTTCTTCTTCAGCGTGCACGCTCGTCCCTGCAGGCGGGGTTCAGATAGACTAGCATTCATTTTTAAACTTTTTATATAATGATTAGACATTTTTAGTAGTATTTTTAAATTTTTTATATATTTTATGGTTAGACATTTTTAGTAGTAGGGAGATTTATGATGAATCACTTTCAACTAGTAGTAGGGGGAGCGTTTGCAAACACGTTGAGACAGGTCTCAACACGTTGAGACAGGTCTCAACACTCGTCCATCGCCTGTCGCCATGGAACAAACTCAGACGAAGAAGCGTATGATGCGTGGAAGAAGCGGTGGTGAATTGGAACAGCCTCCGCGACGTTGCACCGTCATCGCCTACAACAACAGTCTTCAGCGCCCCTACTACGCTGCAGTCTATCGCTCGACCGTTGATGTGTGCTGACCGACGCTGTCACGAGGAAGAATCATCAGATGTCGAAGAAGATAAGGAAAAAACTCTTCACACGTGATTGGCTGTCACGAGAAAGTGGTATGGGATGCGGTGACCTCCTGTGAAACTGATGACATATTCGTGCGCTATTGCGCCATCCAGAAAGCTTTGAACGCTCCCTGTCTTCAGCGTGCCCCCATCCCCCTGGACAGTGCACACAAATCATATGGGGCGGAAGGAGTTGGTAAAAGAAGATCCCCCCAACCGGAGGAGTTTATTCTCACGACGCTGAAGCGTTAGCTGTCCTTGACTCGACCACTTCCTTCACCGGTCGGCACTGCGACAGCGCTCGCGTTCGTCAATCCATCCAGACGCTGTGTTGGCCGTTCGAAAATATGGCACCGGCCTCCAGTCCACAGTGACGAAGATTGACGCCCATCTACGTCAGCACAGACTCGAGTTTGTACTCGTTTTGACAATCTAGCCTATGTACAGAGGGTTATAAAGCGTAGTATAACAATATGAAAATACAACTGTATGCAGTCAGGATCTAAGAATGATGTGCTATTTATAAAAATTATGTAAAAACTCATTTTAAGTTCTTCATAGATTAGATATAACACTAAATATATACAGTATGTAATGAAAAATGTTCAAACATGTGTGAATTTCTCCATAAAAATATCTAAGCATGCAAATGTTTTGAAATGTTATGTAAGAAAATTTGAAAGGTCTATGAAACTTCAATGAAAACATGCAATTACAAACACAACCTCTCTTGTAAAGGATATGTAATATAAAAGAAATAATGATATTTTCTATGTTTTTTAAAGTAAACACATCATTTGGAGAAATTTAATAGAAACGATCGTTAAAACAATAAAACTGATTGTGAAATGTATGTAAGAAAATAATTTTATAATTCTTTTGTTTTCAATACATCAAAAAACATTCTTTCAATTGTACTGATTTTTCAATTTATTTTTTCCCTGTCACCGCCATTTAGGACTTCCTTTTTTTCTATTATAAAAGTCTTTTCAGCGGGGGAGTGAGCGTCAGCGCTCTCGACTTGAGAGAGAGAGAGAGAAACGCGCGGCTGGCTATCTTATATAGAGTGCATTCAAAATGCGCGCCCCGACATCGCTCACAACGCCATCTCATTCTCCGAATCGCTCATAGAGGGCGCGCGCATCTCTATACTCATTAGTCTGCGCAGCGCGCGTCCTCTGCCACCCGCGCCGGCCCCTGCGCGCCGCTATCTTATCAACATCCGGTCCTTGCCGCCAGCGCGCGCCCTCAGCGGCCCGCCCCTGCCCGCCGCTATCTTATCTACTTCCGGCCGCCAGCGCGCGGCGCCCTCCCGACCGCGTGTAATATCTGTACCCCAAAGCAGACAGCTTGACTCGAGATGTCACCGTAGCTCAGAGCCAGAGTGCTGGTCGCCTCCGGAAATGGAATTGAGGCTGGTTCGAATCCACTTCAGGTAGCAGCATTTTTGAAACACACACACACACACGCTTCCACAATTCACCACCAGAGCGCAGACACATATGCTTCCACAATTCACCACCAGAGTGCGCGCACGCTTCCACACTTCGCCGACAGAGGTCGCAAGGGGAGGGGTCGTTGACCCTGGTCGGTGGGAGCATTATAATTGGTGGCGCCGTTTGTTGACATCGGGTGGGCGGAGGGGGTGGGGGGTTGTTGACATTCGGCGGGGCATTATAATGAGTGGCGCCGGTTGTTTACATCGGGTGGGGGGGAGGGGGGGAGGGGGGTGGTGGGTTGTTGACATTCGGCGGCATTATAATTGGTGGCGCCGGTTGTTGACATCGGAAGTGGAGTGGGGGCGGGGGGAGGGGGTGGGGGGAGGGGGAGGGGTGGGCGGAAGTAGATAAGATAAGGTGATAAGAGGTGATAAGATAAGCACTTCCTGCCATTATAATTGGTGGCGCCGGTTGTTGACACCGGATGTGGGGGCGGTGGACCGGAAGTAGATAAGATAAGCTGATAAGATAAGCACTTCCTGGCCCAGAACTCTCATATCCCCCCTACTGGCGCGGTTTGGCGTGGCGTAGCGTGGCGCGATGTAGAGTGACGTAGTGCGGCGTCCCATGGTGTGGCGTGGCATGGTGTGGCATGGCTTGACGTGGCGCGACGTGACATGGCTTGGCGTAGCGCGGCTTGGCGTGGCGTGGCGCGGGGTGGCGCGGCGTGGCGTGGCATGGAGCGGCGCGGCGTGGCGCCGGCGCTGTCTGCAGGGGCAGCCCGCCCGCGCCCACTCGCGTGCCTACTGGCGGCGGCGGCGGTGGCGGTGCGCGGAATGCCAAGGCCTGCAGCCACTGCCGCCGCCTCCGCCGCCGCCGCCGCCGCCGGCGACCTTGGCGGCCGCTGCGTGGAAGTGATTTTCCCGCTGGCGCAGGTGGCCCTGACGCCACTCGCGTCGCTCGCCGCGACCACCGCGGACGGCACAGGGGCACCCCCTGCCTCTAGTCGACTCCGGTTATAGTCAACTTCTGGGGACTAACATGTTTGATTCGCTCTATCCGACCTTCACTATATCCGATGATGTCAGAATTAAATAGAACGTATCCTAAGTGATTGATTTTATTAATATAGATGGCAATATAAAAGCACGAGCTGCAAACTTCAATTTGTTTATTTTCTCTTAAAAGAAACAATTATTTTCAATTGGTTTCTTCGTACATTCTTTAACTAATTTCTCTAGATCCTGCTCCAGAGTTCGTACTCTCTCTCTCTCTCTCTCTCTCTGTCTCTCTCTCTTTCTCTCGCTCTCTCTCTCTCGCTCTCTCTCGCTCTCGCTCTCTCTCTCGCTCTCTCGCTCTCTCGCTCTCTGAACATGATTCTGCATTGTCCTCTATCTGTAGGTAACGTAATGCAATCTTGACACCTTTTGGTTTGATGCTGGTCGCATTTATCCGATCACGGGCCTTAATACCAAAAACTAAGTTATAACGAAGTGGGAAAAATGGATAACCGCGTTCCAGCCGATCAAACGTGAGAAGTTCTTTTAAATGCATCGGAGAATAAAACGTTCGACGAATTTGCAGCGATCAGTGGGGGACGCGGTTATCCTATGTGTAGCTTCAATGAGTTGCCCACAATTTAATAACTGATCAAAAGATAATTCGCCCTAAGCTTTAATCAGAGAGTACACAATAGTGGCGTACACAAGGAATGTTATCGGCTCCTGTTCTACTCCTGTAGTTCTCCGATTTAAACAAAGTGGCTGACGTTTTAAGAGCTGGGATGTGGTTATCCAATCGGGAGTATCATTATAACTTATTTTTTTTTATTGAAGTTCCTGATTGGATAATTGCTTCCCTACTGATCGAACGTCAAAATTTATTATAATTAAATGGGATAATAAAATGTAGGGCGAATTAAAACTAGCAGCGGAGTCGCGATTATCCAATCGGGAGTTTCAATATAAAAAAAATAATTTGTAATGATATTCCCGATTTGATAATCGCATCCCAGCTGATAAAACGTCAGCCGCTATATTTAAATCGGAGAACAATAGGAGTTCGACGGGGGCCGATAACATTCACTTGGGTACACCACTATTGTGTAAACTCCGATAAGCAAGACAAATCGCCCTACGTTTTAATCGAAAATACGCTTGAGAATCCGCTACAGAACAGTGGCGCACCCTGGGGAGGTTTAAGGAGCTTCAGCCCCCCCCCCCTCCCGCCAAGCCGAAAAACCAGCTGAGATGGCTCTTGGCAACAACTGTTGTCTGCAGTGTCTCCAACTGGAAAGTTCTAGAGCTTCAGTTCGGAGGATTTTCGTCACTAGCACGGAGAAATGTGGCTCAGGGCATCGACTGATATAACTACAGTCCCTCTGCCTGGGAGGTCCTAGGTTTGAGTCCCGCCGGTGGCAGGAGTTTCGATCCTTGGTCAAATTCAGTCGCTGTCTGAAGGAGAATTCGAGCGGCCGGCTGCTCTGATCGGTAGTTTTCCGAGGTTTCTCCGATCCGATTGTTTTGGGGTGAGTGTAATAGAAAAAAAAGTGTAATATGGAAAACCAAGTAATTAGCTTTCTATGGATAATATGTAGGTAGATGTTTTCTATTCTAGCTGCTATTTGTCTTCAACAATACAGATATGCAAGTTTTCACACGATAGGTCGTTAACTTGTACAATTACACAACATAGATGTTCCTCTAATAATATTTCATTATGAAGAAACACACTGTACCAACTTGTACACTGAATTTGAACTTTGAACAATGAATTTGTTTGTGGACTTAATATATGCTGCACAACTGTTATATATGCCTCTCCATATTATATCACTTATACTTTCAGCAGTTTAAATAATACATGCATAGAAAAAAACATATCGTTATTTTAAACAACAAACTTGCACGTAGCACAGTTGCAACGAAGTCTGGGCGGTACGCACGTTTCCACTACAATTACGGCCTTCAAATTACTCCGCGACTGCTGCGCTCCCAGTGAGTCTAGTTTAATTATATTCCAACGTCTTTGTAACTGAGGCTGAAAGTGTTGTCGCCTTCACTTGTTTCCCAATGATCTGGTTGCTAGCAACATAAAATATTTAGAAATTTTTAATAGGAGACTGATTCGGCTTGGTGTGGAGAGACTTTCCTGGAGTACTGTACTATACGAACCCACTTTTCTGCTTGCGAGCGCGAAGTGTAACCCGTTACGGTAGAGTTATGTCGGGAAACGATTCCTCACCAGATTTATAGAGTGTATTCATGTTGCACGTTGTAGTAATTGAGTGTTTGTAGCACATTCTGACGTCCCAATTCGCAACTAATATTTATCGAAGTGTTTAGAACGAAAAGTGGTAAAAGTCACATTACACTTATGACGATGAGGTTACGTTGTTACCTAAATATCGTTTTACGACACATTCTGGTAAAAACGTCCTAATATTAGAAGCATTCACGTGGCAGACACGTGAGGAAAGAACTGTGGCTTGCAAATGTTAAAAAACGAACTGCAAATTACAAGAATCAACATCAGAAGCGCACCCAAGATTTGTTTGTGTTTGTGTGTGTGTGTGTGCGTGTGTGTGTGTGTGGGGGGGGGGCATAGGCATTGTATCAAGCCGACATGTATTCGTATAAAGAAAGTTCATTTACGCTCACTACAAAATGTATTCTTATTTATAATCTTATACTTCAGATTTGTGACGTAAACAATTGCTACGAAATTGAGTGATTGTCGTACGAATAGAAAAATTAGTAAAAGCTAATTTTTGAATGTGTATCATTTACCTGGAGGAAGGGACTCAAAATCCCTATGACACTTCCAATTTGGGTGCGCCACTGATCATTCTACGTAATTTACAAACTAAAAATCTACAAACTACAAATAAACAAACTACAAGTCTACAGACTACAAATCTACAAATTACAAATCTTTAATTACAAATACCGGACTGCCATCTCCACTCTTATACATCTGCGTTTGTGGATAGTTTTCCAGTAAATTCCTGCATGCACAGTTCGCACAAACTCCACTAGATCGCAGTCCGGTATGTCCGTCACGTCATGACGTCACAAGCGAAAGACGCCCGCTGGAGAAAAGTCTGACTCTCCATAGTGGTGACTCCTCCAGTTGAGTCACGATGTCAAGGGTAGAACGCAAATTTAAAGAAGTCACGAAGTTAAATTATCAAACGAAGAGAACAAATTATGTGTTGTAGGGATTGAAAAGTACTAATCGTGTACCATATGCTAGCAAAAATAGGAAGATTGTATTGTATTCCTGCTACAAATGCAGAAAGCGATAGGAACTTATATGCAAACGTAATCTTGTGTCAAAAAACTGGAGGAATATTTATTGAGAAATAATTAAATGGGGGTCTTCTGATCCATAGTTTGCAAAGTAATTTGCGTAAAATGTAAGTTATATTTTATGCCGCAATTACAAAATGAGACCTATTTGGACGTTCTATTACATTTTAGGAAGATTCCCTTACTTCTTACTCAAACGAGTGGTGCTGAAACACGTGGTTCATCTACCGTAGTGTCACGCAGAATTACGCGAAAAATATTCAAATTTTCGGAAAATCGTACATGACCTTATTTCAAAATCTATCTTTAAGAAACAGGTTTCATTAATGGAAAAATCTCTATCTTCAATATTTTAGTTCCAGGAAGACTTCTAAAAAATCTGAACTTTTGCAATTTTCGAAAAATCAGGATTTTCAACGAACATGAGACCTACCCTGTCATCTTAAACTACCTGACCTGTTATCATAACTTCAGACTATCCAACAGCAAAATGTAATCAGAAACGATTTGATCATTTTGCTTTTCACGAAAATATCCCAGCGGCTTTATGTACCCCCCCCCCAAACATTGATAAATCGAATTCACATTCAAGGGATCGCGATATCAGCCAGATCAAATGAGGAATGTCAATTTCAGCGAACATCGGCCGAATGGTTTAGCCGCTCGCGTTGTTCACAGACGGGCGGACAGACGTACATTTCACCATCATTCGATTTTTCGGTTGTCAAGGACCCACAAAACATTACATTGAATTCTGACTTCACCACGAGATAAGAGAATTTTTTCGTCTACATTTAGCAAATGGATTTATCCACTTTTTCACTTCCAGGGCGCTGACATACGAGTCTGTTTGTTGTTTTTTTTGACGAAAATTCGCCCTTTTTTCGAGCACCATTACATAACCTTCTCTCTACTCCTTAGGAAGAACGCAAAATATTAGACTTTGGGTTCCCATATGAATCTATTTGCACTTTTGAAACTAAGATTTCTAAAGGGTGTATAACATTAAAATAATGCTAATAAGCAGGAAAGTGTATGCTACTTTTTCAAGGAATATATACATATATATATATATATATATATATATATATATATATATATATATATATATTTGTCCTGCGACATCGTGTGTTTAGCCAACTGTCTTCTCATCTCACGCGAAAGAAGCCTCTGTTTAGGAGGAGAACAACGACTCCGTTGAAGATCACGTCTTGCGCGACACTTCTTCTCTTTGGACGTTTTCTCGCCTTATTGGCTGCTCGTTTCCGCTCTTACCTTCTAGGGTTATGGGGGAGGTTTGCGATTCTACTATAAACAGCAGGACGTATGACGTAGATAGTGGATACTCAAATCGAGCAACGGAGTTGCATAACGCCCAATTGTTCTCTATCGATGTGTAAGACTTTCGTGAGACTGTAAGTGGGCCGTGGACTTCAAATTACGTAGTGCACTTTATACAGTTTTTTAACATAAGTAAAAATGAAGGAACTTTACGATATGACGTGTTTCACAAATGTTGTAACAGTACAATAAATTGGCATTGTGATTTAGACAAAAATACGCCTTTTATCTCAATGACGCTGATTTTATGTTGTTTTTTTTAACTCAGTCGTCTAATACGTACTTACACGTAGTAGAGGGTTGCTCTAGCTGATTCGGCGATTTTGCAATACAAAAATTCCCTGACGTGGGACCCTTTTAGAGAAAAAGTGGAATTACTTCTTTTTGTAGTAAATTACTTCCTCTAACACATTGCATAATCGTAATTTACATTTTATGGCTCTTTGATACTGAAAAATTGGTTTGGTCAAAACGTCTCGCTGTCCGCTTGTGATCTCTCTCTCTCTCTCTCTCTCTCTCTCTTTCTCTCTCTCTCTCTCTCTTTCTCTCTCTCTCCCCCCTCTCTCTCTCTCTCCCTCTCTCGCCAGCTAGGTACCAGAGGGGTACCGCTCCAACAGTGACGAACTCTAAACTCCCGACCGGTCTCCCGGCATGTGTGATAGTGTAGTGCATGTTAATGTAAGTGTGTGTAAGAGGTAGGATAGGGCAAGGAAGAGGTAGGAAAGATCGCACGCGGTCCGTGGCCCGTTTGGTAGGGTACTACTCCGGCATTCGCCAGGTATTGATGTGAGGAACAATAGAAAACTTCCCATCAGAGCAGCGGGCGAAATTTCCTCCATACTGCGGGTGAATTCGACCTTGCTAACTAGCTAGTTTCGAAAATGTTGCCACCATCGAGATTTGAACCTAGAAACTCCCATCATAGCCGTGTGTTATGGTACTGCAACGGTTTATCATATTCGTGATTGATTAAGAACTGCTCTGTATAAATACAATACTGTGTTATTTTAATATTCCTGAATATTTTTGTCAAATATCTGACTGATTACAATGGAATAGGAGGGTATTTTATTTGTTTTCGAGCAATTTGGTATCATTTTGGAAAACCAATGTGCTACTTTTATCTCAAAAACATAACAACATTTTTGCGTTGAAAATACTTCTCTGCTTGATCCGTTGGCTTTATCACACATTGCATTATACATGTAATTACGCATGGTATTAGGCATGTATTATGTATTTGCATGGATTAACTAGCCAATTGATGAAGTAAAAATCTAGGTGAATAGCATATATTTAACATTTTGTTGACTCAGAATATCAAAATTATATCTGAGGATAATAACGAAAATGAGGTTTTCAATATTGAAACCCTCTTTTGTTAGATCTTCAACATCCTTAAAATTTTCAAGCCAGACTTGTTAAAATCATTCTATGTGTCAAACGGTACAGTACATTTAGAAAGAATGTTAGTCACATCCCATTCTCAAAATAACCTAACCTGCCGTTTTAACCTACCGACCAAGTAATAAGAGACGCGCTACCTGGAAAACAATTGACATAATGCCGTGGGTGGGGGTGTAGCTCAGTGGTAGAGCGCTCGCTTCGCATGTGAGAAGTCCCGGGTTCAAACCCCGGCACCTCCACATTTTCGTGTTTTTTTTTTCACCATTGAACTGAACAGGTGGAAACACAAGAGAGCTGAAAGTTGACGGGGGGTGTAGCGCGGTGATGCAGGACCCTCTCCGCATGTAAGAAGTCTGTCTGTCTGTATCTTTTTGTCTCTGTCTCTTTCTACCTCCGTCTCTCCGGGACCCTCTGTGTCTCTCCGTGACTGTCTCCGGCACTGACGTTCGGTGTCCCATCGTTTCTCTGTCTGCGTCTCTGTCTATCTATGCCTGCCTGTCTCTGTCTGCCTCTATCGTTCTCTGCCTGCCTCTCGGTGGCTCTATCGTTCATGTCTGTCTCTCCGTCGCTTTCTGTGTCTGCCTGTCTCTACCTCGTTTGCCTTGTCCGCCTCTGTCTGCCTCTGCCAGACTCTCTCTCTCTCTCTCTCTCTCTCTCTCTCTCTCTGGATGTGCCCCTCTCTGTTTGACTCTCTTTTTCTTTGACTCTGTCTCACACTGTCACGCGCGCCCGTTCGGGTCTCTTGGGCCGCACCGTGCGTCACACGGCAACGCTCAGCGTCACACGCAACGCAACAGTGAAGATCGTGTGCACCGCAGTTTGAATGGAAATTGAACTGAAATGAAGCGCAATTTTGTTTTGCGGCGTCATTTATGAGAGGCACAGATGAACAGTGGATACACCTTCTAGGAGAAAAAACACGTAGATGTGTCAACTTTCATGGAGATCTGTCTTACGATGTCGGACTTTACCGCTTTTAAATATACCGACATATCTATTTGTATATGCATAGATAAGAGAAGCGCTACAATGAAAACAACTGACAGCCATCCGTGGGTGGGGGTGTAGCTCAGTGGTAGAGCGCTCGCTTCGCATGTGAGAAGTCCCGGGTTCAAACCCCGGCACCTCCACATTTTTTTTTGTATTATATTTTTCGGCATCATATTCATGGCTGTAGTTCGTGAGAAAAAGTAAATTTGATATGATTATATTTTGTCACTCTTTCGCATCTTATTCAGGAATGAAATACTCAGGTAGCTGTTCTTCCAATCGTATTTCTCATTATTATCAAACGTCGTTATAATTAGTGATGGAGATGAATATACTATTTTGTATGCCTACATGTTTTATACATCATTAGTACAAAACAAAGGATCTCTACACAGATTATCTCTATACCGACTATTCTGTTTATCTGTTAATCCACCTCCAGATTGCCTGCCGATTGCAGAGTAATTTCGGGGTATTTAAATGTCCAGATTAATTGAACGTATTTATTTTTCATTTAAAATTGTCTCTTGTACGATATCAGTTTCTGAAAATCATTAAAATTTGGATTTTTTATTAGCAGCGTTTTTTTTTATTTCTCTACGTGGCCGGCCAAATTCTGAGCCCGTGAAGCTAATTAATTTCAGCATCATATCAGCACCTTATGTCTACTCTGATATTATTTTCTTGTGTTCCATGACACGGGTTACGTCATTAATGTGTTGAATGAAATAGACATTCAACACAGATTTTTTTAGATTCCATTCCATTGTTCAGATTTTTCTGTCCCATGCACTCTCTTTTTGCTTGTTTACAATCCGGATCCGGAATTTTAAGTAAAAACTGTCTATTTTTCACGAATAATGAATTTTAGGAACAAATTGTATATATTTTAGTCTTTTATATTTATTTTTAGTTATGTCCAATGTTTTGCTGCCTTGAATAGAACATAATAGCCTCCAAACACATGTGCAAAATTGACTCAGAATATATATTATTTTTCTTTTTTTTACAAATTAAATTCAAATTATACCTCCGAACTTCAAAGTGCTTTCTAATTGTAGTGATGAATTTGACGATCCAGTTGAATACAACTCATTACATTCTCTGAGAGGCAGAGTAGAGTTGATGATTCACTCGGTAACTCCTCTCGCTGTCATTAATATCACATACCTATCACTCATTTCTCAGAATATGCTGGAAGCGTCTCCTGCTGCTATAAGCGCTAAAGCGTTCATTGAAAGAGGAAAAAGAAGGTAAATTATAGCTGCTTCCCACGTGTGTGATTAAGTGCTGCGTTGTGGAAAAGATATGGGCAATAAATAGTAAATGAATTACACAAGACGCTGGTGCGTGATATTTGATTTATTTTTTATCGTGGTGAAGAAACATGGACTAATTGCGAGGCGTTTTGTGTTGTGCAGCGAATCGGTAAGTACTCGTACGCCAGGGAGAAGCGCGACGTCAGGCGTGACATCTGGAACAGAAATAGTTATTTATGATACGAGAGGTAAAGGTGATTTTAATAGTTTGTTAATGGTAACTACATTAAAATTTCTTCTTCGTCTTCTTCTTAATATTATTATTATTTTTACTACTAAAATGATTCCATTAAATTTAAAGGCAGTTAATTTTTAAAATGTCTTTATATTTTTATTGGCTAAAATCGTACAACGTTTCGACGATGATATTTTTCGTCTTTTACCGTCATCAAGGGCTATTTGAACCCTTGCGAAAAAAAATATTTTCAGCTGTTGAAGCCGCTTATATTTTGCATTAACGAGTTAGTTTGCAGTTGCTTCCCTGCGATGGATAAATACATTTGGCATAGCTACGTTACAGCACAGTATTGTCTAGTGTCGAAATTGGCGGTATTTGATTTTGATTGATTGTTTGTTTAGTGATTCCTGGCACGTCAAGTACCAGGGTCAATAGTCCCTTAAGTGTAATGCATGCTTTTTGCTCGGGAGGTGGCGGTGATCTTTCCCCCGCTGCATGGTGAGATCATGGCGACCTACCGGCGGCTACACCCCATCCAGGTATCTCCCACCAACGCGGCATCACTCCAGTCAGGACAAGCTCTTAGCTCCTGACGGGTCTTCCGGCATGTGTGGTAATCTAGTGAGTTTTAGTGTGTGTATGTGTAAGGGATGAGGATAGGACAAGGAAGAGAAAGGTGAAATCGCGCGCGGTCCGTGACCCGTTAGTCAGGGTACTGCTCCGGCATTCGCCTGGTTTTGGTGGTGTTTGAGCATTGCTAACCTTTAACTCTATACTGAATTTTCAAGATTGTTGATCAATCGATAAGTTTACATTTTATTAATTATATATTTGTTAATAGAACTGCTGTGGTAACTTCGTCATTAGCAGAACGCATTTCCCATTTTTTTGATTTCCTAATTGTGAGCACATAATCTTAAAAACCGGGCTACTTGGACTCACACTTGCAGTGCGATCAAGCAGCCCGCAACTTTCGTTTTATCGCGTTAATCGTTTTATTTCTATATTTAAAACTTCAACATTGTTTATTTTATCTTGCTTTTTCAATAATCTGACCATTATGGTCCACAAATACAAAAAAACCTTGCCTGAAGTCGGAAATATGCGGATTCGGAGTACCAGCTTGAGGAATGTTTGGCTGCAATTCAGTCAGGATTAATGTCACAAAAACAAACTGAAGTTTCCTTTAAAATAAGTCGATCGACTATAAGAAGGAGATTGAAGCACTAACGCAGTCAGAAACCGGGCCATCCAAAAGTATTTACTAGGCTGTCCGGGTGACCCCGCGTCCATGGCGAAGGTGCCGACGTTTCGATCGTCATTCTGCGCAGAATGGCGACCGAAACGTCGGCACCTTCGCCATGGACGCGGCGTCACCCGGACAGCCTAGTAAATACTGACTCCGGCCACGGAAGCCTACGCTCTCCCCATCCAAAAGTGTTTACTGAAGATGAAGAATTAGCATTTTCAGTCTCCTTGACAAAATCTGTACTTTCGGATTTCCGTTTGATGAACTCGATTTCAGATGTAATGTGAAGTCCTACTTATCTCTGCGTTTGAGAACTGACACTACTTTCAAAGTCGATCTCCCAAGGTGGGATTGGGTGAAATTATTTTTATCTAGGTGCACACAGTGAATGATAAAAACACTGGATGAAAAAATATCTTTCAAATTGCCCGTGTTTACGATACTGAAAAATATTTTTATAAACATTTATCAGAGTAAGGTACATTTTACGACGAAATTACTTGTTCAAAATGTTTGAAGCTTACCTAGAGCAAATTCTAATACTTCTTGATTCATATAAATATAAACATCATATTACCAGGTGATGTACAATCATTAATAAATGAAGTAAAACTTATATAGACGACATCTTTCATCAAGTAAAACTGTTATAGATGACCTCTTCCATCAATAAATTTTTAAAGAAATAACAGGTGAGTCTCTTAATATATGTTTATACTTACGAACATAGAGCATACGTATAATACTCTATATACTGTAATGCATAGTTGCCCAATAACCTTTTTGTGAATGTAAGTTCTAATGTAAACAACTTTTATTAGGTTAATTTCTGAATGCACGAATCTTTTAATTAAAAAAATTGCTTTTGTTATTAAGGACGACATTTTTGGAAATGATACAGATGACAAAATGGGTTACACATTTATATTTAGACATTTTGTTCTTTAAAACGAAGACTTTTCTTTACTTTTCAAAAAAAACAAATACTCGTCTAAATGCTATTGTCTATCTAATTTTAAATATTTTTTAAATATTTTTCAGTGAAATATAGGAATTTCAGTTATAAACATTATTTATAATTATTTGATATATTTAACTATATTTTAGATTATGAAATACATGTCGAAGATGATGATACGTGTGTTTTAAATACAGCTATCAATTTGTAATAAACCAATTCTGCTAACAAGTACGTTGAATGCAAGTAATGGTAGTACTTCACAAAAATATGAAAGTAAATTTGCAAAGAGAAAGTAAAACGTTTTAAAATGCACGTTCTCAGGACTGGATCTTCTCAATCTACGCACTTGGCAGTTCCCAAACAGTTGCGGCTAACTGGATGAATGACTTCCCACCGAACACACACGTGTGTACCGAAGCGTGAAGTTTCAAACGAGCCAGCATCAACAAGAGAAGTCAAAGGGAAGGAAAGCTAGTTATTGGAACAGTTTCCTGAAGGCAGAGGCTTGACGGGTCCCGTCTTTCACTAGCTCTTTTCAGCGGCCATGTTGTCTTTTGTTCTCCTGTGCAGATGGCTTCCCGCGACTAGTCGCTTGTCTTTTGTTTTAATTGTTGTGTTAATGGCGGCGGCGTTGGCGAGTTTGGAGCTTACTGCGTTTTCGCAACCTCGCATCAAAAGAATTTTAGGCCGGATACCGTGGGAAAAAGAGGGGAAGACGTATTGGTAGAAGAGGAACGGCTTTTTAAAGCAGGGGTGTCGAAAATAACTTCAAGCTAACAACCATCACAGAAGCATTAAGTAAGTTTGATTGATTGGTTATTTAGCATATACGTGTGAGCCCCGGGATGATCGGAGGGTTTAAACTATTGAAAAGGACATTTTTGTTGAGACTTGTGAGAAAAGTTCATATTAAACTGAAGCTCAGATGCGTACATAGACAACAAGAGGGAGGACCAACTGCGTTTCTCGGCCCCCTTTCCCATTAACTTTTTTATTTACGTACGGCATATATTAGAAAATAAATGAAAACGAATTGCTCAAATTGGCGGGTTAAAGAAGGGAGAAAAATAATTGAGTACAGAAATAATAGTTATTTATGACACAAGTGGTAAAAGTGGCATTCTATTTTGCGAGTAGAAAAGTTTAGAAGAAAGTAAAATAACTTTTACCACATGCGTCGTACTTTATTTTTTTAGACCACCTTGTTAATTTTCATTTTATTTTCATTCAAATACTCATATCACTTAATGGGGCATCAAGTTGCATTAAGATCAGTAGTATCTGATGCGATAAGAGAAAATCATTTTCTTTTTAATTGTTTATTTAATTATTTAACGTCAAAATCAATTAAAATGTATGATACATACTATAGGGGGAAGTGCATTCTGTGCACGTTTTTTAAGTTCCAGGAACTCTATACCATAACTCACGTACAAGTTGAATTCTGAATACAATTGAAAATCGTTTTGGCCAAGAATTGATAACAAAATATTGGCTTCAGTGTAATAAAAACTAATTGCAAATGCAAAAAGTTATGGATTTCTTTGTTGAACTCGTATTATTACTTGCTTAATTATTTGAATTCTAGAGCATCGTCTCAGTTTTAGCACCAGTGCTTAAAATTAAACTTTTATCATGAAAGTAACCGCTCTTACTAGTGCCCGTCTGAAAAAAATGTTTCATTACCTAGCCCCCTTTCGAAGCGTTCGGGTAGAGAGAGATGGCTCATGGCATCAACTGAAGTCTCTGCAGTCTCTCTGACCGGCAGGTCCTTGGTTCGAGTGCAAACGGAGGCAAAATTTTCGACACTAGCTAGTCATATACGACGTCGAATTCAGTCGCTGCCCGGAGGAGAATTTTTGCAGTTGGCTGCTCTGATCGGTAGTTTTCCGTGGTTTCTCTCATCAACATCTGATGAATAACGGAGCAACAAACGTGCCACGGACCGCGCGCGTTCTTTCCTACCTCTTCCTTATCCTATCCTCTCCCCTAACTTGCATAAACATGCACTAGAACACATGCCGGGAGACCGGTCGGGAATTTAGAGCTTGTGGGGCGGTGGCCCGCTGGTGGGAGATACGTGGTTGGGGAGAACCCAGCTAGCCGACGGTCTCGCCATCCTATGAGGGAAGGGAATATACTATATATAGTGGCTGTCCCTACAGTTTAATCGGAGGCTCGCCAAACTAGTGGCCGCCATGGTTTTTGAAGTCAAAATATTCGAGTGGCGGTGTATTCGACTGCTATACTGAATCGACGTTGTGGAGTTGATTGTATCACAAGTTATTTCTGTATTGTTTTTCATTTAACGGATTTAAATAAGTATTTAATTTATTGTATTGCAATAACATTCACTTTCAGGCTTAATACTAACTACAACACCATTGCAATAGCTTTCTTTCTTATGACAATAATCGACGCAACATGTATTTAAAGTCTCTCAGTTCGTTCTCCTAACATATTGTCATTCCGTTTTTAAATGATTGGTTTTTAATTGTGAGAGCACTGCCACCTCCCGAGCATAAACCTACACTATACTTACCGGAGTAATGACCCTAGTAGTTGGCATACCCGGAATCATTAACCATTCAGTCGACGTTTCCAGCCCACCCACATGCCCACCCGGGGGCTCATGCCTGTGGACGAGAAAAGTCGTATTGTGTACGTACGTGAGGCGAGGCGAGGCGAGGGTCGCGCCGCCTAGTGGAGTTTCCGGAAGCACTGCTGCACGGCGTTGGCCAGGTCGCAGCCGTCGTTGAGGTCCGTTCGCTCCATCACTGCAACAGGGCCGCGCCAGGCAACACATTCAGTCAGTATTTCACTCGCATGTTCGGTGTGGAGAAACGCGGCCTATTCTAATACACCCTTGAATTTCTACACAGAGCAATTTACTTTCGAAATAGAAAAACCAATAAACACAAAATTATTAATATTTACCGTGCCGGTCTTGGATATTTATTAAAGAGTGATGCATATGAGGTTTTGATTTAATGAACCTGTTGTTAATCATATATATATATATATATATATATATATATATATATATATATATATATGTGTATATATATATATATATATATATATATATATATATATATATATATATATATATATATAATTAGACCCAGTAGTAGATATTCTTTCCTTGTTCAAACTAATACTTACAAGGGTGTATAAATATTACAATTCTGTTGGGAATTATCTAAAATTGAGATATTAAGGTAATTCTGTTTGAAACAAATAATTTTTATTAGGAATAAATCTTTATCTCTGACATTATATCAGTTGTCGCTTGTTGGCAGATGCATCGATATTTCACGGAGTGAGAATATAAACATATAAATATAAATTAATTAAACAACACTCTCAGTCACCACTTCATTCTAAGGCTCGATATGGAGAAACGCTGCCAAATATAACATAAACATTATCGTTAGTTTGTGAATGATTTCGAGAATATGTGCTAATCAAACATATTTAAGTCATCAACGTAGCGACATATACAGCTAGACTTTTGAGGACAATTTTGGTAAAGTTTACCTATCGTCCCTTTTCCGTAAAACTCTTGCAAATCAAAAAATATATGTGTTGTTCAAAGTATCGTAATTTAATTTTCTCAAGACTTCAATTCTTTGTGACTCATCGAGGATCAGAAATATCGTCTTGCAAATAATATATGAAAAAATGACTTATTTCTTTAATTTTTAATTTATAAAATGGAAATTTTTAAACTTTAAAATTTTGGATTATTTTGGAAAGAATTAATCTTTTGAGTTGCAACACTGTTCTACGAACTTTCCTAGTAACTTGGATGCATGAGTAGTAGGGAAACTCAACTCGAAATACAGGGTTTTTAAAATTGTAAAATACAAATACAAAAAACAAAATTCATCTCATGAATTTTCTCTTCCACGGTTGACCTAATGAGTTTGTAGTTGCAACATTAATCTACAAAAGAACATGCCGATCTCTGTGATGAAATAATTAAGGATGAATCTGCCATCTAGCGGCAAATGATATAGTTTCAGAGACACACACTACATCAATTTAAAAAAAGTAATTTCTTTACCATTTCACCTTGAAATTCCGATTTTTGCTTTTCTTGAGTTACAACAGTTTTTTTTTTTCAGAATCGATGTTGTTGTGTTGTTCGTATCACAACTTATTTCTTTATTGTTTTTCGTTTAACGGTAGTTAAATCACTGTATTAGAATAACAATCACTTTCATGCAGTATGCTAATTACAATAACATTAGCTTACATTGTTATGACAATAATTGATACAGGAAGCAACATGTATTTAAAATTTCACAATTCCTTCTCCTAACGTATTGTCATTCCGTTTTTGGTCGAGACAAACAAGATGATTTACATTACGCGCGTCCCGCGCCTAACCGTCCGTAACCAGCGCCAAACGGAATGCTAGCATTCATTGATTCACAGAGGGCGCTGCTTTGACCACAAAAAGAATGGCTTCAATTTGCTTCGAAGATGGAGGCGCTTCAGCTACTCTATGTAGTATATTCTAGCTCGTTGGCGAGTACGATCGCGACTACAGTGCAAAGTACGGGCCCAAATAGCAGGGGGTCTGGTTCTGCGATTCTAACAAATATTAATTTCTTTACACTTTCTCTGATACTTTTCGATATTTCATAGAATAAAAGATTAGAAACATCTTCCTCAAGAACGATTATTTCCGCTTCGATAGTTGATATAATTAATTTAGGTTATCTAACAGTCTTAATTTCATTATATCTAATAATAAAGGCAGATTGCTCCATTATTGATTACAATCCCTTTACCATCACCTGGCACAAACTGTCTTGCCACCTTTTGCAATAACGCTCAGACGAGAGCTTTGCCGACAACGCATTTCAATAAATAGCCGTTAGAATTAAGGGGTTGATAGCATCGTCTTCTCTTGTACCACTTTGTTTAATACTTCAGTTAATGAGACTTGAATGCGATTATGCATTGCTAAAGTATTGTGTGTGGGTGCGTGTGTTGAAAGAAAATGAATATTGTGGATATTTTTTAAAGAAGGGTCCCTGATCAAAGTGATTGAAGATTAATTTTATGAAGGGTGCCTGGATTTTATGAAGGGGGCCATCGATGAGAACCCCTGTCGGGAGTTTGCTTTGTCCCCACAAATTTCATATAGATTAACCGGGAATCGAACCCAGACGTCAGAAAAGGGAATTTTATGGGCAAATATTTTGTATTATGTGGGTAATAATGTTACGAATGTATTAATACTTAAATGATAACGCTGTCTTTCATAAAATATATGGTATTCAAGCGTTGCGTTATGAAGCTGCAACTTTCTGACAATCTTGGTGTGTAAAGGACTGTCTCCCTCTTTGTCTCCCTCATTACACACACACACACACACATATTTATATATATATATATATATATATATATATATATATATATATATATATATATATATATATAGTCAGTTTTGACAGTGAAAACAGTTTTTGTTGCTATTTATTTTTTTGCAATGTAATGAGAGAATATTTAAATTTATTGTTCTCGAGCAGTGTGTGCTAATGTTTAGAAAACCATTTTATATGGTTTTGATCAGCAGCGTCTTTGATCCTGCAGGTCCCTGTTATCATTATTGTTCCAAACACAGCCGCACCTCCCTTCGCGGGGTTTCCCGAGGCGGCGCGCGGTCGTGTCACGTGATGGCTCCGCGCGGCGTCGCGTCGCGCCTACGCGCCCGCGCGGAATCCCGACGAGGCTCTTCCGGCAGACGCGGCGCGCTTCCGGTCCACCTGCACTCGGGGGCCCGCCGCCCCGTGAAGGTAGCCCCGTGAAAACACGCTGATTTCAGGTTTAACGAACGATATCGATTGACAGTTTGACCATGTTTGACT
This sequence comes from Gryllus longicercus, assembly GCA_038098605.1. Lineage (NCBI taxonomy): Eukaryota > Metazoa > Arthropoda > Insecta > Orthoptera > Gryllidae > Gryllus > Gryllus longicercus. The sequence continues at coordinate 1,566,876 of JAZDUA010000257.1, read as the reverse complement.
AAAAAGATTTTCGTTTGACCGCTCTCCAAAACAAATAAACAAACAAACACAACAGAGAAACTTTTTTGCCTACAAATGCATAAAAAAGGTGAATTCTGTGCATTGTTGTCCACAATTTGAAGTAAGTCATTTTTTAAATTAAACAATAAGTGTCAAAGCATTGTTTCATTTTTGTTTTTGTGAAAAAATGTATTTCATGGATGAAAACCACGTAAGCATGCATGCAGTTAAAAGACGTATCTCTTCGTAGCGCTTTAGCATTCATGCCAGCGGTATCGACAAAAAATTCTGATTTGACCCATGAAAAAACACTCACTTCGTGCACTTAATATGAAAATAACTATTTTGACCAGACCGCAATAGTTAAATTTAAAAAATGTAAAAACAACAACAATGAATTGAAACGCGAAAAAGAACAAATAAACGTCTGGCCATGTTTTTACCATCAATCAGTTATCTATGGTTTTAAAAAAATAGAAAAGTTATAAATAAAAATATTTTTTACTGGCTAAATTCATTCATTTGCTAAAGTAAACAACAAAAACTACAAACGATCGAAACCGGCTTTGATTAACCGTAAATTATATATTTAAAAAATCCACATTATTTGCCGTAGTAATTAATGAAATACGCGAAAATTAAAACTTCGTTTTACATTTAAATAATCCTAATTCGGCAATCCACCAATTCCAAGAAACTATATTTGACCGTTGCAAAAAAACACTCACTGTATTGTATATCACTAAAATATCTATATTGTATTACACTAAAATTTGAGGATTAAATGCAAATGTAAATAAAAAACATCCAATTTTCGAACTGTAGTTCGATTTGGTAGGAGTCGGTGGGGTAAGCTGTTTCCAACACCGCGTGTGAAGCTCTGGGCTACAGAGTGGCACTACGAATTCGGAGATCGGAACACGAAATGTATTTCACAGGTTTCGTTGAGTTTTCGATTTGCTAGATGTGGTAGGAGTAGAGCTGGTGGTGTGGTTGCCATTTTGTTAGAGATACTAATAAACAAATCTGTAGTTCGTTTCCCGATGCTAACCTCTATGTTGGCACTGTCATTCAACTACCTATAGTGAAAGTGGAGAGAGATTCTAAAGCTCAAGAAAATGTGCGCACATTATATTTCTCTTCCGTACGTTAACCATATATAACGTACGGAATTACAGTACAAGACCATTCGTAACAAAATTCATGTTTTCAAGAAAATAAACCAGAAAAAAATTTCTGTACCATGATATAACATTACACAAAATATTTTTTTTTCGCGGTTCTAAGTTCCTTAAAATTGCGTATTGTCATTTGACAATTCCTGTTTTGTTTACTTTCACACTCTTGTTGACCTGTGTTAACTGAGATAATACTTTCTTGATAGTGAAAGAGATCCCAGAAGGATTTTTATCTCTAATACATATCTAGATAAATTGGAAATTTGCAGTCATGTTGGCCGTATCATCTCATTAAGAATGGTATATACCTCATTATCTGGGCTGATCTGTTATCTCAAGAAGTGCGGATACGAAGCTGACTCACGGCGTGAAAGTGAGGTTCTTTTTAATGATCTTTACTGATCAGGTGTCGCATCTGTCAAACCATTTGTTTTATCTGTTCAGGTGTTATCGAATAGATAGTGAATGCTGATTTAAAGATGATATGTTCTTTTCATCCTCGGTGTTTACATCAGATGAGAATATAATTTTTCATTCCATAAGAATAAATGAGAATTTAATATTTTAACATGGAAACATATTTTAAAATAAACTACGTTATTTTTACTTTTTAAAATATTTTGAGGTGAGTAGTGTTTTCGTAACGAATCTGAAAGATCGTTTTTTAAAATAATTTTTAAGTTGAAACAGCTGTTCTTTTTATTGTGGTTTAAACTATTAAATTATTTCTGTTTGAGATTAATTTTGTTTCAGTTTTCAAGAGTTCTACTACTTTTTTTCCTGTCTGCTCTACATTCTGCTTAACTATGTACTTACATCGCGTATTACCCTCCATCTTATTCGTATTCCTCTGACGTGTTAATTCCTTATGACGGTGATAGTCCCGCCAACCTGTCGTGAGAAATATCTACGGAAATCCACATTAATTTCGCTGGCCCACTTACTTCTGTACTAAAAATGCTTGCCTCCTGTGAGGATTGAACTCACGACCCCTGGTTTACGAGACCAGTGCTCTGCCACTGAGCTAAAGAGGCACTTGTTAGTAATAGAGTATTTAATATACATAAGTCATTATATGCAATACGATTGATATTAAAATGAGAAGATTTTCAGTATTGTATGCGAAAATAATACAATCAATTAATGGAAAATAATTGCACCAAAGTATGATCATACTTGGCGAAACATGAAGTGATACAACGTCGGTTCACGTGATCAGAACTTAAACTTAAATGTTCTCCTTTAGCGATCTATTTGACACATCTGTTTAACAAGACATCAAGGACCCGGAGTCAATTACGCAACGGAATGACTGTATCATATACTCGTTATATATTTAAATGGAAATGAATTGAATGGTTTACGGCGAACAATAGCTATGCGGTTCAATTTCTTCAACAATGGACTTTTTTCTGTGAACGTGAAAACAAGTTACAGCCTTTGAAATGTATCATCTATTGATCGCTAAGAAGTACGTACTTAACTCATTAAAATATTGAAAATAATTTGAAAGTTATCAAGTTTAGTGTAACGGGACTCGTCCTTAATCCACTATCTCCATGATACCATACAGTTGTGTTTACACAAAAAAATAACTAAAAAATTGATTGCTGTGCAATGTTGGTTGATATTATGCATCGCTTTGAAAAAATTGCTCTCTCAGTGTCACTGTCTCCTGACTTGTGCCACAACAACGATACTGATGATGGCAAAGCCGTTGAAAGCCGCCTCTCTAAAGGCATATATTAAGTTGACGGAAATTACTTCTTTTATTTCTTCAAATGTGAAATATAATTATGTACTATAAAATGATCTCAGAGTTTTTTTTTTGAGTGACTATAAAAAACGGAACAATGGTTTAGCACTAAAAGTTGCGAGTTCTTGCTACCAGAGAGCCTCAACAATGACTGCGTGCACGAACATGACAACAATGGGCGAGCGACTTGCGCACAAAATTGCGCTGAACAATAAAGGGTTAAATATGAAGACAACTCAAAAAAGTCAGTAAAAATATCGATATTCGCGGTTAAAAGAAAACATTTTAACGACCCATACACTTTAAAGAGGACATTGAACGTGAATCTTAATGTATACATGTCGTTCACGATAAAAAGACATTTGACCTGTTCGTGACTCTCTGGAGGGGTCACGTATAGACCCCTCCCCGATAGGGGGGTTTATTAGAAATTTCACCCTGTACGAGCCAGATCTCACGGGCACGTACAAGCGTCGGAGAGATATGCGTAGGCGAGACGCCAATACTTACATGAAAATTGAGGTAAACAAAGCCAAAAGCGCACCGAACGGCTATTGTCGTTCCTGACCTTGTTCAGTTTCTGAATTACAGATCGGCCATAGACGTCCGAAAGGATAGGGATGGCTACATAGCAGGGAAGTGAGGTGGCATTACATACGGAACACTGTCCTGCAAAGCTGTGGGCCGATAGGGGGAAGGGGAGCAAAACAGGACCATCCCTTCTCTATTGTGACGTCTAAGTCTCCCGGGGTGAGACGAAATTCTAGGAAAGAAATCGACGTAACTCCTTTCACAAATTCCGAAGGCTTCAAAATATCCTTACTGCTGTGCGTAACATCTTCAGCCGGAAGTGTAGGGACGTTCCGATTCCACCAATTCGATTCCGGAATAGATTCTTTTCCTTCGATTCCTATGGAATTGGTATTCGGTTCCTTTGCTTCCGATCCTTGATGGAATCGACTCCAAAAAGCCGGAATCGAACCAAATGAATACCTTCGATTTTAAAAAAATGCATATTCTTGCTCTTTTGTTGTATTTTTCATGTTTTTTGTCGTTTGCCTTTATTATTAATGCAGTTATTACTTTATTATTAATTTTATACAAGTCCATGTCGTGTTTGAATTCTACCTCCCCGCATACCGCGTCGTTCAAACCAAACCTCTTCGTTCAAATTATATTTTTAGCATCTCAATTTAAAACAAAATCTTTACTGTCTGCATCGCGTTGTGTAAAATTGTGTTTCTTTGAATCCATTACAGTTTCGTTGATTAGTTCATATTATTGTTGATGTTTTAATCTATTGTATTTTTCATTTATGTCCTATTAATATAATGTTTCATTGATACATTCTATTACTTTATTTCAAATGTATTATTTCATGAATACTATTTTAATAGTACTTACATAGTTAATTATGGGGTCGGCTAGTAGACCGCCTCCTCGTGGTGACTCCTGGGTAATGCTAAAGGTCCACAAAACTATTGCAGCACTCCTTCCACTTACTTATGCTACATTTCTATAATATTTCCTATTTGGTCTCTCTTGATCCCTTGTTATATCTTCGACCCCGACGCTATTAGGTTTCGAGGGCTAGGGTGTCATTAATTTCCTAATCTACTCTGTTCTTGACTTTTAATTCTTTTTCTTCTCCTCTTCTCTACAATTTATCTGTTTCTTCTCCTTCATTCTCCTGGGGTAGTATCCCTACCCAGCACATGGTATGTGTAAAGACTACAACGGTCCAAGAGGCAATGTGGATCCAGGCGAATATCACAGTGGCTTGAGGAGCGGAAGTAGCAGCCCTCTCTGCAGGGGCTTATACGCAGAGAAGCTGGGATAGAAGCTTTAAGATGGCAGCCCCATTACTATCCTTACCCTGCGCAGCGCTTGCAACGCAGCCAGGGGACATCACTCCGCTAAATTTCGCAAACATTAAAGAAATTATAACACAGGCAGCAGCAGAAGCAATAGGGTCAAGGAAAAATAAATTCTCAAAACGAGGGCTAAGGTTTTGGAATGATAATATCAAACAACTAATTGAAGAAAAAAAAGAAGCGTATTTAAAGACTCTCTCATCTTCTGGGAATATGAATCATAGAATAGAATATAAAAGAAAATCTGCTTTAGTTAAAAGAGAAGTCCGTAAGCTTAAACGAGAAAGTTGGAAAAGATGTGTTAGCGAAATTGAACATGACTTATTTGGAAACCAAAGTAAGACATATAAAATTATAAAATATTTAAATAATCAAGAAAGAGATAAAGTTCAATTAAATATAATTTCAGAAAGTAAATGGTTAAATTACTTTAAATCGCTATGGACCTCTGAAGATGATGAAGAAGAAGAAGAAGAAGAAGAAGAAGAAGAAGAAGAAGAGAGAGGAATTAAAATTGATATATGTAATTCTATTGATCTGATCTCTATGGATGAGTTGAAAGCAGCCATTAACACAACCAAAAATAAAAAGTCACCTGGTACTGATAATATAAACATGGAATTGATCAGATATGCATCAAATCAATTTACGCAGAGACTTCTTAACTTTATTAATATCTGCTGGTCCACTGGATATGTGCCAGAAGAATGGAATGAAGCCCTAATTTACCCACTATATAAAAAAGGCGACAAATCTGAATGTTCAAATTATAGAGGTATAAGTCTTCTAAATTCCTATTATAAAATCTATGCAAAAATTATCAATCAAAGATTAGTGCCTATTGTTGAAACTCAAATATATGAAACACAACATGGTTTCAGAACAGGTAGATCATGCTCAGACTGTATTTTTGTACTGACACAACTTACTGAAAAGCGAAGGGAATTTAAACTACCGACATACTATGTCTTTATTGACTACGTAAAAGCATTTGAGAGCCTTAAAAGAAGATTATTATGGGAAACACTGAAAAATATTGGATTCCCTTCCCATCTTATTACAGCAATTCAATCATTATACAGAAATAATAAAATCATGATCCGAATGCTAAGAAATGGAACAGAATCAGCATATATAAACCAGGGAGTAAGACAGGGATGCCCGCTCTCGCCAACGCTTTTTAATATATATATATATATGGACGTGATCATTAAAAAATGGTTGATGACTTTAAATGATGTTTTTAAGATTAATAATGTCGAGATCCCAACATTACTTTTTGCCGACGACCAGCTTATCAAAGGAAAATCTGAATATGAAATTCAAATAGCAGTCCACAAGTTAAGTCAGGTTGCTAATGAGTATGGTATGAAAATCTCACCAAGTAAAACAAAAGTGATGGCATTTAAAGGACTTGAACCTTTAAGAGCAAAGATAGTTATATATGACCAAATAATTGAACACGTTAATGAATTTAAATATCTTGGATATCATTTTAATTATATAAAATCAAGGGATATGGAAATAAAGCTGAACAACTTCACATATTTCTGTGGAACGTTACAGCGAACTCTACATCATAATGCGCAAAAGGAAACTCTTCTCAGATTTTACAAAGTTATTGCTTTGCCATTACTACTATATGGAAGAGAGAGCTGGACATTAACATCAGATCAGCTGCGCCGAATTGAATCTGCAGAAATGAGATTTCTTCGTTTTGTGGCAGGATATTCACTATTAGACCACAAAAAAAGTGTAGATATCAGAGAAGAACTAAATGTTGAGCCGGTTATAGATACCATAAAGAAATATCGAGAAAACTGGAAAGGTCATGTCCTGAGAATGCCAGAACATAGAATAAGTAAAACTATTCTTCAATATGTACCTAAAGGAAAAAGAAGTGTAGGACGTCCCTTGAAGAGATGGCATGAACAATTCTGAGACGGAACATACCAAGAGGTCTAATCCTTGCTGTCGATGATGATGATGATAGTTAATTATTATTGTTAATGAAATTTAATTAACACCTGGTTGCGTTTTAGTAAATAGTAATTGTTTGATTCCCGTATCGATACTTTTGTTGAACGGTGTTCTCATTTTATTCGATTCCTTTGGAAATCGATTCTTTTCATTCGATTCGATTCTCGAATCGACTCCAACTTTTCGATTCTGGGATCGATTCCAGAATCGATTCTTCTAAAGGAATCGAACGTGCCTACGGAAGTGCTAATAGACACCCGATTTCAAGACCAACCTTTTCGTCATTTTTCAAACTTCTCTCTCTTTTATAATGTACCCAAATAAACTAATGTTGGAAAGTAAACAAAAACATACAATTTTACATAAAGCATTCATACATATATCATTAAATATAAACAATTGTAATAGCATAGCATGTTTGGAAGAAATACGACATTAAAAAAATATCATGGTACGGACTGTGAAAAAAAGAATACGTTGGAAGAATATTATTAAAATTTGTTAAATATTTCATTTGAATTAATGAAATTCTTGGTACTCAAATATGTAAAGCACATTCAAACACAAATTTTAAAAAATTGTTTTGCTAAGAAATTCTGTAATTAGTAATGGAATAATATGTAAAATAATATAAACTCGAATGTTTATTTTTGTCTCCGATTCTTAATTAATATATAATATATGTGCTACTACGGCACTTAACAACCCCAATGACACCTGCGAGTTTGCAAGACGATTATATTGTTGTTTGTTTTCTCAATTACAGGTAAACTTTGGTTTAATCATAGAGTCCCTTGATATTCAATTACTGTTACGGTGTCATCCAAAAAGGAACTCAAACGTCACAACTGTAGGTGTCATCCGTGCTCCCGCCTGGATGACACCATAACAGCTAATATACGTCAACAGACTCTATACTTAAATCGAAGAACACAAGTAGTCACAGTAACCACTTTCGCTGCAAGGACAAACGCAAGTTTTCGATCATTGCTCCTACCCCTGTGTATTACATGCAGCTGAATTTCATTCAACCTGATGCCGTGTTACGTGTTTCTATTCACTCACCTAACGCTCCTTTAGGGTACTAGCGAACTCCAGAGCATAGATGCATATTTCGCATTGTGCATCCACGGAAACGTGAGGTACATTTAAATGATTTACGTCATTTAATGATGTACGTCATTTAATGATTTACGTCATTTAATGATTTAGGTCATTTAATGCTATACGCCTAACGTAATTTATACAGAGAACCGAAGATATAACTTCGTTCTTTTGACGACTAAGTATATCCCTTCTTTCAGGGACTCGACAAAATGGTAATTTATGCAAGGGACTCCAAAAATATTACCTAGCACTATCAAGATCGGGCGCGTTTAGGGTACTGCTCCAACATTCGCCTGATGTTGATCGGAAAAAACACGGAAACTACCAATCTAAGCAGCCGTCCGGTAGAATTCTCTTTCAGGCAACGGGGGATTCAGATCTAGCTATGTAGATAGAATGTAAGATCCTGCGACCGACTGGACACTGACCCTAGGACTTCTCCGTCTGCAGTGACATCAGTTGAGTCTCTAAGCCGGTCGGATAGAAGCGCTGGCCTACTTTGTAAAGGGATTGTATTATACGCGCACGTTTTGTTGAGCCCCGGCATACCAACCCCCACTCCTTTACTAACATTAGTTGAATTCAGAATAAATGATAGCCGCACGTTTTGTTGAAAAAAACTGAGAACCAGAAATGTGTGCTCCCGTCTAATAGAGAATAGTTTGCATCGAAAAACGAGCTACATATTTCGTATAATATTCCTGTCAATAAAATAATCAAACCCCCCACTCCCTCCCACATCTAGCGAAATGAAGTCGTGCGGGGATAATACCCGGTTCTTGGAGCTGCCCGCGGAGGCAGCCAGCAGCTTGTTTGAGCAAAGCGTCAGCCGCCATTTAACGCAGTCGTCGTAACGCGAGAGGCAAAGCCTAACTAAGCTCTGGACCGTCAGGGCGACCTCTGGCTTCCTCTGCCGCCGGTGAAAGTCACTCTCAGGGATGCCACACTAGGCGAGAAAAAAACCCTCAGAACGCGGGACGAAGATACAATTAGTTGTGTTCCGCAAAATTTCAGGATGAGAATGAAGCATTCCGATAGATATGGCGGCCATGTTTGTTTTGCATTCTAATCTTGTCTAATTGCAAATGAAGAAAGTCAAGTCGGGTTTGATGATTAGAGTTCTAGGGACAATTTTACATTTTCCTACATTTTAGACTTTGTCTATTTCTATTTTTATTGCAGAATGTAAAGCAATTATTAAACCAGTAGAACACATTATTCATGTTGCTTATGGAAGGTAAGCATTTTCTTCTGATCGATGGTTTTGATCCCTTTTATTGTGTTTTAAGTAGAACAATAATTTAGTTTTTCGTAAAAAAAATATTATTTAAATAAAACGTAATATATAAATTGTTGAATTAAATCTAACATTTTTTACGATGATATTTTGCCTGTGAATGTTGTTAATACTGGTATAATGTAAATATGTTTTGTTAGCTTTACACTTTTGTAATTAAGTTTTTGTGCTTTTGAGTAACTGTATTCGTATTACTTTGATGTAGTGTTCAATATTTCCAATTTTGCATCCTGGCGTATAACTGAGGTGAAAAACAAATAAATAATTATTTTATATTATTATTACATTCCGCAAAATGTACGTCATTCGTCGGCTTTTGGGCGAAATTTAGGCTGGTTATCCTCTGATCACGTCCACCCCGAGAAGAAGTTTTACCCTTCAGTAGCGGAGGCGGGTCGTTTAATTATGTTCAATGATTTTGTAATCCTGGAGCGTTAAATGCTGTGTTCATTAGTCCCGTAAGTGTAATGCATGTTTTCGTATCGCGGGAAGTGGCAGTGTTCTCCCTCGTTGGATAGTGAGATCCGGCGCAAATTTCATGTCGGCTTGCAAGGGGTTTCCCCATCCAGGTATCTCCCACCCCAGCCGGGTCAAGCATTAAACTCCCGACCGGTCTCCCGGCATGTGTGGTAGTGGAGTGCATGTTAGTGCAAGTGTGTGGTTAAGGATAAGACAAGGAAGAGGAAGGAAAGATAGCGCGCGGTCCGTTTGTTAGTGTACTGCTCTGGCATTCGCCTGGTATTGATCGCAGAAACAACGGAAAACTACCGATCAGAAGCGCCGGCCGGTAGATTTCTCCTCCACACATCGACTGATCTCGACTGATCATGCCAGTATCGAAAATCCTGCTTCGGCATTCGAAACCAGGACCCTCCGGTCAGAAGCACTACTGTGACGTCAGTTGATGCCCTGAGCCACCTCTCACGGTGCTCTGTAGGATCTGGAGCGTAAAAGGTGCCTCAGGGTTACGTCACTCACAGGAAGGTCCTGGGGTTTGACTCCCGATGCTGGCGGATTTACGACTCTAGTTGCACGGTTAGATCGAAATCTGGAGGAAAATTCTAGCGGCCGGCTGCCCATATCGAAGTTAAAACATTCTTTCGTCGGAAATTCGATACATTCACTTTCACTGCCAGCCTAAACCATGAGCCTCTTTAGCTCAGTGGCAGAGCACTGGTCTTGTAAACCAGGGGTCGTGAGTTCAATCCTCACAGGAGGCAACAAATTTTGAATAGGTTTCAAAAGCTCATAATTTGAAAGTAATTGATGGGAAGAGATTTTAGAAACTCTCTAACACAAACATTTCGAAAATAAATGTAATTCAAGTGGTTATTCATCAAAATATCCGCTACATTATTTTGGTCTTATGAATATTTTGGCTTGACTCGTTTGGATTTATCTGAATGTTCTATTTTTTAACCCAATTGTAAAATTAAAGGTGATGTTGCAGGACTTCTATCGCAATACATGTCACAGTTTAGGGAATAACAAGTATACAAGTCAATTCTCGACGTTTAATAACCTTCAGAGAGAGTTTTGACAACTTCACTTCTTCTCTGAAAAGGAAGAGCAGAAGTCTTCTCGGCGATCTCCGTGAAAACGAGTTAAGTGCTCACTCTGCACTGTCCCCGCCTATCCATCACCAGCTCGACAGCCCTGATTGCTACTGTCGCCTAGTCTCAATTTATGATTCCCGCCTCCTGAACTGCGAGGAGACGTTGAGGGTTAACAAGGCGACCTAGATGCCATTCCTAGCGCTCCGATGGAGACCGCAAGGCCAAGCTGCTCAACACAGCCACTCAACGGCTAGCATTTCGCACAGAACGGTTTGTGGCAGTCGATGGTTTTGAATCACTTTTGACGGTAGGGGTTCTTGAACTGCTTGGAAATTAGTTTCGCCGTAACAGTTATGCGAATTGTTATATCTTTCGTCGTTCTTGGCAAAGAATAGCAAACATTTGATTGTTAGTATAATAATAATATTTATCTCACAAGTTGTTTAAAGAGTGCATTGTATGCGAGTAAGTTGGTTATTCGGTGCACGTATGAGACGTGCGGTAGTATAATTTCTAACGAACCCATATTGGTATTTTGTGTAATATACAACAGGTGACTTTTCGCAGTCGACGTTGAAAGGGTTTGACTTCTAAACGTGAATGCTAATTGTATGCCTGTCTGATTAATGACATAATTGAAATTTGAATAAGCTTCATTATCGGATATATTCTTTTATGTATGGCAGGAAACTTAGTTGTATTTGGCACAGCCGTTTATACCTGTCTAAAAACTCAAGTAAACAGCATATAAAGGCGATCAGGTAAAATAAAAAAGTAGTAATTGTCGTGAATTTAATTTCACTGCTAAAATAACTTTCGTTTCCAGAAATAACTCTATTTGTTTACTCCAGTTACGTTTGTTTATTGAACTAGGGGCTACAGAACTTTTACAAACATTTAAAATTTTGGAATGTTGCTAACCTCACTTTGTTGGGACTTTATTGGGACGCAGATTATACTTCTCCATATGCCACATACTACAGTTCTTACAGGGTTTTTTTATAAAGACAAATCAAATTGCAAAAGTGTAGAAACATTTGAATTCAGTAGTTTTGAATTTCGGTAGTAGCATGTATTTGCAATCCTCGTAAAAAACATTTAAAGAAGAGAATGGAAGGAGAAGAACGAAAAGGGGAGCGGAAGGAAAGAAGCAGATGAAAAACAAAGGTAACAACCAAAAGAAGGAAAACAAGAAGGTAAAGATGACCAGGAAGAGCAATATGGGGAAGAAAAAAATGCAAAGTCAGACCTAGAGAAAGAATCGGAGAAAAAGGAGAAGAAATGGAGAAGAAAAAGAAAAGGGGGAATGAAAAAGTGAAAACGATGAAAAAGCACAGAATGGAGAAAATAAACTAGCAAAAGAAGAACTAACGAAATCGGACAGGAAAGACGAGAAGGGACGTTGAGCACGAAGGGAAAGCGTATGGAGACCAGGAAAGGGAATAAGACTAAAATAAGGCACAAAGGAAGGTGAAGACACCAGAAAACTTCGTGATCATTTGTTATATATTTTTACGTTTCAATAAACCAATGCAAAGTATTCTGCTGCCTTAGGACGCTTGCTTCTAAAAATGTTAATCCGTTTCATAGTCTTCAGGAGCAAGCGTTCTTAGGAGGCATAGTACTTAACATTAGCTTTATTCGAATTTTTATTTGTCAAACGGAAAGCAGTGAATTACAGGAAGGGAAAGAAGAAGAAGAAGAAGAAGAAGAAGAAGAAGAAGAAGAAGAAGAAGAAGAAGAAGAAGGAGAAGAAGAAGAAGAAGAAGAAGAAGAAGAAGAAGAAGAAGAAGAAGAAGAAGAAGAAGAAGAAGAAGAAGAAGAAGAAGAAGAAGAAGAAGAAGAAGAAGAGGAAGGAGAAAGCTTCGGTACATACGGCCCAAGGGAAGCCCAAACTGCCTGTCCCCGGGCGTCCTCTTTTTCCCTTGACATTTCTGTCGTAACTCTGCGTGTTTGTTTTGCGTTCGATGACTCGCCGCTACGCCGCGCCGCAGTGCGTTGCGTAACAAACGAACGCCGCTAGCTGCAGGCGGCTTTGCGCGGCTCCTGACGACGCGTTGCGATGGGGCCGTGCCTGCGAGCACGTTCGCAGAGCCGTGCACCTCGGTGATTCGAGCTGTTTGTGCGACTCGTGGTTAACCGAATCTTCAAGCCGTCCGTAGACAACCGGTTTTACCCGTCCGTCTTAACGCCGCTACCTTACAACCAAAACTTTACAACTTACGACAAGACACACACACACACACACACACACACACACATATATATATATATATATATATATATATATATATATATATATATGTGTGTGTGTGTGTGTGTGTGTGTGTGTGTGTATGTGTGTGTTATGTGACTTCATATGTACAGTATGTTATATGATAAATAACTTTAAATATGTATGTTTCATGGCAAGGCTTGTACCACTGGTTGTAAACTTGACCAGTTTTACCCGTCCGCCATCACTTATAAGTTGGGAAAGGATTTTTATGCTCTACAAAATCTAGAAATATGCCTTTAAAAATAAGTATTTATAATCTAAAACTTCTAAAATATGCACATTAATATGCAATAAAAATTAGCAAAAGTTTATTTTCTGTATAAACCTTCCTTGATAAAATTCAGGAGAAGCATGTTTGGAATGTAAAGATATTTGTGTGCAAACATAATATAATCTACCTTACTTCGCGGGGGAAATTACTGAAGTAAATATTCACCTTAGTGAAGTACTATTATAGGTTTTGTTGCATTAATTCTGCCTGGTTTAAAAAAATATGATATGAAGAAATAATCCTACATTTGCACGATTACGCTATCTATTTGGGCAAAAATCACCTCAAACTGTGACAAGCTCTTTCTAATCAATGAATGCTCGTTCTCAAATAAATAGAGTCTATGAAAAAATAAGAGATATAAGTCTCTATTTTAACGAAATATGCAAAATAAGCCCCTAAAATTACACGAATATGCACAAACTGGCAAAATCGGCCAAAAACCAATCTCATAAATATGTACCAACATATTATTTACCTACAGTAACACCAAATTCTAACCAAAAAACGGACAAAAATATATAAAATCTTAGAAATCGCTCCCTAGTTAGTAAGTAGTAAAGACGCCTTCTGCACCGCAGGCGGCTCCACACATTCGGTATTCGGCGGGAAGCGAGCAACCGCTCGCCGAATCCCGAGTACTGTGAATGAGTTACTTGCTATTTTCCGAGCGCCTAAGATTCGGTGCTCGCCCTACCCACAGCATGTCGGTCTTTAGGACCCATCAAAGGGAGCGAACATTCGCCGAACAGAGCAGCTGATCGAGATTGGGCGAGCAGTACCTCACTGCTCGGCGAATGCCGAATGTGTGGAGCCGCCTTTACCCACGGCGTGACGATCTTTAGGACACATCAAAGGGAACGAACATTCGCCGAACACATCAGCTGATCGGGATTGGGCGAGCAGTAGCTCGCTGCTCGGCGAATGCCGAATATGCAGAGCCGCCGTGTAACGAAAGCTGAGGCCCCATTCAAAGAAATAAATGCCTGTCTAACCTGGTTAACTGGTGGTGGAATTGGGGAGGGGGAAGAACAATTCTGCGCCGCGCAGTTAGTACATAGTGTGCGCAGACCGCGGCGGTGGGGCGTATTTTTAGCCGCAGACACGCGGGCCGGCGGGGGGGACGGGGGTTCCAGGAGTGGTCATTGGAAGCCCTTCTGAGAAGCGGCGGCGGTGGAGGCGGTAGCCGGACTGCCTGGGGGCCTTTCTCCTGGCACGCCCATCTCCCCTCTCCTTTCCCTCTCCCCCTTTTGTCTCTTGCCAGCTGGGATGGCTCATTGGAAGAATTGACACTGCTTCTGCAGCGACTCTGGCAGAGATGCCTTTCGAGGATTCGTGAACCCCACGGTGCCGGATTTTAGACTCTTGGTAGATCGAATTCAGCCGCTGTCTGGAGGATGATAAGAGGTGGAAACATTCAAAAAGCGGCACGTCCACTTCACTCTCCCCCCCCCCCCCCACACACACACAAAAAAGTTTTCTACACTGTCTTTAACTCAACCAATATATTATTACTTAATGTTGTCAAAACATCTCACTGTTTTCCCGGAATTAAACATCTTGGTAAAAGTAATTGAAGAACTCAATGTTTGCCAAATGCGCATGCCACCTTCTGAATGTTTTGCTCGTCACTTAGTGGCCGCCTACTCTAATCCGTTGGTTTTCCTTTGGTTTTTGCGATCACTACCAGGCGAATGCCGGAACAAACGGGCCACGGACCGCGCGCGACCTTTCCTTCCCCATCCTTACCACCGCCTCTCCCCTCACACACACACCCACACACACACACACTTACATGCTCTACACTGTCTCTCGTAGGGAGGCCTGTCGCGAGCTTATTGCTCGTTCGGGCTGTGGGACAACCCTTGCCAATCTGTAGTTTTTGCGTCGGACGTGACGTTGCAGTGGTTTAGGAACACAGCCATCTCCTGCGATAAAAACCTGTACTACAGTTATGGGTATAAAGGCCTTGGTTGACGCGGCCAGAAAAGAAAAATAATCAATCAATCCGCTTCTCTGTTTCTGGCTGCAATTCTAACTTTCCCTTTCCTTATCAACCCTGCAATATTTAATAATTGTTATAAATTATTTGAAAAAACATAGAGCGGTCCGGACGTGGAAAATCGTCAATTTTTGTGAACTCGCCGTAGAAATTGATCTTACTGGGTACTAAAAAAAGAAAATTCTACTATTTATTGAGTTATTTAGCATCAACTATTTCAAGTGAGATGGTTTTTACTTGTATATTTGCAAGCAGGAGAGTAATAAGAAATGGGGATAGATGGATGGGAAGAATATTTAAAATATTGACATAAGTATCAATTACATACTACAGTAAAACCATAATTAGGATAGACCATCGAAATTTTCACAAAATCATTACAAATGAATTAAGAATAGCGTAAGAAGGGATGGTAACACTTGTAACAGTTCTCCTACAGTTCTCCATTTTACATAATGTGTGTATAAATTATCAAATTGGACAATGTATTCTCAATATCGAAATTGACCGTATTCCAACATTAATTACATTTAGAAATGTAAACAAAATAAATAAAAAATCCCATGCAGGAGTAGTGAACATGCCTCTCCACGACATAGAATCGAACAATTTGGCACTTTGGTCATGTAACGCGCGTGATCTCAGGAAGATGGCCAAAGAAGATAATTCACTGGAGACCGGACCAAAGAAGGAAAAGAGGCAGACGAAGGAAACATTGACAAAACAAAAGTAAAGCAGCAGAACCAAGAAAAAACCTCCTGTGAATACCACTGAAAATTCCCACAGAAAGCATGTAACAGTTGAGTGTTCTACAGTTCTCAATTTTATATAATATGTGTTTATAAATTATCAACGTGGACATTGCATTCTCAATGTTGAAATTGTTCTTATTCGAACTGTCATTTAGAAATGTAACAAAAATAAACAAAAAAATAATTTTAAAGCTTTTAGGGTGGTATGGTTGTGCAAGACCTTATTCAAACACTCCACCATTTATTTCATTAACAGATTTACAATAGCTACGTTCAAACGTGAACGATGCATTTAAAAAAAAAATATTTGTAAATAGTTAAAGAAAAGTGTGAATAGTTGACCTATAGCAACAATGTTTAGGAAAAATTTCGTCCCTCGAGATATTTCATTTAAATATTTTAGCAAAATCTAATATATGTGTTTGACTTTGGCATAGTTCTTTCTAGGATTAGTAAAGATTGTTAAAATTGAAAGTAAATAATTATCATTAAGTAGTTTGTGTTTGTGTGTAGGACTTGATTGAAGTTAGGTGATGCTACTGTTGTGAGTCATGCTCCATTGAAGTGGCCTTATTTCGACCACCAAATAGAAACAATGATGAAAATAGCATTCCACAGAGCAAACCTCACAGGCAAAGAACAAGAACTTCCGGTTGCTATACATTTTGCAGCAGTTTTTGTGAATTACTCCCCAGAGCGGGGTGAGTTCTATTATAATTAATACCATCTGATTCCTACAAAAAGTAATAAGTAATAAATAAAAGAAGCGAGTACTTCCACTGTATATATTACACAATGAAATAACCAAATATTCCCGATTAAGTTTTATAAAAGAGCCTTCAATTATTTACCCTTATTTAAATTAAAAAAAATTGGATAGCCAGAGCATGTTGTTCTGCATCTGCGAGGTTTTTTGATTTTCAAACGTCACACCCGGCTCCTAGTTTACAAGACCAGTGCTCTGCCACTGAGATAAATAGACAGTTGGACAGCTCATTTCAATATCTCTCATTTCGTACTGTATTTTTGTACAATCTGTGCCTCGTTTCGTGTTGTATTAGAGCTGTTCTAAAAGAGAAGGCATTCCTCCCGTGACGATTAGACTCACGACCCCTGGTTCACGAGAACAGAGTTCGCCCAAGAGCTAAAGAGGCGGGTAGTATTCTCACTGCAATCTGTCCGTCGTTTAGTGTTGTTTAAAACTGCTTTAGCAGTCCCAAAAGTAAGGGTATGCCTCCTGTGAGGATTGAACTCACCGGTTTACGAGACCAGTGCTCTGCCACTGAGCTAAAGAAGCGGGTGTTCTCGTGGGTGCAATCTGTCCGTCGTTTATTGCTGTATTTGAGTTGTTCTAAAACGATTGTATGCCTCCCGTGAGGATTGAACTCACACCCCTGGTTTACAAGACCAGTGCTCAGCCACTGAGCTAAAGAGACGGGTGTTCTGCTCGGTGCAATCTGTTCGTCGTTTATTGCTGTAATTGAGATGTTCTAAAAGGATTGTACGCCTCCCGTGAGGATTGAACTCGCGACCCCTGGTTTACAAGACCAGTGCTCTGCCACTGAGCTAAACAGGCGAATTATCTGCTTGTTGCAATCTGTCCGTTGTTTATTGCTGTATTTGAGATGTTCCAAAAGGATTGCACGCCTCCTGTGAGGATTGAACTCACGACCCCTAGTTTACAAGACCATTGCTCTGCCACTGAGCTAAAGAGGCGGATTATCTGCTTGTTGCAATCTGTCCGTTGTTTATTGCTGTATTTGAGATGTTCTTAAAAGAAGGGTATGGCACCTGTGAGGATTGAACTCACGACCCCTAGTTTACGAGACCAGCGCTCTGCCACTGAGCTAAATAGGCGGGCTGTCTGATCGTTGCAATCTGTCCGTTCTTTATTGATGTATTTGAGATGTTCCAAAACGATAGCATGCCTCCTGTGAGGATTGAACTCACGACCCCTCGTTTACAAGACCATTGCTCGGCCAGTGAGCTAAAGAGGCGGGTTGTCTCCTTGTTGCAATCTGTCCGTCATTTATTGCTGTATTTGAGATGTTCTAAAAGGATTGTAAGCCTCCTGTGAGGATTGAACACACGACCCCTGGTTTACGAGACCAGTGCTCTGCCACTGAGCTAAAGAGGCGGGTTGTCTGTTTGTTGCAATCTGTCCGTTGTTTATTGCTGTATTTGAGATGTTCTAAAAGGATTGTAAGCATCCTGTGAGGATTGAACTCACGACCCCTGGTTTACGAGACCAGTGCTCCGCCACTGAGCTAAAAAGGCGGGTGTTCAGCTGGGTGCAATCTGTCCGTTGTTTATTGCTGTATTTGAGATGGTCTAAAACGATTGCATGCCTCCTGTGAGAATTAAACTCACGACCCCTGGTTTACGAGACCAGTGCTCTGCCACTGAGCTAAAGAGGCGGGTGGTGTGCTTGTTGCAATCTGTCCGTCGTTTATTGCTGTATTTGAGCTGTACTCAAAGGAGGGTATGCCTCCTGTGAGGATTGAACTCACGACTCCTGGTTTGCAAGACCTGTGCTCTGCCACTGAGCTAAAGAGGCGGGTGGTTTGCTTGTTGCAATCTTTCTCTCGTTTATTGCTGTATTTGAGCTGTTCTAAAAGAAGGGTATGCCTCCTGTGAGGATTGAACTCACGACCCCTGGTTTACGAGACCAGTGCTCTGCCACTGAGCTAAAGAGGCGGGTGGTGTGCTTGTTGCAATCTGTCCGTCGCTTATTGCTGTATTTGAGATGTACTCAAAGGAGGGTATGCCTTCTATGAGGATTGAACTCACGACCCCTGGTTTACGAGACCAATGCTCTGCCACTAAGCAAAAGATGCCAGGGGTCTGCTTGTTGCAATCTGTTCGTTGTTTATAGCTGTATTTGAGTTCTAAAAGGAGGGTATGCCTCCTGTGAGAATTGAACTCACGACCCTTGGCTTACGAGACCAGTGCTCTGCCACTTAGCTAAAGAGGCGGGTGGTCGGCCTGTTGCAATCTGTCCGTCGTTTATTGCTGTATTTGAGGTGTTCTAAAAGGAGGGAATGCCTCCTGTGAGGATTGAACTCACGACCCCTGGTTTACAAGACCAGTGCTCTGCCACTGAGATAAAGAGGCGGGTGGTCTGCTTGTTGCAATCTTTCTCTCGTTTATTGCTGTATTTGAGCTGTTCTAAAAGGAGGGTATGCCTCCTGTGAGGATTGAACTCACGACCCCTGGTTTACAAGACCAGTGCTCTGCCACTGAGCTAAAGAGGCGGGCGGTCTGCTTGTTGCAATCTTTCTCTCGTTTATTGCTGTATTTGAGCTGTTCTAAAAGAAGGGTATGCCTCCTGTGAGGATTGAACTCACGACCCCTGGTTTACGAGACCAGTGCTCTGCCACTGAGCTAAAGAGGCGGGTGGTCTGCTTGTTGCAATCTTTCTCTCGTTTATTGCTGTATTTGAGCTGTTCTAAAAGGAGGGTATGCCTCCTGTGAGGATTGAACTCACGACCCCTGGTTTACGAGACCAGTGCTCTGCCACTGAGCTAAAGAGGCGGGTGGTCTGCTTGTTGCAATCTTTCTCTCGTTTATTGCTGTATTTGAGCTGTTCTAAAAGGAGGGTGTGCCTCCTGTGAGGATTGAACTCACGACCCCTGGTTTACAAGACCAGTGCTCTGCCACTGAGCTAAAGAGGCGGGTGGTCTGCTTGTTGAAATCTTTCTCTCGTGATTTGCTGTATTTGAGCTGTTCTAAAAGGAGGGTATGCCTCCTGTGAGGATTGAACTCACGACCCCTGGTTTACAAGACCAGTGCTCTGCCACTGAGCTAAAGAGGCGGGTGGCCTGCTTGATGCAATCTTTGTCTCGTTTATTGCTGTATTTGAGCTGTTCTAAAAGGGGGGTATGCCTCCTGTGAGGATTGAACTCACGACCCCTGGTTTACGAGACCAGTGCTCTGCCACTGAGCTAAAGAGGCGGGTGGTCTGGTTGTTGCAATCTTTCTCTCGTTTATTGCTGTATTTGAGCTGTTCTAAAAGGAGGGTATGCCTCCTGTGAGGATTGAACTCACGACCCCTGGTTTACAAGACCAGTGCTCTGCCACTGAGCTGAAGAGGCGGGTGGTCTGCTTGAAGCAATCTTTCTCTCGTGTATTGCTGTATTTGAGCTGTTCTAAAAGGAGGGAATGCGTCCTGTGAGGATTGAACTCACGACCCCTGGTTTACAAGACCAGTGCTCTGCCACAGAGCTAAAGAGGCGGGTGGTCTGCTTGTTGCAATCTTTCTCTCGTTTATTGCTGTATTTGAGCTGTTCTAAAAGGAGGGTATGCTTCCTGTGAGGATTGAACTCACGACCCCTGGTTTACAAGACCAGTGCTCTGCCACTGAGCTAAAGAGGCGGGCGGTCTGCTTGTTGCAATCTTTCTCTCGTTTATTGCTGTATTTCAGCTGTTCTAAAAGAAGGGTATGCCTCCTGTGAGGATTGAACTCACGACCCCAGGTTTACGAGACCAGTGCTCTGCCACTGAGCTAAAGAGGCGGGCGGTCCGCTTGTTGCAATCTTTCTCTCGTTTATTGCTGTATTTGAGCTGTTCTAAAAGAAGGGTATGCCTCCTGTGAGGATTGAACTCACGACCCCTGGTTTACGAGACCACTGCTCTGCCACTGAGCTAAAGAGGCGGGTGTTCTCGTGGGTGCAATCTGTCCGTCGTTTATTGCTGTATTTGAGATGTTCTAAAAGGATTGTACGCCTCCCGTGAGGATTGAACTCGCGACCCCTGGTTTACAAGACCAGTGCTCTGCCACTGAGCTAAACAGGCGAATTATCTGCTTGTTGCAATCTGTCCGTTGTTTATTGCTGTATTTGAGATGTTCTTAAAAGAAGGGTATGGCACCTGTGAGGATTGAACTCACGACCCCTAGTTTACGAGACCAGCGCACTGCCACTGAGCAAAATAGGCGGGCTGTCTGGTCGTTGCAATCTGTCCGTTCTTTATTGATGTATTTGAGATGTTCCAAAACGATAGCATGCCTCCTGTGAGGATTGAACTCACGACCTCTCGTTTACAAGACCATTGCTCGGCCAGTGAGCTAAAGAGGCGGGTTGGCTCCTTGTTGCAATCTGTCCGTCATTTATTGCTGTATTTGAGATGTTCTAAAAGGATTGTAAGCCTCCTGTGAGGATTGAACTCACGACCCCTGGTTTACGAGACCAGTGCTCTGCCACTGAGCTAAAGAGGCGGGTTGTCTGTTTGTTGCAATCTGTCCGTTGTTTATTGCTGTATTTGAGATGTTCTAAAAGGATTGTAAGCCTCCTGTGAGGATTGAACTCACGACCCCTGGTTTACGAGACCAGTGCTCCACCACTGAGCTAAAAAGGCGGGTGTTCAGCTGGGTGCAATCTGTCCGTTGTTTATTGCTGTATTTGAGATGGACTAAAACGATTGCATGCCTCCTGTGAGAATTAAACTCACGACCCCTGGTTTACGAGACCAGTGCTCTGCCACTGAGCTAAAGAGGCGGGTGGTGTGCTTGTTGCAATCTGTCCGTCGTTTATTGCTGTATTTGAGCTGTACTCAAAGGAGGGTATGCCTCCTGTGAGGATTGAACTCACGACTCCTGGTTTGCAAGACCTGTGCTCTGCCACTGCGCTAAAGAGGCGGTTGGTCAACTTGTCGCAATCTGTTCGTCTATTGCTGGATTTGTGTTCTTAAAGGAGGGTATGCCTCCTGTGAGGATAGAACTCACGACTCCTGGTTTGCAAAACCTGTGCTCTGCCACTGAGCTAAACAGGCGGGTGGTCTGCTTGTTGCAATCTTTCTCTCGTTTATTGCTGTATTTGAGCTGTTCTAAAAGAAGGGTATGCCTCCTGTGAGGATTGAACTCACGACTCCTGGTTTACGAGACCAGTGCTCTGCCACTGAGCTAAAGAGGCGGGTGGTGTGCTTGTTGCAATCTGTCCGTCGTTTATTGCTGTATTTGAGCTGTACTGAAAGGAGGGTATGCCTTCTATGAGGATTGAACTCACGACCCCTGGTTTACGAGACCAATGCTCTGCCACTGAGCAAAAGATGCCAGTGGTCTGCTTGTTGCAATCTGTTCGTTGTTTATTGCTGTATTTGAGTTCTAAAAGGAGGGTATGCCTCCTGTGAGAATTGAACTCACGACCCCTGGCTTACGAGACCAGTGCTCTGCCACTGAGCTAAAGAGGCGGGTGGTCGGCCTGTTGCAATATGACCGTCGTTTATTGCTGTATTTGAGCTGTTCTAAAAGGAGGGAATGCCTCCTGTGAGGATTGAACTCACAACCCCTGGTTTACAAGACCAGTGCTCTGCCACTGAGCTAAAGAGGCGGGCGGTCTGCTTGTTGCAATCTTTCTCTCGTTTATTGCTGTATTTGAGCTGTTCTGAAAGGAGGGTATGCCTCCTGTGAGGATTGAACTCACGACCCCTGGTTTACAAGACCAGTGCTCTGCCACTGAGCTAAAGAGGCGGGCGGTCTGCTTGTTGCAATCTTTCTCTCGTTTATTGCTGTATTTGAGCTGTTCTAAAAGAAGGGTATGCCTCCTGTGAGGATTGAACTCACGACCCCCGGTTTACGAGACCAGTGCTCTGCCACTGAGCTAAAGAGGCGGGTGGTCTGCTTGTTGCAATCTTTCTCTCGTTTATTGCTGTATTTGAGCTGTTCTAAAAGGAGGGTATGCCTCCTGTGAGAATTGAACTCACGACCCCTGGTTTACAAGACCAGTGCTCTGCCACTGAGCTAAAGAGGCGGGCGGTCTGCTTGTTGCAATCTTTCTCTAGTTTATTGCTGTATTTGAGCTGTTCTAAAAGGAGGGTGTGCCTCCTGTGAGGATTGAACTCACGACCCCTGGTTTACAAGACCAGTGCTCTGCCACTGAGCTAAAGAGGCGGGTGGCCTGCTTGTTGCAATCTTTGTCTCGTTTATTGCTGTATTTGAGCTGTTCTAAAAGGTGGGTACGCCTCCTGTGAGGATTGAACACACGACCCCGGGTATACGAAACCAGTGCTCTGCCACTGAGCTAAAGAGGCGGGTGGTCTGCTGGTTGCAATCTTTCTCTCGTTTATTGCTGTATTTGAGCTGTTCTAAAAGGAGGGCACGCATCCTGTGAGGATTGAACTCACGACACCTGGTTTACAAGACCAGTGCTCTGCCACTTAGCTAAAGAGGCGGGTGGTCTGCCTGTTGCAATCTGTCCGTCGTTTATTGCTGTATTTGAACTGTTCTAAAAGGAGGGAATGCGTCCTGTGAGGATTGAACTCACGACCCCTGGTTTACAAGACCAGTGCTCTGCCACTGAGCTAAAGAGGCGGGCGGTCTGCTTGTTGCAATCTTTCTCTAGTTTATTGCTGTATTTGAGCTGTTCTAAAAGGAGGGTATGCTTCCTGTGAGGATTGAACTCACGACCCCTGGTTTACAAGACCAGTGCTCTGCCACTGAGCTAAAGAGGCGGGCGGTCTGCTTGTTGCAATCTTTCTCTCGTTTATTGCTGTATTTCAGCTGTTCTAAAAGAAGGGTATGCCTCCTGTGAGGATTGAACTCACGACCCCTGGTTTACGAGACCAGTGCTCTGCCACTGAGCTAAAGAGGCGGGTGGTCTGGTTGTTGCAATCTTTCTCTCGTTTATTGCTGTATTTGAGCTGTTCTAAAAGGAGGGTATGCCTCCTGTGAGGATTGAACTCACGACCCCTGGTTTACAAGACCAGTGCTCTGCCACTGAGCTGAAGAGGCGGGTGGTCTGCTTGAAGCAATCTTTCTCTCGTGTATTGATGTATTTGAGCTGTTCTAAAAGGAGGGTATGCCTCCTGTGAGGATTGAACTCACGACCCCTGGTTTACAAGACCAGTGCTCTGCCACTGAGCTAAAGAGGCGTGTGGCCTGCTTGTTGCAATCTTTGTCTCGTTTATTGCTCTATTTGAGCTGTTCTAAAAGGAGGGTATGCCTCCTGTGAGGATTGAACTCACGACCCGTGGTTTACATGACCAGTGCTCTGCCACTGAGCTAAAGAGGCGGGCGGTCTGCTTGTTGCAATCTTTCTCTCGTTTATTGCTGTATTTGAGCTGTTCTAAAAGAAGGGTATGCCTCCTGTGAGGATTGAACTCACGACCCCTGGTTTACGAGACCAGTGCTCTGCCACTGAGCTAAAGAGACGGGTGGTCTGCTTGTTGCAATCTTTCTCTCGTTTATTGCTGTATTTGAGCTCTTCTAAAAGGAGGGTATGCTTCCTGTGAGGATTGAACTCACGACCCCTGGTTTACAAGACCAGTGCTCTGCCACTGAGCTAAGGAGGCGGGCGGTCTGCTTGTTGCAATCTTTCTCTCGTTTATTGCTGTATTTCAGCTGTTCTAAAAGAAGGGTATGCCTCCTGTGAGGATTGAACTCACGACCCCTGGTTTACAAGACCAGTGCTCTGCCACTGAGCTAAAGAGGCGGGCGGTCTGCTTGTTGCAATCTTTCTCTCGTTTATTGCTGTATTTGAGCTGTTCTAAAAGGAGGGTGTGCCTCCTGTGAGGATTGAACTCACGACCCCTGGTTTACAAGACCAGTGCTCTGCCACTGAGCTAAAGAGGCGGGTGGTCTGCTTGTTGCAATCTTTCTTTCGTTTATTGCTGTATTTGAGCTGTTGTAAAAGAAGGGTTGCCTCCTGTGAGGATTGAACTCACGACCCCTGGTTTACAAGACCAGTGCTCTGCCACTGAGCTAAAGAGGCGGGTGGTCTGCTTGTTGCAATCTTTCTTTCGTTTATTGCTGTATTTGAGCTGTTGTAAAAGAAGGGTTGCCTCCTGTGAGGATTGAACTCACGACCCCTGGTTTACGAGACCAGTGCTCTGCCACTGAGCTTAAGAGGCGGGTGGTCTGCTTGTTGCAATCTTTCTCTCGTTTATTGCTGTATTTGAGCTGTTCTAAAAGGAGGGTGTGCCTCCTGTGAGGATTGAACTCACGACCCCTGGTTTACAAGACCAGTGCTCTGCCACTGAGCTAAAGAGGCGGGTGGTCTGCTTGTTGCAATCTTTCTCTCGTGTATTGCTGTATTTGAGCTGTTCTAATAGGAGGGTATGCCTCCTGTGAGGATTGAACTCACGACCCCTGGTTTACAAGACTAGTGCTCTGCCACTGAGCTAAAGAGGCGGGTGGCCTGCTTGTTGCAATCTTTGTCTCGTTTATTGCTGTATTTGAGCTGTTCTAAAAGGTGGGTATGCCTCCTGTGAGGATTGAACACACGACCCCGGGTTTACGAAACCAGTGCTCTGCCACTGAGCCAAAGAGGCGGGTGGTCTGCTGGTTGCAATCTTTCTCTCGTTTATTGCTGTATTTGAGCTGTTTTAAAAGGAGGGCACGCATCCTGTGAGGATTGAACTCACGACAGCTGGTTTACAAGACCAGTGCTCTGCCACTTAGCTAAAGAGGCGGGTGGTCTGCCTGTTGCAATCTGTCCGTCGTTTATTGCTGTATTTGAACTGTTCTAAAAGGAGGGAATGCGTCCTGTGAGGATTGAACTCACGACCCCTGGTTTACAAGACCAGTGCTCTGCCACTGAGCTAAAGAGGCGGGTGGTCAGCTTGTTGCAATCTTTCTCTCGTTTATTGCTGTATTTGAGCTGTTCTAAAAGGAGGGTATGCTTCCTGTGAGGATTGAACTCACGATCCCTGGTTTACAAGACCAGTGCTCTGCCACTGAGCTAAAGAGGCGGGCGGTCTGCTTGTTGCAATCTTTCTCTCGTTTATTGCTGTATTTCAGCTGTTCTAAAAGAAGGGTATGCCTCCTGTGAGGATTGAACTCACGACCCCTGGTTTACAAGACCAGTGCTCTGCCACTGAGCTAAAGAGGCGGGCGGTCTGCTTGTTGCAATCTTTCTCTCGTTTATTGCTGTATTTGAGCTGTTCTAAAAGGAGGGTGTGCCTCCTGTGAGGATTGAACTCACGACCCCTGGTTTACAAGACCAGTGCTCTGCCACTGAGCTAAAGAGGCGGGTGGTCTGCTTGTTGCAATCTTTCTTTCGTTTATTGCTGTATTTGAGCTGTTGTAAAAGAAGGGTTGCCTCCTGTGAGGATTGAACTCACGACCCCTGGTTTACAAGACCAGTGCTCTGCCACTGAGCTAAAGAGGCGGGTGGTCTGCTTGTTGCAATCTTTCTTTCGTTTATTGCTGTATTTGAGCTGTTGTAAAAGAAGGGTTGCCTCCTGTGAGGATTGAACTCACGACCCCTGGTTTACGAGACCAGTGCTCTGCCACTGAGCTTAAGAGGCGGGTGGTCTGCTTGTTGCAATCTTTCTCTCGTTTATTGCTGTATTTGAGCTGTTCTAAAAGGAGGGTGTTCCTCCTGTGAGGATTGAACTCACGACCCCTGGTTTACAAGACCAGTGCTCTGCCACTGAGCTAAAGAGGCGGGTGGTCTGCTTGTTGCAATCTTTCTCTCGTGTATTGCTGTATTTGAGCTGTTCTAATAGGAGGGTATGCCTCCTGTGAGGATTGAACTCACGACCCCTGGTTTACAAGACCAGTGCTCTGCCACTGAGCTAAAGAGGCGGGTGGCCTGCTTGTTGCAATCTTTGTCTCGTTTATTGCTGTATTTGAGCTGTTCTAAAAGGTGGGTATGCCTCCTGTGAGGATTGAACACACGACCCCGGGTTTACGAAACCAGTGCTCTGCCACTGAGCCAAAGAGGCGGGTGGTCTGCTGGTTGCAATCTTTCTCTCGTTTATTGCTGTATTTGAGCTGTTTTAAAAGGAGGGCACGCATCCTGTGAGGATTGAACTCACGACAGCTGGTTTACAAGACCAGTGCTCTGCCACTTAGCTAAAGAGGCGGGTGGTCTGCCTGTTGCAATCTGTCCGTCGTTTATTGCTGTATTTGAACTGTTCTAAAAGGAGGGAATGCGTCCTGTGAGGATTGAACTCACGACCCCTGGTTTACAAGACCAGTGCTCTGCCACTGAGGTAAAGAGGCGGGTGTTCTGCTTGTTGCAATCTTTCTCTCGTTTATTGCTGTATTTGAGCTGTTCTAAAAGGAGGGTATGCCTCCTGTGAGGATTTAACTCACGACCCCTGGTTTACAAGACCAGTGCTCTGCCACTGAGCTAAAGAGGCGGGCGGTCTGCTTGTTGCAATCTTTCTCTCGTTTATTGCTGTATTTCAGCTGTTCTAAAAGAAGGGTATGCCTCCTGTGAGGATTGAACTCACGACCCCTGGTTTACAAGACCAGTGCTCTGCCACTGAGTTAAGAGGTGGGCCGTCTGCTTGTTGCAATCTTTCCCTCGTTTATTGCTGTATTTGAGCTGTTCTAATAGAAGGGCACGCCTCCTGTGAGGATTGAACTCACGACCCCCGGTTTACGAGACCAGTGCTCTGCCACTGAGCTAAAGAGGCAGGTGGTCTGATTTTTGCAATCTTTCTCTCGTTTATTGCTGTATTTGAGCTGTTCTAAAAGCCTCCTGTGAGGATTGAACTCACGACCCCTGGTTTACAAGACCAGTGCTCTGCCACTGAGCTGAAGAGGCGGGTGGTCTGCTTGTTGCAATCTTTCTCTCGTGTATTGCTGTATTTGAGCTGTTCTAAAAGGAGGGTATGCCTCCTGTGAGGATTGAACTCACGACCCCTGGTTTACAAGACCAGTGCTCTGCCACTGAGCTAAAGAGGCGGGTCGCCTGCTTGTTGCAATCTTTGTCTCGTTTATTGCTCTATTTGAGCTGTTCTAAAAGGAGGGTATGCCTCCTGTGAGTATTGAACTCACGACCCCTGGTTTACAAGACCAGTGCTCTGCCACTGAGCTAAAGAGGCGGGTGGCCTTCTTGTTGCAATCTTTCTCTCGTTTATTGTTGTATTTGAGCTGTTCTAAAAGAAGGGTACGCCTCCTGTGAGGATTGAACTCAGGACCCCTGGTTTACGAGACCAGTGCTCTGCCACTGAGCTAAGAAAAGGGTGGTCTGCTTGTTGCAATCTTTCTCTCGTTTATTGCTGTATTTGAGCTGTTCTAAAGGAAGGGTATGCCTCCTGTGAGGATTGAATTCACGACTCGTGGTTTGCAAGACCTGTGCTCTGCCACTGAGCTAAGGAGGCGGGTGGTCTGATTTTTGCAATCTTTCTCTCGTTTATTGCTGTATTTGAGCTGTTTTAAAAGGAGGGTATGCCTTCTGTGAGGATTGAACTCACGACCCCTGGTTTACAAGACCAGTGCTCTGCCACTGAGCTAAAGTGGCGGGTGGTTTGCTTGTTGCAATCTTTCTCTCGTTTATTGCTGTATTTGAGCTGTTCTAAAAGGAGGGTATGCCTCCTGTGAGGATTGAACTGACGACCCCTCGTTTACAAGACCTTTGCTCTGCCACTGAGCTAAAGAGGCGGGTGGTCAACTTGTCGCAATCTGTTCGTTTATTGCTGGATTTGAGTTCTAAAAGGAGGGTATGCCTCCTATGAGGATTGAACTCACGACGCCTGGTTTACGAGACCAGTGCTCTGGCATTGAGATAAAGAGGCGGGTGATTTGCTCGTTGCAATCTACTAATATTTGCGGAATACGGAAATTTGCGTGGCCAGACGGAAGAGTGGGCCTGATAGTCTGAGCCGTAAAATACGGCATCAATTCATCTCTATCAACACCTAATGTTTAAACAAAGTACATCGCGAAGTGGCCTTAGTTGTAATTTTAAGATAATATTTAGTAGTTTGTTTACGAGACGTCCTAAATTAGCTGCTCAAGCTTACTCAGCTACAGCAAAGACGTATCCCGCTACCTGAATAAATTCCTGGATAACTGGAGAGGGGAAAATCGAAAAAAAACCGTCGCCGTTTCCCGATATTCGTGATTTTCCCCTTCGACGGTTGACCTCAGGTTGGCCAAGACGGGACACGATTCTGTGCCCAACCGAGTGACCTTTGTTTTTCAAGTTCCTACACCAGTATCCCTGGAGAGGGGGTAATTTATTTACCTTTTTGGGGAAGTACAATGAGCGCGCGCGAGCGAGGGGGGGAGGACTTATAATCTAGCTAAAGCTAATCTCACGACTAACTTATGGGTAGTATGTCTGTACTCTTTACAGAATGGCGCTTTTGCCGTTTTCTTAGGTCTAGAAAAATGTTTAAGCTATAAATGACGCGTTTTAGTTTCAGCTTTTTTCTTATTTTTGCTCTCCTTTATACTCCAATTCTCGCACTTGTTCACTCTATTCCCACTGATCTCGCATTATATTCATTCACTCATTTATACAGTATATTTACGCTACTTGCACACGTTTGCCACCGAGCGACCCGGCGCCAGTTATTTTGCCTTCTCGCCGCCGCCGCCGCCTGCCACACCTCCCCACCCTCCTCGTGGCGACGACCCACTGAGTGCTGGGCGGCGTAGACTCTGTTAGGATGTAACCGTGCACTTGCAACAAGGGCTCATAACATGGTGGAAATACATGGGCGATTTCTGCTCCTTCTGCGTAACACCAGTTTGCGTCGCTAACCACGAGACCACAACACGGGTACTTCGTTTGAAACGCCACAACAGCACTGACCATGTTGTATGGAGAGCGAGTAGTGTTTAGAAACATTTTGAAAGTGGTACAAAGTGACAATTTACAAAGGTAACCAACCAAAAATAACACGAGGAAGGTGCAACATTGCAATATTGAAAAGAAATGCTTAATAAATGTTTCAATGTCTTGTCACGAGGTGATAATTTTGATATCTTGCTGCATTTAAAATTCCGGCTAATATTGTAAGGCAAATTGGTGCCGAAGCTCATTGGCTGAACTCGGATCCTATGCGCAAGAGCCCCCCTCCCTCCGTGCTCATAATCAACCAATTTTACTAATAAACTTTGCGTTCATCTTTCTCCCGTTGCCTGCCCCCGCCCAACATGACTTCACGACGTAGTACTGAAGGGTGAACAGACGTGATTCCCGCGTGGTTCTCCACCCGGAGGCTTGCGCATTTTGGGCGTGACGGAGGGGGGGATGGGGGGGCTCGGCCGCTCCTCTGCGCAAACAGAGGGAGGTGCCGCGTAGCGCACAGTCACGCACGCGGTCACGCGCGCCCGGGCGCCAGATGCGTGCGGACGTCGCGGCTCTTTCGTCACCGCCACTCGCCGTTTACGGGTGCCAACTGTTGTGACGGATAGGAGATTTATTCCGTTGCAAGCTAAAACTAACCTTATACGATTCTTCGTGTATACATACATGCACACATTATATATATATATATATATATATATATATATATATATATATATATATATGTGTGTGTGTGTGTGTGTGTGTGTGTGTGTGTGCGTGTATACCTACATATATAACAAGATAAAATCCTTACACAATATTTTGTATATGTAGGTGTCCAGGGAGGAAACGAGGAAACGAAAATAAACTCTTAAGTTAATTTTAAGCATATTTTCTCTAATGAACTCCTTCGATATTTTGAATGGTTGAGCCACAACAATCACTCAAAAGTTGGTTTCAAAAAATACTTTCTATGCAAAAAGCATTGCAGAAATATAAAAAAAAACTCTAAAGGTATATATTACTATTTACAAACGAAGTGGATATATTTGTTCACAAAGAAAAAATAATATCGAAATAAGAAAGTTGTCGAACAGTTTAAATTGGCTGCTTTTTACTTTCTCGCTACGGAGTGGAGAGAACGATGTGTAATGCTGCACGGAAGAACGGCAAATTTGTGGCAGAAAAGTTCTTATTACAGGTCCCTGCTAACGAAAAAGTGGATAAATCCTGTTGCTAAATTTAGAAACAACATCCCCTAATACGTAGTGTAGCCAAAATTCATGTTTTGTGGGTACTTGATACCGAAAAGTCGCATGGCAAAACGTATGTCTGTCCGTCTGAGAACAACGCTAGCGGCTAAACCGTTCAGCCGATTTTCTCTAAAATTGATATTCTCAAATCGATCTAGCTGATGTGTCGGGCCTCTGAATTTAAAACTGTTATTTTAACTTTGGGGAATAATTAACATGCAGATTTTGGATATTTTCAAAATTAAAAAAATAGGCTCCATTGTTTTTTATTAAATTTTGTTTTTGGATACTGTAAAGAACGTTTCAGAGAATGGTGCAGGACGTATGTTTGTTAGAAACCTTGATTTTTGGATAATGGAAAATTTCAACATTTTTTCTGAGTCTTCCTACAACTACAATTGAATTGACAAAAACCAGAACGATGTGACATTTTAAAAATTCTGAGAAAATCATTTTTATTTTCGGCTATATTTAAGTGAAAATGAATTTTACGTGGTTTTAATGAACAATTGCTATGCCGTGGTGTTAATGATGAAACAAACATCATGACGTTACAGTAATGTTGACTTAAATAAACAGATTTCTCAGAATGTATAAAATATCACTTATACCGCTCTGGGTTTCACCCATTCAATTATGAAGATAGAGATTTTTTCCGTTAATGAAATATGTTCTCCATAGATAGAAATAGGGTAATGTACAATGTTTTGAACTTTTGAATACTTTTCGCGTAATTTTGCGTGAACATGCGGACGTGAAAGTGCGTGCTGTTTTAGCACCACTAGGTCATTTCTGTGCAATTTTTCTTTTTAAACAAATATATTCACATCTTTTCCAATTAAACATTTTGAAAGGGGTTGTGTAGCCTTAAGTAATAAAACTTTCATGTGTGAATGTGGGTCAATTGTTCGACTTTGCCGGTTAACTAACGGTATCTCCCATGCATGGGTCAAGTTTAATTCCCACGGTAAGAGCGAAATAAGGCGATCATGACGTATTGTCTTCTCCGGAACTAGCGAACTCCGCCTTCCTGAGCCTCTCTTCCTCACACAGCCACAGAAACTGAAACGATTTTAAAGGAAACCTTCAACTCAATTTTTGTCTCGATCCGTAATAAAATGTCCTTCACTTAAATGCTTTCAATTCTTCATTTACCACCTGAGGACTTTGGAAATTGTTGTACGCCATGCGAAGAAGAAGGGTTTGAGTTGGTAAGCGATTAGCTCAGTGGCCTCTGAACCTCCAGTGGGCGGGTTCAATGGGGAAAAGGTGCCCGAATTTTTGAATTGCGGAAAATCCATACACACTTGTGACAAATAAAAGATCCCTGGTATGCCCGGCAAAATTACATCCCTCCGACAACATTCTCCCTAAGGAGATCTCACTTCCCCCCAGGCAGTTCGGATGTACTGAGACCGACATCTGGCGGAGAAAGCCAGAGTCCCACGCGCATTAGGGGACTGCCCCCAAGGCGCACCTGCTCGATAAGGTCCCCAGTCCCGTTTCGGGGGTAGGCTTCTAAAGACGCCCGGGTCGAAACCTCAGGGAAGGCAACGGGAAACCACCTTGAGTAATTCATCCCAAGAAAACCCGTAATGGGTCACATAACGTCCGTATGTGGAAGACAGGGCCAAAGAAGAAGATCCGGAGAAGAGGCTCTCAAAGACTTCTGACTGGAGAGTAAATTATTAAACATGAATATCGTTCATAAAAGGGGAATTTTATTTGTATCATTAAACTTATAATTTTATTCTCTTCGTATAATTTACTAATTTACTAGAAATATATGGGTGAATATATTTCTGAAAAAAAGGGGCCTAAATTGTACCAGTCCAAGTCTTATTTTGCGCTGCACGGGAGGATATTTCGTATTCATTTCACAAACGTTTACTAGTATGTGCCTTGGCTATGGTACTCCGTATTTGTTTTGTCATTCCGCTAATTAAAAATTTACGTATAAACAATTTACGTTGCTAGAATTGTAAAATAGTTACATTTAAATCTTCTATTCTCATCTAAACACGAAGTGGGAATTTTTTTTTGAATAAATACTTGAATTACATTTATTTTCCAAATGTTTGTGTTTGAGAGTTTCTAAAATCCCTTCCCATCAATTACTTTCAAATTATGAGCTTTCGAACCTTTTCAAAATTTGTTGCCTCCTGTGAGGATTGAACTCACGACCCCTGGTTTACAAGACCAGTGCTCTGCCACTGAGCTAAAGAGGCTCATGGCGTCTTGTAGCAATGAAAGTGAAAGTCAGAAATTTTCCGTCAAAAGGATATTCTACTAAACAGTGAACCCTTTCCTCGGTAATCTTGAACTTCTTGTTACGAAATAAACACGCTTTAAAATTTAAATATTATTCATTATATAATAGAAAAATGGTGCAATTAACAATAAGTTAAGTCGTTCCCTGCAATAATATGTTAATAGCAAATTTAAATGATTTATTTTAAAAATATTAGGGATACGAGGCATTTTTGGGTATTGAATTAAAGATGACTTTTTATGGTGGCATAATTCTATGTTATCTTTGAATTCAATAATGGAACTGCTTTATATGAAGCAACCCGTAATTTTGATCACGTGACTGGCCCCGCTTTGAGTCGTCCTAAATTCACGCAACACATAAGACACTAATCACCCTACCAATTTTATTATTAACGATTGTCCAGGACAAATACGAATTTGGTGACCACAAGTGATCGTCGCGTTAAACAATGTTTTGTCATATTGCTTCAATTTATTGATACTACGCAACATTAAATGATAATGACTGCATCGTTTTATTGAAGAATAACCGCTAAAACAAGCTAGAAAACTACACATTTCAAATATAAGAATTATAAATAAAGAAACATTGTAAACTTACGACCGACAGGATGGAATGGAATCCTTGTGTGTGTGAGTGTGTGTGTGTGTGTGTGTGTGTGTGTGTGTGTGTGAGAGAGTGAGTGAGTGAGTGTATGTTGCGTTGCAAACCGCGTGCGTTTTCAAACCGGAGTTTCCGATGTGAAATTCCTTATCTTAGACATTGCGTCCGTGACACAGTAAACAAAGAACAGAGGAAATAAAGTACAATGTGAACAGATATGAACAAATAAAAATGTGTGCTAAAAATACCATCATTAAATATCTCTCTATATATTTACTTTCCCTCCCAGTATTGTACAGTACGGAGAGTAGCGTAACGTTCGGGCCCGCAAGGCCAGGAATGCGGTCGGACTAGGAAATAGAGGGCCTATTTGTAGGCTATAGGTTTTGCGAATGTAAGAAATATTAATTACTTGATACTTTATTTGAGACTGCGATAGTTGATGCAATAAGAGATTAAAAAAGTCTTCATGAATAACGATGTTTTCGCTCTTAGGTGGCTCAAGAAACGATGTTTCTAAATCAATAAAGATAAACAATTCATTTAGGTTTTATAACAGACTTAATTTCATAAAATGAAATACTAAAGATAGCTTTTATCACTATTGTTTATAAGCACTTGACGATTGTTAACAATAAACACGATTCACAAAGTCTCTTTCGATTGTTGTTGCTTAGGTGTGAAGATTGCCATCTTCTGTCATAATGCTTGGAAGAGTGTGGTGTCGACAACGCTTTTCAGTAAACGGCATTTAGAATTAGGATTAGGGGGTTGAATGCGTCGTCTTTACTTGTACCGCCTTGTTCAATGCTTCTGTTAATGGGACTTGAATGAGATTATGCTTCGCTCAAGTATTGTGTGTGTGGATTAAAAAGAAAATTAATACTGTGGATATTTTATAGAGGGGGCCCTCACCCATTTCGGTGCACTACAGATTTCATAAGAAAGAGTATTGGAATCACCTCAAATAATATGATTACGAATTATGGTTGTAAAATCGATGCTGAAGGCTTTTTTTCACAAACGTACGGATTCTACGTACGTTTCTTTGCACAAACGTACGGATTAAGGCTTACTGGTGGTCTAAAGATGGCTAATGTGGGGGCTGGTGGAGAGGAGATACACGCAATTTTGTTCCCTAAAATTGATTTGTATACAGTAGACTCTGGTTATAGTGAATCCTCGGTTATAGTGAACTTAAATCACTGGTGCCTTTTTACTTACATTACAAATAAGCATAAGAATATTCGGTTATAGTGAACCTCGGTTTTAGGAAACACAGCGACCTGTAAATTAATACCATTCTGGAGAAGAATATGTCGCCTCAGTGCCACAAATTCCAACAGTAAGCGGATTGGAAAAAAGCGTATAATCGAAGAAGACTCTCATGAGGTTATGGTAACGGACTGGAATCAGGACCTTACTGATAACCCTCATTCCACTCAGTTTCACCGCGGAAGCAAAGACCGTGGCCTGCGTGACAGTGGGCTGAGCGACTGTGGACAAAGCAGAATCAAGTGCGCAGATAGAACGATCTCTGGAGGATCTAGAGGAACTACTGATGTAATATGTACAAAGCAAACAGTTGAAAATTGTTCGCTGTAGAAG
Organism: Gryllus longicercus; assembly: GCA_038098605.1. Lineage (NCBI taxonomy): Eukaryota > Metazoa > Arthropoda > Insecta > Orthoptera > Gryllidae > Gryllus > Gryllus longicercus. Next base: position 1,531,617 of record JAZDUA010000257.1, on the reverse strand, counting down.
GATGCGGGAAGAAGGGGAAGTCTCCACGTCCACTACACGTGTACTGACCATCTGAGTGCAAAATGCAAGGAAAGGTGTAGGAAATACCTGGGCATCGGGACCATTCCACGGAGGAGGCACGCCTGCTCGATGAAGGTAGTACAAGCAAGGACACAAGGACTGACATAGGTATAATTTTGTATGTCAATTTTTACACAGTGGGATCACGTAACTTTTTTATTCTCAAATGAAACATTGAAAACTTTAAAACAATTAGTACGAAATATAGATGTTAAAGAACATTGTCTTTAATCAATCGAAGTTTAAAACATCGATAAGTTGATGGAAAAATATGTTTTGAAAACATTGGTTGAATGATTGAATAGTAAATCCCGGCTCGTCTCCTGATAAGCCACCAGTTCCGTAGGTATAGTGCATGATTTAATCGCAGGAAGTAGAAGGTGGTGATCTTTAGAAACTGACTGGCGAGATCTGGCGCCAACCTACACGTCGGTTGGGGGCATTTTCCACAACCAGGTATCTCCCACCAGCTGGGCACCGCCCCAGTCGGGACAGGCTCTTACTCTCCAGACAAGTGTGATAGTGCAGTGCATGTTACTGTAAATGTACATGTAGTGCAGGGGTGAGGATATGACAAGGAGAGGAAGATCGAGCGCGTTCCGTGGCCTGTTTACTAGGGTATTGCTCCGGCATTCGCCTGGTGCTGATCGGAGAAACGATGGAAAACTACCGATCAGAGCAGCCAGCTGCGAGAATTCTCTTCTAGACGACTGAATTCGACCCAGCCTCACAAGCTGGTGTCGAAAATTCTGCCACCGTCGAGTCTCGCACCCTAGGACCTCCCAAACAGGTATTGCAGTGACATCAGTTTATCCACCTTTGATACACCATCGACATGGCATCCCTATTGGTCAACGACGCTGCGGGAATATCGCTGAGCTACTGCGGGCGGTGATCCACCCTGAGCGTTCCCTGAAGCGGCGTCCTCGCATCGCGGGGAGTTCCCCAAGGCTCTGCGCGCGGGCGCCGATCGTTGGCCGCTCGCCGCAGAGGCAGACGCGGCCGTGTCGTTAGCACGCGGCCTTCGCCGTCGCCCTCCTCCTCCCCCTCCCCCTCCCCCTCGCCACCCTACCACTTCCGCCGGGTGTACACAGGCCGCGAGAAGAAGCTTCTGGAAGCTCACGTTACCACGAACTTCGGACTTCGCACGCTCGGCGGGCGGCGGGACCTCCCGGAGGCGACGAGGAAGGCGTGAAGCACCTTCGGAATACGTGACAGAGTTACCAGTTAGAGTTGATTAGCGCTACAGGGTGCCTCAGAATAAATGTTAAAAAATTTTGTTCAGTATGTAGAGAGGTTGAAATCGGTCACTTTTTGCTAATGAACATATAGTGAAATATTGCATATTTGCATATAACTGAGTTATATACAAGTAAACATGTGTCATTTGCCTCTAATTTGTTGGCAACTCATTATGCACAGATGTTAGGCAGGTACATGCAATCTCCTGGTCGTGTTCTGTACATCGCGATTTAATTGAGAGTTAAATTACTGGAGAAACAAATCTATGGTTTTAGTACTGGAGGTTTAGGACGGAATCGAACATAAATTTGAACTAGTTGAACACTTGCGATCACATCGACAATGACTACCGAAATTTGTGGGAACAACACACTAGAAGAATATAGAAGATGAATCGCCTGCCGAAGAGAATTTTTCTGTGCCACCCACAAGATCGGAGAAGTCATAGCCGTTCGGGGATGTAATTATAAACGAAGGTACAGCTGGCAAAAACTGAAAGAGAAAAGGAAGAGGAGGAAGACGTTTTTTTACCATGATATTGATTTCGAAAGATTTCTATTTTAACATTACAATTATCCCGGTTGTTCGTCATTTTATGGCGTTGTGCTTGCGTAATATGATGTTTTTTTTTATACGGGGGTCATGTTCATATAGTGAAAATTTTACTAATAGTGATAATAGGTATGCGAATGATTTTACTAATGATGTTATAACTTAGGGTGATGATTTTACTAATAGTAAGGATATTATGTTTGGTGATGATTTTTGTAATGATATTATTTGCGGTGATAGTTTTATTAATATAATACTTATGATGATGAATTATGATTTTACTAATGATGATGATTGGACAATATTATGTATAGTTGTGGTTTTTCTAATTATATTATTTTACGGTAGTGATTTCACTAATGTAGACATTACTTATGGGAATTATTTTACATACGGTGAACACACACCAAAAAAAAAAGGGAAAAGTTGCAGTATACCACATTTATGATACTGTAACAAGGGAAGTTCCCTGAAACAGTATCATGGATCTGGTATACTACAACTGTTCGTTTTTTCGTGAAGTCATTACTTTTGGCGAAGATTTATTTAATAATTTTAGTACCGGCGATGATTTTATTTCACTTCTGGTGGCATTATTGCGCGCGGCGATGGTGTAACTGTGATGTATTGGACTGGTATACCCAAGTTGGCGGGATCAAACCCGATCAAATACCTCCTTTCTCTGCTAGTTGATGAAAGGAGCGTAGCGAAATTTGCCTGGTGAGACGGAAGAGCGGGCCTGATGGCCCGAGTCGCGCCACGTAAAATAAGGCATCAATTCAATTCAATTGCTTTTGCGTACAAGGAGACGTGACTCACCCTCCTCCTCGCAGCGGTCGATCTTGTCGGAGGCGTTCTGCAGCGTCTCGAAGTCGCCGTCGTAGATGCGGTGCAGCACGGCCAGCGCCTCCTCCTTGCTCACCACCGCGCCGTCCTTCATGCCGCCCAGCTTCTCGTACACGCAGTACTGCAGGCACTGCGCACAACCACACACGCACTTACGCACTTTTAGCAAAAAAATAAATAAAATAAAAATAAAAATAAATAAAAATAAAAATAAAATAAAAATAAAAATAAAAATAAAAATAGAAATAGAAATAGAAATAGAAATAGAAATAGAAATAAAAATAAAAATAAAAATAAAAATAAAAATAAAAATAAAAATAAAAATAAAAATAAAAATAAAAATAAAAATAAAAATGAAAATAAAAATAAAAATAAAAATAAAAATAAAAATAAAAATAAAAATAAAAATAAAAATAAAAATAAAAATAAAAATAAAAATAAAAATAAAAATAAAAATAAAAATAAAAATAAAAATAAAAATAAAAATAAAAATAAAAATAAAAATAAAAATAAAAATAAAAATAAAAATAAAAATAAAAATAAAAATAAAAATAAAAATAAAAATAAAAATAAAAATACCGAGCGAAGTGGCTCAGTGCGTAGCGCACTGACTTCGTAATCGGGAGGTCCGGGTTCGATTCCCGGGCCGGCCATCCTGACCGGGGTTTTCGTGGTTTCCCTCGGTCATAAAGGCGAATGCTGGGATGGTTCCAAAAGTCCACGATCACCTATCGCCTACTAATCCATTCCTATCATCTTTCATGTTCCATACCCCCGGGCTAACAACCATGGGGGATAAAAATCGGATCCAGCTAAATGCTGGTCCCCCCCAAAGAATTGTGGCAAGCACCTGCTACCGCGATAATAAATAAAAACTGAGCCACAGTAAATGCAGGATGCTTGCTTGCGTGGTCCTAGTCGGCCGATTAACAAAAAAAGAAGAAAAAAAATTAAAATAAAACCAAAAATCGAATGATTTTATAACTCGATTTCCTAAATATTTTGATTTATATACTTTACAACTCGAATTAATTTATAAAACAAATTTCTTTATGCTGATCAGAGGGCAGTAGTGCCGTAGCAGTCACGGACAAGACAATCACGGACAGTCAAGGGTTCGAATCTAGCTTCGGGCATGTCTGTGTTTGTATACATCTGTATGTGTGGTTTGTCCATTTACCTCTCACTATCATAATAATTTTATCTTCCATATCCCCTGGGCTAACAAGCCTGGGGGATGAAAATCGGATTCAGGTAAATGCTGATCACATGATAAAATTACATGCACCTGACACCGAGATAATGGTACTGAATTCGGTAAATGCAGGGTGCATGCACGCGTGGTTCAATTCGGCCTAAATGCGAGCAAAAAAATCCTTTATAATTCAAATTTCTTCTTTCCCTATGTGTTTAATTCTAAATTTATCAATAATTGGATTCTCGAATTATTTAAGATCAATCGCTTTCTCACTAAGGCTGTCTTAGTGCATGTAACTTTATCATAAATATTTCAAGAACGAATTCTATAACTCGAATTCCGTTCGTGAACTAGATTATTTAGAAACCTCTCAAACTCTAAATCCTTGATAATTAGAACATGTCTTTTGAATTCCGCCACATCCCTTCGCTTGATCACGAAGAGCATGAAAAGAGACTGTTGGCTCAGATCGCGTATTTCCTCTCGTAAATTGCAGGCTGATGCCAGAGCAGTTACTTAATCCACGGGTCATAGACAGCTCAAATATTTCCTTCCCCCGTGTTTCGTCTCTTCTTTTTTTCTCTTTATTCTCTTGTTGATTAGTACATGAATAAGTAAAACGTTATACTATTTACATACTTTTCTAGCTTATAATTAACTTACAAACTAAGCTTAATCTGTTACATGGGCGAGGAACCCTAATTACACAGCTCTGTTATTGCTTAATTTCTGCGAATTTTTTTAGGAATACATGGAAAGAAAATTTGTTTAGGATTCGGGTTGGTTGTGTAGGATTTTGGATGAGGTTGAATGCATTTAATGTGGAATTTGTTGTATGGAGAAATAGAAGTTGGAGGCAAGGTAATTGATATGATTGGCTATGGGTTCCATGGATAATTCTTGGTGGAGTTGGTCGTTAGTGCCAAATCAAGGAGCGTTGGTTATTATCCTCAGGAATTGGTTTTGGAAGATTTGCAGTATTTTAATGTTAGTTTTTGCAGCATTAATCCAGTGGGGCATAGTTTCTTCTATTCTGAAAGGCTGTTGTCACCTTCCTGGTAAAAACATAATCTCAAAAGATTCCCTAAAAACTGAAAGTATTAGTGTGTCTAGATCGAACTGCCAAAGTCATATTAATATCTTTTCGCATTATTATATTCTTAAAGCAAGTTATCGCTTTACAAACAGGAGAAGAAAAATCCTTACTTACGTGACACAGCGCCCGTTAAGTAAGTGGGTATTTCTTTTTTGCCAACGCGTCAACTACAGTAAAACATGCTCAAAGCGGAACACTTATAACTCGGAAATCTGTCTAATGTGAAACTTAATCGTGATCTTTGCTAATGTAAATTCTACAGTATTACATTGTTTAATGCAGAATCTTGTCTGAAACTACTAAAATTGAAATGTGAGAATGTAAAAAGGAAATAGAATTCATCGTTGATCTTCGCTGCATTGGTGAGTTTCCTTTCTAAAATTAACCACCTTCAAAAAGCTGGAAACTCTTTCTTATGAAATTCGAAGAAATAAAATAAGTTGTAAGAAAACTTTATATTGCTTTTCGTGTAAAGCTTCACTTACTGTTTTGATAAAGTATCTTTTTTATAATAATGAACAAGTGTATATTCAGTGATTTAATTTACAACTTTGTAACAATAGTTTGGTTTTCTGTGCACTTCCGATTTTTCTACCATGCTTATCGTTTCATCTTTGTCCTCTAATATCCACCTCACATTATTCTGTACATTCCACCTTTCCCACCTTTTTCCTTTACTAGAAACACGACGTACCTGTAATATGTTACCAGTCTTCCTCTTCCATCTCATAGAACCTTTATTTTTTTCCTCATTAACTAATTTCTATTCGCTCTGGTTTCATTTTCTAACCCATATGTTGTTATACTTCTGTCATATTCCTTACATTTTCCTTTTAAATAACTAGAAATATCATCCACTTGAATAAAGTTGTACGTTTTGTTAAATGCTTCTGATCTTTTCATTTTCTTTCTGTAATAACTGATGTTTATCCCTTTAAATCAATCCCTAACTTAAATAACAATTAGAATTTGCAAATACTTCTTTACAATTCCTTACTGATTTAAGTGAATAAAGATATGCAAATTTATTACATGTTTATTTCTGTTACGAAAATTTATTATTTTCAGCGAGATTTTCAAGAAGTTAGTAGTGGTTGATTTTAGTTAAATTTGAGGGCCTCTTTTTCAACTATATGATTTGACCTGTTCCCTGCTATCTACCAGTTTATTCCCGGGAACAATAGGTGCACACCCTATTGTAATCTACCCGTCTCGGTCCATCCATCTGTGCCATAGAACCTACATTTATCGGTCGGGGTGATGATAAATAATATGAAAGTTCAAATTTGTTACGTGCTGATATGAAGCGTCTCCCGCCACAAATACACGACGAAAATGACCATGACGTACGCGGGATACGAACCCACCCTCATTCTGGCTTTTTGCCTGACCGAATATCGTTTTTTACCATTCATAATGCAGAGAAGATGCTGTTATGAATTATTTTGCATAAAATAATATCAAACATCAAACATATGAACCTTGTAATTTAATTTGGCCTCAGAGTTTTAACGACAGTTTTTAGTGACAGAACAGACAATTTCCTAATTGATGTATATGAATCCGCTCTTTGTAGAAAAAATCCAGATTTTGGATGCAGTGAGATTTGGAAACAAGGCTAACAACTTGTTCGTCCGTAAAGCTACCCATCATGCAAGTGTGTTCCCGGCCGCTTCTATTACGTGTTGACTCCACTGAGGTGCTGCATGGGAGGAGGCCGAATTCGGGGAACATGTGGAGGCGTGTGCGCGTTGGTTGTTTCGAGCCACCTGCGACCTCGTATCGTTATCAGACGCTTCGGAGTCTCCGCAAACAGACCTCGTCGACCCGATAGCTATCTCGCGCGGCAGAGGCGAGCTCACCTGTTCGCGAGGTCGAAGTGTAATGCTTCCGGGATCCTTGCAAGTAGAGGACGGACAATGTGTTGTTCGTTACAGTAATCATTTACATAAATATTAGCTGTACCGAGCTGTTATATCGCTTGAAAAGAAGTGTAGAAAAAGTTACAACAGAAATATGCAAATAGCTCGGAAGCGAAAAGGCTAGTTTTTAAATACTAACCTTGCTTTGCAAATGCTAACTTTGTTTGTTGGAAGCTTTATTCAACATTCAACTATTTATGGTCAAAAGGTGGAAAAGAGATTCTCAAGATAACGTGTGCAGATGGTACTTCTTTCCATACGTCAATTTTTTTTACTGTTCTTTGAGAAAACAAATCAAAATTATTGAAGGGTCACGGATGTTGGGCCCCCACACTTCGACGGGTCTCCTTCGCGGATCGGCTTCGGGCATCGATTGATGTCACTACAGTGCGTCTGACCGAGAGGTTCTAGGGGTCGAGCCCCGGCCGTGACAGGATTTCCGACACCTAACTACATGACTAGGTCAAATTCAACAGTGGTCTGGAAGATAATTTTAGTGACCGCCTGCTCTGATAGGTAATTTTCCGTGTTTTCTTCAATTAACTCCTAACAAATGCCGGAACAGTACTCTAAGAAACGGACCGCGCCCGATCTTTTTTTTCTCTTCCTTGTCCTATCTTCAGCCGTACTTACACACATACACTTACCGAAGATCACCGCCACCTCCTGCGATAAAACTTTCATTGCACTAACGGGGCTAATGACCTTAGCGGTTGTCGCGCCCGAAAATACTCAACAATCAATCAAGTAGTGGTGCTAAAACAGCACGCACTTTCCGGCCCGTACTTTCACGCAAAATTACGCGAAAAGTACTCAATTTTAAAAAAATTGTACATGACTTTATTTTAAAGACTAGTATTTAAGGAACAGATGTCATTAAGGGCAAAAACTATCTATCTTCATAGTGGTTGTAGTTGTAGGAAGACATTGAATAATTTGAATATTTGCAACTTTCGGAAAATCAGATTTTTTTAACGAAAATGAGACCTGCACCATCCTCTTAAAAGTCCTTCACACTATGTAACAACAAAATTTAATCAAAAACGTTTGAATAATTTTTTTTAAGTTTTCCCCTAAGCTTCATGTAAAGTAAATTAAATGAAAATTAAAATAATTTCAAGGTTTCTAATTGAAAGGGCTGCGACATCAACCTGTGCGATTCGAGAATATCAATTCTGGAGGAAAAAAAAACGGCTGAACGGTTTAGCCGCTTGCCTAGTTCTTCTTCGCCATATTAATAAAGGCATATTATTATTATTATTATTATTATTATTATTATTATTATTATTATTATTAGTTCACAGAAAAGGACGGACAGGCAGACGCTTTACCGTCATTCGATTTTTCGGTATCAATAACCAACAAAAATGGATTCTGGCCACACCACGCAATATAATATTTTTTCTCTAAATTTAGAAACTGGACTTATCCATTTTTCATTACCAGGACCCTGTAATAAGAGCTTTTCTGCCGAAAATTCTCCATTTTTTCCCGCAGCATTACATAAGTTTGTCTCTACTCCGTAGCAAGTATAAACCGGCTGAAACGTTCGTGTACACTCTGGTCGACCGCTCTTTGTTGCCCGACCAATAGGCTCAACCGGAAGAGTGAGGGGCCTTCGTTCTTAATCCCGCTGTGCCATATGGCATCAAAATAAGGAGCGACATTGCAAAGGCAAGTCCTATTCAACAGTTTTCCCCGATGAATCATTTATGTTTGAGATTCTTTTGCAAACGGTAAATGTACATAGCTGCTTCAGTTCTAATAAATTGTTTCTATTATCCACAGGAAATAATAATGTTTTATTAATGTATGATGACGCACATTAAAATGAGTGTGAATGAATTTTAAAGTTAATTGGAGTTACAGATTCAAGGTATAGTTTTATAATTAGACGTTGAGTCGTAATTAAATCGGGAAAGAAATCAATTACGTTAGTGCTGTCTCATTTCAAATGAATTTGATGGATTTTCAGGCCTCCTCAACATATTTAAACAATAAATGTAATGAATGAATATCATCGTCAGGGGGAGGATTTTCATGACCTAACTTCTCGCCAAAAATGATCAATGAAATGCTCTTAAAATGCTTTAAAAATGCTCTAAAAATAAAGAAAAAACGTAAAAAATTGATGAAAAACACTTCAGATTAACAACTGAAGCTGTTGTGTTACTGATGTAATCGAGGCTTCTTCCTTTTGTTTAAGTGAACTCAGCTTGCGAACTTTTGGTTTGGACTGTCCTTTAAAAGAAAATCTCTGCCTTTATCTATGGTGAAATCGGCCAAACTGACAATGGCGGCAATAGGCGTCACAGGAACCTTACATTACATAGTATTGACAACGACTGGCATTACAATATATGAGCAAAGAAATTGAATAGGGTGCTCACGAATTCTGTGGTGAATTTTTGTTGCACCTCGTAAATATTGTTTGAAGCAAGTACCATAAAAATGATAATAAAATTGAAAAAATAACGTAAAAAGTGTCGATAAAAATTACATAAAAAGTAAAAAATGACTTATTAGTAAAAATCCACGAAAAATGCAGAAAAAAGATACATAAAAATGTGTCATTTCGTTTTGTCATAACATAAAATGAATTTCTATGCTAAACGGCAATGTTTCAAAATGAAAATATATGACTTTCATTTAAATCTCATTCCTAATAATCATCATCTTCACTTCATGGTCTAAGCATTTTTCAGTTTCGACCTCTTGATAATTTCTTTCCATCGGTTTGCAGACCACTCTCACGTCTTCTCTTGTTTTCGGAATGTAATTAATAATAGCTTTTGGATATCAGCTATCTTTCATCGTATTTACATGCTTTCGCCAGTTGTCTGGACTCTTCTATCTTTTCACAAAAGGAAATTATATTTAATTTCCGATTTCTGATTTCCGTGTTTTTTAGTATACCTTCTCTCTTGCACATTTTCACTGTTCTCATAAACTCGATTTTAGCACCCTTAAGCTGACTCCAATCTCTATTCTTAATGGTTTGATTAAAATTGTTAAATAAATAAATAAACAAATATGAAATTAACTCACCATTCCAGTGCGTGTTCCCAGTTCTTCTCTGTGCATCACATGTTCCACATCCGCTGCAACAAAAGAGTACCGATGACACAGATTCGAATATTATTAGAGGAATACAATCATTTTTTAAAAATATTTATTTTCTACCTGTTCAAGTGCATTACAATTATTCAGAGAGTGGAATATAAACGTAATACATAATATAGATGCAAGATGCCTGCATTTGTCAGGTAAATTGTTATCAATAATTTAATGAAAGTGCTATCGCTAACTTTAATCATGAATTTGAAAAATGATTATGCAAAACGAAAAACAAATAAAGCAAGTTTTAATTTTTGGAAGACGAAAAATATTTTTAGGAACACGTGATTGGATTCGGGGATGAATAAAATAGTTTTGACCTAATGTGAATAAAAGCATTTTAAACGAACAAATGATTTCACTTTCTCTCTGTCTCTCTCTCTCTCTCTCTGTCCGTCTCTCTCTCTCTCTCTCTCTCTCTCTCTCTCTTTCTGTCTCTTGACCGATATGGCTAAATTGTTCAACATGATTTGTTTGATTGGTGGTTGGTGTCAACGGCTCCCGTAAGTGTAGTGCATGTTTTCCTCGGTAGGTGGCGGTTATCTTCCCTCACTGGATGGTGAGATTCGGCATCGAACTATCATCGGTTAGCGAGATTTTCCTCAACCAGGTATCTCCCACCAGCGGGTATCGTCCCAGGACAAGTTCTCACCTTCCGACTGGTCCTCCGACATGTGTGGTAGTGTAGTGCGTGTGACTGTAAGTGTAAGTGTAAGTATGTAAGGGGTGAGGATAGGACAAGGAAGAGGAAAGAAAGATGGTGCGCGGTCTGTAGACCGTTTGTTAGGGTAGGCATTCACCTGGTGTTGATCGGTGAAATCACAGAAAACTACAGATCAGATCAGCCGATCAACGGTCAAGAGAAGTGAGACATTTAATCGACACATTTAATTACATGCGGGAAGAACAAATTTGATGAAGTAAGTATATTGAATTCATTGAAAAATTTCGAGGATTTGTCGTCATTATCTGCAAAATATTCAGTATGGGACACATGAATCACTACGTTCCTAGAACCATGAAAATGGTTACTTACTCGAAAACTTCGAATTACATCCTACTTACGAGTTTGGCAATCTGATAATTTGCGGATATCCGTGTGTACATATGTTATGGTTGGAAATTTTCCAAACTTCCTTTTGGAGCAATGAGATGTCATTGGGCGTGTATGGAAACACTTTAGCGGGTTCAAAATAATATTTTTCTATTGAGTGAGCGTTACAAATAGAGAAAATATGTGCTAATATAACACTACTAGATTTTTTGTTGATTCCTATCCTCTTTACTGGAGGCTAGTTCTGTTGATTATTGTTCACTTCTCCAGGTGATTGGCACATTGTAGGACAAATTACACAGATTGTAGTTCATGCTATGCTGCTAGTTTGGAAAATTGAGAGGAATAATGTTAAGTGAAAGAGCATGATGCAAACCGATAGGCAAGACCAATAATTTGTAAAATAAGATCTGAATTTAAACGACTTTAGGCACGAGTATATCTGTAAACACTCCTTTGACATACATACCATTTCTAGGCACGTGTGGTTTGCTGATTTGTGCCACGTTCTGATCGACTCATAGCATTTAGGTGTTATTGCCAATTAATTCGTTGAAATATATTGAAATAAATTTTGCAATAAATTCGTTGAAACGGAGGAAAATATCGTTTTTGAGGACGATCACCTATGACATTTTTTTGTGTTGATATAAGTGCTATTCGAAGTTTCTGATTCAATGTTTTCCAGTATGTTATCATTTATGTGATTAACGGGGTTTGGTAATCCATGTGTCTCATACTAATATATTGCAAATATTGACGCCACAAAATTATTCAAAATTATTTAATGTGTTCAGTATCAGTGCTTTAATTTGTCAACTTAACAAGAATCCACTGGAAGCCCCCTGTTCGAAGAGACACCGCAAGGGGTCAGGCGAACATGATTTGTACAGCAAATGAGACGTCAACTTTGTTCGGGTGTTACTAGTGTCGTTAGCATATCTCACTTCTGTCCGTTGAAATTTGACGACGTAAATTGATTAGGAAAATTCGACGAATCAAGTGAAACATTTGAGATATAATTCCCTACACGGCATGGGAAAATCCGGAAATATGATGCATGCCAATGTCTCAACTTGCAGACCGTCTAGGGTTGAGCACTGGCTCCAGTTTTTCCTGGTTGCAAGAGTTTCTCCAAAGATTTTATGAGCTTATTTCAAAAGTGACGCGTTTCCAATTCAATACATTTTCTAGTTTTCGATTGATTGATTAGTTATTTCGAGCGCGTCCCCTGCGAAGGCCATTAGTCCTGTAAGTGTAGTGCTTTTTGGGTGGAGGTGTGGGTGATCGTCCCTCGCTAGACGTTGAGATCCGACGCCGTCCAACGTGTCAGCTTCAGGGGTTTTCCCCAGCCAGGTATCGGGGAGGTACCGCCCCAGCCGGGACAAGCTGGAAACTCCGCCGAAGTGTGTAGTCGTGTAGTGTATGTTAGTGTGTACTGTATGTTAGTAAGCGTGTAAGGGGAGCGGATTTTCGGCGCTAGCTTGTCAGGTCGAATTTAGTCGCTGTATGAAGGAGAATTCTAGCGGCCGGCCTCTCCGATCGGTAGTTTTCCGTAGTTTCTCCAGGCGAATGCCTGAGAAGTACCCTAACAAACTGGCCCCGGACCGCGGGCGATCTTTCCTACCTCTTCCTTGTCCTATCCTCACCTCTTACACTCACACTATAGTGCAATACACTACCCCATATGCCGGGAGACCGGTCGGGAGCTGGGAAAAAGACTACAGCTCGAGCATAGCCCAAAACATGCACTACACTTACGGGACTAATGCCCGTAGTAGTTGACGCACCCGGAATCAATAACAATCCATCAATCAAAAACCACACAAAATGGTTTTCGAAAAAGTAGCACGCACACTGTTCAAGAACAAAAACTCTCGAACATTACTGCATTAAATTCTTTTAACAAAAACAGTCTTCAAGGATCCTGCAATAACCTAGAACTTGATATTTATGCAACACTTCTTTACGTCAACCGGTCCTCGCTTATGAAGTTCCGAAGCAGTGCTGTCCTGACAGCTCGTAAGCGAAAGAAAGAGAAGATCATTACTCACCGTCAGTGGCTCCCGCGACTTCGGATTTGCAAGCTTTGACCACTGGTTCCACCACCTCCTTGAACTTGTCCGTGGAAGCACCCTGCAACATCACCACCAGACATTGGTCAACACGACAAGTAGCTTATTTCCTTCGCAGTCATCACACAATCATATATATATATATATATATATATATATATATATATATATATATACATATATACATATATATACACATATATATATATATACATATATATATATATATATATATATATATATATATATATATATATATATATAAAAGAAAATGTTTGTTTGTTGCTTGTTGGTTCATTCTTAATGCGCTGCCGTACCGTTCGTCCGATTGCAATAAAACTTTGTCAACTTATTACCTGTGCTTGTGAGAATAATATAAGCATAGTACAAGAGTGACTGTGCACATAGGCGCGCGTTGATGATTTTATGCCGATTCAAGCGCCCTGCATAAGGCTCTCTACGTAACGGCTACGTAACCCATTGCACACTGAAGTATGAGTATTAAGACGACTTCGTTGCGTATTCTGTCCCTGCGCTTATGAAATTTCCCCCTCGAGAGACAGATACAGGGAGAGACAGAGGATGATGTAGACGCAGAGAGAGAAACAAACAGAAACAGTGAGAGAAAGACACAGAGAGACAGAGACGGAGACAGGAAAAGAGACGGAGGGAGAGAGAGAGACGGGGGGAGAGAGAGAGAGAGAGAGACGGGGAGGGAGAGAGACGGAGCAACACTCGCGAGGAAGTCTTTCGTCTATTGAATTTTTTGCAGGTCGTAGCGTAAATCGTGATATACAATCACGTGACCAGTAGCATGTGAAGTGTAATACATGGCAATAGCGATGCATTCACTAATATATTATAAACAATACATTTGGACCAGATGTTTGAATTTGTAAAGGGCTTTTGGGACATTTTGGAATCATTATGGGCCGCACTTTAGTTTTAGGCCAATTTTTTAATACACTTTTCAAATGCTAAATGAAGAGTTAAATTGATAAAAACGTTGAATACTTTTAATTGAAAAAGAAAACGATTTATTCATCTTAATTGCTCAGTTCACCAGCAATTTCACAAAAGTATGAAATCTATATATAAATTAAAGGGAGTGTGTACATGTCTGTCGCTTTAGACGCAAAAACTACTCGACCGATTTCGCTGAAATTTTCACACATTGTTCTTATTAGTATCGGGAGTATTTAAATTTGTTTTGAATTGGTTTCAATGAAATCGGTCACGTGGGCGTTGTTTTTGCAAAGTTATTTCACGACGTGGGCTCTACATCGTCCCCAGACGACATTGCGTGTTGTGCATTCTATGCATATATCTTTCAACTGCACGTCTCGCTTCGGCTCATAAAATCAAGTAACATCGAAGTTGCGATCTAGAAAGCAGGAAGTCTGAGCCAAAGGCTGGCGCTGCACAACATTTTTGGAATGTTTGGTTTTTGAAGTGTAGTGTACTACAGTAAAGTGTAGTTAAAACGTAGTCAAAGTGCAGTTAATACTTAGTGAATCTTCATTGAAAAAACAGCTTTTAAATTTGAATTGTATTTATTTAATGCAACAGCATTGCCGGGACTGCAATTGAAGAATATAAACAAAACTATTATACTCGGAACAAGCGATGTAGCCTTGTGTAGCTTGTGTATACGATAACAAACAAAAAATGTCCATGAGATAACGATATGTTTACCATTCTACTATAGTAAATTCATGAGAGGAAGTAACGTAATGATTCTTCTTGTCAAAAAAAATTTGTAAAACGTTACCCTAGATCGGTATTCGGACCAGCGCTTCTATTGTAAAAAAGTTACAAAATCAGAAACTGTGATAGATGATTTCGCAGCAAGCTCACGGGCAAAATTTGGAATACAAGGAATACTGTCGGTGTAGAAAAAGCCAGGCTCCCAATGTCGTTTAGCAACGGCGACTTATTACCCAAAACGATGGACAACAATAAATATATTATTTATTATTGAATATAAAGCGTTGTAAGTGCTAACCACAACCGTGAATAATTGGTTTGGTTGTATCAATGGTTACATTCATCTCACTTTCCTAAAAACAAAAAGTTTGAATATCACAGTGTACTCAAGCAGATAGCTGTATAGTGGGATCCCAGATTTACGTTGTGTTGTAAAGTGCAATTTTTATTTATGGTGATTTTTTTTACTTACGTGATGTTTTTCGAGCAAGATTGGTGTATGCATATTTTGTATTTGTCTTGCGGGAAGCAAGTGTTTTTGTTTCTTTTTTCAGAATATGTTTAATCTTACTGATATATTCGATTACTCATATATACTGATTATTTCGTATATTCACATTATACGAAATAATTTATGTATCAACGTGAGCTAATATTATAATTTCAGTAATTTATGATTCATTCCTCCTTCTGTGATCTTATAATACGTTTTGTCGATTTTTGCCTGAGAATATAATATGGCTATCCTCAGTATTCTGTTCTCTTTAAATTCAGTAAATATCTGGGTCGTGACATACTAGTTGGTAACGACCGTCTAGGTGATGCGATTTTTCCAAAGCCGGCATGGATCGTCAAATAAGTGAGGAGGCGAGAGAGAGTTCGCAAAATACAGAGAATAACAGCTAATAAAATAGTAGAGGTAACCCATCAAAATGTGGTGATAAGATCTCACTGAAAATACAATGGCCAGACAGACGTTATCAGTTAAATTTTCTGAAGTACAAAAATAAAAGATAACTAGTCCTATCTACGGTCATTCTGGTTTGGCATCTACACGAATATTTCACTCTTTACTGCCATGGCGTTACACATTGTGCAAGAAAACAATGATGATTGAGAGAAAAACCTTTTTGAATTTTTTTCGGTATATTACACGAATAAATACTTATTTAACGTAACTAGTACAAGAAGTGAATCTTTGGTACGAACGAAATATTAAGGGACGAGGTTATTATAGGAGCCGCATAAGGCATTTTGAAATGAGTACGCCAAAAACACTTTTGTACGAGTTGAGTACATTACTTTTTTTTGTACGACTTCATGGAAACTTACAAGTACTGTATACACTCTTATAGCGTTTTCCATTCGTTGCACTGAAACCCACCCCAGTGCAGGGCAAAAACATCATCGCTCTGCGACGGTGCTGCCCCACACGCGTGAAGAGCGTGAATGAAACGGGTTCCGGAAGTGAGTCAGTGCGTGTGCGCTGTGCACTGCGATTACAGACAGCCGTTCTTGGTTTGTCACTGGAAATATAAGAATTGACAGAACTCGAAAAATGAGAATTTTGAATTATGGTCGTTGTTGTAATTTTTATAAGAATAACAATTATTTTTTATCAGAACTTGTATGAAATATCTTGATAATTCTTAGTCGTTAATTCATATTCGAGTATTATTAACTTGTGATTTTTTTTTTTTTTTTTCTTCTTCAGCTTTTTCCCTTTACGGGGTCGCTGTTTTTCTGGTTTTGGCGAAAGTTTTACGGCCGGATGCCCTTCCTGACGCCAACCCACTTGGGGATGATATGATATATGATGATGATAGGAGGTGAAAGGACGAACACAATACAACCATGCCCGAGGCGGGACTCGAACCCGCGACCCTTCGGTCCGAGATCGCTACGGCACTACTGCCTTAGCGATCTCGGCCACCCGGACCGGCTATTATTAACTTGTGATTTATTTATTTAAAAACTAGCGAAGGCATCAAACGCGTATCATTTTTCGAGATTTTCCAGAAATCTATTTTGTACACTGTATATTGAACCGAAAGGCTTCTGCACAATTGTTTGGTGACTGAAATCCATAAAAATATTAACGCGAGCATTTCTGCTGACGTATGAACGCGCGTGCGAGAAACGTATCTTGGCGTATATATTTGAATGGTTTTGTAAAGGCATCACTGTTTTTATTTTTACCTTATTAGCGTTTCGAAATTGATATTTATACCTGCACTTTGGTTACTAAATAGCACTGTACTTGTTAACATGAAGTCATTCAAGGTTGAAGTTAAGGAAAACACAAACTGATATTCCGAACTTCGCGTAAGTCACAAAAAATATTTTAAGACATTTCTTGTAAAAGATCGTATATTCCATCATTTGAAGTGTCTCTGGGTGACCGAAGAACTTCAATTGTCTTCAAAATTTCACCACAAATCCAAATCAACATTCATAACTTTCGCACCTAACCTCAAAATGGCCCGGTGCAATGGACTGCATTTACAAGCTCCTCACTGAGTATTAGTGCGCCCTGAGTGATCCCTGGTTCCGTGTCATTGTACGAATGGAACATGCTCATATTAGGCCTGGCGAGCCCTAGCGGTAAAATTAAACACGAAAGCTGCCCTGACTGCGCATCAATAAACACTTCAGTTATGCTTTCGTTTCCATGCATGACTGCTGAAAAACCTATTTTCACCCATATAAACGCAAAATAAATGTATTGCTCGAGTTTCTCTCGCATGGAAAATACAAAGTATCCCTTATCTCATGATTCATTGGTCAGCACATTCTAACTTAATTCGCGCACGACAGTTGCTTAACTATCGTACACGACTGTGAAGTGAATCTACTTTTGAATAATCAACATTCCTCCACTCTTCCACGTGTTCTCGCTCCCGATGTGTGTTATTCGTAGTGTCCTCACGTGTGGCAAAGGCATGGCGGAAGAAGCGAAAGTGCTTAAAATTTGGAAGATATCCTTTATTCTTAGGCTCCTACTACACTAGGAAAACCAGTGAATTACTACGTCTTTCCGACACGCATGAATCATTATGACTTGATTGATTAGATGGACCAAAATTAAATCTAATTGTCTCATGACACATAAACATATTTAAATTATTTCTATTCTTCCTTTACATGTAAGTTTATTGTCTGTTGACGGACGAGCCACGCAACAGCTGAATATTGAAAATGTATTTTTATTACAATGTCGCAGAACACAAATATAAAAATACGTAATATGGAAATACTTGCCGGAGACAACTCGCCATGCAAGTTTAAGTGTTTAGGTAAAATACACACAGACCCCTCCTCGGAGGCTATTGGCTAGCGTGCTAGCTTTCCATGCCGCGACCCCGGTTCGAATCCCGAAGAAGGGAGAAATTAAACTTTACATTCTTGGCTATTTGGGATGATCAGCGTCTCGATCAATTGTGCTGACGTTTCGGCCATTTTGCTGTGGCCTTCTTCAGAGCGATACTGCTGAGCACAATTGACCGAGACGCGGCTCATCCCGGATAGCCAAGAATGCATTGACTCCGGCCGCGGAAGCCTACGAACGCAAATTAAACTTTAGTTTTTTCAATGTCATATCCCAGTTAATATAGATCAGGGTTATCCAACTGGCGGCCAGTGGTGCCATTTATTGTAGTCCGCAAAAATTATTAGTCAAAAGTGAAAGCTCCTTTCATCCATGTCGGGCAAGCACTTTGTTCGCCTAGCACACGCACCCTGCCAGGGTCAACATTCCCTTTAATGCAAAAATAGGTTAGGTTTAGATTTAACACTTTTTTTTGGTCGCAAATTCAAAATCATCCCAACAATTTTCTCTGCGTTATGCGCATGGCCTAATATCACGTATGGTTCCATTCCCCCTTTTAGAGCAGCAGAAAAACTGCCGAGATAAACAATACGGCAACGTCAGGTAAGTCAGGATTGCTCAAGAAATGAAAATACGGTCCGCTACAGTATTACAGAATTTCGTTGTGGCCCTTGAGGCCTATAAAATTGGACATCCTTGATATAGCTGATTGATAATGTGAAAGCTTCTCGCAAGCAGAGATTGGCAAATATTTTGCGACCTGTTTACTACAAGTTTTCCGAACCCACAGCCGTCAAACTGGCACGCCATGGCGACAGACGAATCTGCAGTACCGGAGAACACGTTTAAAATGTAATTAAACGTTAAATAATAATCATAATTATTTGTTTTTGTTTTAGGACTAAGAGGAAGTTCGTGCCCCTCACGCCAGCAGGGCGGCAGAAAGGAAACAGCGGCCCTGATTCCAAGGTAAGCAGCCATTGTAAAAATCTACCATCATGCACAGAGGTGCATCTATGATTTTTCTAGGAGGTGGGACTGTTGGTGTAATGTCAAGGCTTGATTTTTTCTTTTAGAGAATGTTTCGTTTACGCTGAAAATGAAATGTATTTATATCTCTTGACTTTTAGTTAATAGTTATAACGTCAACAACTGATTTATTGAATAACTTTCATTGGCATAGAAAATTAGTAAAAGCTAGATTTTTAAATGTATAATTGGCTTATTGGGAATGGGCTGCGGTTCCATGAGCTCGCTTCCGTTTGAGTACGTCTCTGTTCGTGGGTTCCGCTTTCCCACGTCGCCATGGCGGCGCGCTTTCGTCGAGCAGCAGAGCCCTTCCGACGCCGCTACCGGTGCAGCCACGGCCGCACCGCCACCCGCCGCCCGCCGTGGAAGGGGGTGGGTTCTGCAGGGGTAGGTTTCGCGGACCCACCGGCGACATCGAACAAAGGGACCGCAGCAGGTAAAACGCCGCGACCGGCGGCGCAGAGGGAAGGCTACCATTTAAAGCTGTGTTCTGCTGGCGGTGGCGCGTACGCCCTCCTCCGCTTCGCGTAGCGAGAGCTCTCCGCTGCTTGCCGCAGCAGCGCACGCCCACTGCACGTGGAAAGGTCTCCATTCAAACCAATGCTCTGCGAGCCGCGGTGTTCTGAGCGCTCTGCGGTGGAGACGTGTGAATGGGGCCCGAAGTAAACATTATTTTGTACAATCGGCCCCCTTGAGATTCGTGGATCCCGGGCTGGTGTGGCCCCTCCCTTCGGGGCTGGTCGTGAGCGCCATGTGCGAATTGCGGAAGAGCGTAAACCACCCGGATGTGCGAGCCGCGCGTGGGGAAACAGTTGCGAGGCGACGCGCGCGGCGCCGGCTGGCCGGGCCGCACGCGGCGAAATCCCGCGTGAGTCGGCGGCGGCGCCACTGACGACCGACGGAAGTCTCTGGGCGCGCCACGCGCTCCTGGCAGGCTTACCAACGGCTGATGAGACAGCGGTAACAAAACATCGGTGTTCAAAATTAGGGAGCTTTTGCACGACATCACGTGCAGCAATCGTCTGCAAACCCGATTTTCTGCACGTGCGCAGATGCCCGAAACTGCGCAAGCGCAAAAGGTCAATAGTGTTGTCGATTCGGGAAATGCCGAAACGGTCATGGGGGACAAAGACATGTTGTTGTTTTACTACAACATTCGGGAAATGCTTGGGCGAAAAAGAAATGTCTATCTATTGCAACATTCGGGAAATACTGACATGGTCTTGCGTGAAAAAGAAGCGTCTATCTATTACTACAATATTCGGGAAATGCTTGGGTGAAAAAGAAATGTCTATCTATTATTGCAACATTCGGGAAATACTGAAATGGTCTTGGGTGAAAAAGAAATGTCTATCTATTACTATAACATTCGGGAAATGCTTGGGTGAAAAAGGAATGTGTATCTATTTCTGCAACATTCAGGAAATACTGAAACGGTCTTGGGTGAAAAAGAAATGTCTATCTATTACTACAACATTCGGGAAATGCTTGGGTGAAAAAGAAATGTCTATCTATTACTGCAACATTCAGGAAATGCCGAAACGGTCTTGGGTGAAAAAGAAATGTCTATCTATTACTACAACATTCGGGAAATGCTTGGGTGAAAAAGAAATGTCTATCTATTACTGCAACATTCAGGAAATGCCGAAACGGTCTTGGGTGAAAGACAAATGTTTACCTCATCTGTCGAATTAATGAGCTGTTCGCTCGAAAGAGGCTCCTCTCTCGTGGTTCTGTTGCGATGCGTGGGCAGAATTTCCTGTACGAGAATTGACATCGAGAGAGAAACTAAGATCCATCCGCATTGCTTCTTTCACTTGCGTTTCTGAAGTCCTTGAGTACAGCTAAATAATACAACTTTGGCTGAAAATAGCAAATAAAATAACTTGGTTGAAAACAGACTTATGTGAAGGAAATGTATTCTATAGATATAAATATGACGATCTGTTAATCTTTTCCTGGCCCTTTAATGAGTGTATAATACATTTACCCTTTGCATGGTGTACCACTTGAGGTATGTATCACAGTGTATTCAAAACTCAATTTTGGAGGTTGAAATTATTGTTTCGGGGATGGGCAGACAAAAAGGATATTCATGTTACCGTCGAGGTTTTCAATAGAAGAGGCATGTGTAGGTTACATTTGAAATGCAACCTACTGGAGAAGTGGTGAAATTATTAAAGCTTTTAGCAACTCCCAATTGTGATAATGTGGGAGATTTTGGTTTGCCATTCTGAATATTACTTATTTAATCATACCATTAACCTTTCAGTATGTTATTGTGTAAACCAATACAATGTTGTTGCTTTTTTGTTTTTTGGGGGTGTCACTGAGCGTTGCGTGTTTTGCGAAAATAAAATGCAACTAAAAGATTTTCTAGCATTTGCATCCTATGTATCAAATGGACTTTAATTTAGTGATTTCTTTTTACTCAAGAAAACAAGAAACAACACATAAAATTGAAGATAAAAATAGAAATTAAATATATACGTATTTTTACAATAATTTGTATTATGAAGTGCAACTTTGCACTTTTGTCACATGATTCTTGTGCGTTGTTGACACAGATTGCATATTTAAGTTGGTATCATTAAGTTGGTATCAGTAAGCCGTGTATATGCATTCTCATAATGCAAAATGATACCGACACACACATTTGTCGGGTAACAGAGAAGACGAATTGAACTTTTAAACCTTCTAACTGTAAATTGACTGGTCAACAGTAAATATACATTTCAGCTAAGCCGTCACATTCTTAATTTAAACGGTATAACCGGCTGACAGCAGATGGGGAGGTTTTTGGATGTTTAAGAACACTTTAGAGGAGAACTGCAGTGAAAAAATTACATTTAACTGCATCAAAACATGTGTTTTGTGAAATGTTTCTGATTTACAATCCTATGGAATTAAAGAATTAATAAAAATTAAACGAAATTCATGATCTCAGTGTTTTTCCTTTTTAGAAGATTTTAATTTTTCTGAAGAAAATATACCTAGTTTTTTCCAAGCTATAAATGAATCTGAGATGGAAGTCACTTTATTTGTTGAGTAAATCTTATCTCTCTTTATCAGTGTTTGAACGTGTAAGACCCTCTTTATATAATCGTCTGGTTGTCTGTAAAGGTGCAATGCCTTTTGATAAAGCCACTTCGGAGTTTACTAACACGTTATCACATTACCATTAAAAAAGAATCTTTGAGTCTTGTTTTAGACTTTATTGACCTCTTATGCTGAACTACTATTGGAGTACTTGACAGTTGTCATGAAGAATGGAGATAGTAGAAAACAATGAAGCTATGACAACGATGCATCGGAACTCTCGATGCATCAGAAACGTAAATAGTACATATTGTTTTATATTCAGCATTCCTTTCTGTAGGCTAATTGGCTATTCCAAACCTGACATATAGAGTATTTTCTTTATTTCCTCGCCGTATCTATATTTTGTGAATTGTTTTGATCAAACAGTTTATTTGCATTTTTTACTTACTTGCATTTTTTCTTTGGTGTTCTTAAAGATAATCTTAAATCTCGGAAATATTGTGAAATGAAATCCAGATCTTTTGCAAAAAAAAAAAAAAAAACAAAAAAAAAAAAAAAAAAAAAACGATTCACCCCGTTATATTGAACTATATGTCAAAAAATTTTCATAAATAATTTTGAGAGAATATGGAGCATGTTACAAAGTAAATGTTGAAGTATGCAACGATGAATGAGTTGTTTTCAAAAATATGTAAATATATGTTCTAAAGCTGTTTAGAAATACGAACAAGTATGGATAAACAGATATGATTCAAATTACTCTTAAAATCTAATAAACACATGTATGAAAACAATTGATTTCAACCCATGAAGAAATAAAACAGAAAGCGAATCATGTAGACATATACTTTATGAACACACATACATGTAACTTCAAATTAACATCTCTCCATAGCACGACACACACAGTTTTTGACATAAATAAATAAATAAATGAATAAATAAATAAATAAATAAATAAACATAAGCAACATTTTCGAAAAAAGTAGCTTTTTTCGTAATTTATTCAAAAACATCACATAGCAGCTCCTCTCCACGTAGTACGATAGTTAGGCAACAGATGTAGTACGTAGTACAACAGTAGTACGATACTCAGTGTTCTTTTCGTACTACGTGTACCGCAACGTCTTTTTCGCTCTTCTTTGTTTTTGCTCTCCTTCAAAATTTCCTTCTTGTGGCTTTGGTCTTTCTCAATCTCAGCGCTTCAGATTCTAATTAATTGCGTTTCACTGGTTTCAGTTGCCCTGATCCTTTGAGCAAATGCTGAGACGATCCCTTGTTTTGCCTCTGAACATAAAAGGAAATGTGCATGTTTTTCAAGTGTTTTTCAAGAAATATAGTATGTCGCTCAGCTGCCTTGGCAAATACTTCTTATTACACAGGAGCGAATATTTTCTTTCCAGTACTTTCAAAAAAGGCTTGTTTCCACCTGTATTTATTATAATTCACCTTGTGTATGTGTTAGAGTAGAGATTCCTTAGAAACGTGCACAGAATATACACACAGATTTAAGTGATTTAATATTTAACAAATATATAAAAATAAATACATACAAATCGGACGTCCGGGCCGCAAGACATAACTAGTTGTGCTCAACAGCACATACGTTTTCCAATGATTACTAACTGCCCCCCTATATTATACATACATAAATGTGCAAAAGTGTTTTCAACCAACAAAAGATTTTTTTCTGCACCGGGATTCGAACTTAGGTCGTCCGAGTTTACTCACATTACCCCTCGCAATCGAAAGAAGTTCCAAATTCGAACTTGTTTTGTAATGTTACTTTTTGCAATTTTCGAAAATAAGGAAAGATTATTGAAAATGGAACAATCTTCACATTTTTTACCGCATTGTGACACATACAAAGAGAACATTTAAAGAAAAACATTGGAGCGGTGTTTGAGGAAAAAAATGGCCAACATTTCGCATAAAATTACCTGAAAACTGCTCATGTTTTAGAAAATTGAACATGACCTTATTTCAAGACGTTTCTTCAGATATCGTTGAGGGAAAAAAGTTCTGTTTTCAATGTTGTTGTGGCAAGAAGACGCCCTAAAAAGTTGCGCTTTGCAATCAGGGGTTTCAATGGACATCAGACCTTAAGCGACTTTTACGCTAGCCGAGGCCAAAGTTTAATAAAAAAAAATTAGAGCCAATTTTGAAAAAATCTTGAAAATGTATTTGAGGCTTAATGTAAAGTGCCCTGAAAAATCAAAATATAGACTTGAAAATTCCAAAACCTGGAGGTCCTTCGGATCGATTGGGGAATATGAATTTTGAAAAAATCGGCAGAACGGTTTAGGCGATAGCGTGTATGGATGGACAGAGAGACAAACTGAGCGAATTTTTGCCGTCAATCAACTTTTCAGTATCAAGGACTCATAAAACATGGATTCTGGGTACACAGCGTGTTAGAGGAAATAATTTACTGTAAATAGTTCAGTATTTATCCAAGTTTTTGTTACCAGGACTCGACAATAAGAGTTTTTCTGTCAAAAATTCGCCATTTTCGGGCTGACGATTACAATTCTTTCTCGTCTTACATTCGTATGCGCAGGAACGTAAAAGAAGTGGCCAGCTTGGTTCGGTGGATTGTGGATTCTAGTGCTGTGTAAATAGGTTTGTTGCTGAAGACTGTTCAACCCCAATAATAAAAAATAAAAAAAACCTTCCATCTGGTCCCTTCCCCCACCCTAGTGAGAAGTTGGTAGAGTGATTCATGGTGGAAAGATATGGGTGAGCTATTGCACATCATATTCGACTTCAGGCAATGACCTTCAGGCACCAGTTTGCGTCACAATATTAGCGGTAATTTTAATTTATGCCATATATCAAAATTAACACCTTCGTACAAGTCATTGAAACAGATACATGAAGCATTTCTTTTCAATATTGCATCTTGTACACCTTCATCGTGTTATTTTTGGTTAGTTGACGTTGAAAATAGTCATTTTATGCTCTCTTCAAAATGTTTCTCAGGACTTCTCGCTTTCCATGCAACATGGCGACCAGCGCCCGCCCTGGCTTTGCCCGTGTTGTAGTCTCGGTGTTTGTGACGCAAACTGGTGCTCTGCATAACTAACAAAAATAGGTTGAATTGAATTCTGTTGTAATAGACGAGGGCATATAGTTTACGTATAACAGAAAGAGGATAGGGCCTAAGATCGAACCTTGTGGAACCCCATATTTAATTAGTAAAGAATCGGAAAGATAAGTAAATAATATCCTTTCGTGCCAGTACGGTATTTCTACTCTTTGAGATCCACGTTTAATGTACGAAGTTATCCAATCTAGGCGATATCACGAATTCCATAAGAAGGTAATTTTGATAGCAAGATGTTAAGGTCAATAACGACAAAAGCTTTCGAAAGATCTAAAAATATTCAAATAGGTGCTTCATTTTGGTCCATTGATGAAGCAACATCTTGAAGAAAAGAAAAAAATGGCAGTTTCCGTAGATTTGGATTTTCTAAAACCGTTTTGTGAGTTTGAAAACGCTTTGTTTTTACTACGAAAAGATTCCATTCGCACATAGAAAAGCCTCTCTAATATTTTTGAGAAAACTGACAAAAGAGAAATTGGCCAGTAATTTTGAATTTCATGAAACTTGTGCACCTGTCTATATACACCCGTTAACTCACATTTTCAATGCTTCTTTATGCACAGATTCTGTTGAGGTACTTTGTCGTTGTCATTTCATTATTGTTATGCACTGAACTAGTTAGTGAACGGTTTTGATGCGTGTAGTGAATTCAAAGTAAGAATTGGGGCTTTTTCTTTGTAATTTTAACTTGACGTGGCGAATAAAATTATTATGTTCGACGAATTACTCATGAATTCTGTTCAAAAGAATCATTGTTTATAACAAAAAAAGGACATGCGAGCACTACTACAACAGCTACTCGCTACATATAAAGACAAATCGATAGTAAAATCGAAGAAAAAGCTAGAAACCACAGTGGAAAGATATTTCCATTATGCTAGAAACGATAATCGATAATTGATCAAGCTTCAATACGTTGAAATCTGATTGGCCCAAGCGAAACTGTCATTGTGAATCCTTCTTTTTGCGAATAAATTTTACTGCAAAGTTTACGGCATTACGATTCGTTTATGTTCGCATTATGAATGAGGCCTATTGCGATTTCTACAGGCTGCAGAACACGACGTCCGCGCCACCTGTCCGCCACCTTTCCTCCCAACACTAATCAGTTCCAAGGGTCGCTGCAGACCCGAGGATCACAGGCGGCTGTGTACGTACAGATCTGCTTTGGATAGTGACGGTAGAATTTAACACAATAAATTTTAAATAGTGGGGCTACAGAATGACACTGACTTTCTCGTATTACTTTTTTAGTTTTCTTTGATTTGAACTAGCTTGGTGGGACTTGCCACATACTCATGCTAGCTTCCACATATCGCCGCCTGAAGTAATGATTTAAAAGCAATTTCTACATTTTTCGGTTTTCTGATAGTAAACTTGAAATATTGCTTAAAGAATAGTAAAGTGAATTGAAAAATTGTCCTATATGGCAATTTACGTTGAAAAATGTTTAGTCGTTTTTAAGAAAATTGTGTTCAAGCCTCACTGTTAATGTGAAATTTCAAGCTATTTTTCACGTAATATTTTTGTGTGTTCCAAAACTTTCGTTGCTATTTATTTGAAGCACATCACTCAAAATGCAATAGAGTATACAAATACAATGCAATAGAGTATACAAAATGCAATAGAGTACATAAAAAGGTACGTATTAACAGCGTGAGGGATATTTAAAAAATATATATGTGTGTACTTTCTAAAAAAAAGCAAAAGAATATCCCAAAATGAACTTTGTCATATTACCAAGTGCAATTAGCACTGTTCGTTGGAAAAGTTTGAAGAAAAAAGTTGGTGCTATTTTTTAGCCTTTCTGAAAATGTGGAATTTTGGCTCATTTTCACAGAAAACTGTTGAGTTTTCGAGAAACTTTACCTGACATTATTTAAAGCACATGTACTCATTAATATAATAATGGGAAGAAATTGCCGATAATGTAACGAGTTGGCTTGAGTTCCGATAATACGAACTCTATAGAAATGAAACTCCATCAGTTCCAACAAATGAGTGACACAATTAAGAAGACGCCCTCGAAGATGAGAAGAGAAGAGAGATGCAACTAAAAACGCATAAAGTGATGGCAGTACCAGTTTCGGTGTACGGAAGCAAGTCGTCGGTAGTACTGAGAAAGTAAAGTTGTACTCAAGCTTCCAAATTAAGATTTCAAAAAGCAATAAAAGGCTATAGCATCTTTGACCGAATCAGAAACTAAAGAACATAAGTTCAGAGTGGACACAACACCTACAAAGGATGGAAGATGATAGGCTCACAAAAGTGGTCTATCGTTATCGATCAGCTGGAAAAAGATATCATAGTTGATCAACTCAAAGATGGAGTGAAGCCGGGACTGGCCTGACTGTGCAAGGAGGAAATATAAGGTGATGAAGATTTATAAATGACGATGATAATGTAAATGGCAGGGAGAGGTAGGTGAGACCGGAAAACCTGTAGAAAATCTGCCTTGAGCCCGCTTTGACGACCTACGAAGACCGATTTTACATGGAACGACGTGGGTGTGGATCCAGGTACCCAGAAGTGGAGGACGAGTTGTCTGAACAGGGATCAAACATGCCGAGAGTAAGATGTATTGAATAGCTTGATTAACTCCTTTTTCCGAGAGCGTCAAATTCTTCGGTCATTAGTCCTGAAAGTGTATTGCATGTTTTATTCACGGGGGATCTCTGCTCGCTTTTAGTAGTTGCTTTTTTCTGAAAGAGACATTTTTTTAAAATTAAAGAAACGTACACCATAATTGTTTTTAGAATTTTCCTCTTTTATGATTACATTAGGTAAATTTTTGAACTTATTTTTACCGTTCATAATACCCTCTCGAAAAATGGACCAAAGGGTTCTTCTGGAGATTTGGTTAAATACATTTTTGTTTGGAAATATTTGGTGGTGTTCTTCCATCGCCAAGTTTGGAAGTTTCAGAGCTTGCTTGCTTTAAATCTCTAAGTTCACGGCATGTGTAGGAGTGTAGTGCAGTTCGTGGTCCGTTTGTTAGGATACCGCTTTGGAATTCGCCTGGTATTGATGGGAGAAACCGCGGAAAACTACCTAACAGAGCAGCTGGACGCTATTCTCTTCCAGACAGTGGCAGAATTCGACCTTGTTATGTAGCTAGTGTCGAAACATCTGCCACCGGCTGAACTAGAACAGAATTGATCAGCGTGCTCGCTTTCAACTACTCGGCCCCAGGTTGGATTCTCAGTCAGGCTACATTGGAGTGTGCGTTTTCCTTGCAATATCCTAGTATATATTGCTGTGTGACGTTGAGAAAATTCACTTCTCAGGATGGGAAGATCGGAACACGGCGTGGGGATGTCTACATGCTAACCACACGTACTCCCTTAACCCATGACCGCTAGGCAGGTAGGCCTGAGCCCGGTACGACAAGTACATCCATACATCCAGAAAGAAAAGTCGGAGTGGAATCCATTCAGCCGACTTACCCTGGCTCCGCAAACGGCGAACGCCACCATTACCACGACGCTGATGGGCAGATGCATGGCCGCCTGGAGGGTTGGACGTGTTAGCCGAGTGATCCAGTGTGCGCCGTCAGAAGCACTGCCTTTTGTTCGTGCTCGAGCAGTCCATTATATACCGCGCAGTCTCCTGCCTCCACCCACTGGCTTACCCTATGGTTACCGCCCCCGCCGGGCCCTGCATCGCGGTGGGTTGGTTCCCAGTGGTGGCGACACTGCCACGACCGACTCAGCCTTCAATGCGACCTGCCGCGTCTTGAGTTTTTTTTTACTTAAGGGCTTTAAAAATACGGAACATACGAAAACTACGAAATTACTAACGAAAGTAATTCAGTACATAAATTGTTATGTTATATGTCATAAATATTAAATGCTTTATTTACAAGTTAAAATAACTTCTTTAACAAGAACTTCTTAACAAGGAAAAACTTTCATTACGAAAAATAAGTGATTGATTGGCAGAAAATTTTAACCTTTAATGCCATTTGTTACATATATGTAACCATATTTCTGGTCAACTCACATTTGCAACTTTTGCACTGATTTGCGAATGTTATTTCTTTAATAGACGGAGACAACGTAAAAGAAACATATAAGTTTGAGTATTTTTTTTTTTTGGCTGGTTATTGGTCATTTGTCTTCCCCAAACGATAACTGCCCCCAACGTCCCTGTCGGACAAGAAATCTTCCGAGGTGACACTTTGGATTTTACTGAATGTTTGATATGTTGTAAGGGATGAAGAAATATATATTCGTGTTTTTTTTCCCTGTGGACAGACGTTTAAATCACCCTCTAAAGACGATGTAATGTAGTGATTTTAATGTTTCGCATGGAAAAATGCAATTTTTCGAAACAAATTATACAACACCAAGTCATTACAAATCCTTCTTTGTGCATTATTCTCTAGGGAATTGTGAAGGGTAAAGATCAGAGTTCAAAACGTCACTCAAATAAAGAGGTCTACTCAAATAAAGAGGGAAATTCTCAAAACAATTGTTATATGTTTCTTTAAAATAATATATTTTTCTTTCAAAGACGATTCTTTCCGAAGAAACAACTATGTGCTAAATTAATGTAGTGATTTTTCAGAGAAAAATAGTCTCAGGCAAGAATGTCTATTGCGGAGTACGTCATAAACACTTATGTGACAAATTGCAAATATCCTTTATTCAATTTTTTTTTTCGTGACATGTAAAACAATGGGATAACTCCTATCGCAGATGTGTTAAAAGATTCGGCGTGGGCCTTTGCAGTATCGATTATTGATGACGTTTTGGGACTACAGAGATTTTTGTACCATTGAGGTATGTCTGGTTTTATAATTTCGGAATATGTGTTTTCGTCATCTCTTATAACTAGTGGGCGGATTTTGATGAAATGTCATGTTTTTTCTTTTCACTTTAGAACAATGCCGTTTAGTATAGAAATTCATTTTATGTTAAGACAAAACGAAATGACGCATTTTTATGTGTCATGTTTTGCATTTTTCGTAGACTTCTATTAATAAGTCATTTTTTACCTTTTGACATACTTTTTAATGCATTTTTTGCTGTTTTAATCGATTTTAATGTCATTTTATTGGTATTAATATAATGGTCTAAATATTGGTTGCTTCAAACAATATTTACGAGTGGCAACAAATGTTTACCACACCATTGCTGAGAAGCATATTTGATTTCTTCGCTCATATGTATTGTAATGTCAGCCGTTCAGAGTACTAGGTAATCTAAGGTTCCTGTGATATTTCTCGGCGTCATTGTCTGTTCAGCCGATTTCTCGATAAATAAAGGCAGAAATTTTCTTTTAAAACCAAACCCAAGGTTTGCAAGTAGAGTTCACTTGAACAAAAGGAAGAACCTTCGATTACATCAATAACCTATAAATGATCTTGACATCTACATTTTTATCATGAATAAGACCGAAGCCATGAATACGACACACAGTGACCAATGCAAAATGTCCAGTACAACAATGTGCACACCCAGTATAGCATAATCTAAGAAGTACGGAAGAAATTGTATGTAATCTAATATCATATGCATGTAATGTAAGAAGATGAAGAAGAAGAAGAAGAAGAAGAAGAAGAAGAAGAAGAAGAAGAAGAACAACAACAACAACAACAACAACAAGCGTTCGATATGAATACACGCATTTTCGGAGCATGTATAGTTAATCAATTGTTTTGTACAGTTGTTCGAATTTTTATTGGGCTTATCTAATTGAACTAGAGAAGTTGATAATACATATTGTGGTGAATTTTTTAAATGTTTTTTCAGGACTTTTTAATAATTGGAACATTAATATATACTATACATTAAATATTTTGAATAATGTGTGTTCTCTGTTGGGTATTAATTGGATATTAATATATAGGGAATTGTTAGAAATGTGGTGGTATTCGCTGTTTGCAAAAATAATTTCGTATGATAATAGTACGTCTTTTTCTTCAAATCCCCAAGCATGTGCTTGATGAATACATTACCCTCCTCGTGTGAGACTGTTTTCTTCCCATATTCCCCCCCCCTAAACAGCTTCTCTATTGTATTCCGACTCCAAATGTATTACACAGGTATTACAGTCACGAATATTTCAAGTTAGGCATTCCACAAGGTAGCCAATCTAATGTTAAGTATCACAAAAAAAGTCACTTCAATCATCAATTTACAATTAATTACGCCTAACCAGTTCTCGCAACGAAAAAAAGTTGTAAGTAACCTAATCGTTGAACATTTTTTGTAAAATAGTTCTGTAAATAGTATTTTTACGGAAATTTAGTAATTGTTAGAAACTGACAAAGGAATAAAAAATAGTCATTTTTTCAAAGATTATTTTATTGTAACTAAAATTCCAATGGAAATTTCTTTTGGAACACACACAGTCGTAACCAGCCCCCCCAAATAAAGGAGTCAAAAATCAAAACTACACCACAATTTGTTTTAGATTAATACCTCTGATGACATGATGACTTGGCTAATGGTTCAGACGGGGGCGTCGCGATTTTGGTCGGAGCGTGTTTCAACTCGCAACAGTGACAACAAAATCGCATTTATTCGTAGCGGAAGTCTTTGTGAACCTCTTGTTGTTACTCCTTCAAGCCTTTCAATTCATACGTTACTTCTGAAAAACCTGACTTTCTAAATCTATCACGAACACATTGACAATTCCAATAAATCAATTTTAAAAAATTGTCCCTTACACTAAAATTCTGTGGAGGAGCCAACATTTAAATCACTTCCTTTGATTCCCCTACTCGCAACGCGACAGAGGCGCCCAAGTTCCCCGTCACCACATCCGCCCCTCCTTTTCGTGTAATGGCACCCCTCCCGGGTCGCCAAATTGCGCACTCGATCGCCGGGCATTAGCCGTTGGGGGGCCGCTCGTCAAAGTGAGCAGCGGACGGAAAAATTCGCATTTCGCTGGCAACCGCTCCTCAATTAACCGGTAATTCCCTTTGTTTTAGGCTGCCCACGTGACCACACACGCACGATAGCGACGTAATGTGCGAGTCGACCCGCGTGTGGTACTGCGCCGCCAGGGTCGCCCCCCGCACTATGCTTTCAAACGTGTCCCACATTTCCCGTGTGGCGGCTGTCACAATCGACAGTACAATTTTTATTTTATTTTATTTTATTTTATTTTATTTTATTTTATTTTATATTTTTATGTAGAGTTGAATTTGGACCATGAAAGGAAATGTTAATATTAAATGTAAATTATAATAAAAATTAATAATAATAATAATAATAATAATAAAATTATAATAATAACAACTCAAGCTGAACAGTCGAAAAATTGGTACAGCTATTGTGCAATTCTTCTAACAAGAAGAAAAAGAAAAGTAAACAATTAATTGGAAGAAATACTCTAATTAGTAACTCTAAAAAAACGCATTGACTACTGAATGTGTAAAATAAACACGTTACCTGCGAATTAACACTCCATATTCTCTATTAAGAGCAACGAACCGGATTAAACACTGGACGCATAAGTTGAAAAGCATTATGCTCTCTCGCCCACTGAGCAATTCTAGTCCACTTACCTTGGTTTAAATCCTTTATTACGTCTATACACTCGCCCTCATCTGTAAAATATGTGGGGCTAGAGACGCGGATTGAACCCTGGACCCTAGAGATAAAAAGCATTTCTATTTCCTACACTAAATTAATCGTTTCTTTCTGGACAAAATACCAATTCTTTTTTATGCATCCTCCCGCAACATTTTCTGTTTCATACCAAATTGCGACTCATTAGGGACCTGAACCTATATCGTTAGGTTAAAAGCACATTGTTTTAGTTCAGAGATAAGAGGGTCAGCTATAATACTTGGTTATAGCAATATAATACCCTAAACTCCTAAGTTTATAACCTAAAACTCTACCGCTGAGATTATCAGGCCCACGGTTCTAGATGTAAATGCTATTTTACATACCTCTTTTCGTATTCTGCATAATATAAATAAGGCCCAAGAATAAGAATGGACCTTGGACCCAGGTTAAAAGCCTAATGCTCTACCGCTGAGTTACTCGGGCTCAGAGTTTTGAAAAGTTATGATTTTTTACTATTTTTGAACTGTTATATTCTGCGTACGAAAAGTAACGCCCTAACAGTAAATTCAAACCTGGATCTTCACGTTAATACCTAACGTTCTGCCAATGAGCCGCTAAAGCTCGCTTTCATATGCTATTATGTCTTTTTACGTATCTTGCACTTTTATATTCTAAGTAAGATAAATAACGCCCGAGCAGGGGATTGAACTCTGGACCCTTAGGTTAAAAGCCTAATGCTCTACCGCTGAGCTACTCGGGCTTAGTGCTTGGAGAATTTATGCTGTTTACTTTTTTTGAACTGTTATATTCTGCGTAAGAAAAATAACGATACAACAGTAAATTCAAACCTCGATCTCTACGTTAAAGCCTCGCGCTCTGCCAACGAGCTACCAAAGCTCTCTTTCGTGAGTTGCTCTGTTTTTTTTACATATCTTGCACTTTTATATTCTAAGTAAGATAAATAACGCCCGAGCAGGGGATTGAACCCTGGACCCTTAGGTTAAAAGCCTAATGCTCTACCGCTGAGCTACTCGGGCTTAGTGCTTGGAGAATTTATGCTGTTTACTTTTTTTGAACTGTTATATTCTGCGTAAGGAAAATAACGCTTCAACAGTAAATTGCAACATCGATCTCTACGTTAAAGCCTCGCGCTCTGCCAACGAGCTACCAAAGCTCTCTTTAGTGAGCTGCTCTGTTTTTTTACATATCTTGCACTTTTATATTCTAAGTAAGATAAATAACGCCCGAGCAGGGGATTGAACCCTGGACCCTTAGGTTAAAAGCCTAATGCTCTACCGCTGAGCTACTCGGGCTTAGTACTTGGAGAATTTATGCTGTTTACTTTTTTTGAACTGTTATATTCTGCGTAAGGAAAATAACGCTTCAACAGTAAATTGCAACATCGATCTCTACGTTAAAGCCTCGCGCTCTGCCAACGAGCTACCAAAGCTCTCTTTCGTGAGCTGCTCTGTTTTTTTACATATCTTGCACTTTTATGTTCTAAGTAAGATAAAAACGCCCGAGCAGGGGATTGAACCCTGGACCCTTAGGTTAAAAGCCTAATGCTCTACCGCTGAGCTACTCGGGCTTAGTGCTTGGAGAATTTATGCTGTTTACTTTTTTTGAACTGTTATATTCTGCGTAAGGAAAATAACGCTTCAACAGTAAATTGAAACATCGATCTCTACGTTAAAGCCTCGCGCTCTGCCAACGAGCTACCAAAGCTCTCTTTGGTGAGCTGCTCTGTTTTTTTACATATCTTGCACTTTTATATTCTAAGGAAGATTAATAACGCCCGAGCAGGGGATTGAACCCTGGACCCTTAGGTTAAAAGCCTAATGCTCTACCGCTGAGCTACTCGGGCTTAGTGCTTGGAGAATTTATGCTGTTTACTTTTTTTGAACTGTTATATTCTGCGTAAGTAAAATCACGCTACAACAGTAAATTGCAACATCGATCTCTACGTTAAAGCCTCGCGCTCTGCCAACGAGCTACCAAAGCTCTCTTTTGGGAGTTGCTCTGTTTTTTTTACATATCTTGCACTTTTATATTCTAAGTAAGATAAAAAAACGCCCGAGCAGGGGATTGAACCCTGGACCCTTAGGTTAAAAGCCTAATGCTCTACCGCTGAGCTACTCGGGCTTAGTACTTGGAGTATTTATGCTGTTTACTTTCTTTGAACTGTTCTATTCTGCGTAAGAAAAATAACGCTACGACAGTAAATTGCAACATCGATCTCTACGTTAAAGCCTCGCGCTCTGCCAACGAGCTACCAAGCTCTCTTTCGTGAGCTGCTCTGTTTTTTTACATATCTTCCACTTTTATATTCTAAGGAAGATAAATAACGCCCGAGCAGGGGATTGAACCCTGGACCCTTAGGTTAAAAGCCTAATGCTCTACCGCTGAGCTACTCGGGCTTAGTGCTTGGAGAATTTATGCTGTTTACTTTTTTTGAACTGTTCTATTCTGCGTAAGAAAAATAACGCTACAACAGTAAATTGCAACATCGATCTCTACGTTAAAGCCTCGCGCTCTGCCAACGAGCTACCAAGCTCTCTTTCGTGAGCTGCTCTGTTTTTTTACATATCTTGCACTTTTATATTCTAAGTAAGATAAATAACGCCCGAGCAGGGGATTGAACCCTGGACCCTTACGTTAAAAGCCTAATGCTCTACCGCTGAGCTATTCGGGCTTAGCACTTGGAGTATTTATGCTGTTTACTTTCTTTGAACTGTTCTATTCTGCGTAAGAAAAATAACGCCCCAACAGTCAATTAAAACCTCGATCTCTACGTTAAAGCCTAGCGCTCTGCCAACGAGCTACCAAAGCTCTCTTTCGTGAGTTGCTCTGTTTTTTTTACATATCTTCCACTTTTATATTCTAAGTAAGATAAAAACGCCCGGGCAGGGGATTGAACCCTGGACCCTTAGGTTAAAAGCCTAATGCTCTACCGCTGAGCTACTCGGGCTTAGCACTTGGGGTATTTATGCTGTTTACTTTCTTTGAACTGTTCTATTCTGCGTAAGAAAAATAACGCCCCAACAGTCAATTAAAACCTCGATCTCTACGTTAAAGCCTACAGCTCTTCCAATGAGCTACCAAAACACGATTACCTAAGTTGCTCAGGTTTTTTTTACATATCTTGCACTTTTATATTCTAAGTAAGATAAATAACGCCCGAGCAGGGGATTGAACCCTGGACCCTTAGGTTAAAAGCCTAATGCTCTACCGCTGAGCTACTCGGGCTTAGTACTTGGAGTATTTATGCTGTTTACTTTCTTTGAACTGTTCTATTCTGCGTAAGAAGAATAACGCTTCAGCAGTAAATTGCAACATCGATCTCTACGTTAAAGCCTCGCGCTCTGCCAACGAGCTACCAAAGCTCTCTTTAGTGAGCTGCTCTGTTTTTTTACATATCTTGCACTTTTATATTCTAAGTAAGATAAATAACGCCCGAGCAGGGGATTGAACCCTGGACCCTTAGGTTAAAAGCCTAATGCTCTACCGCTGAGCTACTCGGGCTTAGTGCTTGGAGAATTTATGCTGTTTACTTTTTTTGAACTGTTATATTCTGCGTAAGGAAAATAACGCTTCAACAGTAAATTGCAACATCGATCTCTACGTTAAAGCCTCGCGCTCTGCCAACGAGCTACCAAAGCTCTCTTTAGTGAGCTGCTCTGTTTTTTTACATATCTTGCACTTTTATATTCTAAGTAAGATAAATAACGCCCGAGCAGGGGATTGAACCCTGGACCCTTAGGTTAAAAGCCTAATGCTCTACCGCTGAGCTACTCGGGCTTAGTACTTGGAGAATTTATGCTGTTTACTTTTTTTGAACTGTTATATTCTGCGTAAGGAAAATAACGCTTCAACAGTAAATTGAAACATCGATCTCTACGTTAAAGCCTCGCGCTCTGCCAACGAGCTACCAAAGCTCTCTTTCGTGAGCTGCTCTGTTTTTTTACATATCTTGCACTTTTATGTTCTAAGTAAGATAAAAACGCCCGAGCAGGGGATTGAACCCTGGACCCTTAGGTTAAAAGCCTAATGCTCTACCGCTGAGCTACTCGGGCTTAGTGCTTGGAGAATTTATGCTGTTTACTTTTTTTGAACTGTTATATTCTGCGTAAGGAAAATAACGCTTCAACAGTAAATTGAAACATCGATCTCTACGTTAAAGCCTCGCGCTCTGCCAACGAGCTACCAAAGCTCTCTTTAGTGAGCTGCTCTGTTTTTTTACATATCTTGCACTTTTATATTCTAAGGAAGATAAATAACGCCCGAGCAGGGGATTGAACCCTGGACCCTTAGGTTAAAAGCCTAATGCTCTACCGCTGAGCTACTCGGGCTTAGTGCTTGGAGAATTTATGCTGTTTACTTTTTTTGAACTGTTCTATTCTGCGTAAGAAAAATAACGCTACAACAGTAAATTCCAACATCGATCTCTACGTTAAAGCCTCGCGCTCTGCCAACGAGCTACCAAAGCTCTCTTTCGTGGGCTGCTCTGTTTTTTTACATATCTTGCACTTTTATGTTCTAAGTAAGATAAAAACGCCCGAGCAGGGGATTGAACCCTGGACCCTTAGGTTAAAAGCCTAATGCTCTACCGCTGAGCTACTCGGGCTTAGTGCTTGGAGAATTTATGCTGTTTACTTTTTTTGAACTGTTATATTCTGCGTAAGGAAAATAACGCTTCAACAGTAAATTGCAACATCGATCTCTACGTTAAAGCCTCGCGCTCTGCCAACGAGCTACCAAAGCTCTCTTTCGTGAGCTGCTCTGTTTTTTTACATATCTTGCACTTTTATGTTCTAAGTAAGATAAAAACGCCCGAGCAGGGGATTGAACCCTGGACCCTTAGGTTAAAAGCCTAATGCTCTACCGCTGAGCTACTCGGGCTTAGTACTTGGAGTATTTATGCTGTTTACTTTCTTTGAACTGTTCTATTCTGCGTAAGAAAAATAACGCTACGACAGTAAATTGCAACATCGATCTCTACGTTAAAGCCTCGCGCTCTGCCAACGAGCTACCAAGCTCTCTTTCGTGAGCTGCTCTGTTTTTTTACATATCTTGCACTTTTATATTCTAAGGAAGATAAATAACGCCCGAGCAGGGGATTGAACCCTGGACCCTTAGGTTAAAAGCCTAATGCTCTACCGCTGAGCTACTCGGGCTTAGTGCTTGGAGAATTTATGCTGTTTACTTTTTTTGAACTGTTATATTCTGCGTAAGAAAAATAACGATACAACAGTAAATTCAAACCTCGATCTCTACGTTAAAGCCTCGCGCTCTGCCAACGAGGTACCAAAGCTCTCTTTCGTGAGTTGCTCTGTTTTTTTTACATATCTTGCACTTTTATATTCTAAGTAAGATAAATAACGCCCGAGCAGGGGATTGAACCCTGGACCCTTAGGTTAAAAGCATAATGCTCTACCGCTGAGCTACTCGGGCTTAGTACTTGGAGTATTTATGCTGTTTACTTTCTTTGAACTGTTCTATTCTGCGTAAGAAAAATAACGCCCCAACAGTCAATTAAAACCTCGATCTCTACGTTAAAGCCTAGAGCTCTTCCAATGAGCTACCAAAACACGATTACGGAAGTTGCTCAGGTTTTTTTTTACATATCTTGCACTTTTATATTCTAAGTAAGATAAATAACGCCCGAGCAGGGGATTGAACTCTGGACCCTTAGGTAAAAAGCCTAATGCTCTACCGCTGAGCTACTCGGGCTTAGTGCTTGGAGAATTTATGCTGTTTACTTTTTTTGAACTGTTATATTCTGCGTAAGGAAAATAACGCTTCAACAGTAAATTGAAACATCGATCTCTACGTTAAAGCCTCGCGCTCTGCCAACGAGCTACCAAAGCTCTCTTTCGTGAGCTGCTCTGTTTTTTTACATATCTTGCACTTTTATATTCTAAGTAAGATAAAAACGCCCGAGCAGGGGATTGAACCCTGGACCCTTAGGTTAAAAGCCTAATGCTCTACCGCTGAGCTACTCGGGCTTAGTGCTTGGAGAATTTATGCTGTTTACTTTTTTTGAACTGTTATATTCTGCGTAAGAAAAATAACGATACAACAGTAAATTCAAACCTCGATCTCTACGTTAAAGCCTCGCGCTCTGCCAACGAGCTACCAAAGCTCTCTTTCGTGAGTTGCTCTGTTTTTTTTACATATCTTGCACTTTTATATTCTAAGTAAGATAAAAACGCCCGATCAGGGGATTGAACCCTGGACCCTTAGGTTAAAAGCCTAATGCTCTACCGCTGAGCTACTCGGGCTTAGTGCTTGGAGAATTTATGCTGTTTACTTTTTTTGAACTGTTATATTCTGCGTAAGTAAAATTACGCTACAACAGTAAATTGCAACATCGATCTCTACGTTAAAGCCTCGCGCTCTGCCAACGAGCTACCAAAGCTCTCTTTTGGGAGTTGCTCTGTTTTTTTTACATATCTTGCACTTTTATATTCTAAGTAAGATAAAAAAAACGCCCGAGCAGGGGATTGAACCCTGGACCCTTAGGTTAAAAGCCTAATGCTCTACCGCTGAGCTACTCGGGCTTAGTACTTGGAGTATTTATGCTGTTTACTTTCTTTGAACTGTTCTATTCTGCGTAAGAAAAATAACGCTACGACAGTAAATTGCAACATCGATCTCTACGTTAGAGCCTCGCGCTCTGCCAACGAGCTACCAAGCTCTCTTTCGTGAGCTGCTCTGTTTTTTTACATATCTTGCACTTTTATGTTCTAAGGAAGATAAATAACGCCCGAGCAGGGGATTGAACCCTGGACCCTTAGGTTAAAAGCCTAATGCTCTACCGCTGAGCTACTCGGGCTTAGTGCTTGGAGAATTTATGCTGTTTACTTTTTTTGAACTGTTCTATTCTGCGTAAGAAAAATAACGCTACAACAGTAAATTGCAACATCGATCTCTACGTTAAAGCCTCGCGCTCTGCCAACGAGCTACCAAGCTCTCTTTCGTGAGCTGCTCTGTTTTTTTACATATCTTGCACTTTTATATTCTAAGTAAGATAAATAACGCCCGAGCAGGGGATTGAACCCTGGACCCTTACGTTAAAAGCCTAATGCTCTACCGCTGAGCTATTCGGGCTTAGCACTTGGAGTATTTATGCTGTTTACTTTCTTTGAACTGTTCTATTCTGCGTAAGAAAAATAACGCCCCAACAGTCAATTAAAACCTCGATCTCTACGTTAAAGCCTAGCGCTCTGCCAACGAGCTACCAAAGCTCTCTTTCGTGAGTTGCTCTGTTTTTTTTACATATCTTCCACTTTTATATTCTAAGTAAGATAAAAACGCCCGGGCAGGGGATTGAACCCTGGACCCTTAGGTTAAAAGCCTAATGCTCTACCGCTGAGCTACTCGGGCTTAGCACTTGGAGTATTTATGCTGTTTACTTTCTTTGAACTGTTCTATTCTGCGTAAGAAAAATAACGCCCCAACAGTCAATTAAAACCTCGATCTCTACGTTAAAGCCTACAGCTCTTCCAATGAGCTACCAAAACACGATTACCTAAGTTGCTCAGGTTTTTTTTACATATCTTGCACTTTTATATCCTAAGTAAGATAAATAACGCCCGAGCAGGGGATTGAACCCTGGACCCTTAGGTTAAAAGCCTAATGCTCTACCGCTGAGCTACTCGGGCTTAGTACTTGGAGTATTTATGCTGTTTACTTTCTTTGAACTGTTCTATTCTGCGTAAGAAGAATAACGCTTCAGCAGTAAATTGCAACATCGATCTCTACGTTAAAGCCTCGCGCTCTGCCAACGAGCTACCAAAGCTCTCTTTAGTGAGCTGCTCTGTTTTTTTACATATCTTGCACTTTTATATTCTAAGTAAGATAAATAACGCCCGAGCAGGGGATTGAACCCTGGACCCTTAGGTTAAAAGCCTAATGCTCTACCGCTGAGCTACTCGGGCTTAGTGCTTGGAGAATTTATGCTGTTTACTTTTTTTGAACTGTTATATTCTGCGTAAGGAAAATAACGCTTCAACAGTAAATTGCAACATCGATCTCTACGTTAAAGCCTCGCGCTCTGCCAACGAGCTACCAAAGCTCTCTTTAGTGAGCTGCTCTGTTTTTTTACATATCTTGCACTTTTATATTCTAAGTAAGATAAATAACGCCCGAGCAGGGGATTGAACCCTGGACCCTTAGGTTAAAAGCCTAATGCTCTACCGCTGAGCTACTCGGGCTTAGTACTTGGAGAATTTATGCTGTTTACTTTTTTTGAACTGTTATATTCTGCGTAAGGAAAATAACGCTTCAACAGTAAATTGCAACATCGATCTCTACGTTAAAGCCTCGCGCTCTGCCAACGAGCTACCAAAGCTCTCTTTCGTGAGCTGCTCTGTTTTTTTACATATCTTGCACTTTTATGTTCTAAGTAAGATAAAAACGCCCGAGCAGGGGATTGAACCCTGGACCCTTAGGTTAAAAGCCTAATGCTCTACCGCTGAGCTACTCGGGCTTAGTGCTTGGAGAATTTATGCTGTTTACTTTTTTTGAACTGTTATATTCTGCGTAAGGAAAATAACGCTTCAACAGTAAATTGAAACATCGATCTCTACGTTAAAGCCTCGCGCTCTGCCAACGAGCTACCAAAGCTCTCTTTAGTGAGCTGCTCTGTTTTTTTACATATCTTGCACTTTTATATTCTAAGGAAGATTAATAACGCCCGAGCAGGGGATTGAACCCTGGACCCTTAGGTTAAAAGCCTAATGCTCTACCGCTGAGCTACTCGGGCTTAGTGCTTGGAGAATTTATGCTGTTTACTTTTTTTGAACTGTTCTATTCTGCGTAAGAAAAATAACGCTACAACAGTAAATTGCAACATCGATCTCTACGTTAAAGCCTCGCGCTCTGCCAACGAGCTACCAAAGCTCTCTTTCGTGAGCTGCTCTGTTTTTTTACATATCTTGCACTTTTATGTTCTAAGTAAGATAAAAACGCCCGAGCAGGGGATTGAACCCTGGACCCTTAGGTTAAAAGCCTAATGCTCTACCGCTGAGCTACTCGGGCTTAGTGCTTGGAGAATTTATGCTGTTTACTTTTTTTGAACTGTTATATTCTGCGTAAGGAAAATAACGCTTCAACAGTAAATTGCAACATCGATCTCTACGTTAAAGCCTCGCGCTCTGCCAACGAGCTACCAAAGCTCTCTTTCGTGAGCTGCTCTGTTTTTTTACATATCTTGCACTTTTATGTTCTAAGTAAGATAAAAACGCCCGAGCAGGGGATTGAACCCTGGACCCTTAGGTTAAAAGCCTAATGCTCTACCGCTGAGCTACTCGGGCTTAGTGCTTGGAGAATTTATGCTGTTTACTTTTTTTGAACTGTTATATTCTGCGTAAGGAAAATAACGCTTCAACAGTAAATTGCAACATCGATCTCTGCGTTAAAGCCTCGCGCTCTGCCAACGAGCTACCAAAGCTCTCTTTCGTGAGCTGCTCTGTTTTTTTACATATCTTGCACTTTTATGTTCTAAGTAAGATAAAAACGCCCGAGCAGGGGATTGAACCCTGGACCCTTAGGTTAAAAGCCTAATGCTCTACCGCTGAGCTACTCGGGCTTAGTGCTTGGAGAATTTATGCTGTTTACTTTTTTTGAACTGTTATATTCTGCGTAAGGAAAATAACGCTTCAACAGTAAATTGCAACATCGATCTCTACGTTAAAGCCTCGCGCTCTGCCAACGAGCTACCAAAGCTCTCTTTCGTGGGCTGCTCTGTTTTTTTACATATCTTGCACTTTTATGTTCTAAGTAAGATAAAAACGCCCGAGCAGGGGATTGAACCCTGGACCCTTAGGTTAAAAGCATAATGCTCTACCGCTGAGCTACTCGGGCTTAGTGCTTGGAGAATTTATGCTGTTTACTTTTTTTGAACTGTTATATTCTGCTTAAGGAAAATAACGTTTCAACAGTAAATTGAAACATCGATCTCTACGTTAAAGCCTAGCGCTCTGCCAACGAGCTACCAAAGCTCTCTTTCGTGAGTTGCTCTGTTTTTTTACATATCTTGCACTTTTATGTTCTAAGTAAGATAAAAACGCCCGAGCAGGGGATTGAACCCTGGACCCTTAGGTTAAAAGCCTAATGCTCTACCGCTGAGCTACTCGGGCTTAGTGCTTGGAGAATTTATGCTGTTTACTTTCTTTGAACTGTTATATTCTGCGTAAGGAAAATAACGCTTCAACAGTAAATTGAAACATCGATCTCTACGTTAAAGCCTAGCGCTCTGCCAACGAGCTACCAAAGCTCTCTTTCGTGAGTTGCTCTGTTTTTTTACATATCTTGCACTTTTATATTCTAAGTAAAATAAAAAACGCCCGATCAGGGGATTGAACCCTGGACCCTTAGGTTAAAAGCCTAATGCTCTACCGCTGGGCTACTCGGGCTTAGTGCCTGTAGTGTTTATGCTGTTTACTTTTTTTGAACTGTTATATTCTGCTTAAGGAAAATAACGCTTCAACAGTAAATTGAAACATCGATCTCTACGTTAAAGCCTAGCGCTCTGCCAACGAGCTACCAAAGCTCTCTTTCGTGAGTTGCTCTGTTTTTTTACATATCTTGCACTTTTATATTCTAAGTAAGATAAAAAACGCCCGATCAGGGGATTGAACCCTGGACCCTTAGGTTAAAAGCCTAATGCTCTACCGCTGGGCTACTCGGGCTTAGTGCCTGTAGTGTTTATGCTGTTTACTTTTTTTGAACTGTTATATTCTGCTTAAGGAAAATAACGCTTCAACAGTAAATTGAAACATCGATCTCTACGTTAAAGCCTAGCGCTCTGCCAATGATTTACCAAAGCTCAATTGCGAGTATTGCTCTGTTTTGTTTCCTAGTAACTGCTTACCGCAGAAAAAAGCTACGCGCGATGCGCGGTGTCGGACGTCCGTCCCGTAACTGTCACTGTCACATGGCCTGACGCCAAAATTTAAACCGGTCACCGTCCGCAGGACCGCGTGCCTACTGCACCCGAGATCGTCTGGCCCTTACACTCCGGATATCTCTCTGTACCTACTCGTCTTCCGCTCTCCGATGCAAACTGAATGAGAGCGCGGGCGCAGATGGCGCAGCGTTAAATAGTTGGGGCATACACCTCCACCACACAAGTTTCCTAGGTAGGCTCGCCCGCTGTCGGCAAGCGAGGTCTCGCTAGCTAGCATCCTAGGAGTTTACAGCCTAAGGGTATTTTTGGCTCTGCCATGCTTCCTGCGTCAGCTGCCGGAGCGCAAACCCTTTCCTCCCTTGTAACGTTCTTTCACCGACCTAACGGTTCTGGCCCTCGTGTTAACGACACCACACTATGCTTTTTTATTTTATTTGTTCTTTTATATTCTGCGTAGGACAAATAACACCCCAACAGGAAATTGAATCCTGGATCCTTAGGTTACAAGCCTAGCGCTCTGCCAATGAGCTACCGAGGCTCTTTTTGTGTATGATGCTATGTTCTTTTTACATATCTTGCACGTTTATATTCTGCGTCAGATAAATAACGCGCGAGCACGGGTTTGAACCCTGGACCTTTAGGTAAAAAGCCTAAAGCTCTACCGCTGAGCTACTCGGGCTCCGTCTTGTGATTCACTATACTTTGTTTTCTTTTC
Source organism: Gryllus longicercus (assembly GCA_038098605.1). Lineage (NCBI taxonomy): Eukaryota > Metazoa > Arthropoda > Insecta > Orthoptera > Gryllidae > Gryllus > Gryllus longicercus. Next base: position 1,487,090 of record JAZDUA010000257.1, on the reverse strand, counting down.
TTGCACTTTGATATTTTTCGAAAGATAAATAACGCCCCAACAGGAAATTGAACCTTTAATGATGATGTTAAAAGACTCGAGCTCTTCCAATGAGATACTGGAGGTCTCTTTCGTGTGTTGCATTTTTATATTCTGCGTAAGATAAATTCCGCCCGAGCAGAGGTTTGAATCGTGGACCCTTAGGTTAAACGCCTAATGCTCAACCGCTGAGCTACTGGGGATTTGAGAAGGTGGGTGCTATTCTTTCTCTAACTTTTTTTGCACTTTTATATTCTGCGTAAGAGAAAAAAAATCCAAGAGCAGGGAATTGAACACTGGACCCTTAGGTTAAAAGCCAAACGCTCTACCGCTGAGCTACTAAATCTCGCTGTGATATTCTGCTATGTTTGTTGAACTAACTTGAACTGTTGCATAACTTGAACTGAACCTCATTGAATAATAATTTCACGTTTGCTCTTGATATTTATTTTTACAAGGTATGAAATATTACCACCCAGAAAATTAAAACTATTTTCTCGTATAATTGTATTATAAATTGTCAATTAAACCTGAGGTAACGATACACGGAATAGTTCTCGAATTGAAAACAAATTCGTTGGTCATTTTTAGTTTAATTGGAAATTTAGAAATTGTATTACAAAAAAATTTACACTACACACAGAAAACACGGCTGTCTTCCCATTCGAGGTGGACTACCTCGTGATGGAGGTTCCAATACATCCAGTCCATCATATCGAATTTTAATTAAATTTAAAAACTAAAAAATGCAGTTACACATATGATGTGCAGAAGATTCAGAAAATGTCAGACTTTTCATTGCATGGCGGAGAAAAATAAAACAACTGAAAAGTAGGATTTTTCGAAGTGGTTCCTGTGGATTCCTTTAAACTCGTCGTAGGTAAACCTGTTGGATAATTTTAGATGTGAATTTTACATGAATAGAATTGCTACAATTTGGAAAATTGTTCATATTGCTTTACAGTTCATGAAAATAGTTTGAAGGCCTAATTGACCACATAAAGCGCTTGTTACGGTTCCGTGTTAGTGTCCTATGCGATTTACACGAGCTCATTCAATGCAATTTCTTCACAAAAAATATCATTCGTAGTTTCATGTTACTTATTATATATAACATAAAGATTTTTCGACCGCGTAATCAATGAATCATGACTTATTATTGTAATCAACATTATTACCAATAACATGAATGCATTCTACAACAACACAAGAAATTTTATAATTACAAATTGAACAAACGAGAGATAAGTGAAGTAATTTGATGTCAAAAAGCAAAGAGTAAACGAAATATTGACGAATTTACATGCATTAATGAAATGTTTTTTTAGGAATGAGCAGGATCTCACAGATTCTGCCGCGTACCCGATTTGTATTGAATTGAATTGAAATTATGCCGCATGTTACGAGGCGAGACTCGGAAATCAGGCTCTCTCTTCCGTCTGACCTCGCAAATTTCGCAACGCTCCTTTCACGAACTAACGGAGAAAGGATGCATATCTTGAGCGAAGGAACATGTGATTTGAATTCGGCTCAGAGACGTCATTTAGGCTTGAGGATCTTTTACATGTCAGTAAATCTACTAATATGGGACAGCCGGCTTTACTCCCTCTACGAAGCAAGGCGTACGAAGAATTTATTCGCCCTCGAAAATCCACAACTTCGTTCGGGTTGGAACCCGCCAACTGTGGTATAACATTCCGATACGCTAACGCTTACACCGTCGCCTTATACACCACAAGTTGCACATGGATAGTACGTTTTTGTATCCCTGGACGTGAGACTTGTATCTTAGCTATTTATGCGCCCTGCCATGATTAGAATTAGTGCTCTTATCAGGGAACTTCACTTTAGGGTTGACCACAACACGTGCCGTATTTGCCATACTGTAGATACGTCTCTTCCTCCACTGCCTCCAAGGAAGATAGGCGGGCGACTTCACCACTACACCGGAATTCGAACGCTCTATTGTAAATGAACAATATGCAATAAAACCTTGAAAGGAAGGTACATATAAAAGAATTTAATACTAAATTAAGTACATGATGTTATGCATTCAGAATTCTTTATAATACACCCAGTCTTCATGCAGCTCGTTGAGTGTATTTTGAAAACATTCCCGCCTGAGATATGGCTTCATATGATAAATGACTAAAGATATTGTCTGGTATCAGTTTTAATCAACTTATGATCATTTCGATCGCGTTGCGATCATCATCAGAGCTAAAATGTAATACAAATATTATACAAATATTATTAAATACAAATATTATAACAGGATGTAGGTAACAGGTTATTGTATGCACGATGCGTAAGCAAGCTGGGTCGTACATACCTGGCAGCTTCTGGGCCGAAAACAAAGTTCTGCGAATTTTTTGGGCGTGTGTCTGTTTAAGAACACAGCCGGGCGGCAGCTGGGAGGGGGCGGGAAGAGGGGTGGGGTGCGGGTGTAGGGTCGTAAACCGCGGGGTTGGTGGAGGCTGAGAGACGGTCGGGCGAGCGAAGGTCAGGGGAGTGGGGAGGGCTGGGGGTGGGTTAGGGGTGTACACTTTGTGCTAATTTTAGCAGAGGTGACGAGAGTTCAGGTATTTGCTGGTTGAGACATGTCATGTTCTGTTCTTTGAGGACGTTGTGTATGTGTATGGTTTCTAATTTTATTCTGTTCCAGTACCTGTTTTCAATTTCTAGAATTCGGAAATTTATGTGTTTATCAAATGTGTGTTTGTTTAAATTTAGGTGATCCGCAAAGTGTGAGACTGTGGTAGTGTTATTTTTCCATGCTTGTTCGTGTTCTTTGATTCTCTGTGTGAATTTACGGCCTGTTTGTCCTATGTATATGGCATTGCAATTGTTACACGTGAGAGCATAGACTCCGCATAAGGATGTAGGTGGGATTGGATCTTTAGTGTTCGATAGTGTTTTATATAATGTGTGGGTATTGTTGAAAGAAGTTTTTAGACCGAATTTATTGAGTGTGGAGGCTATTTTTAGAGAAAGGGGTCCTACATAAGGGATTGTGTGGTACGTGGCTGTAGTGTTTCTGTCAATTGGTGTGAGGGTAGTGTGTTTGCGGATATTGAGTGTATTTGTTTTTTGGGCTATTAATTTGTCAATCATGTTGCAGTCGTATCCATTTATTCTGGCTATATGTTTTATGGTGTTTATTTCCTTTTTTGTGTTTTCTGGGGACATAGGTATGGAAATTAATCGATGCACCATCGCATGGAAGGCTGCGTGTTTGTGTGTAGGGGGGTGTTGTGAAGTGTTGTGTATGATTGTGTCCGTGTGTGTGGGTTTTCTGAATATGTTAAATTCATGATGGTCCTGTGCTAGTGTGATGGTGAGATCAAGGAAGTTTAAAGATTTTTGTTCATTTTCTATCTCCGTGGTGAATTTTATGTTGGGGTGTAGGGAGTTGATGTACTGTGTAAAAATATAAAGTTGTCTGGTGGTGCCTGTCCATAGTGCTAACACGTCGTCTACGTATCTGTGCCAGTACAGGAGATTTTTTAGAAGTGGATGACCAGAAGTAAACAATGTGTTTTCCCAGTTGTCCATAAATATATCAGCTAATAAAGGTGAGAGGGGTGAACCCATGGGTAGTCCAGAATCTTGGGTGTAGAATTTGTCATTATATTTGAAGTAGTTGGCATCTATGCAACAGGAAATTAGATTGTACAGTTCAGTTTTGATGGGAACGGCACACTGGGATCTGTCAATTTTGTCTTTAAGAATATTCTTGCAGTCAGATGTAGGCACACTGGGAAAAAGATTTACCACATCGAAAGAAACAAGTTTGGCGTTAGAGGGCACTGGAAAGTCCTTTATCTTGTTAATGAGGTCAGGGCTGTTGAGTATTGTGTGTTGATGTGTGTAACTGACGTATTGTTTGAAGTCTTTGTTCAGTTTGTAAGCAATTCTGTGTGTTAGTGTGTTAGTGTATGATACTACAGGTCTAATGGGGATAGTAGATTTGTGTATTTTAGGTAAACCATATAATCGTGGAGGGAGTGGATTGCGTGGAAGAAATCTCTGTGGGTGAGTGAATAGAGCTTTAGATTCAGCGAGTTCTTGTTTTAAGGAAGTGTGGTGTTTGTTAGTGGGGTCGTTTTTTAGGAGTGAGATGCCGTTGTTGCCATTGATAAAATCGAGTACTTTGTTGTTGTATTCTTCCTTGTCCAGAATCACTATAGAATTGCCTTTGTCCGCTTTCGTTATAACAATATTGTCTTGGGAGATTTTGTCTTTTAGTTTTTTAGCAGTTAGTTGTTCTGACGAGATGGGCTTCGGGTGCGAGTGGTGTTCAATATGTTGTTTGATAGTATGTGTAACAGTGTGCTTGATTTCTGTGTGATTAGTATCATTGGGAAGGATAGTGTCTAGGTGAATATACAGATTTTTTAGAGTATTGGCGTTGGGTGGAGAAGGAGGTGAAAATTTGAGACCTTTTTGTAGGAGTGTGGCTTCAGTATGGGATAGAGTAGAGGACGAGAGATTTATGATACGAGGATGAAAGTTGGGGTGAGTCACAGAGTCAGATTGTTTCGTATGTGTTTGATATAGCGCTTTGCTGCAAGATAGACGTTCCAGCTTGCTTACCTGTTTTTGTTTCTGGCGGCTGCATATTCTGAAGATGCGGCTTCTAATGGAGTCCAGGAGGACCTCCCACTCAGCAGGATGTAGTGGCCTCTTCACTACATCCTGCTGAGTGGGAGGTCCTCCTGGACTCCATTAGAAGCCGCATCTTCAGAATATGCAGCCGCCAGAAACAAAAACAGGTAAGCAAGCTGGAACGTCTATCTTGCAGCAAAGCGCTATATCAAACACATACGAAACAATCTGACTCTGTGACTCACCCCAACTTTCATCCTCGTATCATAAATCTCTCGTCCTCTACTCTATCCCATACTGAAGCCACACTCCTACAAAAAGGTCTCAAATTTTCACCTCCTTCTCCACCCAACGCCAATACTCTAAAAAATCTGTATATTCACCTAGACACTATCCTTCCCAATGATACTAATCACACAGAAATCAAGCACACTGTTACACATACTATCAAACAACATATTGAACACCACTCGCACCCGAAGCCCATCTCGTCAGAACAACTAACTGCTAAAAAACTAAAAGACAAAATCTCCCAAGACAATATTGTTATAACGAAAGCGGACAAAGGCAATTCTATAGTGATTCTGGACAAGGAAGAATACAACAACAAAGTACTCGATTTTATCAATGGCAACAACGGCATCTCACTCCTAAAAAACGACCCCACTAACAAACACCACACTTCCTTAAAACAAGAACTCGCTGAATCTAAAGCTCTATTCACTCACCCACAGAGATTTCTTCCACGCAATCCACTCCCTCCACGATTATATGGTTTACCTAAAATACACAAATCTACTATCCCCATTAGACCTGTAGTATCATACACTAACACACTAACACACAGAATTGCTTACAAACTGAACAAAGACTTCAAACAATACGTCAGTTACACACCTCAACACACAATACTCAACAGCCCTGACCTCATTAACAAGATAAAGGACTTTCCAGTGCCCTCTAACGCCAAACTTGTTTCTTTCGATGTGGTAAATCTTTTTCCCAGTGTGCCTACATCTGACTGCAAGAATATTCTTAAAGACAAAATTGACAGATCCCAGTGTGCCGTTCCCATCAAAACTGAACTGTACAATCTAATTTCCTGTTGCATAGATGCCAACTACTTCAAATATAATGACAAATTCTACACCCAAGATTCTGGACTACCCATGGGTTCACCCCTCTCACCTTTATTAGCTGATATATTTATGGACAACTGGGAAAACACATTGTTTACTTCTGGTCATCCACTTCTAAAAAATCTCCTGTACTGGCACAGATACGTAGACGACGTGTTAGCACTATGGACAGGCACCACCAGACAACTTTATATTTTTACACAGTACATCAACTCCCTACACCCCAACATAAAATTCACCACGGAGATAGAAAATGAACAAAAATCTTTAAACTTCCTTGATCTCACCATCACACTAGCACAGGACCATCATGAATTTAACATATTCAGAAAACCCACACACACGGACACAATCATACACAACACTTCACAACACCCCCCTACACACAAACACGCAGCCTTCCATGCGATGGTGCATCGATTAATTTCCATACCTATGTCCCCAGAAAACACAAAAAAGGAAATAAACACCATAAAACATATAGCCAGAATAAATGGATACGACTGCAACATGATTGACAAATTAATAGCCCAAAAAACAAATACACTCAATATCCGCAAACACACTACCCTCACACCAATTGACAGAAACACTACAGCCACGTACCACACAATCCCTTATGTAGGACCCCTTTCTCTAAAAATAGCCTCCACACTCAATAAATTCGGTCTAAAAACTTCTTTCAACAATACCCACACATTATATAAAACACTATCGAACACTAAAGATCCAATCCCACCTACATCCTTATGCGGAGTCTATGCTCTCACGTGTAACAATTGCAATGCCATATACATAGGACAAACAGGCCGTAAATTCACACAGAGAATCAAAGAACACGAACAAGCATGGAAAAATAACACTACCACAGTCTCACACTTTGCGGATCACCTAAATTTAAACAAACACACATTTGATAAACACATAAATTTCCGAATTCTAGAAATTGAAAACAGGTACTGGAACAGAATAAAATTAGAAACCATACACATACACAACGTCCTCAAAGAACAGAACATGACATGTCTCAACCAGCAAATACCTGAACTCTCGTCACCTCTGCTAAAATTAGCACAAAGTGTACACCCCTAACCCACCCCCAGCCCTCCCCACTCCCCTGACCTTCGCTCGCCCGACCGTCTCTCAGCCTCCACCAACCCCGCGGTTTACGACCCTACACCCGCACCCCACCCCTCTTCCCGCCCCCTCCCAGCTGCCGCCCGGCTGTGTTCTTAAACAGACACACGCCCAAAAAATTCGCAGAACTTTGTTTTCGGCCCAGAAGCTGCCAGGTATGTACGACCCAGCTTGCTTACGCATCGTGCATACAATAACCTGTTACCTACATCCTGTTATAATATTTGTATTTAATAATATTTGTATAATATTTGTATTACATTTTAGCTCTGATGATGATCGCAACGCGATCGAAATGATCATAAGTTGATTAAAACTGATACCAGACAATATCTTTAGTCATTTATCATATAAAAAGGTATCTACATCACCAACAATCCAATTAATAATGGCTTCATATTTTGGAGGAGCTCTTTTTTTTAAATTTTATTTAAGGACTCATCAACTACTAGGTCATTAGCGACCACTATTGCGTGTAACGGTATGGTAACTATGAGGATGACACGATATGATGAAGATGTTAGGAGTGTGAAAGAACTAACAAAATACAACCTTGCCCGAGGCGGAGCTCGAACCGCGATCTTTCGGTCCGAGATCGATACGGCACTACTGCCTTGGTGATATCGGCCATTCATACCGACAAGCTCTTCTGGTAGTACCCGGACGTTTAGGTAGCAAAAGAAAATTAGTCGAACAATGAAAATATGCCATTCACGTGATCCCTTCATTAAGTTTGGAATCTTACCATTACCGTGTCTTTTTATTTACGAATCTGTAATTTCAAAACTGACGTAGTTTATGGTGGAAACATATTTTCATGCGATACTGATATTTATAATTACAACACACGTAGTAGAGATCACGTTCATCAAGTGTCAGTATCAACAGTTCACTACTAGAAATCCACATATATAAATGTACGTTACTTCACAACGCATTTACAGAATACATTACACAATTAAAATCGGCACACAATTTTACTTGAAAAGTAAAATCTTTTCTGCTGCGTAACTGTTTTCATACAATTAGAATCTGTACTGAACATCAAAAAGAAAAATAATATTTATTCTAACAAAACTATCATGGGAGCACATCTTTCCGATGTCATCTTTAAAGAGTAAAGAGACACTTATGGACATTTTCAATGTAAAAACATAAATGGCATGCTGAATACATGCGCTTTCGTTACTGAATTATATGTTTTATGGATTGATTCGTGCAAATAACGTTAATTCAAAATTTCCCGTTTCCCTGCGCCACCTTGTTTAACTCGGGAACGAAAACGTCTAGTATCAACAAATGTTGCTATTCTCGTGTTTTTCAATTTATTATTATTATTATTATTATTATTATTATTATTATTATTATTATTATTATTATTATTATTATTATTATTATTATTATTATTACTATAATATAAATTTTATTCATTTTTCAACAATTTACAGTTGAAATGTTGGGAAGGAGTTCTGAAACTCAAGAAAAAGTGCGCAGCTCATTTTGTCCCTCATATGTCATATTGAGTATTACTGTTTTTGGCTAAATAAATCAAATGTACACCACGAACCAGCAGTGCAATTACACAAACATTAGTGCGTTGTCAAAGGCGTAGCAGAGAATCTGGAATGCGAGCAGTGGGCGAGGCTGGTGGAGGGGCGGAGCGGGCAGGGGTGGGGAGGCGAATGGGAGAGGAGGGTTGGGCGCTGTCTGCCTACGAAGGACGCCCCACCCGCTCGCCTTGGCGCAGACGGCGGCGGTGCCACTTACGCCCCGACTCACCACACACACTCACCCAGCCACCCCGCCACGCCTCGCTCCACACACATCCACTGCCGTCCCCGCCACGCACATACACACACACCCCGCCTCGCCACACACACTCACCCAGCCACCCCGCCACGCCTCGCTCCACACACATCCACTGCCGTCCCCGCCACGCACATACACACACACCCCGCCTCGCCACACACACTCACACAGCCACCCCGCCACGCCTCGCTCCACACACATCCACCGCCATCCCCGCCGCGCACATACACACCCCGCCTCACCACACGCACTCGCCCAGCCACCCCCACGCCTCGCTCCACACACATCCACTGCCGTCCCAGACACGCACATACACACACCCCGCCTCGCCACACACACTCACCCAGCCACCCCACCCCTTCTCGCTCCACACACATTCACTGCCATCCCCGCCAGGTACATACACACACACCCCGCCACACCACACGCACTCACCCAGCCACCCCCACGCCTCGCTCCACACACATCCACTGCCGTCCCCGACACGCACATACACACACCCCGCCTCGCCACACACACTCACCCAGCCACCCCACCCCTTCTCGCTCCACACATTCACTGCCATCCCCGCAATGCACATACACACACACCCCGCCTCGCCACACACACTCACCCAGCCACCCCACCCCTTCTCGCTCCACACATTCACTGCCATCCCCGCCATGCACATACACACACACCCAGCCTCGCCACACACACCCAGCCACCCCGCCCCTCCTCGCTCCACACACATCCACTGCCGTCCCCGACACGCACATACACACACCCCGCCTCGCCACACACACTCACCCAGCCACCCCACCCCTTCTCGCTCCACACACATTCACTGCCATCCCCGCCAGGTACATACACACACACCCCGCCACACCACACGCACTCACCCAGCCACCCCCACGCCTCGCTCCACACACATCCACTGCCGTCCCCGACACGCACATACACACACCCCGCCTCGCCACACACACTCACCCAGCCACCCCACCCCTTCTCGCTCCACACATTCACTGCCATCCCCGCAATGCACATACACACACACCCCGCCTCGCCACACACACTCACCCAGCCACCCCACCCCTTCTCGCTCCACACATTCACTGCCATCCCCGCCATGCACATACACACACACCCCGCCTCGCCACACACACTCACCCAGCCACCCCACCCCTTCTCGCTCCACACATTCACTGCCATCCCCGCCATGCACATGCACACACACCCCGCCTCGCCACACACACTCACCCAGCCACCCCGCCCCTCCTCGCTCCACACACATCCACTGCCGTCCCCGCCACGCACATACACACACACCCCGCCTCGCCACACACACTCACACAGCCACCCCGCCACGCCTCTCTCCACACATTCACTGCCATCCCCGCCATGCACATACACACACACCCCGCCTCGCCACACACACTCACCCAGCCACCCCACCCATTCTCGCTCCACACATTCACTGCCATCCCCGCCAGGGTCTTACACATACACACCCCGCCTCGCCACACACACTCACCCAGCCACCCCACCCCTTCTCGCTCCACACACATCCACTGCCGTCCCCGACACGCACATACACACACCCCGCCTCGCCACACACACTCACCCAGCCACCCCACCCCTTCTCGCTCCACACATTCACTGCCATCCCCACCAGGGTCATACACATACACACCCCGCCTCGCCACACACACTCACCCAGCCACCCCGCCCCTCCTCGTTCCACACACATCCACTGCCGTCCCCGACACGCACATACACACACCCCGCCTCGCCACACACACTCACCCAGCCACCCCACCACGCCTCGCTCCACAAACATCCACTGCCGTCCCTGCCACGCACATACACACCCCGCCTCACCACACACACTCACCCAGCCACCCCGCCCCCCCTCGCTCCACACACATCCACTGCCATCCCCGCCAGGTACATACACACACCCCCCGCCTCGCCACACACACTCACCCAGCCACCCCACCCCTTCTCGCTCCACACATTCACAGCCATCCCCGCCAGGGTCATACACATACACACCCCGCCTCGCCACACACACTCACCCAGCCACCCCACCCCTTCTCGCTCCACACATTCACTGCCATCCCCGCCATGCACATACACACACACCCCGCCTCGCCACACACACTCACCCAGCCACCCCACCCCTTCTCGCTCCACACATTCACTGCCATCCCCGCCATGCACATACACACACACCCCGCCTCGCCACACACACTCACCCAGCCACCCCACCCCTTCTCGCTCCACACATTCACTGCCATCCCCGCCATGCACATACACACACACACCGCCTCGCCCCACACTCACCCAGCCACCCCACCCCTTCTCGCTCCACGCATTCACTGCCATCCCCGCCATGCACATACACACACACCCCGCCTCGCCACACACACTCACCCAGCCACCCCACCCCTTCTCGCTCCACACATTCACTGCCATCCCCGCAATGCACATACACACACACCCCGCCTCGCCACACACACTCACCCAGCCACCCCGCCCCTCCTCGCTACACAACTATCCACTGCCGTCCCCGCCGCGCACATACACACCCCGCCTCACCACACGCACTCGCCCAGCCACCCCCACGCCTCGCTCCACACACATCCACTGCCGTCCCAGACACGCACATACACACACCCCGCCTCGCCACACACACTCACCCAGCCACCCCACCCCTTCTCGCTCCACACACATTCACTGCCGTCCTCGCCATGCATATACAGACACACCCCGCCTCGCCACACACACTCACCCAGCCACCCCACCCCTTCTCGCTCCACACATTCACTGCCATCCCCGCCATGCACATACACACACACCCCGCCTCGCCACACACTCACCCAGCCACCCCACCCCTTCTCGCTCCACGCATTTACTGCCGTCCCCGCCATGCACATACACACACACCCCGCCTCGCCACACACACTCACCCAGCCACCCCGCCACGCCTCGCTCCACACACATCCACCGCCGTCCCCGCCAGGTACATACACACACACCCCGCCTCGCCACACACACTCACCCAGCCACCCCGCCCCTCCTCGCTCCACACCCATCCACTGCCGTCCCCGCCACGCACATACACACCCCGCCTCACCACACGCACTCGCCCAGCCACCCCCACGCCTCGCTCCACACACATCCACTGCCGTCCCCGACACGCACATTCACACACCCCGCCTCGCCACACACACTCACCCAGCCACCCCACCCCTTCTCGCTCCACACACATTCACTGCCATCCCCGCCAGGTACATACACACACACCCCGCCACACCACACGCCTCGCTCCACACACATCCACTGCCGTCCCCGACACGCACATACACACACCCCACCTCGCCACACACACTCACCCAGCCACCCCACCCCTTCTCGCTCCACACACATTCACTGCCATCCCCGCCAGGTACATACACACACACCCCGCCACACCACACGCACTCACCCAGCCACCCCCACGCCTCGCTCCACACACATCCACTGCCGTCCCCGACACGCACATACACACACCCCACCTCGCCACACACACTCACCCAGCCACCCCACCCCTTCTCGCTCCACACACATTCACTGCCATCCCCGCCAGGTACATACACAAACACACCCCGCCTCGCCCCACACACTCACCCAGCCACCCCGCCCCTTATCGCTCCACACACATCCACTGCCGACCTCGCCACGCACATACAGACACACCCCGCCTCACAACACGCACTCACCCAGCCACCCCGCCCCTCCTCGCACCACACCCATCCACTGCCGTCCCCGCGAGGTACATACACACACACCCCGCCTCGCCACACACATTCACCCAGCTACCCCGCCCCTCCTCGCTCCACACACATCCACTGCCGGCTCCGCCACGCACATACAGACACACCCCGCCTCACCACACGCACTCGCCCAGCCACACCCACGCCTCGCTCCACACACATCCACTGCCGTCCCCGACACGCACATACACACACCCCACCTCGCCACACACACTCACCCAGCCACCCCGCCACGCCTCGCTCCACACACATCCACCGCCGTCCCCGCCGCGCACATACACACCCCGCCTCACCACACGCACTCGCCCAGCCACCCCCACGCCTCGCTCCACACACATCCACTGCCGTCCCCGACACGCACATATACACACCCCGCCTCGCCACACACACTCACCCAGCCACCCCACCCCTTCTCGCTCCACACACATTCACTGCCATCCCCGCGAGGTACATACACACACACCCCGCCACACCACACGCCTCGCTCCACACACATCCACTGCCGTCCCCGACACGCACATACACACACCCCGCCTCGCCACACACACTCACCCAGCCACCCCACCCCTTCTCGCTCCACACACATTCACTGCCATCCCCGCCAGGTACATACACACACACCCCGCCACACCACACGCCTCGCTCCACACACATCCACTGCCGTCCCCGACACGCACATACACACACCCCACCTCGCCACACACACTCACCCAGCCACCCCACCCCTTCTCGCTCCACACACATTCACTGCCATCCCCGCCAGGTACATACACTCACACCCCGCCACACCACACGCTTCGCTCCACACACATCCACTGCCGTCCCCGACACGCACATACACACACCCCGCCTCGCCACACACACTCACCCAGCCACCCCACCCCTTCTCGCTCCACACACATTCACTGCCATCCCCGCCAGGTACATACACACACACCCCGCCACACCACACGCACTCACCCAGCCACCCCCACGCCTCGCTCCACACACATCCACTGCCATCCCCGCCATGCACATACACACACACCCCGCCTCGCCACACACACTCACCCAGCCAGCCCACCCCTTCTCGCTCCATACACATTCACTGCCGTCCTCGCCATGCATATACACATACACACCCCGCCTCGCCCCACACACTCACCCAGCCACCCCACCCCTTCTCGCTCCACACACATTCACTGCCATCCCCGCCAGGTACATACACACACACCCCGCCACACCACACGCCTCGCTCCACACACATCCACTGCCGTCCCCGACACGCACATACACACACCCCGCCTCGCCACACACACTCACCCAGCCACCCCACCCCTTGTCGCTCCACACACATTCACTGCCATCCCCGCCAGGTACTTACACACACACCCCGCCACACCACACGCCTCGCTCCACACACATCCACTGCCGTCCCCGACACGCACATACACACACCCCGCCTCGCCACACACACTCACCCAGCCACCCCGCCCCTTATCGCTCCACACACATCCACTGCCGTCCTCGCCACGCACATACAGACACACCCCGCCTCACCACACGCACTCACCCAGCCACCCCGCCCCTCCTCGCACTACACCCATCCACTGCCATCCCCGCCATGCACATACACACACACCCCGCCTCGCCACACACATTCACCCAGCTACCCCGCCCCTCCTCGCTCCACACACATCCACTGCCGTCCCCGCCACGCACATACACACCCCGCCTCGCCGCACACACTCACCCAGCCACCCCGGCCCTCCTCGCTCCACACACATCCACTGCCGTCTCCGCCACGCACATACAGACACACCCCGCCTCGCCACACGCACTCGCCCAGCCACCCCGCCCCCCCTCGCTCCACACCCATCCACTGCCGTCCCCGCCACGCACATACACACCCCGCCTCGCCGCACACACTCACCCAGCCACCCCGGCCCTCCTAGCTCCACACACATCCTCTGCCGTCCCCGACACACACATACACACACCCCGCCTCGCCACACACACTCACCCAGCCACCCCCACGCCTCGCTCCACACCCATCCACTGCCGTCCGCGCCTCGCACATACACACCCCGCCTCGCCGCACACACTTACCCCGCCATACCCCCACATACACAGCCGCCCCACCATGCCCCGGCAAATACATCCACAGTCGTACGTGCCACGCATATAACACCCACCCAGAGCCGTTCCTGCCACATCCGCCTCTCAACACACACACACACACACACACGGCAGTCCCCGCTACATGTCGCCCCGCCCCTCACACGCTCAGCCGACCCGCTTCGCCTCCCCAAACACATACTCAAGCGTCCTCGTCCCCCTTACCGCATCAACCCGCAGCCGTTTCTTTCACGTCCCGTCTCACCACACACACCCAGCCTTTCCCTCCCTGCTTTGCCCTGCCTCACACACAGTCGTTCCTGCCACGCCCTGTTACAACCACTCGTCTGTCCCGCTTCTCCCCTTCAGGCCCCTCCCGACCCACTCAGTCGTCCGAGTCTGGCCTCGCAGCACCCAACAATTGTTCCGCCTCTCCCCGCCACACACATCCAATGTCGAATCAACATCCACCAAGCCGTATGCTCCACGCCACACCCCGCCATACCCATATAACCATTTCCGTCACACCCTCATAAAACCTTTCCCACCACGCATTTCCCACCCACACCCAAATAGTGCCCCGCCCCGCCTCGCCCCGCCACTCTCATACTGCCATCCCCACCACGCACCTCCCCACTACATCCACCTAGTCGGCCCCGTCAGGACACAACCACACAACGGCCTCGCTGAGACCCGCTCTCAACCCCACAACCAGCCAGAAAATCCCGTTCGGCCTTGCCCGCCACAAACACACAGCCGTCCCCTGCACGTCTCTCCACACCCACCCAGTTGACTCCATCCCTCCACACCCGCCCAACCATCCTGTCACTCACCGCCACATTCATCCACCCAGCCCGGTCATGCACCGCAACGCCACCTCATCCCCATACCATGTCATCTTCAGTTACCACACCGTTAAACGCAATAGTAGTCTATAAAGATCTACATGTTGATGTGGCCTTAAATTGAAAATAATTAAAATAAAATAAAATAAAATAAAATAAAATAAAATAAAATAAAATAAAATAAAATAAAATAAAATAAAATAAAATAAAATAAAATAAAATAAAATAAAATAAAATAAAATAAAATAAAATAAAATAAAATAAAATAAAATAAAATAAAATAAAATAAAATAAAATAAAATAAAATAAAATAAAATAAAATAAAATAAAATAAAATAAAATAAAATAAAATAAAATAAAATAAAATAAAATAAAATAAAATAAAATAAAATAAAATAAAATAAAATAAAATAAAATAAAATAATATAAAATAATATAAAATAATATAAAATAAAATAAAGTAATATAAAATAAAAATAAAATAAAAATAGAATAAAATATAATTAAATAAAATAATATAATAAACAAAATAAAAAAAAAATTAAAAAATCGCGAAAAATTGGTAATTAGCTATATACATTTCAGGTGTTTGAGATATTATTATCCATTTCGATTATTACTATAATCTTATTTAATTACCATGACTTCTCACGTTTTATCTGCTTCCCACAACATAAAGTTTGGCTCTAAAGCTCCCGATTGGATTGTAGCGACCCAGTTAGAAGGCGACGTCAGAAGTGACTTTCAATTAAGCCGGAGAATAAACTTAAAACGCATTGTGGCGCTTTGAACGGCCAAAATTCCGCACCCCTCCAACAAAGCGAGAAACCTTCCCCTTCCTCACGAGGGGGGGGGGCGTGGTCTCCGCTGGAGAGCTGCCATTGGCGCGTGCCCTTCGCCCGCGCCGACGCCCTCCCCTGCGCGTGGCCCCCGCGCAAGCGCTCTGCCGCCCCGTAGGAAGGGGTGGCACCTCTCTGGGTAGTCAAAATGGCGGGCGCGGGCAGGCCGTCAGTCAGGGGCGGATCCTGTCCATCATGTTCGAGTGGACCATCTCACATGTTTCTTAACTAATAAACATGTTTTATGTTGTTTTTTTTATTTATGTGTGTGTGTTTTTTTTTAGCTTTAATTCGGAGATTTTTTATTGTATAAAAGAGAGAGAAGCTTCTAGTTTATAAGTAATCATGAAAATTATATAATTCCTATTATAACATTTCCTAATTGATGTCACCCCCAACATAGTGACAATAGGGCTGTCTGCCACCCCGCTGCACTCTCCCACTACATCCCACACATAGTCACGGTGTAAGAGAAAATACGATGTATCTTTCATTTTTGTGTGTGGTGTAGTCGGGCATATTCACAGACGGTTGTAGTGCCTTATTTCCTTTGGACTTAGCATTTGTGAGTTATCTAATGCAAATATTTCCAGAATTGTCCCAGACTACTCACGCAAAAACTACATTCACTCATTATACTCACCTCAATTAATTTTATGTTATTACTCACATTTTTCATCTTTGCACACAGTATTGTTTTCAAGAGATATGGTTAACATGCCTCATCACTAAAACAAACTTCGTGCAAACTCATGAAAGTAATAGATTCCATTGCCAGTAAATGAAAATAAAGTTAAACAATACATAAACAATAGCGGACATTCTGCATGGTCACATCTGTCGATCTTTACTTTCATTCTTCGAATTAACTGGGTCTGGAGTTGATTTGTGCACGAAGGCAGGTTAAAGTATTCTTCACTAATTTTGAACCATACAACTCATACAACTGCATGTGCTAGGAATTAAGACATCATGGACATCATGGTGGGGGTATAGCTCAGTGGGAGCGCGCGCTCGCATATGAGAATCCCCGGGTGAAAACCCCAGCAGCTCCACGTTTCCATTCTTTGTTTCTCCATATGCAACTGAAGAGCTGGACCGTATCAGAAGCATTTAGAAAACTGGCCAAGGCCAGGGGGTTCTAGCTCAGTGGTAGAGCGCTCGCTTCGCATGTGAGAAGTCCCGGGTTCAAACCCCGGCACCTCCACGATTTCATTATTTGTTTCACCAGGGAACTGAGCAAGTGGACCGTATCAGAAGCGTTAAGGGAAGTGACCAAGGCCGGGGGGTGTAGCTCAGTGGTAGAGCGCTCGCTTCGCATGTGAGAAGTCCCGGGTTCAAACCCCGGCACCTCCACTTTTTTCATTATTTGTTTCACCAGGGAACTGAGCAAGTGGACCGTATCAGAAGCGTTAAGGGAAGTGACCAAGGCCAGGGGGTGTAGCTCAGTGGTAGAGCGCTCGCTCCGCACGTGAGAAGTCCCGGGTTCAAACCCCGGCACCTCCACTTTTTTCATTATTTGTTTCACCAGGGAACTGAGCAAGTGGATCGTATCAGAAGCGTTAAGGGAAGTGACCAAGGCCGGGGGGTATAGGTCAGTGGTAGAGCGCTCGCTTCGCATGTGAGAAGTCCCGGGTTCAAACCCCGGCACCTCCGCATTTTCATTATTTGTTTAACAAGGGAACTGAGCAAGTGGACCGTATCAGAAGCGTTAAGAGAAATAAGTACGGCAAGGGGGTGTAGCTCAGTGGTAGAGCGCTCGCTTCGCATGTGAGAAGTCCCGGGTTCAAACCCCGGCACCTCCACTTTTTCATTATTTGTTTCACCAGGGAACTGAGCAAGTGGACCGTATCAGAAGCGTTAAGAGAAACAACCACGGCAAGGGGGTGTAGCTCAGTGGTAGAGCGCTCGCTTCGCATGTGAGAAGTCCCGGGTTCAAACTCCGGAACCTCCACTTTTTCCATTATTTGTTTCACCAGGGAACTGAGCAAGTGGACCGTATCAGAAGCGTTAAGGGAAGTGGCCAAGGCCGGGGGGTGTAGCTCAGTGGTAGAGCGCTCGCTTCGCATGTGAGAAGTCCCGGGTTCAAACCCCGGCACCTCCACATTTTCATTATTTGTTTCACAAGGGAACTGAGCAAGTGGACCGTATCAGAAGCGTTAAGAGAAATAACTACGGCAAGGGGGTGTAGATCAGTGGTAGAGCGCTCGCTTCGCATGTGAGAAGTCCCGGGTTCAAACCCCGGCACCTCCACTTTTTTCATTAATTGTTTCACCAGGGAACTGAGCAAGTGGACCGTATCAGAAGCGTTAAGAAAAATGACCACGGCAAGGGGGTGTAGCTCAGTGGTAGAGCGCTCGCTTCGCATGTGAGAAGTCCCGGGTTCAAACCCCGGCACCGCCATGTTTTCAATACTTTTCCCATTTGAAGTGAACAGGTGGAAATTCCTCAGCAGGGTTAAAAGGGGGCCGACACACCGGGGGTGTAGCTCAGTGGTAGAGTGCTCGCTTCGCATGTGAGAAGTCCCGGGTTCAAACCCCGGCACCTCCACTTTTTTTCGTTATTTGTTTCACCATGGAAATGAGCAAGTGGACCGTTTCAGAAGCGTTAGGCGAAGAGACTACTCAGAGGGGGTGTAGCTCAGTGGTAGAGCGCTCGCTTCGCATGTGAGAAGTCCCGGGTTCAAACCCCGGCACCTCCACGTTTTCATTATTTGTTTCACCAGGGAACTGAGCAAGTGGACCGTATCAGAAGCGTTAAGGGAAGTGACCAAGGCCAGGGGGTGTAGCTCAGTGGTAGAGCGCTCGCTCCGCACGTGAGAAGTCCCGGTTTCAAACCCCGGCACCTCCACTTTTTCATTATTTGTTTCACCAGGGAACTGAGCAAGTGGACCGTATCAGAAGCGTTAAGGGAAGTTACCAAGGCCGGGGGGTATAGCTCAGTGGTAGAGCGCTCGCTTTGCATGTGAGAAGTCCCGGGTTCAAACCCCGGCACCTCCATATTTTCATTATTTGTTTCACCAGGGAACTGAGCAAGTGGACCGTATCAGAAGCGTTAAGAGAAACCACGGCAAGGGGGTGTAGCTCAGTGGTAGAGTGCTCGCTTCGCATGTGACAAGTCCCGGGTTCAAACCCCGGCACCTCCACTTTTTCATTATTTGTTTCACCAGGGAACTGAGCAAGTGGACCGTATCAGAAGCGTTAAGGGAAGTGGCCAAGGCCGGGGGGTGTAGCTCAGTGGTAGAGCGCTCGCTTCGCATGTGAGAAGTCCCGGGTTCAAACCCCGGCACCTCCACTTTTTCATTAATTGTTTCACCAGGGAACTGAGCAAGTGGACCGTATCAGAAGCGTTAAGAAAAATGACCACGGGAAGGGGGTGTAGCTCAGTGGTAGAGCGCTCGCTTCGCATGTGGGAAGTCCCGGGTTCAAACCCCGGCACCTCCACTTTTTTTCGTTATTTGTTTCACCATGGAAATGAGCAAGTGGACCGTTTCAGAAGCGTTAGGCGAAGAGACTACTCAGAGGGGGTGTAGCTCAGTGGTAGAGCGCTCGCTTCGCATGTGAGAAGTCCCGGGTTCAAACCCCGGCGCCTCCACTTTTTTTTAATTATGTGTTTCACCATGGAACTGAGCAAGTGGACCGTATCAGAAGCGTTAAGAGAAGCGACCGCAGTCAGGGAGGTGTAGCTCAGTATTAGAGCGCTCGCTTCGCATGTGAGAAGTCCCGGCTTCAAACCCCGGCACATCCACTTTTTTTCATTATTTGTTTCACCATGGAACTGAGCAAGTGGACCGTTTCAGAAACGTTAAGCGAAGAGACTACATAGAGGGCGTGCAGCTCAGTGGTATAGAACGATTTTCTTAAGAATGGGATAAAATGACAGTTCGCGAAACAAGTGAACATCACGAGTACTTCAGAGAAGTAAACACGTGCACTGTCACGAGTACGCATCTGACATTCAAGCACCGCAAGTACGCATTTAAGACTCGGTTTTAAAACAAACATAATACTTATCACATAAAAACTAAATTCAATGTAATTTTTATAAAAAGAAAGAATTTTTTACAGAAGAGCACGAAGCTCTGCACTTCTTAATTTTAATTATTTCTCGTGGCGCACTATATTTTCGTCGGACGAGGACATCACAGCCATAGAGCGTCGTAACTATTTACAAGTTAGCCAACTGCAAACGAACGAATAGAGGAAGGAGAGTCTAATAAGTTCAAGGACACAACGACCACAGAATCGTCAGTTGTGTTGCCATCACTAGCTGTCAAATCATCCCATTCTAAAGAAAATCGGACAATAGAGCGCTCGCTTCGCATGTGAGAATTCCCGGGTTCAAACCCCGGCACCTCCACTTCTTCGTTATTAGTTTCACCATGGAACTGAGCAAGTGGACCGTATCAGAAGGGTTACGAGAAGTGACTACGCAGAGGGGTGTAGCTCAGTGGTATAGCGCTCGTTTCGCAAGGATAGCGAATACTTCTAAACTTCACAAGGTATTTGTACAATCAGAAGACAACTATACTTCCCTAAACCTAAAACAACGAAGTATATCAATCCGACAGTCATCTTTTCAATAAGAAATGGATTCCTGGAAACAGAAAGCCCTCTACGGTGCGTGTCCTACTGCAGTTGTTAATCCAAATGTGAACGGGGAAATTTCGTACAAACGGCTCAGCTCAGGATATCTGTGTACTGAGAGTGAAGGTTTATGGTGGCTTAAGGTTTTACCAACGAAGAACTACCTTAAATACATAATTAAAGACTCATAAATATGTATTGATGAATGACAAATGTGTTGACTAGATCATGAAACCGTCCAGCATATCATCTCGGGTTGCAGTGTACTAGCCCTAGTGGACTACAAAACAAGACACTATGTAGTGGGCCGGATCATCCTTGTCAAGCTCGCTGAGAAATACAGACTCCTGCAGGACACTGATACAGTGGACTACCAATGCCATCCAGACACGGTGCTTGAAAGCGTGTCCCATAAATTGTACTAGGACCACAGTATTCTGACAGAACAATTCAGCACAGTAGCCCCGATGTTACGTTTTGGGATAAACTTGTTAGGCAAGTTTGGTATATCGAATTTGCAGTTGTCAATTACAGCAACATGATGACAACCTATTAAGCAAAAATCGATAAATACCGAGAGCTAGCCCATGCAATGAGAGAACAGTGGCACGTAGGAGAAATTTAAATTGTTCCAATTGTCTTGTGAGCAAACGGAGTCGCACCAAAACTTCTTAGCGGATCGTTAGTCGACTTTGGTATGGACAAGAGTATTAACATCGCTCTTCAAAAATCAGTCACCCTCAAAACGTGCTCATTGGTCAGGAGGTTTATGGGAGTATATGTGGGATTCTGAAGTTTTTAAATGTAGCTATTATATTATAATTTTTAGTTTAATATTTTATTTTGTATTATATTAATTATAGAATATTGTAAAGGTAAATCAAATCAGTTACTTTGCTTTCATTTGGTATCTGTGTGGTAGCTGTAGAAAGCCATTTGTGTGAAAATGGCATAATAATAATTGTAAGAAGAAGAATATTAATAATAATAACAATAACAATTCTTCTTCTTCTTGTTGTTGTTATTATTATTATTATTATTATTATTATTATTGGCGTATAGGCTATTACTGACCACGCTACACGATTAACGTGTGTAATTCTTCCAGGATCAGGTTTTTCAGCTGTATCCTTGGATTACAACAAGATTGTTACGCCTTGAAGTGTGAATTATGAGATGAAAGGATGATGATGATGATGATGATAGGTGAAGGGACAATCACAAACACGATCATGTCTACGCAGGACTCGAACCCGCAGCCTCCTCGGCACAGACGACGGCCGCCGCAACCGTCTGCGCGACGGGGCCGACTGTTATTATTATTATTATTATTATTATTATTATTATTATTATTATTATTATTATTATTATTATTATTATTATTATTATTATTATTATTGTTTATTTATTTATTTCTGGTAAAGCTCAGATCAAGAAACCCGCTCTGCGGTCTAACCACTGAAATATCTTCACATTTACATTATTTCGATGGAAGGTATGTAGCGTGGAACTTGTTTCATTTCGACCTAAACGTTTGTGCAAAATCTGTTTCTCTACATCAGAGCAATTGCTATCGTAATTGCAGTCGATTACTATAACGCTTTTTAAGTCCGAAATACTTAATGCCTAAATTAGATTACAGTAAACAGTTATTTGCATAATAAAAAAATGACACCCGCGTGATTCCTACAAGCCTCTCTTCATTGAACGTTCAATCTTGGCATTGCCTTGAGTGTTTGTATACAAATGGGGAATTTTTATCAAAACTGACTACTTGACGGTGGGAAAATATGTTCATGCAATAATGGTTTTTATAACACTACAACACACGTCGTAGAAATTGCATTCATCAAGTTTCAGTATTAACGGCGCATTACAAGTAATTCACATATGTAATGTACATGTACTTTACCACATGCTACCAGATGCCATTAAACAATTTAATCGGTTCACATATTTAAATTAAAAGTGAAATCTTTTCTGCTGTGTGTTTCTATACAATTAGAGACTGTACTGATCATTGCAAAAAATATTTATTTTGTTGCATAATGCTCTAGTTTACATTTGTATTCTATATTTTTTTAAGAAGACGTAATGTGATTTAGGGTACTTCAGCTTCTGAGTCAATGCCCCAATCACGATCAGGCGTTTCTTGAGCTCTCCTGTTGCTTGTAGTGGGGGTAGTGGTAGGAGTAAAGTCAGAGGGATGTCACTATTTTGGTAGCAATGAAAAAAAAAAATCAAATCTGAAGTTCGTTTACCAATCCAAATGTTTTTTATAGCTCGGAAGCAAAAATGTCAAGTTTTTGAAGCGTTGCTAATCTCGGGCTGTTTAATGTTTTTCCTACATTATGTAAACGTTTATTCGCCCTCCGGCTATTTATAGTTAAACTCTTGAGAAAGGAATCCGGAGTTCACGAAAAACGTGCGCAGACGGTTCTTCGCCCCCATACGCCAGATACAGATTTGTATGTGACGTATGACAAAATTCTTCTTTGACAAAATAAAAAAAATATAATAAACAAATAAAATCATAAGACTACGAGTATAAAAATGAAATAAAATAAATCGAATCCAAATTAAATGCGAAACTAAGCAGAAAAGGTGTGCATTGCGGAAGCAAAAGTAGAACAAAAGAAGCCTCCTCCCGAGTGCGTAATGAAACGGTCTTTTCCTGGGGCCTCCACCACCTGCGGTGAGTCATGGGGGGGAGGGGGGGCTTTGCAGAGCGCGACGATTAGTCACGTGCTCGCCAGGCGGCGCAGAGAGCAGCGATTTCCTCGGGGCGCAGCGATGGAAAACCTGAATGACGCAAACCCTGCCTCAACTCTCTTGTTCTTTTGTCGACGCTGCAGACGACTGCTATTTATAGAAAGATCCGTCGTTCAATTCCTCGATTGATTGGATATTCCGGGCGCGTCAACTGCGAAGGTCACAATCTCCGTAAGCGTAGTGCTTGTTTTATCCTGGGAGATGGTGGTGATCTCCCGCTGCTCGATGAAGAGAACGAGAGCCGATCTTCCTGGCCCTGCTGGGAATTTCCCCAACCAGGTCTCTCCCACCGCACGTGCCTGCTGCCGGATATTGCCCATTATGGATCTGAGGTATGGGAAGTAACAAAAAAGAGCGAAAGAAATTGAAAGCAATGGACTTCAGGGGCCGAAGTTACGGACTGACATTAATGGAGAAAGTTAAGAACGAAGAAATTAAACGTAAAGGGGAAGTTTTTTAAAATATAGTTGACACCATAGAAGTGAAAATACTGAAATGGAATGGGCACATGCACAGAATGAACGAAGAACGGTGGCCGAAAATATTGTGGAAATGGCAACCAGCCACCCATCGACGAAGAGGAAGATTTACATGGGGAGAGGGGGTGGATGAGGCAATGGAGAAGAGAGGATTGAGTAATGAAGACTAGACACCGATAGAGAGATGTGCAGGCTGGGAAGCAAGAGACACCCTAGGGTGTAATATAACTAGCTGTACAACTACTACTAGTCTGCAGATTGGCGGATTAATTCGTTTCTTAAGGCGTGTTGGCTGCTATGATAATTAGTAACGAAGAGTAGTGCATGTTTTTATCGCGAGAGATGGCGGTTATCTTCCGCCGCAGGTTAGGGTCACTGACCTACACTTGCGGTGTATTCCCCAACCAGGTATCTCGTCTATGAATTTTAAAATTATTTCTAACATATTGTTGTAAAATAGTATTCATTTATCCTCTCATGTTACGTAGTTATGAGACGCTTTAAATGATGTTTGCTTTCCACTAACTACTTACCACTTGTGAATTATATTACATTACAATTTTTTAGATTACGTTACTTTTTCAGACTAATCTGTATATTTGTGACACTTGTGCTTAGACGGAAGAGTGACTGATGGCCCGACCCCGCCATATCAATAAAGGCATATTATTATTATTATTATTATTATTATTATTATTATTATTATTATTATTATCTGCCACTAGCGGAGCATCGAGCCAGCAGGGACAGGTCAACGTTCCCGAAAGTTCTACCGACATGTGTAGTGTAGTGCATGTAAGTGTGTGTGTAAGCAAATGGTGAGGATAGATCAAGAAAGAGGAAGGAAAGATCGCCCTCGGGGCCCGTTTGGTCTGCTCTAGCTTTTGCTCTAGCACTCGCCTGGTGTTGATCGGAGAAACCACGGAAAACTATTGATCAGAGCAGCCGACTGCTAGAATTCTCCTTCTGGCAACGGCAGAATACGACTTCACTGTCTAGATCGTGTCGAAAATCCTGCTACCGTCTGCACTCGAACACTAACACGTCCGTAAGTCATGTATTTTTAAAACTTCTCAAATTTTTCGAAACGACACAAAAATTGTAGATTATTACAGAATTTTTTAAAGTGATTTTTTAATATCTTAGCAGGTTTTAATCTCTTTAAAACAACCTGAAGCATAGCGCGGTTCTACGTTTGGCAAATCAATTTACCAGGCGCGGTCTACACCTCACAGAAAGCATAGCCGGCCTTACTAAACCCTACCTGCTCTCTTACAGTAACCTCTGAATATACTCTTGTCCAATTTAGAGGAAGAAAGCAACGTACACAATAATCCAAGCCTAGTGTTCTACCACTAAGTCAAAAGGGCCGGTTCTGTTCGTAAATTGTCTTATACAATGATTCTTCAATACACCCGTTGGATCATATGAGTATTAACCATAAGATCCCTAATATAGTAAAGGAAACAATCTCCACAAAAGGTTTAATAATTTTTATTAATTATTTTCCAGAGTCAACTTTCGGGAAAACACTTTTCCCATCTGCATAAAAGTTATTAATCCTTTTGTGGAGATTGTTTCCGTTACTGTATTAGGGATCTTATGGTTAATACTCATTTGATCCAACGGGAACATAACTGCTACCACCACGGAAGTTAATGTAAGATCCCTTTTTCATGACACCGACACTCCGCACCTGAGCAAAGAAGGCTGGCGCTCATACCACTCAGCGATATTACTCGGCAAGTGCATTACAAAAATACAAAAACATTCTAACACACTATGGTGATGATTAAACTAACTAGTGGTGGATGAAGGCACAACATCATCTTCCGAGATCAACTGAAATACTCCTGGTGACCTCTGTGAGAAGGGATCTCACGACCCCTGTTTTACGAAACCAGTGCTCTGCCACTGAGCAAAACAGTTTGAAGATAGAACGTTTAAGTGTTATTGCTTACTAAATGTACTATTACTATTCCAATATAAAAATCCCAATGCCTTTTGTAAAGATCGAAGTTACGACCTCTGATTTACGAACAAGTGCACTGCCACTGTTATGTGGCATTCTATTCTATCATAATTAATTTTCGGTGATCCGCCTTTTTCAAAATATTTGACTTGCATCCTGTGAGAATGAAACCACGACCTCTGTTTTACGAGACCAGTGCTCTGCCACTGAGCTAAAGAGGCCGACCGAGCAGTGCTTCTATCCTATCACACTTAATTTTCGGTGATCCGCCTCTTTACAAAATATCCAAGTCGCCCCCTGTGAGGATTGAACTCACGACCCCTGGTTTACAAGACCAGTGCTCTGCCACTGAGCTAAAGAGGCCGACTGAGCATTGCTTCTATCCTATCACACTTAATTTCGATGATCCGCCTCTTTACAAAATATTCGACTTGCCTCCTGTGAGGATTGAACTCACGACCCCTGGTTTACAAGACCAGTGCTCTGCCACTGAGCTAAAGAGGCCGACTGAGCAGTGCTTCTATCCTATCACACTTAATTTCGGTGATCCGCCTCATTACAAAATATTCGACTTGCCTCCTGTGAGGATTGAACTCACGACCCCTGGTTTACAAGACCAGTGCTCTGCCACTGAGCTAAAGAGGCCGACTGAGCAGTGCTTCTATCCTATCACACTTATTTCGGTGATCCGCCTCTTTACAAAATATTCGACTTGCCTCCTGTGAGGATTGAACTCACGACCCCTGGTTTACGAGACCAGTGCTCTGCCACTGAGCTAAAGGGGCCGACCGACCGACCAGTCATTCTATCCTATCACACTTAATGTTCTGTGATCCGCCACTTTACAAAATATTCGACTTGCCTCCTGTGAGGATTGAACTCACGACCCCTGGTTTACGAGACCAGTGCTCTACCACTGAGCTAAAGAGGCCGACCGACCAGTCATTCTATCTCATCACACTTAATTTCGGTGATCCTCCACTTTACAAAATATTCGACTAGCCTCCTGTGAGGATTGAACTCACGACCCCTGATTTACAAGACCAGTGCTCTGCCACTGAGCTAAAGAGGCCGACTGAGCAGTGCTTCTATCCTATCACACTTAATTTTCGGTGATCCGCCTCTTTACAAAATATTCGACTTGCCTCTTGTGAGGATTGAACTCACGACCCCTGGTTTACAAGACCAATGCTCTGCCACTGAGCTAAAGGGGCCGACCGACCGACCAGTCATTCTATCCTATCACACTTAATGTTCTGTGATCCGCCACTTTACAAAATATTCGACTTGCCTCCTGTGAGGATTGAACTCACGACCCCTGGTTTACGAGACCAGTGCTCTGACACTGAGCTAAAGAGGCCGACTGAGCAGTGCTTCTATCCTATCACACTTAATTTTCGGTGATCCGCCTCTTTACAAAATATTCGACTTGCCTCCTGTGAGGATTGAACTCACGACCCCTGGTTTACAAGACCAGTGCTCTGCCACTGAGCTAAAGAGGCCGACTGAGCAGTGCTTCTATCCTATCACACTTAATTTCGGTGATCCGCCTCTTTACAAAACATTCGACTTGCCTCCTGTGAGGATTGAACTCACGACCCCTGGTTTACAAGACCAGTGCTCCGCCACTGAGCTAAAGAGGCCGACTGAGCAGTGCTTCTATCCTATCACACTTAATTTTCGGTGATCCGCCTCTTTACAAAATATTCGACTTGCCTCCTGTGAGGATTGAACTCACGACCCCTGGTTTACAAGACCAGTGCTCTGCCACTGAGCTAAAGAGGCCGACTGGGCAGTGCTTCTATCCTATCACACTTAATTTTCGGTGATCCGCCTCTTTACAAAATATTCGACTAGCCTCTTGTGAGGATTGACCTCACGACCCCTGGTTTACGAAACCAGTGCACTGCCAATGAGCTAAAGAGGCCGGCCGACTAGTCATTCTATCCTATCACACTTAATTTTCGGTGATCCGCCTCTTTACAAAATATTCGACTTGCCTCGTGTGTGGATTGAACTCACGACCCCTGGTTTACGAGACCAGTGCTGTGCCACTGAGCTAAAGGGGCCGACCGACCAGGCGTTCTATCATATCACACTTTATTTTCAGTGATCCCTCTCTTTACAAAAAAAAAAATATTCGATTTGCCTCTTGTGAGGATTGAACTCACGGCCCCTGGTTTACAAGACCAGTGCTCTGCCACTGAGCTAAAGAGGTCGACTGATCGGTTGTTCTATCCTATCACACTTAATTTTCGGTGATTCTCCTCTTTACAAAATATTTGACTAGCCTCTTGTGAGGATTGAACTCACGACCCCTGGCTTACAAGATCAGTGCTCTGCCACTGAGCTAAAGGGGCCGACAGACCAGGCGTTCTGTCATATCACACTTAATTTTCAGTGATCCCTCTCTTTACAAAATATTCGACTTACCTCTTGTGAGGATTCAACTCACGACCCCTGGTTTACGAGACCAGTGCTCTGCCACTGAGCTAAAGAGGCCGACTGACCGGTTGTTCTATCCTATCACACTTAATTTTCGGTGATTCTCCTCTTTACAAAATATTCGACTAGCCTCTTCTGAGGATTGAACTCATGACCCCTGGTTTACGAGACCAGTGCTCTGCCACTGAGCTAAAGAGGCCGACCGACTAGTGATTCTATCCGATCACACTTCATTTTCAGTGATCCTCCTCTTTACAAAAAATATTCGACTTGCCTCTTGTGAGGATTGAACTCACAGCCCCTGGTTTAGGAGACCAGGGCTCTGCCACTGATCTTAATACGCCGACCGACGAACAATTCTATCCTATCCCTATCACACTTAATTTTCGTTGATCCGCCTTTTTACAAAGTGTTTGACTTGCCTCCTGCGAGGATTGAACTCAGGCCCCCTGTTTTACAAAGTCAGTGCTCTGCCACTGAGCTAAAGAGGCCGTCTGGATTGGAGTTCTATCCTATCACACTTAATTTTCGGTGATCTTCCTTTTTACAAAAAGAGGCCAGCTGATTAGTTATTCTATCGTATCACACTTAATTTGAGGTTATTCTCTTTTAACAAAACACTCAACTTTACACCTGTGAGGATTGAAATCACAACGCCTGTTTCCGAGACTATTGCTCTGCCACTGAGGAAATAAAAGTAATAGGTGTTTGTGAATGTGATATTGCCTATGATGTGGACTATTACAATGCCCCAAAATATTATTCCGGCTTCATCCTGTTTGTATTGAACACACGTCCTTTCGTTTACCTGACCAGTGATCTACTCTTGTGCTAAAGAGGCTGTTAAATATTCTTCTAAATGCTCTTGCTTGTAATATGTAGTATATGTAGTATTATTTTGCCGCAAATAATCATCCAGTTGCCGGTTGTGATGTTTCAACCTTTGACTCGTGGTTTACATGACTAGTGTTTTGCCCCTGCGCTAATGAGGCTGACAGGTGTATGGAGCACTTCTATTGTTTCTGAAATTTTGTATGCTTCTTAAATATTCTAGTGTGGAGTCGTATCATCTCATATTGAACTGGTGATGGTGGCAGCTTGAGGATTAGCTGAGGATAATAATATTTTGTACTTTTACTATGATATTGTAGTTCTGCTGGTACCTCTTCTGAGGATGAACTGCACTGGTTATGGGAATTAACCCTGAAAAAAATGAGAAGGACGGAAGATAGGGAGATTTAGATAATGAAGTTACAAAATAAGAAAGGAAACGTAAATAAATTTGGAATATATTTAAATGAAAAAGTGAATGGAAAAATGTGAGAGGAAGAATTAAGAAAATAGTGATTGGAAGATTGAGAAAAGGTAGAATGGGGAGGAGATGGAGAAAATGTAGTTTTAGGAGAAATATGTAAAGAGAAGCAAAAGAAAGAGGTGAAAAACGGAACATATTGACGATGAGGCTGTAGGATATAAAATCATTTGACTGGCTCTGGATCATAAAACAACCATTAACAATAATCAGTCAGTCAAGGAGACCAAGAATATATATCGATACTTTTGAACACAACCTTTCTGCCCCAAAGTAGCTCTGCCTGGCGGAACCGATGTCTGCTTTGGAACGTTCCGTGATGGTGCTGTCTGTAATTTCGGGTGGTGCTCCGGCGAAGAGTCATTAAAACGTCGTTAGGGGCTGGAGCTCCTCCCTCGGCGCGGCCTCGTACCCAAGGCCGACGCATCCCGCTCTTCTCTTTTTTTCCGCCGGGGCCCGCAGCAGAAACGGCTTTGCGCCCCAATCAATAAAACAATAAAATATCTGGGATTAAATTTAGACACTAAAACGAATTGGGAACAACACATTGAGATAAAAGCAAAACAGGCAAATATCAGACTCATCCAATTAAGACCTCTACTAAACTCATACAACCACCTCTCACTGCCAAATGCACTAACGCAATACAAATCACTCATTCGTCCAATACTATTATACGCATGCCCGATCTGGACCAATGCCGCCAAAACCAATGTCAACAAATTTGCAAGTGTTTGAAAACAAATATTTAAGATCAATAACAAGAGCACCACGGCTCATTAGTAATAAACAACTTCATAACGATCTAAACATAAATGAAATAACTCACCAAATAGCATTCCTATCAAACAACTTTTACACAAACTTATCCTTCCCAAAGGCATCAACTACAGACTCGAAAAAGATTCCAGATACAAAACGAGAATTAAGAACAGATTCTCGCTCCATTATTTCCTCCAGATGCAAATGTTGCAAATGTTGAATAATTCTCCTGAGGTGCTTTTGTTTCCTCTCCCTATATTAAGAAAAATTAAGTACAATTTTAACCTAGATTAAGTTAATTGGATAAAGTCATCAAACAATTGCTAAGTTTTTATTGTAAACTAAACATTGTACTTCAACATACAATTAAATAAAAAAATTTAAAAAAAAAGAAACGACTTTGTGGTGATGGCGTCTGCGGACTTCTGCAGATCGTGGTCTTGTATTTTACGTTTTCGCGATCGTCATGGCATTGTCAGTGAGAGTGGTATGAACGGAAAAGAGTAAGTGGTTGGAAGTTACGAAACGGGTCTGTGAGTCAGCGAGCTTTTATGGTGGACGACCAGATTCGTAATGGAACGGGAAGTGCATCACGTCTTATACACTGGTCATCTTACGAGTGGTGATGCTACTGGTACTGTAATTGACTGAGAGAAATTTCGATACACTTTTTTTTCCTTTTCTCTCACGAGATTTTTGCCATTTGATCATTCCTTTCCATTATGTTTTTGAAAAGTTACACATTTCCGTTACAATTAATATTAAAATGATTACATTAAAAATATACCAACTAAAATAGGTGGATGTTCGACAGTTATTACACTAACCTTAATTCTCTAAACATGTTGAAAACGTCTCACATCCCTTCAAAATGTTGGTGAATTCGAATGAATGAATGTATGTATGATTGATTAGTGATTATGGGAGTGTCACCTGCTAATTCATTGGTTCCGTAAGTGTAGTGCATGTTTCTTTTGTTTCGGGACGTGGTACTGATATACCCCTCGGCTTGCAGGGATTTTCCCAGCCGAGCCGAATCTCCCACCACCGGGACACCGCCCCAGCCAAGACACGCACTAATTTTCCAACCGTACTCTCATCGTGTGTGGTAGTA
Organism: Gryllus longicercus; assembly: GCA_038098605.1. Lineage (NCBI taxonomy): Eukaryota > Metazoa > Arthropoda > Insecta > Orthoptera > Gryllidae > Gryllus > Gryllus longicercus. The sequence goes on along the minus strand of JAZDUA010000257.1, from coordinate 1,455,359 downwards.
TAGTGCATGTGAGTGTAAGTGTAAGTTAAGGGGTGAGGATAGGACAAGCAAGAGAAAAGAGAGGTCGCGCGCGGTCCGTGGCCCGTTTGTTAGGGTACTGCTCCGGCATTCGCCTGGCGTTGATCGGAGAAGCCACTTAAAATTACCGATCAGAGCAGCTGGCCGCTAGAACTCTCCACTAGACAGCGACCGAATTCGACCTATCTTCGTTGCTAATGTCCAAAATCCTGCTACCGTCAGGATTAGAATTCTAGGACCTCTCGGTCAGAGGCACTACAGTGACGTCAGTTGATGCCCTGAGCCATCTCCTCTGTATTCAGATGACGACTAACGCAAACAACAAAAATAAAAGAAATTTCCGGTCTCTCCTGAAGGACTTGGTGGTTCCCCGTATTCCTTCTCCAGAGCGCTGGAATAGTTCCAAGAAACCGAGCCATCGCCCTTCGAAGCCTTTTCCTTGTTAATATCCCCCCCCCCCCTCACCGCTGTGATTGTCGGCCTACGTCGATCGTTGGCCAGCACTCGCGCCTACAGCTGCCAAGTCGGCAATGCGTCTCCGGGAATTGAAACTGGGATTCCCCCGCAGATCTCTGGAGGGCGAGCGCGATATGCACAGTGAGGTTCTTAAGTCCCGGGACAATTTAATATTTGATTAATCAATAGTTTAGTGTTGCTGGAGGTGCCAACTACTATGGTCATTAGCAGTGAATGTAGAATTTAGCACTTATGTTTTTAAATAGCATTTTGTAGCATTTATTGTAAGATTTATTTATGTCGCATTTGTTGAGCATTTATTATTAAGTGAGGTATCTTTGATATAAAACAATTGAAGGCTTGAAATAAAAAAAAGGATGTAAGTGCCATTTCAGTTAAATTTCGTTTTTACCAAAATAATGATGAATGAATCAAGCCCCATAACATAAATAAGAACCACAGATCAGAAGTATTCCTTGATATTGTTACTGGGTAATTATCCTTTTTTATTTGTAGTCTCCGCTTTTTATGCTTTTTACATTTGGCAATTAAAATCATAAAATAATGGAAACTAATTTAATATTTCGCCTCTTGTGAATTTCATCAATTATAAAAACATAAATACCAGTAGTATAAAACGTGCACCATACAGCGAACTGAGAAAGCTGAGATCTCTTGAGATCACCGTGAGCAATCAGGCTATCAGTATCAGCTTTTTTATTTGTATTATATTTTATTTTCTTTAGTCAGTTAAATCTTAATTAAAATTAAAAAAAAATATCCACTCAAATTAAATCTTTTCAAACATCAATGTGTTGTTATCGATGTCGCATCCCTAGTTAGAGAGCGAACAGTATTAGTACTTTCGCATATTCACGACTTTTTCGCACTTTGTACGTGATTTCGCATTTTGCAATCAATTTCGGATTTTATCGCAGATTCAAAATCTTCAGAAATACACTGCACCGACCATCAAACATACAATTACTATTATTTTCAGCGTTCGGTACCATTTTGCATATTTAGCAAGTGCTAAAATCTACCATCTCTAGTTATTAGGTACTTGACTGTGACGGACTCCGGGGCGAGCCGCGTCACAGTCAGTCGATCGAGCTGAGGTTTCGGCTATCATGTTGTATTCTTCCTTCTTCTGAGCTATAATGTGCGCCGTACAGCGTAAGGGATTACAAGTACTAAATGACACCAGCTGCGGATGCCTACGAATTCATCTATCATTGCCATTAGTCCCGAAAGTGTAATGCGTGTTATAGCCCAAGAGATAGGGTGTCCGACCCCGCCTACATGGCGGCTTGCGGCTTTCCCTCCTCCAAGGATCTCCCCCAGAAGTGCACCGCCCCAGTGGCATCTAAACCGTAATGGATAATGCGAAATTCAACATAAAGTTTTGAGAGACGTTACATACACATTTCGTTTTGTTATTTCACGGCCACCATGCTTCTGCCTGCCTGTTTAGTTATTTCACGGCCTCCAGCCTTCTGTCTGACCTCGGCTCAACAGGGCTTATCGCTCACCCATTTGTCATCATCCGACGCTGCCTATCTTTGGATACACCCTTTGTCGCACGAAAAGACCGTAGTTTTCTTGTCACTTGAAACGAGTCATGTTTGTCATTGCCCACTGCGCAATTGTTTTTCATACGTGTGTTGGGCTAGTCGGCTCATCCTTTAGCGAATAAGTAAACGTCGAACTCGACCTTAAAGCGTGTTCACGCAGTACGTTGCAAGAGTACAATAATTGTCCCTTTTGAGTTTCTCCCAAACCAGAGTGTCACAATGTGCGGTTATCGTCATGTTTTCTCGTCCTTCCGATCATTGTGGCATTCGTTGTGGGCTGGTAAAACGAGAAACCTAGACATTTTCAAAATTGATTTTGTGATAGTCTCCAAATGGATTGTGACATTTTAAAATTGATCTTGATGATGCATTTTTTGTTTCTTGGAGGATAAAAAAAGAGCTACAGTAATTAGTCCCGTAAGTGTAGTACATGTTTTTATCCCTGGAAGTGGGAGTATTCCTTCTCCGTTTGAACTTCGTATTCGGTGTCGACCTACAAGTCGGCTTGCGAGGGTTTCCCATCTCCAGGTATCTCAGCACACCTCAGTCAAGACAAGCTCCAAGCTCTCCTCAGCGGCTTGGGTGGCTCTGGGCATCAATTGTTGTCACTGCAGTGCCATTGATCGGGAGGTCCTGACGGTGGCAGGATTTTCGCCACTAGCTTGTCAGCAGTCGCTCTCGGAAGGAGAATTCTAGCGGTCGGCTGCTCTGATCGGTAGTGGTAGCCATGGTTTCTCCTATCAACACCAGGCGAATGCTGGAGCAGTACCCCAAGAAACGGGCCTCGGGTCGCGAGCGATCTTTCCTTCTCTTTCCTCACCCCTTATTTACACACCCTTACACAACCATGCATTACAATACCTGACTTGTCGGGAGCTTAGAGCTTTTCCCGGCTGGAGCCGTGGCAACGCTGGTGCCCGGATAGCGAAGACCCCACTAGCGACGGTAGGTGGACGTGGGATCTCGCCAGCAAGCGGGAAAAGATCACCGCCACCTCCCGAGGCAAGAACATGCACTACACTTATGGTACCTTTGACTTTAGCAGTTGATGCGCCCGGAATCATCAATTAATCTAAGCGCCCGACTCATTTCCCTACACGTGTGGTAGTGTAGTGTATGTTAATGATAATGTATGTGTGTAAGGGAGGAGGAAAAGACAATAATTAGGAAGGAAAATCACACGCGGTCTGTATCCCGTTTGTCAATGTACTGCTCCGGCATTGGCCTGGTATTGATCTAAGAAAACACGGGAAATAACCGTTCCGAACAGCCGGTCGGAAGAGTTCTTCTCCAGACAGCGCACGCCTGGATTTAATCTAGTTCTGAAGTCACTGCCGAAAATCTGCCACAGATGGATTTTAAAAGGCGATAACGAGACTTGGCACAAACTATGTACTAAGTACGTTAGAATACGATTATTATTCGTATAACATATTATAGGACCAGAAGTTTTCTTAATAATTTCCGGAACCACTGGAAAACATTTTGAGGAACACCTGCTGTCCGTGAACCAGGACTTGAGAAACACTGCTCAAAGGAATAAAGAATGCCTCGCGCCCAAGATTCCAAAGGAACAAGGCTTCTCAAGATGTGTGCCAGGTGTGCCATTCTAATACAAATGAGTTTCTATTTACAAACTCGGCATGAATGAGGAAACTTTGTGATAGCGGAATTGTTCTACAACTTCCTGTCTAACGCATGAGCTGAGGCTTCCCAAGACGCCACTAGGTGCCTCTAGCGTAGGCAGACTAGTACGGGAAGGCCATCTGGAGAACTTGGCGAAGATTATGAGAATAAAAAATGTTTTTGAGTTCAGCGTAAGAATCCTAAAAACTGAACATTATCACTAAATTTGTCCATGTATTAGGAAATCGAATTATAAAAATAATTATTATCTTTAAACGTCTTAATCTATTTGTTACCTAGTGAATTCTTGTTAACTGTTTTTGGGTGACATTAATTTCCATTAAAACTTATTTCAGGCAATATTTAAACTCGCACTTTATTCGTATGGTTTGTATCTACGCATTTATAATTTCAATACGTACTCAGTCATGAATACTAAATAAATGCCAAAGTTAATAGTGGACGAACGGACACAAGCATTAAGTGGTTTGAAGTCAAAATTATTTACACAGACACATTTCATTCTTGTAAAAATGGAATTGATCGAGAAACTAGTAGCTACCCTGGCTCACAATGTCTAGACAAAGTTGATTTGAAAATTAATCTCTGGAAAAATGTACTGCGAGAGAGGAGGGATAACAGAAAAATATGCGTAAATAATTATGTTACACCGCCCAACTTACTACTAAAGCACTGAAAAGTGTTTATAAATATTTTTCATCTATTGTTCATTTCGCCGATTTTGTAGATAACGTAATCTTTGAGTCATTGTCAACTGAAATAAACAACAAAGGAGATATTAATGGAGGAAACCGTATTGGATGGTTGTCAGTTTTAAATGTCTATTTCTTATAATGTGTGATTGTTCTACTTTTAATAAGTTAATGATAATTTTTTCAAGTTTCACAATCGAATTATAGAGTAACTGTATGTAAAAAGAAACTAGTGAACCTTGCTTGTGTCCTATGCCCTATACCATACCCTAGTTGTCCAGATGGCCGTTACCGTCTGTTAAGTGGTTTCTACTTTTTCGCCCTAACGATACTTCGGAAGACGAGAAAGTTACGAAAGTGTGCGCCGGAAAACTGCGAATTTTCGTCAAAAAACTCTTGTTGCAGGCTCCTGATAACGAAAAAGAGGATTAATCCTGTTAAAGGTAAATAAATCTATTTGAACTGCAAATGGGCATAACCCTGTGACAACTAATATAAGATACTATAGCTAACATGCAAATTACATAATAATAACAACAATAATAATAATAATAATAATAATAATAATAATAATAATAATAATAATAATAATAATGGGACTGTTTCTAAATATAGAAAAAAATCCTCTAACACGTCATGTAGCCAGAATCCATGTTTTATGGGTTCTGGATACCGAATATTCGATTAACGGTAGAACGTCTGTCTGTCCGTCCGTCCGTGGTAAACGCTAGCGTCTAAACCGTTGAGCAGATTGTCTTCAAAATTGATATTTCCCAATCGTTCTGAATGAACTGGAGGCTTTGGGAGTTTCAAATGTTTATTTCAATTTTTAAGGATACTTAACATGACACGACAAAAACATTTTCAAAATTTTCTAAAAAATGACACCAAATGTTTTGCTCAAACTTCGTCTTCGTATAGCTTGAATAACGCGTAAAAGAATGGTGAAGGTCTCCTGTTCGATGAAAATCCAGACTTTTCGAAAACGGCAAACAATTTTTGGGGGAGGTTTTCCTACAAGTACAATACTTAAAATAGAGATTTTGATTTAATGGCATATGTTCCGTAAATTAGGATCTTTCAATAGGTTCACGTTCAATATATCGAAAATATGAGTAATTTTCATGTAATTTTTCTCGAAAACCGCTCCAAATTTTTTCTTTATTTTTTTTATAGATAGAAGAAAGGATGCTTAAAAGAATGGTGCATATCCTATTTTCCTTGAACTCTCTGAATTTTTGGAAATTCAGTATCAGAAACAATGCCAGAAAGCATGTGCTGTTGCAGAACTACTAGTTATTTTCGAACACAAATCAGCACATTTTAAGTTTAGATCCTGTGTCAGCTCTAGCGAAGTTTGCTGGCAACTTTGCAACAATGACGTCGGAGGTGCGTGATGTGAAAGTCGCGCACCTTGCGTCATAGAAACGGGCGTGACGTCAGCGCGGTGAACGTTCTGCTGTGACGTCTGGCTTCCGTAGAAACGGTGACGATTGCATCCCCGGAGCGTGACGTCAACAGCAACAGGTCTCTCTGGTAGATGGTACTGAAAAGCACGTGGCGGAATGAATGCTTTCGGGTTTCCGTAGAAACCCTGGACTTGGCAATTTTGCGTCATTTTCTTCTTCATATAATAATAATAATAATAATAATAATAATAATAATAATAATAATAATAATAATAGCTTTATTTCTCTAAAGATCTGTTCTTTCTCCCATGGTTCAAAATTCGTGAATATTCGAGAAAAAGATTCGAAAGATTGCTAGATCTTAATCTCCGCCTTTTTTCGCTTTCTCTTCTTTCCCTTCTTCTTTCTCACTCTCTCCCTTTCTTCATCTTCCTCTTCCTTCACCTCTGCCCATTCTTTCATTTCACAAGCTGTATTCGCTACTGCTCCAAGCATGAACTAGTAGAAACATCTGGACCATGTCTTAAGAAATTACCACAGAAACGGATACAACTGAAATATTTCAATGCACCACATATCAACAGCCTTTTTCTTACAATTTCCTTGCACTTAATAGTTTTTATTTTTAATAAATTAAATTTGGTCAATAATGTTCGTAACCGCTGCGTATCCTGTTCGCAAAACAATCTAGGAAGTTCAATTCAACAACACTTCAACCTCAAACTTTGAGTTTTATTCACACATATTTATTGCATATTATTTAGACAGAAAATCCCCCATATCCTTAGCGAAAATTAAATAAAAATAAAATATTTTACTATTAGGGGAAATGTATTGGGTTTAAATCTTACTAAGATTTATCACGAGTATCTTGTTGGATTGTAGGTAACTGAATCCTGAAGCGGGGTCGAGTGTAGATGTCTGAAGAAGTGGATGATCTATGTTTAATAAAAATATTCAAAAAATATATTTCTACAGAAACATCTTACTTCAAAATAATGTTATCAGGCACGCGGCGTCAGTGGCGTCCCATACAGATTCCCGAGCGGTGAACTGACGCAACAGGTGTCGAATAAAAGAAGGCACGGAATCTTGCAACAATGCCCTGTTTCGTGAATGAGCGGCGCGGTGGAGGTGCGGGGGGGGGGAGGGGGCGTTTGGAGCGGTCGCCACCAGGTGTCTCCAGCGTCGGCCTCCGCGTGCCGTACGCAAATGGGCTTCGGGGAAGAGAAAACCACGCGAAGCCACCGCAACAAAAAAAAGAAAAAAGAAAAAAAGGGGGGGGGCGAGGAAGGAGACCCCGTTGGACCGGTTTCCCCAGTGACGGCGCGGCTGCTCACGAGAGTAAGTCGAGCAGCGAGGCCGAGCCAGCCTTCCGTAGCGCGTTTTCGAATCTCGCGACGTCGTTTGGGCGAATTTAACCGCTGTCTGGAGGAGAATTCTACCGGACGACAGCTTTTTTTAATTTTATTTTTAATTTTTTTTGTTATTAAGGAGAAGCTAGAATATGCAAAAACGATAAAAATTCATTTTTTAAATTTTTTAAATAATTAATTACTTTATAGTTCCCTGTGTTAAATAAGTCAAGTTTCATTTTAATACGTCATCTCGAGGAAATATTGCAGTTTCTGTAGCATGGAAGTGGGCGTGATCATTTGGAACCATTGTGGGTGTTGCTTCACTTGCATTAACATCTCCGCCGCCGAGACAGCCGACCGGATGCTTTGGTAGGATGTTTTCCTTGGTTTCCCCGGTGAATACTAGTCGAATGCCGGACCAGTGCCCTAACAAATTGGACGTGGACCGTGCGCCATCTTGCCTTCCTCTTCCTTGTCCTTTCCTATGTGGGTTGCTGACTGCGCTAAGGGTTTCCAGATGCTTCAAAGAAACACCCGCCGTTAGATGGCTGCAAAGCCGCCTAATTGTGCTCAGTAAGATAAATTTAACTTTCCAAATTTTAATTTACATTAAAAATAATACATTTTGAGGTAGTGACCCAACCCAATGTTTGATTACTTTTATTAATTGTTTGTGAACATTTTTAATAATAAGTTATATCTTAATATTTAAAAAATATTTATGGCTATTCTGTTTACAGTGGACGTAAGAGATACGTTAGGTGATAAAATAATGAGATTAATTAAATTAAGTTTATTTTATTGATCACATTGTGATATCACACTGAAATGGTTTTTGGATGATTGAGCGAAAATTAAACTCAAGATACATTGGTAGGATCCACTTCTGCAAGTGTCCTGACAACCTCCACAAGATTTTCGTCGCTAGTCTCTTGCAATCCTGTATTAGTGGTTACGATTCTGGTATTCGCAAATACACCTGCTTGGTAGGACGCAAAAATATGCGTTTTGTTGTTTTGAAACCCCTGGAACAACATTGCAACCAGTGGAACAATATGTTGGTAGTAACATCGGACTTCCAGAAGATGACTCATTTTAAAGAGAGAGAGAGAGAGAGAGAGAGAGAGGGAGAGAGAGAGAGACAGAGACATAGACATAGACAGAGACGTTTTCCGGCCCAAAAAGTGGAATTCCGACCAAACAAGCAACCCTAGCTGATCTGATAGATTTTCCACGGTTTCATCGGTCAATACCAGGTAGTACTCTCAGAAATGTTATGTGGACAACGCGCTCTTTCCTTCCCATTCCTTGTCCTATTCTCTCTCCTTACACACACACACAATCACATACATATTACCAAATATCACTAGAGTCAACTGAGTAACTTACAGCTTGGCCCGGCAGCACACTGCGCTGCTGGAACAAATACTAAGAGGAGACAACCTCTGCACAGTCGGGCAGGCGTACTAACCGTTACCAGGAAAAAGCCAACACTACACCGAATGACCTAGAAAACATAGACGTTCATGCTCTTTGAAACAAAAAAATCGGTCAATGAAACAATATTGAATTTGTCATTGAATCGATCTTGTATACACTATGTCATCATCTACCCTTCCTCTTCGTGTCATCTAAGAGATTCTATTCCAACAAAAATCTCTATTTCCTTTTATTCACACTTCAAATCGCCCGTACTAAATTTCTCATTATCCTTAATAATCTACATAATATAATCTATCGACTTTTTTTATCAAATATATAATAGCAGTATAATGTTCAGACCACCAAAAAAATCCTGAAACTTCAACACACTTCTGATCAACAATTCAAACGGGCAATTTGACACTAAAATAACACTTCAGACAAGAGCCCCACGTTGGGCGATGCTTTTTATGCAACGGAGTAGACTCGTGCCCAGTGAAATAGGAGACAGAGGCCGAAAACCGTAGCCCGGCTAGCTCAGTCGGTAGAGCATGAGACTCTTAATCTCAGGGTCGTGGGTTCGAGCCCCACGTTGGGCGATGCTTTTTATGCAACGGAGTAGATGACTCGTGTCCAGTGAAATAGGAGACAGAGGCCGAAAACCGCAGCCCGGCTAGCTCAGTCGGTAGAGCGTGAGACTCTTAATCTCAGGGTCGTGGGTTCGAGCCCCACGTTGGGCGATGCTTTTTATGCAACGGAGTAGACTCGTGTCCAGTGAAATAGGAGACAGAGGCCGAAAACCGCAGCCCGGCTAGCTCAGTCGGTAGAGCATGAGACTCTTAATCTCAGGGTCGTGGGTTCGAGCCCCACGTTGGGCGATGCTTTTTATGCAACGGAGTAGATGACTCGTGTCCAGTGAAATAGGAGACAGAGGCCGAAAACCGCAGCCCGGCTAGCTCAGTCGGTAGAGCATGAGACTCTTAATCTCAGGGTCGTGGGTTCGAGCCCCACGTTGGGCGATGCTTTTTATGCAACGGAGTAGACTCGTGTCCAGTGAAATAGGAGACAGAGGCCGAAAACCGCAGCCCGGCTAGCTCAGTCGGTAGAGCATGAGACTCTTTATTTCAGGGTCGTGGGTTCGAGCCCCACGTTGGGCGATGCTTTTTCATGCAACGGAGTAGATGACTCGTGTCCAGTGAAATAGGAGACAGAGGCCGAAAACCGCAGCCCGGCTAGCTCAGTCGGTAGAGCGTGAGACTCTTAATCTCAGGGTCGTGGGTTCGAGCCCCACGTTGGGCGATGCTTTTTATGCAACGGGGTAGATGACTCGTGTCCAGTGAAATAGGAGACAGAGGCCGAAAACCGCAGCCCGGCTGGCTCAGTCGGTAGAGCATGAGGCTCTTAATCTCAGGGTCGTGGGTTCGAGCCCCACGTTGGGCGATGCTTTTTATGCAACGGAGTAGATGACTCGTGTCCAGTGAAATAGGAGACAGAGGCCGAAAACCGCAGCCCGGCTAGCTCAGTCGGTAGAGCATGAGACTCTTAATCTCAGGGTCGTGGGTTCGAGCCCCACGTTGGGCGATGCTTTTTATGCAACGGAGTAGATGACTCGTGTCCAGTGAAATAGGAGACAGAGGCCGAAAACCGCAGCCCGGCTAGCTCAGTCGGTAGAGCATGAGACTCTTAATCTCAGGGTCGTGGGTTCGAGCCCCACGTTGGGCGATGCTTTTTATGCAACGGAGTAGATGACTCGTGTCCAGTGAAATAGGAGACAGAGGCCGAAAACCGCAGCCCGGCTGGCTCAGTCGGTAGAGCATGAGGCTCTTAATCTCAGGGTCGTGGGTTCGAGCCCCACGTTGGGCGACGCTTTTTATGCAACGGAGTAGATGACTCGTGTCCAGTGAAATAGGAGACAGAGGCCGAAAACCGCAGCCCGGCTGGCTCAGTCGGTAGAGCATGAGGCTCTTAATCTCAGGGTCGTGGGTTCGAGCCCCACGTTGGGCGATGCTTTTTATGCAACGGAGTAGATGACTCGTGTCCAGTGAAATAGGAGACAGAGGCCGAAAACCGCAGCCCGGCTAGCTCAGTCGGTAGAGCATGAGACTCTTAATCTCAGGGTCGTGGGTTCGAGCCCCACGTTGGGCGATGCTTTTTATGCAACGGAGTAGATGACTCGTGTCCAGTGAAATAGGAGACAGAGGCCGAAAACCGCAGCCCGGCTAGCTCAGTCGGTAGAGCGTGAGACTCTTAATCTCAGGGTCGTGGGTTCGAGCCCCACGTTGGGCGATGCTTTTTATGCAACGGAGTAGACTCGTGTCCAGTGAAATAGGAGACAGAGGCCGAAAACCGCAGCCCGGCTAGCTCAGTCGGTAGAGCATGAGACTCTTAATCTCAGGGTCGTGGGTTCGAGCCCCACGTTGGGCGATGCTTTTTATGCAACGGAGTAGATGACTCGTGTCCAGTGAAATAGGAGACAGAGGCCGAAAACCGCAGCCCGGCTAGCTCAGTCGGTAGAGCATGAGACTCTTAATCTCAGGGTCGTGGGTTCGAGCCCCACGTTGGGCGATGCTTTTTATGCAACGGAGTAGATGACTCGTGTCCAGTGAAATAGGAGACAGAGGCCGAAAACCGCAGCCCGGCTAGCTCAGTCGGTAGAGCATGAGACTCTTAATCTCAAGGTCGTGGGTTCGAGCCCCACGTTGGGCGATGCTTTTTATGCAACGGTGTAGATGACTCGTGTCCAGTGAAATAGGAGACAGAGGCCGAAAACCGCAGCCCGGCTAGCTCAGTCGGTAGAGCATGAGACTCTTAATCTCAGGGTCGTGGGTTCGAGCCCCACGTTGGGCGATGCTTTTTCATGCAACGGAGTAGATGACTCGTGTCCAGTGAAATAGGAGACAGAGGCCGAAAACCGCAGCCCGGCTAGCTCAGTCGGTAGAGCGTGAGACTCTTAATCTCAGGGTCGTGGGTTCGAGCCCCACGTTGGGCGATGCTTTTTATGCAACGGAGTAGATGACTCGTGTCCAGTGAAATAGGAGACAGAGGCCGAAAACCGCAGCCCGGCTGGCTCAGTCGGTAGAGCATGAGGCTCTTAATCTCAGGGTCGTGGGTTCGAGCCCCACGTTGGGCGATGCTTTTTATGCAACGGAGTAGATGACTCGTGTCCAGTGAAATAGGAGACAGAGGCCGAAAACCGCAGCCCGGCTAGCTCAGTCGGTAGAGCATGAGACTCTTAATCTCAGGGTCGTGGGTTCGAGCCCCACGTTGGGCGATGCTTTTTATGCAACGGAGTAGATGACTCGTGTCCAGTGAAATAGGAGACAGAGGCCGAAAACCGCAGCCCGGCTAGCTCAGTCGGTAGAGCATGAGACTCTTAATCTCAGGGTCGTGGGTTCGAGCCCCACGTTGGGCGATGCTTTTTATGCAACGGAGTAGATGACTCGTGTCCAGTGAAATAGGAGACAGAGGCCGAAAGCCGCAGCCCGGCTAGCTCAGTCGGTAGAGCATGAGACTCTTAATCTCAAGGTCGTGGGTTCGAGCCCCACGTTGGGCGATGCTTTTTATGCAACGGTGTAGATGACTCGTGTCCAGTGAAATAGGAGACAGAGGCCGAAAACCGCAGCCCGGCTAGCTCAGTCGGTAGAGCATGAGGCTCTTAATCTCAGGGTCGTGGGTTCGAGCCCCACGTTGGGCGATGCTTTTTATGCAACGGAGTAGATGACTCGTGTCCAGTGAAATAGGAGACAGAGGCTGTGAACATGTCCATGATTTGCCACACGGGAATACTCAAAATCCTGTAATCCTTTTTGAGAAGTTCTGTATAACTGTTGATCGCAATTAGAATTTTAGCCCTTACAGCCCGTATCTTTGTTAATTTCGATATTTGATCAATATTGTAACACTTATATTTCGTCGAAAAGATTATACAGACTACTCTTGAGCTTGGACAAATTTATCGTAGGTAATATCACGAGTGCTTTGGTAAATCTCGATAAATTCCCGACTCGCTAAATGAGAAGCGGTTTTATCTGAGAATTTTCAATAACGAGTGGTATTTAAAAGAACTATTCCACGAATTACATTATGTTCGAGGGCCAAAATATGCCAAATGTTGAATGTAACCGAAAGCTATGTAAAAATCAAAGATGTTATGTCATAGTACATACGCTCTGTATTGGACATCGACATAGCCGTCGACGTATACTGCCCCCTAAGATAGAAGAGTCACAGTTAATGATTGGCGAGTAGGTAAATGCGCTAAGAAAAATGGTGTAGAAAAACCGATAAATTTTAACGATAAACTGCCTTGATCGGGGCATTCTGTACGTATAGTTTAACACTACTGGTTTTAATTTCAGTAATTAAATAGTCAAAAGAGAAATATTCACTATTGAACCAAAATGATTTTTCAAGCGCCATTAGTATCTGAAATGAATATGTATCCTTTTGTTTCTGTTTCAGTTTTTTTAGTTGGAAGGGGTAGATATACTATCATCATTATTTTCTGTGTATTATTTGTTAATTTTTTATGACGTTATCTTTGAAGTAGTGAAACAACCCGGTGATTATAATTCAGGGCTTCGAGGTTATACTTAAAACAGAGGTCAAATCCGAAGAGGTGACAACACTAACTTTATGGTAAATTGTATATGAATATGTATAGTCCTTTGGATAGTTAAAGTGCCAGTCAGCCCTCTGCGTCCCTTTCACAATGTCCTTGTGTATTTTCATTCCTCATTTTGATAAATCTATAACCTTTATTCTCTATCTGCCTTGGCGATAACTCTTGGAATTCAAATTTCGTTATTACTCTTAGCAAGACAATAAACAACACAAAGGTGCGGAATCTATTCGGAATCAGTGAACAAAGAAGTGTTTCAATTCTTTGAAGTGCTATCTCCTAGCAAAATTCTTGTTCTTGTTTTTTTTATCTTCGTTGCATATCTCTTTGACATTTGAACCGGAGGCATTGCCTGTCGTTCGTCACAGTTGTTAATAATCTGCTTCTTTTCGCGCGTATTTGAAGGTCTCGCATTTTTTTGCATTCGCAAACGAAATGCTAAGTTCTGCGCAAATAAATGGTACGATAAGAAGTGACTGGTGTAGTCATGCTATCTAGCAGAGGGGAAAAGTCATCTATTTTTTAGTGCACCTCTTTCAGTATCGCTCTTGTTCAAAACAACTATTGTCCTTCGTGCTTTTATATTCTGACAAAAGAAGCTTATTTTGCGATTTTTTAATATTAATATTCTTTTTGAAAGTCTATGGTATTATTTTCTTTAGACGCACTATTATAGTTAGGAATATAAATGTGTGTCGATCATGTACAGAAGCACAAGAGGAAATTGATTATTTTTGACTTCCCTATTCGGAAATAGGAATACGTCATATTTTTACTTACAATGAAAATTTGATATATCATTAGTACCACCTAATTTATGTTAATAAATCGTAAATTTAGCGAAAAACGAAATATCAGAAATGAGGAAAAAATCAATTTCTAAATTTCTGGAATAAATGGCTACTCTGGGAGAGTAGTCCGTCATTCGTCTCCTGACACGATTAAATTTCTAACTGTGTTCTGAATTAATTATACATACGTTTTCAACACCCATGGATTGAATTCACAAATATAATTTCACAAATACGCAGGACTCGAACATGTAGCCCATTCGGCGTAAAAGACAGCTGACGGAGCCGTCTGCGCTACGGGACCAACTTCGGTGCTGGTGTTATTTTACCACTATTTTTACTATTTACCATTATTAATATATAATTTTGTGTGTTAGTTATATGGCTTTACTTATGTAATTAGCTGCCACCATGTTACACCCAATTGCAGTTTCAATAAATTTATCGTCATCTCTCTCTCTCTCTCTCTCTCTCTCCGCGGTGTGCGTTGGCGGCGGGGAGCGAACCACCTGATGCGTCCGCTGGGCCGGCAGCAGCGCTGCCGCGTGTGGAGCGAAGGCATTTGCATACAAAGGCCCCTCCCCCCCCCCACGCGCCGTCATGCGGGTGGGCGGCGCCCGCGCTCCCCGCCTCCGACGCCGCTCTCGAGCTTCCTACGCGCGCGCTCTCACCCGCTCTCTCTCCCTTCCTCTCTCTCTCTCTATATATATATATATATCTTACTCTTTCTCTCTCCCTCTCCCTCTCTCTCCCTGTCTCTCTTTCTCTCTCTCCCCCTCTGTCACCCTCTCTCTCCCCCTTTCCCCCTCTATCTCTCATCTCTCTACCCCTTTCTCTCTCTCTCTCTCTCTCTCTCTCCCCCTCTGTCACCCTCTCTCTCCCCCTCTCCCCCTCTCTCCCTCTATCTCTCATCTCTCTACCCCTTTCTCTCTCTCTCTCTCTCTCTCTCTCGAACCTTACGCCGAGGTGCACCTCAACCTATAGATATCATTCATATTTACATATTATATATAAATTTGAGCGGGAATGTTGAAGGTTTAAGATGTATTTGGGAATTTGATTTGTTACCTTGTGGTTTAATTTTATTGAGATTTTGAATTTGTGGTTTAATAATTGTAGCAAGAATTTCAGTTTTTCTTAGGTAATACCTCTAATGCTTTGGAAGTTGTCGATAAATTCCCAAACTTCGAAGCGAGGAGGGGTTTTATCTGAGAATTTCCAAAGCAAGAGTGGTATTTAAAAAGACTATTCCACGAGTAAAATTATGTCCTACTGAGGTCCAACACGCGCCAAATATGGAAAATAACTGAAAGCGTTAATAGAGATTATGTTATAGTACAGACACTGTTAATTGGACATCGACATAACGATCGATGTATAAAGCCTTCTAAGATAGATCAGTCACAGTTTATGGACTTTTAGAAACGGTAAGAAAAATCTGATAGAAAAAGGCTCGGATATAAACCTTTTTGAGATACACCGCCCTTATTGGGGCATTTTCTATGTATAGTTAAACACTGTTGGTTTTAATTTCATTAATTGGTGGAATTGTCATTACAATGATTTTAATTTTGTTTTTATAATTATTTTCTTGATATAAATGTTAATATGTGTTTTTTCGAAAATTGATATACTGTATTTTTATATTTTTTAGGGTAGATTGATACCTACACTATTTTTAATTTTAGGGTGAGGATATCATCCTGATAAGCCGAGTCGACACCAAAATGGATCACTTCGCTCTTGGATGCCAGACGACAATTGACCTATGGAGACCCGCTGAGGGACCTCAGGACATTGGGTCATGTGATTAAAACAAGTGCTCATGCACTTGTTTGGAAGCATTCGCTCCGGAGATAAGTGAGTCTACTCTATGTTATTAAGCAAAAGCTCCATTTCGTATGAATAAAAACATCGAATGTCTCCGAAGAATTCACTCGTCCCATGCGAGCATTTGCTCGTTGTGAACAAGTAATAGTGCAGAGTAAGTTTTGAAAATTGATTTCCTGAGCAACAAAGAGGTAACATATGTCGCGCCCGTCGCACACATCATTTGTACGGAGCAAAGAACACCTATCAATACGCCACATACAGTTTTTACTGTATTTTGACTAAATAAATCTAAAATCTAGAACAATGTTTTGTTGCCCCGTTCTGTAATTCGGATATGAGTAGCAGTAATGAAGAACAGAAGGCGCCAGAGGTCAGGCTAGGTTTTGCCGAAATGGTAAGAGGATATAAAATAATTTTTCAAAGAGTCGGCTTCCGGGGGTACGCTGTGACCGAAACGAAGCATTACAATGTTTGGAAAACCAGTAACATGAAAAATTCTGAGTAGAAATGAGCGATTAACATAGAAGATATGCAATATGAAAACGCGCCTGAAAGCAAACGTCGATAAAAATGGTACCAATCTTACATTGTCCTTATCGAATCGGTAAAGATTCTTATAGTCTACATCACGAGAATCTCGCCTTCTCTTGTACTTTTTTTAGTCCGCTGCATCTGCATGTCAGCACACGGTAAAAACTTGGGCAATTTAACATAACTTTACAAACTAAGGTCCTTCCTAAATTTTGGATGCTCAATCTAGAGTGTAAACACTTAACTTTATTCATACCATTTCTGCACATTTGCTCGCCAGTTGAGAGTACGCTCACAGACGGAGCTAGTGCTCAGAGACTAAGCAATTGTTCACTCACTTCATTCATACGAACTTGAGAAGGATCTCCGAAACTCGGAGCAAAGAGTAATGGCTTACTTTTATTTATGTCACCCATTAACTCATGACATTCAAGGGCCTCTGACCAGAGGTTCCGACGGCGGTAGGTTTTTCCACTCTAGCTAAATAGCTGGATGGAATTTAGCCACTTGTGGAGGAGAATTCTAGCTATCGGCTGCTCTGATCGGTGATTCTCCGTGGTTTCTCAACGTCACGCGAATGCAGGAGCTGTACATTAACAAACGGGCCACGGACCGTTTACGATCTTTCCTTCCTCTTCCTTGTCCTACCCTCACCCCTTACTTACACACACTTACACTTACATGCACTACACTATCACACATGCCGGGAGAGCGGCCGGGAGCTTAGAGCTTGTCCTGGCTGGGGCGGTGCCCCGCTGGTGGGAGGTAACTGGCTGGGGAAAATTCCGCATCTCACCATCCAGCCGAGGTAGATCACCGCTACCTGCCGTGATAAAACATGTATAAGAGTTGCGAGAATAATGAACATAGTAGTTTAAGTTCTCAGAAACACGAAATAATCAATGAACCTTTAAAAATATTGCGTCGGTTTCAGCGTAGGTTGTGGTAGCGTAAAATATTCTGTAGGTGGACATTTCCTAGCCTGAAGTAACTTTCGATCAGCTTACCAACTACTATTTTTTGCACAGAAAAATAATAAATTAATGTTTCAGAATTGAAACTTTAAAATTATATTTCAATTCGATTGCAGATACTTTATTTATATTTGATTCTAGTGAACCAACGTGATAGTCACTACCTACCAAAGAGTTTATGGCTGTAGCTACCAAAGAGAAGATAAATATAGTTTCGTTTGTTACACCCTTCAGACCTCCCAAAAAAGCCTCTTGTTAAATGTCGGTGCCTTATCATTATTTTCGTTTACATTTCTTGATTGTCATAAAATGTTTGTAAAACGGGGTCTGTTCAGTTGATTGAGCCCATTCGAGGCTCAGCCATTGCGAATCAGACCACGTGCGAACATTTAACGCAGTAACAGATATTTTTAGAATGAACTTCCTTCACAGATCGTATTTCTTTTTCTTCTTTCCCTTCAGTGACAGGACAAATAACACGAGTCAATTGAACCATCTAAAGAAAGGGTAAGGTCAATTGACCTGACATCTCTTGATCTGAAAACTTTCATAAATTTTAAAGATTTCGTAGGTCCTACACTGTACACTGAATATTTCTTCTGATATCCAATACAGTTTTGATTTCTAAGAGTACAATGAATGCATTAACTTCGTTACGTGCAAGTTAGGAACAAAGGTTTTTAAAGTTTCCCGCTCGTAAGAGTATTATAATAAATGTGAAAGAAGGTTTTACTAGAGGAGGTAGACTACGTAGAGGCTTCTTAATTTATTTCACATTATTGCTATTTACAGTAAGTAACATTATTTTTTTGTATACCAATACCTTCGTGAATACCAAACATGATGTTAAAAATATGGATATTTTTGTGCAACCTCTCTTTAGTATAAACTACTTTTAGGAATGAGTTCTTGCTTCCCGTTGCAAATAATCGTCCATAAAAGGGCATTTCATGGCATGGCTGTCCTCCTCGCCCGTCCTCCTGCTCCTCCTCCCCTTCCTCACAACTTTCCTCCCCTGTTTTCCTTACCGCCCATCCTTCCGCTCTTCGTCTCACCCTTCCTCCCCACCCGTCCTCCCCTACTTTCCTCCAGCCCTTCCTCCCCGTCGGTCCTCATCGCTTGTCCTCCGTGCTCGTGCTCCCTGTCCGTTCTTCCTGCGCGTGTTCCCTGCATTTATGTAAGAGCTGTTACACACATAATAGCATGTGCAACTAGTTAATTACGTCGCTTTATTGCATTTGTACAAATTTGAAAACTCGATCCTAACGTAGATCGTTTTCAAAACATACGTGTACAAAAAAGCATAACATTATGAACCAGATGCGTAATATACTATTAATCATTGAGAATTAAAACAATGATAACATTGATGTTCAAAAAATTGGTATTAAAAATAATAGTCATTTGAATGGATGAAAACCAGAACGGTATAAGTGATATTTTATATATTGAGAGAAATCTGTTTATTTAAGTCAATATTACTGTAAAGTCTGCTTTGTTTCATCATTAAAACGATGGCATTTTAGTTCATAAAACCACAAAAATACATTCCCAATGACATATAGTCTAAACTATACACGTTTTTCTCAGAATTTATAAAATGTCTCTTATACCGTTTTGGTTTTCACTCACTCATTTATGTACCGAGGGCGTTATAAGGATTTTAATGAACGAGAGGCAAAACGGGGCATAAGGGCAAAACGCACGAGGGCCTGACACATGGCCGTTTTGCCGCATGAGGACATTAGAACCACTTAACGCCCGTGGTGCAAACATTATTTTTTTAAATTTATTTTCTTTTGGATTGAGTAATACAAAGTTCAGTCTTAAAACGATCTACATTTGTTAAGGTTGCTTGAATCCACTATCATTAATTTACAATAAACTTACTACTAATCTTAAAATACAATTTAAATTACTCCAAGGGTGATGGAGGTATCTTTATATGATAACGCTACATTAGGACGAGATCAGAAAATTTATTGAGGAATGTATGAAACGAAAATTTGTTGTGGATGCAGATTCTGTAGATGGGGGTTTGGCAGAGACATACATAATTGTATTTTTTACCTAATTATAATGATTTACTTTTACTTGTTTACTAATTATCTACTTGTTAACTTGACTCGGTATGACTTTTCATATTTCCCTACAGTCATCCCCTTTCGTAATTCCCTCCATAAGAGAACATGATCATCGTTCAACTGTTTTCATATTTCACTCGTCACCACGATCCTCTCGATCCAGGTAAGTTGTGCAGCGTATATCGAACTCTGAATCGAAGGCAATAACAAGCAATAACGTATCAGTAAAAAATTAAAATATTTTTTATTTAAAAATGACGTCGGCTTTTGTTTTAAGATCGATTTTCATCAAGTATGTGACTGTGATTTTTTAACTGTAGGGGGAACACGTAGGGACAACACAAACACCCATGCTTGAGGCGAGATTCGAATCCGCGACCCTTCGAACCGCGGCAGCCATGGCCCTCCAGCCTAAACGCCCTCGTCTATGCCAACCGGCAAACCTCGGCCTTGTGTATGCCTAGAGGTATCATTCTAGAGGCTTCATAAAGAGAAATGAGCATCGTTCAACTGTTTTCACATTTTACTCGTCACCACGATCCTTTCATCCAGGTAAGTTATGCAGCGTATATCGAACTCCGTACCAGAGGCAATAACGTATCACTAAAAATAAAAATAGTTATAAAAATAACGTTGGCTTTTGTTTTAAGATCAAATTTCATCTACTAGGTCACTGTGATTTTTCATCTGCAGGCACACGTAGGGACAACACAAACACCCCCAATCTGCGACTCTTCGAACCGCGGCCCTCCAGCCCTAACGCCCTCGTCTGCGACCGGCAAACCTCCCGACGTTGTATGCCTAGAGGCAGAGCCCAGGCCGTGTCCTCTCCGTGGGGAGCAGCCTCTCGAACGCCCTTGCTCGCCCTCCAGGCGCGGCGTCGCGTCGCCCGGCGGCGGCGGCGGGGGGGGGGGGGGGGGCGGCTGATGGAACGTCCTCCAGTTACGGCGCGGCGGTCTATTATTGCTTCAATGACGTTTATCCGATGATGGGATGATAGCAATTCTCGCACTCCATCTGCGTGCGGACGTCTGGCATATGTAATGGCTCTCCCCCCCTCCCTTCCCCGCGTCCGCCTTCCCCCCCTCCCCACCCCTCCATCTCTCGTCAACGATGCCACTCCCCGACACGCGAGGCGACATTCACGATCCCGCTGTTGAAACAGCTGCTGAACTAGAATTTATTTAACCGCGTATTTGAAGTAAATCAGTTGTTCACGGTTCATCCAATCAGGAGCTTGAACGTGTTCATAGTGACGCCCCTGTAGCGACATTTAAGGTCCCGATTGGATCAAACCGCAACAGCTGATTTAAGTGCTCGACTAAATAAATCGTACTATTGCTACGATGGGTAATGTCAGGGTTAGGCGAATGCTGGAGCAGTACTCTAATAAGCGGGCCACGCGCGACCTTTCCTTCGTTTTCCATGTCCTATCTTCACCCGTTACGTACATACACACACATTTACATGCACTACACTATTATAAATGTCTGAAGACTAGTTGGTTGCTTGTCCGCCTTCGGGCAGTGGTGCCTCTCTTGTGGGAGATACCTGGTTGGGGAAAACCCCGCTAGCCAACGTGTAAGTCAGCGCTAGATCTCACGATCCAGCTACGAAAGAGGGACGCCATCTTCCGAGGAGAACGTGGACTACGCATATGGGACTAATGACCTTAGCAATTAACGATCCCAGAAACACGAAAGAATCTGGTAATTAATCTGCGCCAAAGGGGAACGCCGTCACCTACAGGGTTTTAGCCCGCACTAAATTTCCAGGACTAAAGAACATACTTGCAGCCCCCCGGACATTTTCAAGTTTTTCAAAAAAATTTTCAAAATGTTTTGATTAAATTTCGTTTTTGAACAGTGCGAAGAACGTTTAAGAGAGTGGTGCAGATATCATTTTCGTTCACATCCCCGATTTTTGGAATATTGCAAATAAAATTTAAAACTACAAATTTGAAGATAGAGATTTTTGCGTCAAACAGTCTGTTGCACAAAATTAGCTCTTTAAAAAGGTGAAGTACATTTTTTTAAACTGACGTAAATTGACAATTGACGTAGCCGGATATACTAAACACTCCCCAACTTGAAGCATCCCCTATCTACAATATTTAAACAACTGAAAGGAAGACAAAAGTCTTCAGTAATTTTAACCCTTCTCTTCTTTCCTTGCGTCCTTTCCCCTCCTAAATAATGCTTCTCTGCGCATCGTTTTCTTCTCGTCCTTCACATCTTTTCGCAGTGTCCAACCTCGGACCTACATGTAACGGCGGAGGTTGCTCAGGTCATCAACTGATGTCACTTCAGTATCTCTAATCGGTGTCACTGAAGTGTCAGGATTTTCGTCACTAGCTGCGTAGATAGGTCGAATTCAGTCGCTGTCTGGAGGAGAACTCTAGGGTCCGGCTGCTCTGATCGGTAGTTTTCCGTGGTGTAATGCCTTTCGCTGCAGGTGTCGTGCTACTAGCAGCGATTGCAGGCAATTACAAATGCTTCCAGTACAGGATGCAAAAAAAGTTGCGTTCGCAGAGAAGCTAAGTTCCCTGGAGGAGCGCGGTGGTGAGCGAGGTTTCAAGTACAGAGACCAAGTCCGATGAAGTATGAAAGTTTAATTGAAAAGTAGAGCTGCAGAGCAGCGTGAAGTTGACACAGCAGAGTCTGTATGCTGTCTGTCCGATATCAACGCTAGAGGATCCTTATATGCGAAACAGGGAGATTTACGAGGCCATTACGCCACCCCCGCCAGAACTCGGCATGCCCTGGACGCAATAAACTGACATAACTGTCAGAGGACTTTTGCCCTTTTGAAAACTCTGTCTCATAAGTTCCCAAACATTCCTGTTTCCACGTCTGGATCGTGTTAGCGTTGACGGCGGTTTGGGGAGCCCAATCACCCATGACCTTAGGCAGGACGCATGCTCCAGACGCGACTCTAATTTAAACATGTTTGAAGGGTGATATTTCTTTCACGTACAGTTTGAAAGAAATATTCACTGCTTCTCTTACGCAATACGTACTTCATATGTACGTAGGTGCATTTACCATTACAGTGGTTTCTCCTATCACGTACACGCTAAATGCCGGAGTAATGCCCTACCCCGGAGGTTTCCTTCCTCTCTCTTGTCCTTCACTCATCCCTTTCACTTACTTACTCTTACATGCACTACATTACCATACATATCGGGAGACGAGTCGGAAACGCAGACCTTCTCTCGGCTGCGGCGGTGCCCTGGTGGTGAAAGATACCTGGATGAGGAAAACCCTATAAGCCGCCGTGCAGGGCAGCTCAGGATTTCGTCTTACAACTAGGGAAGAACACTCCTACCGTGATGCTGATACTGTCTCCTACCGTGATACTGAAAATGGTCTACACTAACGAGACCATTGGCATAACATTACTGTGCTCGGAAATAGGAATCAATCAATCTGAAAGAAATTCACCAAGAAGTATTCACATTCCCAACATTGAATCAGATATCTACATTAGAAACCAGAACTAAACTACATTCGAATACGTTCAAACGGGTGGGAATAAAAAAAATGTGTCCGTCAACTCCTCTGGCTCTCGTTCAGTCTTCCCCCTCCACCGAGGTACGAGGCTATAATCACAAACCCAATATTAAATGAGCTCTTTGTAGAAGTTTTCCCGTACAAAACGATACGACCTGCTTAGGTGGCTCAAGGCTTCAACTGATGTCGCTTCTGTGCCTCTGACCGGGAGATCCAAGGGTTCAAGGGTCGACGGAAACAGGATTTCCGACGCTAGCTACTAGGTCGGATACAGCCGCTGTCTGGAGGAGAATTCCAGCGGCCGGCTGCTCCGATCGATAGTTTTCAGTGGATTCTTCGATCAACACCAGGCGAATACTAGAGCAGTATCGTAACAAAGGGACCACGGGCCGAGCACAATCTTTCCTTCTTCCTTGCCATTAGAACAGAAAGAAACAAAGAAATACAAATTGAAAGAAAGAAACATAAGAAAGAGAGAAAAGAGTAGAAAAGAAAGAAAAGGAGAGTGAACTCATGGAGGTAACATCTGTTTCTGACGTTATAATTGTATTGTGTCAGTGTCTAATTGTGATTATGGAACCTTAAAATCCATTCTATTTCTGACACAAAATCCGCATCTAGCAGTTTGAATCACATAACTCAAAATTTTATAAGAGTTCAAAACACATGTGAACACAAAATGACCCTCGCGTGGTCAATGCAGGGTAATACTATTATACACGCACGTCTTCTTCAGCCCCGGCATACCTACCCCTACTCCTTTACTAACAAAAGTTGAATTTAGAATAAATGTGAGGGATGAGCCGTGTTGACAAAATATGACTACCAGAAATGTTATTTTTGTTATTTAAGGTCGTATCAACTTCTATATCATTAGCGACCACTATTGCGTGTAACGGTATGTTAACTATAAGGATGTCACGATGTGATGATGATAGGAGTGTGAAAGAACGAACACAATATAACCATGCCCGGTGCGGGACTCGAAACAGCGATCCATCGGACAGAGATCGTTACGACACTACTGCCTTAACGATCTCGGCCATCCCGACCGGCGCCAGAAATGTTTGCTCCCGTGTTGTAGATACTATTTCGCAACTCAAAACGAACTACAGGTTTATATAATCGTCCTGTCGTCGAAATAACGAAACTCCCCACTCCTCTCGCATCAAGCGAAATGAAGGTTCAAGAAAACGTGCGCGGGTCATACTTGTTTTCCGCCCCCAATCCGCCGATTGCATCCGCGCATGCGCACAAGCCCGGCGGCGTGCGAACGCGCGCGCGCGCGCGAATGCCGGCCGGGCGGCCGTGGTGGCTGGCGTCGCGTATCCGGTTCTGCCGCCACCCGCCGCTCCAACTCCCGCCCTTGACCTTGCGAGAGCGCGCGAGCGATCAGCTGAGCGGTCTGGCGCGCCGGCGCAGCCCGGCCCGGCCCGGCCCGGCCCGACCCAACCCGCCACCGCAGGTGCTCGGCGCGACGTTGCCGCCTCCTCCGCCGCCGCATATGCACGGCAGCGGCCTTTTCTAGCCGCGGACGCATCGCGACCGACGCTCGCCCGATCAACGCGAATGGCACGCCATGGGACGCCGGTGTTGCCAGGTTGGGGGGGGGGGTTCCTCCCGAAATTGCATCTGCAACAGCAGCAGCAGCAGCAGCGAAAGCAACAGAAGCAGCAACAGTAGCAGCCGGAGCAGCAACAGCAGCTTAAACAGCAACAGCAACAGCAACAGCAATAGCAACAGCAACAGCAACAGCAACAGCAGCAACAGCAGCAGCAGCAGCAGCAACAGCAACAGCAACAGCAACAGCAACAGCGGCAGCAACAGCAACAGGAGCAACTGCAGCATCAACAGCAGCAGCAACAGCAGCAGCAACAGCAGCAGTATGGGTTAGGCAGATCTAGTCTGTTCCGGCAAAGTTGTCTAGAAAAGACCATCTCTTCTTTATCTTCCTACTTCTCTTTTTTCCTATAGGGGGATAGTAATCGGCCTGTTAGGCCAATCTTTCTTTGTTCATGCTTTATTATTATATCACGTATTACAAGAATAAAATCTATGGACTTTTTTGTCTTTAGTAGATGTTTTAGGAGGCAAATTTAGTTGGGGGTTTGTTGAGAGTTTTGCTGGTTTTCTTTAAAGTGAAATTAAAAAAAATAGGTAATTATGCATCGAGGGCGTTATAAGGGTTGTAATGATCTCACGGGGACAAAACGCCTGAGGGCCAAAGGCCATATCCTACTCAATGCCGTGCTGGAGATTACGCAATTGGAAAGAATGAAAAATAGAATTCCGTTTTCACTGATGTAATTTCAAAATTAAAAACGTAGACTATAACTGCGTGTCGAAGTAACAGCGTCGGGAGTAAAGCAAATCCATAGCCATCATACAGGATGGCCATCTGGAATGAAGATTACCAAGAAAATATCGTTACACGTAAAAAATTCCTCACACGTTAATTTTAGAGTTAGAATTAAAATGTGAATCATTTTAATGATTCATTTTTTACTATAATTCCTTTTAAATGTGATTTTTTATTGTTTGCATGCCTTTTGCACCCCTACTTTAGCTAGAATAAAGGCCCTTTTGCATGCCTATTTTTATGGAAGATAAATGTCTAAACGTCCGGGCTCTACTTATTAATGTAAAAGCGGGAGTATGATTCGTTACTCGTTCTTAGAGTTACACGCATGGTAGGTATCGGAGACTGATGTTAGCTGTCATATGTGAGAATTACAGTGTGTTGAAATGTTTTAGGCAAATATAATTTGCCATTTTACGTTGGTCTGTGAATTGCAAATACAATTTAAGAACAATGTTTAGAAATTACCTCACAGTGGACGGAAAGGTGGGGGAGAGGCAAAATAGTTTTTGTCACATGTTTGTCTTTATTGCAATATTGTTTTTGTCTTAAGAAAATGGCTGCGTTGAGTTATGAGAGGGAAGATATATGGCTTCGCCTCCTTTTTGATGACGTTGAAACATCCAGAAACAGCAGAAGCTTTTTTGTATTAGAATAAAAGTACTGCATTATAAATAGGTCTTCGGGACCGATGTCAGTCTTCCTGTCTGTTGAAAGTATGTTAGTTGCGAAAGGATTAAGTGTAGTGTCCTATAGCTGCAGCTAAAACACAATAAATGATTTTCCCGAAAGTAACGTCAACACTGTTAAAAACAACAAATAAAATACTGATATAAACACAGCTCGGATTCTGATGATCTAAAAATTCTCTGAAAATGACTTATCAAATGACTTAAAAATAAGAGAAAACTGACTTAAAACCTAAAAATTAGGCGAAAAGAACCTCATTTTAAAAAATACTCACAAATTTGTATGAAAATATTGAATGAATTTTACAATTTTAATTAAAATTTAATTATACAAAATTAATTTTTATATAAAGTCTTCATTTTAGGAGAAAATGTTAAGTTCGATCTTCCAACCGTCGGCTTTCAAAGGTTGAAGAAGTTACCGAAGGTCCGTTTAATTTTTAGAATTCGAAAACAGTCCATTGCAATAGTGAATTTCGTCATGAAGTGACTATACAATAAAAACTGTTTTAGTGAGTCATTGTAAATTCATGAAACATTCACTAACAAAAAACACGAAAAGGGGAAAAGTGTGTAAAAACGACATATATACAATTACAACAACTATACATTTCTATCCCCGATAAGTCATGATCAACATTCGTCTACAAATTAGCTGGGTCTACAACGCACCAACGAAAATAAATGGCATGTGAACAGAATCCGTGCCCTGTTTATAACACTACAAAAAGTAAATGTTTTAACAAAAAACAAACTTCACGCACACTGCAATAACACAGACATTTATTACATACAGTACAACGTTCTTTACATATTAAGAATATAAAAACTGTGTAGTTCCATTACGCAAAAAGTGAGCAGTAAATGTTTAGTGACGACCGGTCTGTTTGTTGCTTTTGCAGTGGCATGAAGCCAGTTGTGACGTAAGAAATGACGCAATGAGTATGAGATTTCGATAAAAGGCTTTAATGGCGGCAAAATATAGAACACCGAATAGCGCTAGCGACTAGTAGAGTCCATCAATTATATCCGATTCTCAAAACGTCCCCTCCCCCTCTTCAGCTACATGTTGCTATTCAACAGCTTCATGTTCTATAAAGCAGTGATACCAGTGACCCATTCTTTCCAATGTTTCGCCAGTATGGGCTGCCGCAGCTAAAACAAATATCAACAAAGTCCATAGTTTTCAAAATAGATACCTACGCACCATCACAAAAGCTCCCTAGTACATTCCGAATGCATAGTTACATAATGAGCTTATCATTACACCAATCTCCGTCCATTCCTCCCTCTTATCCGTAAAGTTATATCCAAATAAATATTAAAGATCCCTTCAGCTCTTCACTATTCACTTAGGTAAGCAAAATCCACATCGCAAACGATGAAAAGGAAAGTTACCAAGGGGATTTTTCGATCCCCCATAGGCATAAACCAATGAATCTTTTCCCATTATAAACTACTGTATATAACCAATGTATTGTATTATATCTAAAACTAAATTTATGTTTATAATGTCTCAAATGATTCTTGTATATAAATAATATTAATGTGTTTATTAATTGGATTGCTGGTGATGTAGATACCTTTTTATTATGATAAATTACTAAAGATATTGTCTGGTATCAATACTTTTTAATCAGCCAGAGCTTGCAGCTTCTGGGCCGAAAACAAAGTTCTGCAGAACTTTGTTTTCGGCCCAGAAGCTGCAAGCTCTGAGGATGATCGCAACACGATCGAAATGATCATAAGCTGATTAAAAAGTATTGATACCAGACAATATCTTTAGTAATTTATCATAATGTGTTTATCTTAGGCTGCAGAGGGCCAATGGCCAAGCTAGAATAAATTTAAAAAATGAGTATGAGAATTCAGTCGGTACGCTCAGAAGGACAATAGGTGGAATAACACCATTAAATATTTGCATGTTTCAGTCCAAATTGAAACTGTTTCATTATTTTTAGATTGTTTCCGAGCTCCTGGTCATGTAAGGAAACTCGAGGCCCCTCTCTCATAGGGCTGCACAGTTGTCTTTCAATTTGTGCACGCATTCAAAAATAGCAATGTAGATAAATACAGAAAGAAATTTATAAATGATAAATAAAGTAATGATAAACTAACGCATTGATAAATAAATGAATGAATATATGAATTTCTAAATGAATGTGTGTGTCGATTCACGAATGAATGCTTAAATGAATGGATACATGAAAATATAAATAAAGTGCCTTCGTATGTAGTGGCAGGGCCGTTGGTTAGCGTGGTCGCTTTCCAATTCGCGGCCCTGGGTTCAATTCCCGGTTAGGCAAGGTTATAGTGTGCGTTTTCCTCTCAATGTCCCAGTATCTGTTCCTGTGTGACGATTAGAAAATTCACTTCTCAGGTTGAGAAGACCGGAATACGGCGTGGGGATGTCTACGTGCTAACCCCACGTACCCCCTTAACCCATGGTCGCGAGGCAGGGCCGTCGCCGGTAGGCCTGAGCCCGGTTACGGGCTGTCGCGCCAAGTACGTACATACATGTAGTGTCGCTTAAGGTACAGGCTGTATTATGGAGGTCGTCAGTTCGAATCCCATATAATGCGTGGGTATTTGCGTCATGTTTGTGGTCCGATAGCGATTTCATAGCTCTATGTATTCCTCCTTGGAATGAACAGAAGTGCTTCTCAGGTTTCCTCAGTCAACGTGTTATTAGCTGTAAGAAGCTAGTTATAAGTTATTTTTTAAGCCACCAACGCATGTGACAAAGTTATTGTAATAACTGAACCATGTAATCCTCTTGAAATGTCATAAATGAAAAAATGTATTCCTCCGACCAGCACATCTTAGAGAAATGACTGTTTTCAAGAATCCAATGCAGGCTTCTGGATTACCTCAGTACTGAAAAAAACGTAAAACTGACTATTACGTGCTTACATAATATCGGAGTTTGAAATCACTACAGTATAGAGGATTGTGCCGAGTGAGGTAACTAGAGGGTAAAGGCACAGCGCATGCTGTTGCATCCCGTAACGTACTATTCTACATAATAACGATTTTCGTTGCTAAGAAGACAAGAATTGTATGTTTTTTTGTTTCCAAGACCTCGTTGATAAGAACTTGCTTTCGATGTTGAATTGTCAACAAGAGTGGTTATGTTGAAGATCTCTGAAAAATTTTATATTGCAACTACCTCTTACTAACATTAATGTTACTTTAGCGGGTATTCTGTAATCTGGTAATGTTACTTTAGCTGAAAAAATACCTAACATTTCTATGAAAATTATATTTACGTCCAATATTAATTACCTAAATGCTGTGCCCGAACAGAAAAATATTCAACATACACATATTTTATGGGACTAAACATAGTTTACTTCTACATACAATGTACTAGTCTTCAAAAATACATTGAGAAATATTCAAATGAAGGTTCTCTGCCCTTGGATGTTGTTGAAAAAACTTACACAAGAATTTTAGCAACTGCAAGTGGAATTTCTCGAAATCCCCTTTTAAAATTCTCTTTCCATCTTCGAAGTCAATGACCCTTCGTTTATTCATTTTGTTGAGTGTGGTTTTTCCGGCTGCACGCCTCAGACTTATTGTTTGCTGCGGCACTTAGCACGTTTCTGACGTGTCTGTACGCTTCTACGAATATCAAGACGGCAACTTACTAGTCGAGGTTTTCAAAGTTGAAGATCATACATGCTTCTTTGTAGCCACGGATTTCACACTTTATTAGTAAGTATTCGTTTGAGTCGGACTCTGGGGTCATGAACAACAGTATTAGTTTGATCTCTGTGAGTCAAAGTTGCTTGTAAGAAGCTGTGCGATTACAAGAATCGCTTGGCGTGCATTTATAGAGAGAACTTAGTTGTTATTCATCTGTGTTAATCATTTGAGCACTGTGCACAATACCTGAATTAGTAAAATAGATATCAATTTTTACACGTTCGTATAAAAGAGGCGCACTCAGGTTTTATCTCAGGGGAAAGTGGGGGGGGGGGTACGTGTACACACGACTCGTTTTCGTATACTTTTTCATTTATGCTGAATATAAAATGTATCTTTATTGGTTGTCTTATATATATATATATATATATATATATATATATATATATATATATATATATATATATATATATATAGTGATCTACAGCCCGCAAAGCATAATTAGAATTAGATGATCAGCCACAGAATAAACACTCATCCCCTGGACCTGGATGGCCGAGCTGGCTAGAGCGTTTGTCGACTCACCGCCTCTGTCTGAAGGATTGCGGATTCGAGTCCTTCCGGGCGCATGGTTGTTTGTTCCTTGTCTTTCATGTATGTCTGTTGTCGCGGAAGGCCTTACGAGCCTGATGACCAGAGACCGAGAAGCCTCCACGTGTGTCTAGCGTAATGGTTAATGTGTGTCCCCACGAGGAACATAGAAGTAACCGGCGCGGGCAGAAGGAATTGGCATTCCGTGAAGCCGGAAAAAGCCACAGGAAGATAAACAAAATGGAAGCCTTGTAATGTAATTTGTTATAAAATCGAGACAGAGTCAATTAAATAATTCACCACTATATCAAGTTCTTGTAGCAGACACTTGAAACAAAATAAATGAATAAAATTAATGTATATCAGTGTATATATAATATATTAATATATGATCTACGTACCTACATATATAACATTAGCAATTGATACATTTACAGACACTCATTAGCACGGAAAATGATTTAAAGGTCTGTTTTTGAATATGTATAAATTACGTTTTGGGTGGCTAAACATCCATGACCACCTATTTTCCAGAACACCCTTGTCTGATGAAAATTATCGATGTTTCTCGCTGTTCCTGCTAATTGCTCTCCCAACGTATTTAACGAATATTTCGCAGCCTCAACAAGTCGTTTTAAATAATTTTGGTTTCCATTATAAAAATATTTCGCGTTTAGATTTTGGTTTAGTTTTTGTAAGGTTTTTCGTCTTAATTTTAGAATTGTTCCTAACTGTTTTTCTATATTTTTATATACTTTCCATATCTATGATATCGCTATAAAACTAAAATGTATTTAAGTTATGACGACACTTTGTCACGAGTGTAATATTTGATTTCATAGTTCAGTCGGTTAGAGCATATATATCTGATTATTGAAGGCCTCGAGATTGGATCCCAGAGAAAACCAAATATTGCACTTGTTTTCAATCCATTTTCCGGTTGAATGTGCGGTGAATTGGCAGCACTGCTAACGAAATTACAGGCTTCGTTCGCTCAGAGCACCAACTGGTGCAAAATTTGATTTTACCCAATAACGAAACCATTCGGTGGTAGCAAATGCGCAAGTTTCTAGAGCCCGGCCCGGCTTCAGACGACAACCGCATAATGACTTCGAAATCAGGGGCAGTTGAAAATCTCTGCAGTGGCCGACAGGAAAGTGTGTGGGGAGTGAATGAATTCCACATAAACATTTTCAAGTGTATTTTAAATTATTTTATCACGTGACCCCAATACATTGTTCAGTGCGTCATTAACGCATGGAAAGTTACAAGTGTTTGAAAAATGGGACATTCTCTTTTAAACAGCTATTGTTTGAATAATGAATGTGTTTGTTCATTCAAATTTAGGATAATTCGAATATTTATGAATTCCACCTAGATTTCGAATTACGAAGTGCATTGAGAAACTATGTACTGTAGTAAGTTATTTTCATTGTAAATTCTTGCTCACCCACTACACTTTTCTGCATCAGAGTAGTCTTTTCTGCATCATGTGGAATTCGAACGTGCCAAATCCCTGTCCTGGAACTGAGAGTGTTGCAGAGAGAAGCCTATAATAATTCACTGCGTTTCTTCCTTTGTTCGGCTGTCCTTTGTTCAGCCGTCTCTTTGGGCGTGTAGACACGAACGACACCCCACCGGGCGTTGCCCCCGACTGGACCTGTTTTTTTTCTTCCTTCTTCACTCCCCTTTCTCTCTCTCTCTCTTTCTCCCTCTCTATCTCTCCCTCTCTATCTCTCCCTCTCTATCTCTCCCTCTCTATCTCTCCCTCTCTATCTCTCCCTGCTCCCTCCTCTCTTTGGTGCACTACACTTTCCCCTCATTTCCAGTTTGTCGTGTCGTGTGCGATTCTGTTTTTTCCTCATATTTCGCTTTGTTTCCATCATCGTGCAATCGACCATATATCGCTTTTTGATATCGGACTATTTCTCGTATATACCTCGTACAAAATGGATTTCTCTTTCAGTTTAATTTCCTTTGATTCATTGCAAAAATGCTCACATGTCTTCCTTTACCCTAATCTCACTTACAGTTTTAATTGAAAAAACACTTCCATTGCCCTCAAAGACTCTTAATGGCCTAGGACTATCTGCATTTGTAGTGTATTTGCAATGTACTGAAAGCAAATAATGAGATATGTAATGATTCAACACCGAATTCATTTATTTTTATTACACTGTCCTTGATAGATAAAAGTAGAGTGCTTTTCATGCAAATTAATATTTCACAAAGTCATTATGCGGAAACACAGTTTTAATAATAGTCCATTTTCTTTAATCAGAATGCTTTCTGAACTTTATTAAATTTTAGTTTGCATGCGTAATTTCATTTATAAATCATGGAGTCCAAGAATAATCAGGAATGGAATGAAATGGCGATGATCCTTTGAATGAACTATTGTGTCCAAAACAGCCCAAGTCCAAGATGTCCAAGATGAGATTGTCGTGGAATTATTTTTAACCGTGGGGGGAATGTGTAAGATGACCGAGGTCATTTCGTTTAATTTCCTTGACTTGACATTCAAGGTGTCCATTGTTCTAGTTTATAGACCATTAAGGACAAACAATCCTAGATGGTGTGAATTACATATGTGGACTCATATTCTCCCTCTTCTCCTTCATCCACTTCTCATCCTTCATTTCCTTCTTCCTCTTAGCTACTCTCATTTTATGTGGTATTAATTTTTTTTGTAAACGCAAAATTAATAGAACATATTACAAAACAAATAGGTGATTTATTTTCATGTTTATAAATTCACCTATTTGTTATTTATTTAATTTTATTTTATATCACTATGACCTCGAAGTTGTACAGCGATCTAAAAAAAACACAAATAGATGAATTTATAAACATGTAAATGAATACGATTACATTACGCATTACAAATAATTTTTGTAACATAATAGGGCTATATAATTCCATTCTTCCTCTTAGCTATTATCCTTTCTTGTGCTATGAAAAATAATGGTAGGCGTACAAAATATTCCTAGTACATAATATTAAATAAATAAATTAATAAATAAACATTTAAATGACTACGAATACATAATTTCTGCTGTACAATTTATTTATGTAAAATAAATGGATTAAGTCTGAAACGATTCTAAAATTGATTTTCAGAAAGGAACTGAGCTTGACTTTCTCTCTTGCTTTCTCTGACTTGCACTCTCTCTCTCTCTCTCTCTGTCTGTCTCTGTCTCTCTCTCTCTCGCACCCAAAACACACACCAAAATGATTCACGAGATCGAATCGTAATCACAACCATCTATGTTGTCTGTAAAATGTTAGATAAAGGTAGTGTTGAACAATGAAAAACGCATTTTATTTGTATTATTAATATTGGTTCTGAAATGATGAACATTAGTAAAAATACTGTAGTAATAAGAATAAGAATAAGAATAACAACAATAACAATAACAACAACAACAACAATAATAATAATAATAATAATAATAATAATAATAATAATAATAATAATAATAATAATAATAATAATATGGTTGTATATACAATCATATAATGATATGGTTTAATTTGTGATTGTCCTTTTACCTCTAGGCATCATCCTACCGCCTTAATACTAATTTTGACACATCTTCTCAATGACGTTTTTAATAATTTAATATCCGTAAAATTCCATAATAGTATTAACAAAAAACATTTCTAATCCAAAAGGTGTTTTTTTGACTCCGTTGTACTCATAAAGTTCTCGTATTAGATGGCTGTAGGTCTTTGCATAACCATAGTCATTAGGATACATCTTCATTGTCGAACAGGTGTTTGACAAATCGCAGAGAATTTTGCACTTGAGAAGTAATCAATCATTGGTCATCGTTCTTTCAAATGTTTTGTAGAATTGTGTACATTACTGTAACGAGATAACCCGAGAAGTGTCTGTAAAAATTGCTCATACACTCCTGTGTTTCCAAAATTCAGAAGAAAATGACAATACTGATTTAAGAACTGCATTGGTTATTAGCAGGGCTAGGATTCTGATGACGTCATTTTTTCATTGGGGCACCCTAGACCTGTAGGTCTAGATTAGCTATACAGCTAATCTGTAAATGAAGGTTTATAGGTAATAGAAATAGGTAATAGTTATTGAGTCATTTTTTTACATTTTCAATTTTAGGTAATTTTTTGGGGCATTTCCCGTCATTTTTACGCATTTTGTTTCCTTTTCGTGTTTTTAGATAGTGAATGTTTCATGAATTACAATTACACACTAAATGAAAGTTTTTGTTGTATTACCAGTTTACGAAGACGTTCACTACTGTAATCGACTCTGTTTTCCAAACTCCCCTTCAAAACTGGTGGTTGGAAGATTGGAGTACAGGATTACGTTTTGCCCGAAAATCTTTCTATTTAATTCCGTTTAAATCAATAAATTTTATTTAACATTATAAAATTTATTTTTACATATGAATTACTTTTTATATTTTTTGAATATAATTTATTTTTACATACAACTCATTTAGATTTTTTTAAAACTAGGTCATTTTCTCCTTATTTTTAAGTCTTTTTAGATAATTTTGCTCTTATTTTTTAGACATTTTATAGGTCATTTTCAAAGAAATTTTAAGTCAGAATCCGATCATGAACAAGTTCTGAACTCTGGTGACATTTGTTGAATAAATTGATTCCTAACTGGACTCGGTACTGCTCGTTTGAAGTTGAACTGTGCCTTCGGAAACAAATGTCACCTGGGAGACCGAGGTAAGTGCCCGCTAGGTGGCCTTGGTTGAACACAGCGACTACAGTATAAACGTAGTACAGTATAAAAGTTTAACTTATAATAGCTCTATTTAGTTGCAAAGAAAGTGGTGTATGAAACTGGAAGTAATGGATATTAATATATTCGTATGAAGTTTACGATAGTATGTGCTCTTTCGCTCTATTCGCTCTTACTTTAATATCACTTCACCCGCATATTGGAACCTAACATTACATCATCTTTCATAATACAGTCGACTCCGGTTTAGTGATCTCCTGGAGACTAACATTTTTCGTTCACGAAATCAGAGGTGTACTGTATCCGATGACGTCAAAATTAAATGGAATTTTCGCGCAATCTTTATTTTTAGTAATATGGAACAAAATACATTAACAACACGAACAGAAAATTACAATATGTTTATTTGACCTTAAAAAATCAATTATTTTCTGTTGTTTTCTTCGTACATTTTTCATTAGTAATTTCTCTAGATCATTCGTCAGAGTCCTTGCTCTCTCCACCCTTGATTCAGCTTAGTCCACTGTCTCTAAGTATGGCATCATGTTACCCTTCATTTCCTCTTGAACTGTTGGAACACCACTCTCCAGAGGCTCTTTTACTCTGATTTTGCCCAAACTTATTTTCTCCTCTAAGCTTCAGTTTCTCGCTCTTTCGTCTTTCTTCATCTCTTTTCTTCTTCCATTTTCCTTGCCCTTGCCTATCAAGCACCTTTTTTTCTGATTTTGCCCTCCTTCCCCTTTTCTTTTCTTCTCTAACCTCAACCTCTCTTTGTCTCTTCCGCCTCTCTCCATCTCCTCTTTTCCTCGTCCCTCCCTCTCACTCCCACCCGCGTCCACAGGTTTTCTTTTCCTCTCTAACCTCAGCCTCTCTTTGTCTCTTCTGTGCCTCTCTTCATCTCGTCCTTTCCTCGTCCCTCCCCCTCACTCCCACCCCCTGTCTAGCCCGCTTCGCTTCGCTCCGCACAGTCTTTGTGCTCTGTTGTTTGGAGAGAGAGAGAGAGAGAGAGAGAGAGAGAGAGAGAGCGAGAGAGAGAGAGACAGAGAGAGAGAGAGAGAGAGAGAGCGTCCTGCTCCCCTCGCGGCCTGTCTCGCTTCCCGCCCTCGCGACCTCTCTCCACACGCCCCCGGTCGGCGGGGGGGGGAGGGGGGCTCGCAACGGGACGCCAACGGTCGCGCCCCGGGGCGAAGGATGCGGAGGCGGTGGGGGCGGGATGTGGGGGAGGGGGCGGGGCTGCAGGCGAGAGCAGCGGCCGTCAGTTGAGAGGGGAGGGACCGGTAGACTAGAGACGATCTCAGACTTTGAAAAATCGGATTTTTTACTGAAACGCTGTTGCTTGTTATTGCTTTCGACACGGAGCGCGATATACACTGCATGACATTTGATCTGAATCGAGAGGATACTGGTTACTAGGGAAATGTATTCATGTGTTGAACTGTATTGTGAAGTGATTATGTAGTGAGAAATAAAATAATGTGTTCTAATATCTCGTTCTCGTAATATCTCGTTATATAAATATTGTGTTCTAATATCTCGTTCCGTGCTCAGTCCTAATATAACCTAACTTAATTTGTTATCATTGAGTGTTTGATCTTCAGCGATTTTTGCGAGAACCAAAGGAAGTAATTTCATCTCGATTACGTGCAGAAAACGAAATGACCGAGTAAAACACTCATTCTTTTCCATCCAGTATTTTTTTTTATTTTTGAAGTTGCCCCGCCCCCCCGTCCCCCCCGTCCCCACCTCCCAGTATCCGTCGAGGCGGTAGTTTATTTACTTTTTGGGGTAGTACAATCTCCGCGCGCGCCGCAGCTTTTGCGGCAGAAGGGGGGAGTACTTATAATCTATCTGAAGCTATTCTTACGACTTACTTATAGCTAGCATGTCCTAACTTACCTCTTTACAGAATGGCGCTTTCGCCGTTTCCTTAGGTCTAGAAAAAATTTTTAACCTATAAATGACGCGTTTTAGTTTAAACGTTTTTCTTATTTTTGCTCTCATTTATACTCCAATTCTCGCCCTGATTCGATCTATTTACACTGATCTCGCATTACGTTCGTTCACTCATTTATACTACACTATAATTACGTTGTCGCTTCGGGTAGCCGAGATCGCTAAGACAGTAATGTCGAGACGATCTCAGATCGAAAAATCGCGTGTTCGAATCCCGCCTTGGACATGGATGTATTTGTCACTGTCCCTTCAGCCTTCTTCATCATCCTATTACTTCATCAAAAAAGGATTACTACTTCACTACGAGAGCAGGATTAATGGGATGTGCAGTTGGCTAACAAAAGAAATATTTACGTTATGCACACTAATGCAACAATAATCACTTGCACTTTCCCGCCACAGCAACGACTGAGCTCTAAGTTTCCGCGGCACATTCGCGCTTCGGTGGGCCCGCGTGGGGGCGACGACGTCCTGCAGCGCCGCGGTCTGGGCGTCGATTCCAGTCGTCGACGGCGATCCCGCCCCGTCGGCCACCGCGTCGGGTTTTACTCTCAGCGATGCAAACTCTTTGCAAGGCTTCGATACCGAAAGAGTAGCGCGTGTAAATGAACGTTCTTGGTCCATCCATTTTTTGTTCAGAAAAAAATACGACAAATGACCGGGCTTAACTGCCTGATCCTGGGAAGAGTCACTAGCAACCCTGCAGGCAAATACTTTTTCCAGTCAACAATGATCCTATTTACGAAGTTAATTTTTCCTATAGCCTTTCTTTTTTTCTGGGCGTTTCTCCCATTTTGGAAAGAGGGGGAGGGGTGAAAACAGTGTAGGTGTTGTGTGTATGTGTGTTTCTGTGAGTTTAAATGATCTTTATCTAAAGTTTGGTTATCTAAAATGACCGGGCTTAACTGCCTGATCCCGGGAAGAGTCCCTTGCAAACCTGCAGGAAAATAATTTTTCCAGTCAACAATGGTTCTATTTACAAAGTTTATTTTTCCTGTAGCCCTTCTTTTCCCCTTCTTCCGCGTTTCATTTTGTGCGAGTGATCGCCCCTACTTCAGCAACATGGCATTTCAAGTCTTTCGCTGGTAGCTTTCCACACCGGTTTGTTTTGTTAGTCACGCTCCCTTTCTACGTGTGACTAATGGTTCGTAATTGACATTCGCCCCATTGGGCCTGTTCGCGAATTTAGCCACTTTTTTGTTCTGCTCCGGGTTAAACGCTTTAATCTGACCTCGGGTCCTGCCCACAAAGCGTAATTCTGCTCGGGAGCCCCCGGCATATTTAAGGCCCCTGAGACAACACAAGATGGCCATAGGGTCAAATACACGCGTTGGGAGAGGGGGGAGGAGTGAGAACAGTGTAGGTGTTGTGAGTGAGAGTTTAAATGAACTTTATCTAAAGTTTGGTTATTTAAAGTCAAACTTTACAAAACTGAAATAAGTTTCGTGATGAGAGCCATTAAAATACAACTCTTCTAATAATCCATTGCACTATTATCCATCTATCATCCACTATTAACAATAACAACGATAATCAGTTTGGTATTATAAATAATATTTTAACTATTTCGTGGCCTCCTGGTAACTACTATCAACATCAGTAAATCGCAATTAAGACGAACAGTCTTATTTGAAGAAAAATTATAGTAGTAATTGAAGTAGAAAATTGGAATTTTTACAATGTTGACAAAACTTACTATGTTTGTAAATTAATACGCCAGTCAAAGATATTTGTTTCGAAAAT
The DNA here is from genome assembly GCA_038098605.1 of Gryllus longicercus. Taxonomy (NCBI): domain Eukaryota; kingdom Metazoa; phylum Arthropoda; class Insecta; order Orthoptera; family Gryllidae; genus Gryllus; species Gryllus longicercus. The sequence continues at coordinate 1,416,722 of JAZDUA010000257.1, read as the reverse complement.
TATTATTGAGCCCCATTACGATTCAGTACTATCAGACCCTATTTATTTTTAAATAATCTTATGAATTTACGAAATTTCAGAAAAGGGAAATGATGGTAAATATAATATTTTCATTTCTCCAGATGTTAAATTTCGCGATTTTTCAAAGTTAGTTATGATTACAAAATTTATAATTAAATTGTATTTTATATTTTTAATAATATTTTCTTATGATGTTGGCTACTTTACAGTTCCTGATTTTTCTTCGTTCTCAAAGATATTTCTCCCTTGCTTCAGCCAACTGCTTTCAAATGTCGTATGATTTATATTCTGCTGCTTTTTACCGGCTTTTATATTTTACGTAAACGATTATTGTGAACATGCAGCATCCACAGCCCCTTCCGGAGAATGTGCAGTGTTGCCTAACGCCGCCGGAGCGCATTGTGGTCTAAAAGTACTGTCGCCAAACCATTTACGAGTTAAACGTGGCTGCCAAAAACAGGCGGGGATCCGCGGGAAGGGAAATGAGAGAAATTTCCACTCCCAAAATTTTTCAGTGACTTCTAATTTTAACTTGTCACGAAATTTTCAAGCAAAAAGCATTTGCTCATAAACATTCAAACGAATAAGTTGTATCGCAACTTGAGCTGAGTTTAGCCTGCATCATTCTATATAATCTGTAATACTCCTCATTTGATCAAAGCATTTTGTACAAAAAAAATCCTCTACCAAAATTGATCTTTGGATTCGCCCCTAAAAAAGTTTGGTGGTCTGCAAATAATTCTGAACTTTTTAGGCTTTTTTGTTTTAATTAATAATACATTTTATTAATATTATTTTTATTATTATCATTGATTATTTAATAATAATTATAATATTATAATAATAATATTATATATTAATATTATAATAATAATTATAATAATAAAGCAAAAAACATTAAGTAATGAGTGAACACTGTACACTGAAAAAAGTTAATCTATTCAGTAATAATTAAACAACCTTCAACAATTTTCTTACAACATTAAACACGCTGTAACACATAATTGTTATGAATAAAAATGTATTATTTCGTTACACTAAATGTGTGTGTTTTGGGTTCAAAGTGGATGTTATCGTACTAATATAGCGTAAGAACTATTATTTTACGAACCGATTTATCTACCAAGTCATACTAGAGATCTGTGCGATTTAAATTTAAACATTTTCTGTTCGTGATGTTCGCCAGGCACGATGAAACGAAACCACCCATGCAATGACGTTCTCCCATTTCTCAGAGCGCTCATCTGTTTCAGTTGGAGATGTAATGCCTTTCGCTGCAGGTGTTGTGCTACCAGCAGTGCTTACAGCCAATTACAAATGCTACCAGTACGTGATGCAAATATATTGAGTTCGCAGGGAACCTAAGTTTCCTGCAGGAGTGTGATGGTGAGCGAGGTTTCAAGTACAGAGACCAAGTCCGATGAAGTATGATAATAAGTGTTTAAAAAATCCGGAGTTGTTCGGATGGCCGAGATCGTTAAGGTTGTAGTGTCGTGTTGATCTCAGACTGTTGATCGCGGGTTCGAGTCCCGCCTAAGGCATGATTGCGTTTGTGTTCATCCTTCCACCCCTTACCATCACCATATCATGTTATCTTCATAGTTACCAAAACGTTCAATCCAATTGTGGTCGCGAAAGACCAAGATGTTGATGCAACGTTAAATAATAATAATAATAATAATAATAATAATAATAATAATAATAATAATAATAATAACTGTGCCTATAATAATATCAGCTACAGGAGTGATCCCAAAAATGACACTTCGGGCACTGGAGTGTCTTCACTTGGATGCCAGGAATGTAAATAATATGCAAAAGTGTGTAATTTTGAATACATGCCGTATTGTCAGAAGCCATCTGAACCTTCAGTAAAGCAACCACACACCTGGTCATCATTCCTGTGTGTGGTTGACATACCGACCAGTAGATACTGTGAATAATGTATAATAATACTAATACTAATACTAATACTAATAATAATAAAATAATAATAATAATAATAATAATAATAATAATAATAATAATAATAATAATAATAATAATAATAATAATAATAATATTGGAACTGCAGAGCTGGGTGAAGTTGATACAACAGTGTCTCTGGACTATCTGTCGCGATTCCAACGCTGAAGTGCCTTTTTATAGAAAAGAGGAGAATTTATGAGGCCATCCGCCATCCCCGCGTCAACTCTTCATGCCTTGCATGTAATAAACAAACATTACTGTCCGAGTAGTTTTACCCTTTCGAGATCACTTTATCATAAGGTCCAATTCCACAATCAGTCTCCTCATTAGCGTTGGCAGCGGTTTTGAAGCCCTCTCGTACCTAAGATAAGGATATTCCAAAATATCCCCTGCCCCGGACCCAACCCCAATTCAGATAAAGTAGAGAAGCAACATTTCTCTCAAGTATATGTTTAAGAAAAGTATCCATTGCTTCTCTTACGCAATGCTTTATTTACTCTAGATTGCAGCCAATGAAATAATTGCAGATCCATTTACCATTACAGAGATAAAATCCTCTGCACTGCCACTCTTCGTTCCTTGCACACACAGCACCACAATCCCAACATTACGTATTAAGTGGGAGTGAAAGGGTTTAATGAATGGTTACGTAGATTATGTAAATAAGTATGAATGATGCGTGATGGTAACAAAAAAAAGGAAGTTAACCTATATAGAAAATAATCCTTTTCTAGAATACATAGAAAAATCTTATTTACGCTAGGCAGCCAAAGTGCTTGTGTTTTTACTTACTCGCTACTGCTAACGCAATAGAGAGGTTCTTTTATTAAATTTTGTTGTTGTATAGTGTGAAGGACATTTAAGAGAATGATGCAGGTCTCATGTACGTTAAAAATCCTCATTTTCCAAAAATTGCAAAAATTCTAAATTTTTTCGGCGCCTACCCACAACTAAAATTACGAAGATAGATATTTTTTCACATAATGCAATCTGTTCCTTTAAGACTAGATTTTGAAATCCTAGATTTTGAAATGAGTTAATATAACATTTTTCGAATTTTTGAGTACTTTTCGCGTAAATGTGCGTGAAAGCACTGGCGAGAAAGTTGGTGCTGTTTCAGCACCACTAGCTTAACTTTTGAACTAGCCAAAATTGAGTTAATTATAGTTAATTATTTAAAAATGCTCTCTCTAACTGCTTAAGCCGCAAGGGCAATGGCTCAATCTGTACCTGTTTGCATAATAGAATATTCTCCAACGAGCGTAGAATGATAGCTAATATTCACGAGTTGATGTTTACGACACGAACGAGTGTCGGGATTTTTGTGGGAGAATAATAGCCATTCTACGCGAGAAGAAGACTCATTCTCTACGACTTTCAAATTGGTGTTTTAAAAATACTAAACGAGCGCCTTAACCTTAAAGAAAGGGCATAGAACACCCAATGCTCTCTGACGCTAACAATATTGTCACCATCGTATACTGCAATCTCTGACCCTCGCATACTGTTTGGTGGTTCACCTGTCTTATGCCGCGGCAGATAGCGCAGAGCTGTCCCTCTGTAGGCGACTGCGAGAACCCTCAGTCGTAATGAACCAAGACGAATGTGATTTGCTGGCAGACGTGAGAAAATAATATTTTTGCATGGCTTGTAAAATCCTCAAAATTAAGGCCCATTCAAATGCAAACATAAACATAACCATGGCGTTAACATAAACGTTAGGACTACTTCCATAAGCGGACTCAAAATGCGTTCACGTAAGCATAACACGTAAGACGTTAACTTAAAAGCTAGCAAGCCTCAAATTTCTGTGCTTATGCTTAAGTAAGGCATAAGAAATGAACCAATCTAAGTACGTTAACTCAAAATCGAGAATCGAAGTAGGAGCGAAGTCGATAGACGAACTGCCATATGGGCTATGGGCAGAGTCGGTACCTCGACATCGATTCTCGCATCCAACTAGTAGTAAACTAGAATTATCACAGCTAATTGAAATACTTATTTTGCTTACGTTTATGTTAGACATTGTGAATACTTCAGTCTATCAATTATGTTATTGTTTATGTCTATGCGTTATGCTTATGTTTACGTTTGCATTGTGAAAGGGCTTTTACTGCATCGGATAACGCGCAGAAATGTATACATTCTGGCGTTGCCGCAGAGAAAATGAATGCCCGCCTCCACAGGTGTACTGGTCGGGTGGGGGCGGGGGAGGAAGCGGGCAGCGCAGTCCATAGCACCCTCGCAGCTGAGGCGCAGTGTTGCGTAACGCCGCCAGGGAGGGCGCGGGGAGCAGGGCGCATTGTGATTTAAAACGCCCACCGCGCCTTTTGTGGGCCCAGCCGAAGCTGCGAGGTGAGTCATTGCACCTGACTGCAAGGCCCGGGAGGACGAGGAAACGGGGTACGGGGCGGGTGGGGTTGAGGGTGGGGGCGGGGGCGGGGAGTGGTGCGTGGCGGTGCGTGCGTACGGACCCGGAGGAGGAACTTGGGCCCTGAACCTTTCTCCCCCTCCCTTCCCCTCCCCCGTTCCACCGGTTGTGTTCTGGAGGGCCAAGGGTGCACAAAGGCCCAGCCATGGATGTACAAAGGTACTCCCAAGAGTGTAGAAAGGCCCGTCTAAGGATGTACAAAGGGTCAGCGTAGGGTGTACAAAGAGGTATCCAAAGGTGAGCAAAGGACCACCTAAGGGTGTGCAAAGAGTTATCCAAGGGTGTACAAAGGAATACTTAAGAGTGTAGGAAGGGCCGTCAGAGGATGTACCGAGAGACATCCAAGGGTGTACAAAGGGCTATCCAAGGGTGCACAAAGCGCCATCTAAGGGTGTAGAAAGTGCCATCCACGAATGTACAAAGGGTCATCCTAGGATGTATAAAGCGTCAGCCAAGGGTGTACAAAGGCATACCCAAGGGAATACAAAGGTCATCCAAAGGTGTACAAAGAGTTATCCAAGGGTGTACAAAGGAACACCCAAAACTGAAGGAATATACGAATATTCGAGGATATACCGAGACATCCAAAGATGTACAAAGAGCCATCCTAGAGTGGACAAGAGTCTTCCAAGTGTGTACAAAGGGCTATCCAAGAGTGTACAAAAGGTTCCATTCCAGGATGTAGAAAAGGACACCCATGTGTAAAAAGGGCCATCCAAAGATATACAGAAGGGCCACCCAAGAATATACGAAGGGTCATTCAAGGATGTACGAAAGGTCATTCAAGGGTGTACAAAGCGTTTGTACAGGGTCATCTTAGGATGAACAGAGCGCTAAGGGTGTTCAAAGGGCCATCCAAGGGTGCACAAATCTTCATCTAAATGTGTCCAAAGGGACGCTTTTAGCAAAGTCGGTACCATGGCACACACTGTAGTGTGGTGTAAATAGTGATCTGTGAAAAGTACGCTCGATAAGATCCTTTTACACCTTACAGTTTTCATGCAGATTGGACGTACAGAGAGCGTGCACTCTAGACAGGACAATTTCTGCATGAAATCTTTTGATCATGTTCAAAAACGAAGTATCAAACGTAGTTGGTCTCTAGCGCCTCTAGCGGCGGACACGTTCACTAACGGCTTTCTTTAAGGCAGAAATCGTCCATCCTTTTCAATTTCGTGTTTAGGTTAGGCGCGATTCGTGGGATTTTGAATATTGGCGTGATGAAATCGAGTTCTCGGATTTTTTTGATGAGTTAATTTTACTGCCTCTTGCAAATTTGAGGTTACTGTATCCCATTTCTGCAGTCTCCGTTCGGAGTGCTTTTTCTGCGCACTCGCTAAAGCAGCTACAACTATGCTTGTAACGACAACGATGACGTCCTTTCTGTTTTTTCTCCCCATGTTTTATAAATACTTTAAAAAAGTGTTAATAAAGTAGCTCAGAACGCACCAACACAAATGTCGCGAGAGCATGTACTCGGACGGCGCAATTTGGCAGTTCATTTGTGAGCCGGCAGAGCCCCTGGCGGTGCTCCGTAGCAACTCGTACAGAAATCGTACCGACTGTGCAAACAAGACTTTTGGCATTCATACTTCTGGTTTGGGATCTTCAAGTTTCTGTCTAGTATTTATACAGTATATATATAAATGAATTACTCATCCTATCATTCTTAGGGGGGAGGACATTGACGATCTACCACTGTGATAATCTGAGCATGCGGAGTTTGTTATACATTTTCATGTTTAAATTTTCATTAAAACTCCGAGGTATAGAAAATTACCAAAGTTTTTTTTCTTAAAATGATTTTTACCTTCAGTGTTATAGCTAGAGGTATTCCTCGATATAAGATATACAATGCTTTATGTTAACGTTTTTTCAATTTTATCAAAATATCCAGCGTTGTCTGTTGTTTTCGTATTAAATTCTTGTGACAAAGAAAAGGTCTTCGTGTCTGTCTCATTCTGTCTCTCTGTCTGTCTATCTGCTTCTGTCTCTGTATATCTCTATCTCTTCCTGACCTTGTCTCTCAGTCCCTCTCTCTCTCTCTCTCTCTCTCTCTCTCTCTCTCTCTCTCTCTCTGTGTCTCTGTCTGTCTCTTGTGTCTATCCCTCTGTCTATGTACGAGCATCTTTCTGTCTCGCTCCCTTTTTCTGCTTGTTTGTTTCTCTCTCTGCGTCTTTGTCTCTTTCTGTCTCTGCCTTCGTCTGTCTCTGTATGCCTCGTTTGCCGGTCCGCCTGTGTCTGTCTCTGTATCTCTCTGTTTTTCTGTATCTGCCCGCTCTCTGTTTGTCTTTCTATATTTTTTCTGTTTCTGTCTCTCTCTCTGTTTATCTCGCTCTTTGTCTCCATCTCATGTCTCTCTCTGTCTGTGTGTGTGTGTGTCTGTCTCCATCACTTCTCTCTCACTCGCCGTCTTTCTCCGTCTAACTCTGTCTCTCTCTGTCACGCGCGCCCGTCCGGTTCTCTTGGGCCGCACCCTGCGTCTCACGTTCAGCGTCACACGGCAACGCAACAGTGAAGCTGTGTGGATCGCAGCTTGAATGGAAATTGAATTAAAATGAAGCGCAATTTTGTTTTGCAGCGCCATTTATTTGAGTTACAACAAAATTAACAGCACATAAATCTTTTGGGTGAAAGGGCACGTAGATGTGCCAACTTTCATGGAGTTCGGTCACACGGTGTCGGAGTTTACCGTTTTTAATTATACCAACATCCATTTTTATATATGTAGATTAGAAATTTTCGAATAGTTACACAGTGCAAAGTTCAATTTTTTTCGAACATGTCCTTTTCAACACAATAAAATAAATAAAAGAAAGTACAACTTCTAGTACAGCAAAATATGGTAAAATTCAAGAGCTGCCTTTAGAGACCCATGCAGACCCAATCGTGAACATTAATAGTAATTGTGAAATAAAATTGGTACCACATACTTAGTTGTAACAGACTGTTGATACACAGATTTATTGTGTATCTGTGTCGCATATTGTGTTTGTGTCGCAATGAGTAGAATAAATGGTTATGTATATGATGTATATAAATAAGTGTGAATATTATGTGAATGTAGAAAAAACAACCTCATCCATCAAAAAGAAAAATTCCTCCAGTATTTAGTTAAAAACTCATCTTTCTGTTAGGCATGCAAGAGAATAGTCTCGCATTTCCTGGAGAACCATGAAGCAGGTCGATGCTGTGCTGTCCCTTGGAAAACTTGGAACACAATGAGAACACACTTAGAACACGAGGTAAAGCTGCACAAGAGGTGCGAGAGACACATGCAGTCCCAATCGTGAACATTAATAAGAATTGTAAAAATTTCCTTACACATTACGTTCATTTGAAACAGACTACTACTAACACAGATATTTATTGAGCATCTGCGCTGCGAGGACCAGGAAGGTGGGCGGAGCTTTGTACACCCTTGGAACCTGTTGGGCGAGGGTTACGCGCCTATGGAGGCTGCGGCAGCCCTTTGGAGGGGAGAAAGCGGCTTAGTCGGTGAGGCTTACGTCACAACGCGCAGGAGCGGGCCGTCTCGGCTCCCTCTCCCGTGCACTAGTATTGTCTGCTCGCTGTCCCTCTCGTTTTATTTTGTTATTTTACTTACTACTTTTTAGAATGATTGACTGCTAATGCGCAATCTCTTGCTCTGAAGGTGAGTGGAACGTGGGTTGAAAGATGGTCATGATTATTGACAATGTGTATCTGACGGGAGATCTGGATTTTTTTCAATTCATAAGAACATATAAAAAATCGACATAATGAGATATGAGAGAGAGAGAGAGAGAGAGAGAGAGAGAGAGAGAGAGAGAGAGAGAGAGAGAGAGAGACGTAATAAAGATGTTCAGGAATTGGTTGCCGGAGTTGATTTCTTCTAAGCATTTCTTGTTGTGAAGTCTCAATATATTTTTGAAGCGATTTCGATTCTTTCCTGAAGTTATATTAATTTGGTTTGCTTACTTGACAATAGTGACGGTTTCAGCGCTTTGGAATACGTCGTGTTTTTGAAATGACCAAATTCTATGTCAGTAATATTAGGGATTTGTTTGGTAATTTGGGGATGTATTTGGAAGATCTCTCTGGTCTTGTAATTCTCCTCGAAGCGGAGACTAGCTCAGTTTCGCTGACGACCTTCAGAGTTCGAACAATTGGAATAAGCGTGTAATATATATATATATATATATATATATATATATATATATATATATATATATATATATATATATAGGAATTAAATCTAGCACATCACCATCGTCGTCAGTAGCAGTGCCGTCGTATCTTGGAACTTGAATTCTAGTGCCAACCTTTTCATCGTCAGAACAAAAGTTCAAATGTTGCTAAAGAAAATTAACACATCCAGCATAAGGGAAACAGTTTATTTTCATTTTTCGAGACGGTAGTTTATTTTGTAGGAGGCAGTACTGATTGTATCAAAATCTGGCAACGCTATTCTGTCACCTGTTGCGTCAGAAGGGGGATACTGAGTGCATAGAGAAAATCTTTTAGCTAACTAGTACTCGCTGCTAGCTTGCCTTTAACCGCTGAGGAAAGACTATAAAATTTCCTTTTATTATCTTTCCTTTATGCTTAAACTAACATATTGCTCACTGAATGGCACTTTGACAGAGATCTGTATCTATTACCGAATTTTTAAATTATCGCGTTTATATTTTTTACCCATTCTCACACCGTATCCACTCTCACTTATTGATACAGATCACGCAGAACATTCATACGCTGCTTTATGCCGTGAAAGCCATCGTAGGCCCCACTGAGGTGAAAGAACTGACGAAAATAAAGCGAGAGACAAAGACGGAAAATAGAAAACAAACCGGCCTCTTTTGTTAGGACCGCTTCTTTGTAGCTGACAAACGATGTTGCAGGAGAAGAGGAAATAAAGAACCCAACCGCGAAAAACATTTTAGAGAATAATGCAGGAAGAAGAGGGAGAGGAAGGGGGAGAATAGGTGATAAAGAGAATGGAGTCTTTTGAGGCTTTCTCGGAGGAGAGTAAGAGATACTGAGCTGTAGCAGGCGTCATTTTTCGTTCATTCTGAGCCTCAAGAATGTTGGAAAGTGTTTCGACAGTAGGGTCTCATGTACGCAAAAGTCCTGTACTGAGCCATTGCAGTAACAGTTTACTTTGGCATTGTCCTCCATACATTATTACCAACTATTACTTCAACTATTATACATATTAAATGAATGTATAATAGTTTAGGATTAATCGATGATAAATTCTTACGTGTTTATACACATTCCCTAGACCACATTGAGAACATAACCGAAGTCAATTTTCAAGAAAATAGATACGAAGGTGTATAAAATAAAAGACAAATAGATATTAATAAATAACGATCAGTGATATATGAATTGTGTGAGAGAAGTAATCGAAAGCAAAGAAATACTATCCACTACAAAAAGCATAGAAACAACATAAATATAAATATACATTTACACAAATTAATAACGTGATATGTAAAATTATACTAGAACAAGATGTACTGTTTATTAAGGTGTCTACATTTTGTATCATTTTTCATATCATGTTTTTAATTTGTATAAGTAAATATTTATATTTATGTTGTGTTCACGCTTTTTTTACACCAGCCTTGAGGATGAAATAAAAGATTTCGAAACGTCGGCTAATCAAAGTTTTAATTTTTATTTTTGTACTCACTCCGACCAAATCCAGTGGGCATTTCCCGATTTTACATCAAGGTCGTGAATTCTCCAGTGGTTTATCCACCGATATTATACGTCGGAATTGTTATTTTACAATCCCTCCTCCCTAAGAATTACCACTACAACCAAACACTAACTCTGCAGTAAACTAATTTTCTACTGTTCTATTCAACTGGGTTCTGGCTGTACGTCAGCAAATACCCGTCATCGTAAGCCGAATAAGGCGCGACCAGAGAACAAAAACAGCGGAGCGCAACAAAAAGCGAACAGTTGACTGCCGGCATCCCAAGCAGCCGCTTCAGGCGGCTCTGGAACCTCGACGGATTTCCATAAAAGCGAGTTATGGGCGGAAAAGAGAAGAGGGCCCCTCCGGACGAACCCTGTTGATGGAGTTCTACCTCCCTGGGCTGGCTGGGACGCAGCAGCAAAAAGGCAGCGAGCTACAGGGGAGAGAGGGAGAGAGATAAGGGGGGAGGTGGAGAGAGAGAGGGGCGGCGGGGAGAGAGACAGAGAAGGGAAGGCGGTGCGAAATAGAGGGGAAGCAAAAGGCGGACACAGAGAGAGAGAGAGAGAGAGAGAGAGAGAGAGAGAGAGAGAGAGAGAGTGAGAGAGAGAAACTGATATTGATTAGTGACTCGGGCGTGTCATCTGCTAACGTCATTGCTCCCGTAAGGGTAGTGTACGTTTTCTTTTCGGGATGTGGTGATTTTTCCCCGCTGGATGGTGAGATCTAGCGCTGACCTATCTTTGGCAAGCGGGGTTTTCCCAGCCAGGTATCCCCCAGCAGCGGGGCACCGCCTCAGTTGGGACGAGCTCTATGCTCCGACCGGTCTCCCAGCATGTGTGGTAGTATAGTGCATGTAAGTGTGTGTGTGTGTGTGTGTGTGTGTAAGTAAGGGGTGAGGATAGGACAAGGAAGAAGGAAAGATATCTCGCGGTCTGTGGCCTGTTTGTTAGGGTATTGTTCCGACATTCTCCTGGATTTGATCAGAGTAAACACGGAAAACTACCGATCAGAGCAGCCGGTCGCTAGAATTCATGTAGTTACAGCAACAGTACCACATCAAAATTCTCGCGATTAATGGCAAACTAGTGGCGAAAATCCTTCCACAGTCGGGATTCGAACGTAAGACCTCCCGGTCAGAGGCACTGCAGTGACATCAGCTGATTCCCTGAGCCACCTCTCCCGGTGGGGGAAAGGAGAGAGAGGAAAGCAGGGAGTGAGAGGGGGTGGCGAAGAGAAAAAGAACGAGAGGGAGAGAGAAAAAAAGAGAGAGAGAGAGAGAGAGGGGGGGTAGTGTTGAGGGAAGATGGGGAGTTGATGGGAGCCATTGTCGGAACGTAGGCGTAAACAATATTACAATACTTGTATATTGCCGTCACTGGCGTCAAGAGAGGATGGAATGTAAAATCAGTTTCAAAAATTAAAAACTGTTAGATACATTATTTGTTTCTATGTTATAGTTTCGTTTTTAATTCATGTTCTAAGTGTTATGAATTACCTCTAACACTGACCTTACATGTAACCTTCTCACCTGTGAGACATTTAGTAAATCTTATATACTATATATGCAAGCATACATTCTACAGAATTCGTGCATTATACATCCTACAGAAACAATAACGTTCTGAATTGTGTCAATTAATAATCAAAGACAGCATTTTAATACACTATGAATTCCTATCAATTAAAATTGTGCAAAAAGTTCCCAAATTGTCGAAAACTGTACGTGACCCTATTTAAAACTACATATTTAAGGAACAGATTTCATGAAGGGAAAAAATCCCTTTCTTCATAATTGTGGTTGTAGGATGACGTCGAAAAAATTTTGAATTTTTTGCAAGTTTCAAAAAATCAGGATTTTTAGTGAACATGAGACCTACATCATTCTCTTAAACTATTATTATTATTATTATTATTATTATTATTATTATTATTATTATTATTTCGGGAGAGGCATTTGCCGTCCTCTTAATTACATCCTTGCCTGGGAACTAGTTCTTTTGTCCGTTTTTAACCGCGAACTAATCACGTCAACCGATCACAAATAAATAACGGAACAAAAATAGAACGTCTTAGACTGTGCAAACAACACATTTTTTCCATTCTCGGAATCCTCATCGTGTTACGTAACTTCATAAATCAGTGTCTTCCGTTCCTGGGTTTTCCTTTCTGTGGCTTGCCGTGACCTTCACCAACTCCCCCCCCCCTCCCCGCGACCCCGCTCTGTTTCCTTGGCCTGAGGACTGGTCAGAGAGCGTATCGTCTCAATTAAAAAGCACTTCTTTGTTCAAGAGAGAGCTTTTCCCGGCCTCTGGCCATCGAGAGATGCATCTCCAGCACGGAGTGAAGGGACGCGAGATGTCAGGCCGTGATAGGTAGACCCTTCTCGTTTTAAACTTGTTTTCTTCTTGCTGTTATGCACACCTTTGGTGAAGAGTTTGGTAACACTTAGGCAATAAAAGATTAGTGATACGTGCATACACAGTCGTGCGCAGCTGAGATCAAGAGGGAGGAAGGGGTAAGCATATTTCTAGGCCCTATTTTCCATTAAAACGTTTCGAGATTATATATTTTACTATTAAATAAATAAAATATAATACAAGGATAACGAAATATTTTTATTGATACTATATGATTGTTACTAAACAATAAAATTTATCTTAAACAATTGATAGTAAAATATTGATAGCAAATACAATTGGTTTTATAACAATCTTTTTATCAAGGTTTTCCAATGGTTTCGAGTGCCTATTCTTCAAATGTCGTATATAAGTTCCCAAATTGCTTAAAAAAGCGGGAGAATTAATAATTGCTCATATTCACGATCATAAAATGTTTTATGACGTAGAGCTACAAGGTTCCATTCAAAATTTTCAGGGTGTGTGGGCATGACCCCTTGCCCTCCCCCCCATCAACCGCCCCCCCCCCCGGTGTGTGCACTCCTATGCGTGTATTTCAAAGAACTCAGAGTTATTCGTTTTGCCTGCATAATATCTAAATCAATGGATTCATAAGTAAATGACAAATAAAATATCCCTTGACTGGTTTTTCTATTGGAGGCACAGTCACGTAAAATAATATTTTATTAGAAACCATCTAGGAAGTGGCGCATAATTATACAGTATTCGGACATCGTTGAATTTTTTTCAACATCTGCATGGAAAAGGTTTGAAAGTATTTTCCGTTCTAGTACTGAAAATACAACAGAATAGAAAACAGAATACGTATGAAAGGAACGGAACCCACGAAAGGAAAAATACTTAGTGATGTCGTGGTCGACAATCAAATTTGTAAGTGATACGAACAAATTGTCATAAAACTGTCATAAATGCTGTAATTGTCATAAAAATGTCAAAAATTTCGAATGAACACCACACGGCTAAATTGAATTTTCATCATTCAAAGTGTAATGTCCCTAGTAGGCAGCATCGGGAGAAATGGCTCAGGGCATCAACTGATGTCACTGCAGTCCCTCTGATCAGAAGTCCTAGGTTCCAGTCCTGACGATGGCAGAATTTTCGACACTAGCTTGTTAGTCAGGTCTGATTCAGTCGCTGTCTGGAGGAGAATTCCAGAGACAGGCTGCTCTGATCAGTAGTTTTCTATGGTTTCTCCGATCAACACCAGGGGAACGCCGGAGCAGTATCATAACAAACAGGCCACAGACGGCGCGATCTCACCCTCCTCTTCCTTCTCCTATCCTCACACACTTACACTAACTCGCACTACACTATCACACGTGCCGGGAGACCCGTCAGGAGCTAAGAGCTTGTCCTGGCTGGGACGATGCGACGCTGATGGGAGATACCTGGTTGGGAGAAAAACCTCGCTAACCGACGGTAGATCGGCGCCGAACCAGCAGGGAAAAGATCACCGCCACCTCCCGAGCAAAAAAAAAACATGCATTACACTTACGAGACTAATGACCCTGGTAGTTGACGTAACCGAAATCGCTAAACAATCAATCCGTCAAACGAGTAGGCAGCCAGGCTCTCGAAGTGCTAGCGGGCGTTGGAAGGCAGGCAGCCACATGTTTTGAACAAAAGAGCGGCGCATAACAGGGCCAGCGATGTCAGGAGGCAATGGACTTCGCTTTGAGAGAGTCTCGAGTGCCGTGCCAACTGCTTGCCCGGAAGGCGGACGTGTATTTCTGGTGACACTGCGAGCGCATCGCACTGCGTGTCCGGGTACAGGCTCGATAAGGGCCATCCGTAAATTACGTAACGCAAATTTGGAATATTTGGAATACCCACTCGCCCCCCCCCCCTATAAAGCACACTTGAAGCCCCCTCTAATAATTACGTAATGTTTGCGACAAGCCTCCCCCCCCTCCCCAAGATTGAAACAATATATAATTGATGAAAAATATTTTTTATTTATTGTCACAATTTTTAGAATATATATTCTTTAATTTATTATGTTATTAGTTTTATTTGTTTATGTGGGATTGTTTTAGTATCGGGCTGAATAAAAGGAATTATTTCAGCCAATGGCGGAAGATTTTAAAAATAAATATCAGCATTACGTAACACTAAACTATGACACCCTTCCCCTATGTAACGCATAGGGGAATATTAAAAATCAAGCCCCCTCCCCCCTCTTCAGCGTTACGTAATTTATGGGCGGCCGCCAAAAGCGTTTGGGTGGAGGATGCACTAGCGGCCCCTTCCCACAGCGCGGCCACAGCGCGCTTCGCAGCAGCGCGGCGCGTAGCAGAGCGGTTTGGATGGAGGCCTTCCCACGTGCAGCGGGTGGCGGCTGCTGCGGCAGCCGACGCCGAACTCCAGCCACGAGAAGCGGAGGAGGGGCACGCGCCACCGCTAGCAGAACACAACTTTAAATGGGCGCCTTCCCACTGCGCCGCTGCCGCAGCGTTCTACCTGTTCCGGTCCCTTTGTTCGTCATTGCCGGAGGGTCGGCGAAACCTACCCCTCCAGACCCCACCCCCTTCCACGGCGGGCGGTGGTGCGGCCGTGGCTCCGGCGGTGGCGGCGTCGGAAGAGCTATGCTCCTTGAACGAAGCGCGCGGCGGCCGCGCCGTGGGAAGCCGGCCTAAGGTGCGGGGAGCAGTGGACATCGGAGTAACGGATGTACATAGCGAACATTACCCCAGAGCTGAACACGGTTGTAGCAATCTTGTAAATGAATTCTAAATTGAGGTCGTGTCTGTGTCTTCATTTCGCTACCATCACGCCACAATAGACGGCCTCGTGCGGGAAATCGAACCCTCTACTAATGAAAAATTCATTTTATTGACTTGTAAGTATATTTCTATTTTTGATAATTTTCGATTGCCGAACATTTTGTACTTCTAGTGTACAATAGATTTCCCTCTGAGCATTGTTGAGGGTCACGATTGATTTATTAGTGTTATTAGTAGAAAGTTGAATTCATATTTTAAGAAAAGTTTCCCTCCTTTAACTCAAATCCAGCAAAATCTGGCATCGAACCTTTTTGTTTGCATCAGCTAAAATACAGAAAACAATATAATAATAATACTGCATGAATATATTTTCATCATTGTACATATACATATGCATTAATTTAAAATATTAATATAGAATTAATTTAAAATATTTATTAATAATTAGGTAGTCATGCTTTGATACCTGTTTGCCTTCTGTTTACTTAACAGTGAACTGTACACTATTAACAATTATAATGATAATGATAATAATAATAATAATAATAATAATAATAATAATAATAATAATAATAATAAACGAGGTGTTCCACAGGGTTCGAAAGGGTGTAGTATAATAGTAAGTACCATAATCGGCGAGGGCAGAAAGTCGCACGAGCGCGGCCCGACCCGGAAGAGAGGCTGAGGCGCCCGCATCGCCGTGTCACGCAGATCGATACATCGATATATATCGCCTGCAGCCGCGCCCGGGTCCTTGAGTCGGGCGGTAGGCGCGCGGCTGCGGGGTGCGGCTCAATGCCACCAGGAACAGACAGACACCCGGCGCCGCCGCCTCCTGCGCAGCCGCCGCTCGTTATTACACTTCAGGCGCTCGAACAAAACCTAACGGCCGGGTTGGCTCAGGGCAGCAGCCGCTGCTTCTGCAACGTATTTGGCGTTATTTCTCGTCGACAGTATCCCTGAGGAGACGAGATTTCTATGTTCTATTGGGGATACAGTATACTGCTGCCTTGCGGCTTAAGCACCTATGACGGAGGGCTTTTCTTAATAATGAACTAAAACTAACATAATTTAAGCTTCAATATAATTTATAAGTTAATTTTTAGCAATTTGACATATCTAACTTAAACAAAAAATGTTATAATTTTGTTTTCTTAATGCTAGGTAATGTTTTGTTTAAGCTTCTTTTTGATAGATATATATCAAAAAGAAGCTTATATACACACACGTCTCAGACTGGGAGGTACTTGGATTCGACTGTCAACGGCGACAGATTTTCGTAACATATTCGTAGATAGTGATGTTCAAATTTGAATAATACGAACGTTTCGACTTTTCTAAGTGCATTTTTACCTCTTTTTTAACGGATATGTTGAACGATATCTGTTGTCTCAGTTATATTGGTTACAAATGCAGTGGCTCCGTTCGCGATGTACTATGTAGAGAATAACTCCAGCGCCCGGTTGCTCTGAGAGGTAGTTTTCTGTGGTCTCTCCGATGAATACCAGGCAAATGCCGGAGCAGTACTCTAACAAACGGGCCACGGACCGGTGCGATTTATTCTTCCGCATTCCTGCCTTCTCATCTGCTTGTATAATTGAATTGAATTGTTGCCTTATTTTAAGTGGCGAGACTCAGGCCATGAGGCCCGCTCTTCCACCTGATTCCGCAAATTTCGCTACGGTCCTTTAACCAACTAGTGGAGAAAGGAGGTAATTCTTGGACGATGAAACAAGCGATTTCAATTTAGTTCAGAGGCTTCATTTAGGCTTGATCTTCTAAATGCAGTAAATCTACTAACTTGGCAAAGTCAGCTTTACTTCCCCTTCAAAGAAGGCGTACGAAGGATTTTTTCGCCCTTAAAAATCCACGTTTTCGATCAGGTTTTAAGCCGCGAACTTCGGTATAACAGTCCGATATGTTAACCGTTACACCAAGGCCACCGCATGAATCCCCTCTTAATACCAGCGATGTTCTCACTTTTTCTAATAACTAACCAAAACTAACTTAATTTTAGCTTAATCTAATTGTATGGTTAATACGTAAACACTTCGGCATACCTAACGTGAACAATTCTCCCCTTTATCCCCTGCTCTTGCTTTTCGTAATAAACTAAAACTAACTTAATTTTACTGTAATCTAATTGTATGGTTAATACACAAGCAGTTTGGCATACCCAACTAGAAGAAATTTTTTTTCCCTCTTAACACCACGCAATGTTCTTTCCTTTTCATTTCTTCCACGCATCTCTGAGCCAACGCACTCCCCCTGCTTCTGCCTTCACGTCCGCCTTCTGCGGCGCGGGCGGCGCAGACGATTATTAAAGATGCGCCAAAGAGCTAAGCCAACTTCCGGGGGCCGGTGCGCGCCGCGTAGGGCAAAGCGGACGGGGCGGGGCGGGGCGGGGCGGGGCGGTGCGGGGCGGCCGCGGCCGACGCAGCACGTAGGGGGCGCGCGGGTGCACGGAGAGAAAGAGAGGCATTCTCCTCACACGCCACGCACAATCGCTGCTGGCGCCGCGTGACGCCCCCCCCCCCCCCATCCCCCGCGTGAGGAGCTGCCTGCGCCGTGCGCGGGCGTGCACGTGCGTGCCTTCTAGGGGGAAGAGGCTCCGGGACAGGAAGTGTACGCTGCGATGCGATGGCGTTATTATTATTATTATTATTATTATTATTATTATTATTATTATTATTATTATTATTATTATTATTGTTTCTATCAAGTCTCTCGCTTCGCGAGGCGCCTATAGCAGACACCGGAACCTTTGTAGAACCAAGGTGCCTGCTTTACTTGCACACTCGGGTGGTCAGGATTCAACGTAGTGGTCAGGATTCAACGTAGTACAATAAAAACTTCCTCACGATGCGTGCAGTACTCAGGAGAACAGCATGTTGTATTGTTTGAATGTGCCAGTTCTTAAGGCCAAGTCTTGCAGACGATGAAATTAGTTCTTCGGAGATCAGTACATTTGCAGAGATGACCACAGGGACTAGTTCAACAGATACTAAGCGCCACATGTCGCTCAGTTCGAATTATTATTATTATTATTATTATTATTATTATTATTATTATTATTATTATTATTATTGTTTCTATCAAGTCTCTCGCTTAGCGAGGTGCCTACAGCAGACACCGGGACCTTTGTAGAACCAAGGTGCCTGCTTTAGGATTCAACTTAGTTATTATAACAATAAAAACTTCCTCACGATGCGTGCAGTACTCGGGAGACCAAACTTGGCTTGCATTGATTGAATGTGCCAGTTCTTAAGTCCAAGCCTTGCAGACGATGAAAATAGTTCTTCAGATATGAGGCAATTTACAGAGATGACCACAGGGACTACTTTAACAGATATTAACCGCTTATTATTGTTATTATTATTATAATTATTGTTGTTGTTGTTGTTGTGTGTTTCACGACTCATGGCGCCACGCGATACGTGCATTCATCGGCTCTCAGTCATGATAATCAGGGTAGGTGCGAGTAATTTTTCTGTGGGGGAATAAGCAATTTAATGCTTTGTCCCCTTTGATTTCATTTTTATACACCAGGGTTGTTATCCCGGGAAGATGGGATGAAATGATGTTAAATGATGAAATACTCTCACATAAACATACAATGACACACACAACACAACCATGCCCGAGGCGGGACTCGATCCTCGATCTTCTGATTTGTGACCGTTACGGCACTACTGCCTTAGCGATCTCGGGCATCGGAGCGGCATTATTACTACGACTATTATTATTATTATTATTATTATTATTATTATTATTATTATTATTATTATTATTATTATTATTATTATTATTATTATTATTGTTGTTATTTATAGTTTGAAGGCTTGGCAACTGGAGCCTTTAGCCTTTTATATTATTATTATTATTATTAATAATAATATTATTAATATTATTTGCTTAAGTCCCAGAGATTCACCCTCAACATTATTAGGTGTTTGGAGCCAACTTTGGCTGTCCACATGCTAAATTACAACTCATGTTAAATTCAGCTTGGTGGAAGTATTTGACATGTTTCCAAAATGACAGATTTTTTAGTTTTTAGGATAATTGCATTCGGGTTTATTTGTATTTTTTGTATGTAGGTACTTTTCAGGTTTTTATTGACCAGACTACTTGCTGTGATAACATGGTATAGCTTTAATAGAATTAAGAAGTATATATATTTTTCTGTACTTTATAGCCAAGGGGGTATATTTGATAATTTTTGTTTTCACATTAACATTTCATTATTTTGCGTTATAATTGCCTGAAATTGATGTCAAAAGTGCCTTGAAACGTTGCCTGTATGAAAAAAAGTCTATGTAAAAATGTTATTAAAACTCTACTATAGGCATCTTTATCAGGTGGCAACCAGGTTGATCCATGTCATCCCTGTGTTTTGTTTACTTTACAATACACAGTTGTTTTATATGGTCAGGCTTTGTATACGCGTATCGAAAAGTAACCCTTGCCGATCAATAGGCAGTGATAGATTATTTTCCATGCACGCACATTATTTAATGTGCTGAAAAAATTACTTTTTTAAATTGTCTAAATTCGCCGCCTCTAAAAATTTGTAGCTGTAGGTATCTGTAGGCTATGTTGTGTGTAAACAAAAGTCATTTATAATCCGACACTTACTACTACATTTACACTACGTCAACGTGTTCTATAATTTTGCTTTTTCGACATTCTCCAAATCTCGTGTGCCAATGGTTTCTCGCCATATATTACGTAACTATCTCTGGTAAGAATTAAACATACCGTCCTATGCCTTAAAACAATGCTTTAATATGCAATTTATCAAGAATATGCAGATAAATAAGTTTCACCGACCTTGTGTTGAGCATTAATTTGACTCGTATGATGAGTACATCTTTGTTTCACAGGAAATTGGTTTCGTCTCTGGGCTCAGGGCTGCTGCTCTAGGAAAATTCATACCATTAAAAAAAGTGATTAGCACTTGCCTAATGAGCGGAAATATGAGAATATAGTAGTTCTTCGCGGATGTCCACGGCAAATAACGCGTGATTTTGTGAGTTGTGGACATTAACAACAGCCAAATAGACGCATTAGAAGACTTTCATGATGATTGTTCGTTCTATCCCATGGAGCACGGTAACAGTTTAGATTTCTGGTTATTTTGTAAGCATCCTGAAACTAATGGCAATATAATGTGTGTCATTGCGAATTTATTTTAAATCCGGTATGACGAATCAGAAAAAAATATTAAGCGGAGAAGGAAAATAGTGAAAAAATTGTCAAATATGGTTTTATCCCCTTAATTTCAGTGCAGTATATTTTTGTCAGTGTATCAAATAAAGCCTTCCCCTTTGAGTGGATTTTGTAAAGGGTTTATAGTACAGAAGTACCACTTCCAGGACAACAATTGTTTCATTATTACAGTAATGTGTCAGTATCTTCATAATTAAGGAGTTACATTTGTTACTACAACAAAAATAACGCGACTTCAAACCTGAAAGAGTACTGTACAGGCGAATATTTCGAAATGCTCAGTTACAATAATAATAATAATAATAATAATAATAATAATAATAATAGTAATAATACTAATAAATAGTACTACTACTACTACTACTACTACTACTACTACTACTACTAATAATAATAATAATAATAATAATAATAATAATAATAATAATAATAAGAAGAAGAAGAAGAAGAAGAAGAAGAAGAAGAAGAAGAAGAAGAAAAACATTAATAAATACCAAGTTCGTAATAAATGAAGTGAAATTTCACTGACGGACCATCTTCCTGCCGTACTTTGAATTTTAATTAACACATTTCTTTTAATATAGAAGTACACTAACACAGAACCACTTTCGGGATACAAAAAAGTGATCATTTTGGCCTAATGGAGCTTAATATGTTGCATACAAACGACGACAACCGAGGGCCAAATAATTGAACAATTTAAATACCGATAGCCCATTAATTGAACAATTTAAATACCACACTGCATTTGACACTGTACACACAACATGACTGACATGAACAACAGATGTCAGGAACCAAACAAATTAGTATTACGAACAGTTGCAGTTTTGAATGTTAGGAACTTTTAGGTCACAGGTTGCGAGGAAAATATGTCATCTTCACCTCTGTCATCACCTCTGTCACCTGCATTCAGATCTCCCAACCTTCGAGGAGGTCACTCATAACCGAAGAGGTTGTTGCCAAATAAAATAAAAATTATACCTATCTCTCAAAGTATCTCGTTTAACAATATATCTATCAATATATCTATCTATCTATCTACTATCTATTTATCCACTATCTATTTATGTATATAATGATCAATGTTACTATCTACCTATTTATCTATCATCTACCTATTTTTGTATCTTCTTTTTACGAGGGCAACTGTGGAAATATTCAACAAGACGAAGAGGAGCCCGCACTTCTCAACAGTGTGAGATTTTTACCCACTAAAACCACAAACCCTTTGTGTTTCTGGCGTTATCCACAATGGAACCGCAGTTATGCTTTAATTCAGGATGGTGCCAGCTATAGTACTTCGAATTACTAATCAGGTTCCACTATGGTCGCTATTTTTTTTTTTTTGTCTTATACCTTGTTCTTGAGAATGGCGGTGCTATATCTCTCTGTTGCTCTCCTGCTCTATCTTGTATCTATCTACCTATTTATCTATCTACCTATCTCTCGATAGATCTGTTTATCAAGCTACATATTTATTTATCTAATTGTCTATGTATTTATGTAAATATCTTTCTGCATTAATAACCCGAGAGTACATTCATACAACATTATTGAGATTTCCCCAAGAAACTATTTCTTTAAACAGAACACCGTTTTTCAGCAAACTTAAACATGGTTACACAAACTTTGTTAAGCGCCCGTTCTTACCCAATTAAGCCCAAACACTCATTTCATTCAACCCCTGTTAACAACATCTTCCAAAAGATCGCACAGCAGCACATTTAAAGCGATGTAAATGTAAACAAGGCGCAGTACATTTAAAGTATGACGCCCGTCGTAAAAAAACAACTGAAGAGACGCCCGCCCCATCGTGAGGTGTATCTTAAAACCGGGCCCGTGCCGCGAGCGAAAGCAAATCGAGAGATCGATATCTCGTTCCGGAGAACCGGATCCAAATCCGGCGAGGCGGCGCAAGAAGGAGGGGAAAAGATGCCCGAGGGGGTTCGGTGAAAGTGAAGAGACTCGGTCGAGACATCGTGGTCGATACCCGTACGTGCGGTTCAGAGGTTTTTATCGACTTCAGCCAATGTGCTTCAGGCACGTTTGCCTCACAGTATTAGTGGGAATTTTAAATGCAGCCACAAACCAAAATTATCACCTTGATACAAGTAATTGATACATGAAGCATTCCTTTTAAATATTACACCTCGTACACGTGTTATTTTTGGTTAGTCACCGTTGAAAATTCTAACTGTATGCTACTCTCAAAATGCCTCTCAACACTTGCCGATCTCCATGCAACATGGCGGCCAGCGTCTGGTGTTGCGTTTCAAGCGAAGTACTCGTGCTCTAGTCAGGTAGGTCGTGATGCAAACTGGTGCTGCGGAAAACGAGCAGAAATCGATGGGCTGGAGTAGCCCACCCACACATTTGCACCATGATTTAACAATTGAAAGCTCAATATCTCGACCACGCTGTACCACTTTCGAGTATTTGCACCAGCGGAACTCGATTGATTGTCGTTACCCGGCAGGTCAACTGTATTGGTCATTAGTCCTGTAAGTGTAGTGACTGTTTTACCCCGAGAGGTGGCGGTATTCCTCCGCCAGTGGACGGTGGGGATCGGAGGGTCGATTTCCCTCTCGAGGTATCTCCCACCAGCGGGGCACCGCCCCAGCCGGGACATACTCTAAGCTCTTGATCAGTGATCTTGATCATGTGTGGTAATATAGTACATGTAAGTGTGTGTGTAAGTAAGGGGAGACGATAGGACAAGGAAGAGGAAGGAAAGATCGCGCGTGATCCGTGACTCGTGTGTTAGAGTACTGCTCCGGCATTTGCCTGGTGTTGATCGAAAAGACAGTGGAAAACTACCCACCAGAGTAGCCGGTCGCTGTAATTCTCCTCTAGACAGTGGCTGGTCCACCTAGCTGTCAAGCCAATGTAGAAAATCCGCCACATCACTCGTGACTTGAACCCTAGGACCTCCCGTGGTGAGTTGCTTCAGACTTAGTGGGAATTGTGGATCTGAGCTAAATTCCGCAGGTGCTCATCTCCAACTGCGCTGGCGCAGAAGGTCCATTTTTCGATTTCTGCACGCTGCACTGTACTTAGTCCCTTTTCTCTTCCTTTCCTCTTCTCCTCTCTACCATTCACTCCTTCGTTCTCTTCATCTCGTTTAAATCATTCTTTTCGCTCCTTCACTACTTTTTCTCACCCTCCTCAAACTCTTTCTCTTATCCTGTTCTCTCCGTTCCCTTTCTTCTCTGTCTGGTCTCTCTTTTGTAACTTCTTCTTTCCCTTTCATTTCTTTGTCTTGTTTAATCATTTTCATTCCTTCGTCATCCGCTCCTGCTTTCATTCCTTCCTTCTGCCACTTCTACTGGAATCCTTCTTTCTTCGCTTCTTTTTTCAATTCTTCATATTCTCTTTTGTTTTTTTATTTCATCATTTATCCTTTACTCATTTTGTTTTTCTAATTTTACTTTTCATTATTTCTCCTTCTTTTCGCATTCCATTTTTCCCTTCCTCTCCTATTTCTTTCAGTCCTCTTCCGTTCATACCCATTCTTCTTCTTCTTCTTCTTCTTCTTCTTCTTCTTCTTCTTCTTATTATTATTATTATTATTATTATTATTATTATTATTATTATTATTATTATTATTATTATTATTATTATTATTATTATTATTATTATTATTATTATTATTCTCTTCCTTCTTCTTGCCCGTCTTCAATCACACTACGAGAATATTGGCGTACAAGAACGGAAAAGTAACGCATAGCTTTCCTGGGCGATTATGAACTACAAATTGACGAAGATGATTGAATAGAATACGTTTTTCTGTTCTTTTTCCTACTCCGTCACAATCAGAATGTGGAAAAATTCGTGTTTTACGCACTCAAACTTCTCACCGCAGAGAAAAAGGATTGTTACGGCAATTTTCGGCTCTGTATAGTACTTATTTAACTGTTCCAAAATTGAACTTCTTTAATTTATAGCCTTCGTTTTTAAATGAGTGGACGTAGCCCTGACTACCTCAGGAGAAGTTGTCTGTAACCAGTCTGAATGATCAATGGTATCCATATGCAAATTATCACCAACATGATTCTAATATCGAAAGCGAGAGTTTTAAACAATGGGACAACATTTATGAGACACAATTATTTTTTTGTGAAGGGTTCGAAAATATACGTTTTGTGGAACAAACTCCTTGTGGGAAAGAAGAAATTTGCTTCTAGACGTTAATTTTTGTTTGTTTGTTTATCTGTCTGCCTGTGGAAACCAGTCAAAATTTGATATTATAACTTGACTAAAAAGATATATTTAAGAACCAACAAGTGCATGTAAATAACGTACATACGTGTATAAACGTTTTAGTTTTATAAAACGTGTTAGTGATTTCTTTATTCTGATTCACATTCACTTTTATTCTCTTTGTCTCTTCCTCTTCTTCATTCGACGTCCTGTTCGTGAACCCTTGTGTCACAAAGGCAGACTGACTGAAGGCAAATTGCTTGCAAGCACTTAAAAGTTGCAACTTACTTAAAAGGTAGGTAGGTGTCCGTTTCTATTGTAGTACAAGCGAAGACGATGGACGAAATAAAATGAAACACGAAAGAGAATAACCGACACCGAAACAGAGCAAACAGAAAAAAATCACAAAAATAGAGATAAGTTAATATAGCAATCCAAACTATCGATGTATCGTGTGAGGCTAGAAGATAGTCGCCTTCGAACTTACAAGGCAACTAAATGAAATGAAACATTTTGTTTCTATGACATTATGACAAAATTATTTTCTCGCGAATGTAGTTTCGGGCCAAACAACAAAACAAAAGTCATCGCAGACGGTCCGAATGGCCGAGATTGTTAAGGCAGTAGGACCGTAGCGATCTCGGACTGAAGGATCGCGTTTTCGAGTCCCGCCTCGAGCATTGTTGTATTTGTGTTCGTGCTTTCACCCCCTGTCATCCCCACATCACGTCGTCTTCACAGTTACCATACCGTTGAATGCAATAATGTTCGCTATTGACCTAGATGTTGATGCGACCTTAACAAATAAAAAAAGTCTGCGCGAATTTAGTTTGGTGACCGAAAGAACAGATTGATGAAGTCCATTCAGTTTCGTTTCTTTGCGGAAACGACAGTGAATTTCCTTGCATTGAGTAAGGTACAATGCTTCGTTACATCATTTCCTTGTTGATATTTGTTGAAAAACTAAATAACTTAAGTCCAAAGTGTTCCAATGATTTGATTTGAACCCCAGAATACAGGCATAATTTATCGTTTTTTTCCGAATATTTTACGGTTTTTTTCTTTTTCGGAATGTACCCGTCCCCTACGTGTATGGGGCCCGTATGACACAGCTTATTTTGCTTGGAGGTAAATCTAGCCCCTGTGAAAATGTATACAAATTAAGAAGCGCTCCCTCCCAAAAGCAAGTGTCACGTGTGTTACACTCCAAGCGGGCCATGCCTTGGCAACGGGGACGGCAGTAGAGGCGGTGGATGTGGCGGGTCGGGCCTCGAATGAAATATTATTCATTACTCGTGAAGGTCGGGTCGATTTCCATGTAAATGCAGCTCAAGCCCAAAGAGTTTAGAGCGGCGGTCGCCAGGCTGACGGTGACTGTTGGTGGCGGTGGTGGCGACTGTGTAGGACAGTGTTCAAGTGTAACGATCTAGGTGGTCAGTGATTGTTTGCTTTATTGGTTGTTCCCGGGCGCTTCAATGCCTTTGATCATTAGTGTGTGTGTGTGTAAGTTGTTAGTTAGATCATTAGTGTGTAAGTAAGGGGGAGGATAGGACAAGGAAGAGGAAGGATAGATCGCTCGCGGTCCATGGCCCGGTTGTTAGGTTACTGCTCCAGCATTCGCATAGTGTTGATCGAAGGAACCACAGAAAATTACCGATCAGAGCAGCCAGCCGCTAGAATTCTCCTCCAGACAGCGGCTGAATTCTCCGACCTAGCTATGTAGCTAGTGTCGAAAATCCTACCACCGACAAGGCTGAAAATTTCAAGAACACTTCGCGCGCAAATTATCACTTGGCTCTGAAGCTCTTGCAAGAGTGAGTGTAGATATTTACCCACTGGCAACATTGCTCAAACGCTGTTGCAATTTTATAAGCAATGATGTACTCCGAGTAATGTGGTGAAATTTTGGCAACATGGCCATAAACAACAGCTGAACGCGACCTAGCTGTCAAGCTAGAGCCGCAAATTCTGTCCCCGTCGGGAATCAAACCCCCTTCCGGCCAGAGTCACCGCGGAAAGAGATCGAAATTTTAATTTTGTTTCCATGAATATTTGTCGACAAGCTTCATTGAAAACAAATTTAAAATACAGTCTGATGTTTCTGGTGAGAAAGTGTTACGAAAAATTACCATCGGTTTGGGGGAGATCTAGCGGATAGTAGCTACATGCTACTTCATTAACTTTAAGCGGACTTAAGGTTGACCTTCGAGTATTGAGTTTGTTTTCATTAATCGAAACAAGAATGTTTTCAAGTGATCCGGTTGCTTGGCGCAGTATTGCAAGAAAAATTTCTGCATGTGAAAACAAAAAGCCTATAACAAGTTATCAGTTGCCAAAAATACTACATTAAATAGCTCTTTATGATACAAGTAGTGAAAGTGACCAGTATTTTGCAAGTATGATGTGTTCCAGCAAAGAAAAACTTCTTACGAACAAAATACAATCACTTATAGCACGTATGTCATACACTGTTTTAGACAGCCTTACTGACTTGTATTTTTATTCAAATATATAAATCGCTTAATTGTTACATTAATATTAGTTTCATGAAGATAAAGTTGTAGCTGATAAAGACGAAAGTTTTTGTTGCATTCATAATTTAATCTGAACATTTGAACATCGTCATCTCTTGGTACGAGTACTAAAAATTAAAATTGAGCGCTTTCTGCATTCCCTAAAAATAACCATTTTTATTACTAGCTTTTAAAAAAATAATATTCAGGGTATTGTTTTTTTAAATATTTGGTTCATAAGAACAGTCACTTTATAGGAAATATTTTACTCCCGTCCGCGACCCGTTTTTAAAGAAATTCCTTCGGCATCTGCTTGGAATGGATCCGTCAGGCTTACGTGGCTCAGGGCATCACGTGATGTTACTGCAGTGCCTCTGATCGGGAGGATCTAGGGTTTGAGTCCCGACTGTGGCAGGATTTCCGACACTGGCAGAATAGCTGGGTCGAGTTCAATCACTGTCTGGAGAATTCTAACGGTTGGCTGCTCTGATCGGTAGTTTACCGTGATTTCTCCGATCAACACCAGGCGAATGCCGAAGCAGTACCCTAACAAACGGGCCACGGATCGCGCGCGATCTTTCATTCTTCTTCCTTGTCTTATCATCAGCCCTTACTAACACACACTTACAAGTACATGCACTACTCTACCAGACATGCCGGGAGACCGGTCGGGAGTTTAGAGCTTGTCCCGGCTGGAATGGTGCTTGTCTGGTGGAATACATCTTGTTGGGGACAACCCCGAAAAATGACGAGAAGGTCGGCGCCGGATCTCGCCAACCAGCGGGGGAAGATCAGTAAAAAACACACACGACATTTAAGGGTTTAATAATATGAGAATTTAACGCGTCCAGAATCACTAATCACTCAATTAATTGGAATGAACCAGTGGAATTTCAGGAAACGACTGAAATTTATATGAAAATACACTTCGTCTCAGTTATTTTCCCCTCAGACATTAACGTATATTGGTGATATGTGATGCAGTAAAGATCTTGGATCAATTCTAACGAACAAAAATATCAATCTTGACGAAGACAATGAAGATGATGAAGGCAATCTTGATAAATGAAGAACGTAACATAATCTTCAAACACATTCTCTTGGAAACAGATACGCAGTTGTACTATTTGGACCGTATTTTCCTTGGTAATTCAACTGATTCTTCTACTGTATCTCCACTCGCAGTTCTCTACCTCCAACTCCAATTTTTGGACCTTACGTTTCCCTACTTTTCCTTTGATATCTATCTATTACCATATCCCTTTCTTTGTCTTAATTTTTTTTCATCATTTTCTTTCCAGTCTCTTACTCCCTCTGTTTATTCTCTTAATATCTCTGCTCCCTTTGCTCTTCTCTCCTCTCGTATATCTTTGTCTCTCACTTTCCTTATCTTTCTCTCTTTATACTTCTCCTTCCTCCCCTTTGCTTTAAATATTTGTGCTTCTTCTTTTCTTTATCTTTGATTCTTATCACCTTTCTTTCTTTCGCGCCTATCATTCTAGCCCTTCCTTACGTCTCTTTATAGATTTCTCTCGAGTTTTTCTCTTTATCCCTTTTCTCTTTTTTCTCACTTTCTTGTTATTTCTCTCGCTTTGCTTGTTCTTGCTCTTTCGACTCTCTTTTAGTAATCTTTCTCTCTCCACTGTCGTTGTAGCTCTCTTTCAGTAGACTCCGATTTTGTCTCTCTCCCTCTCTCTTTCTCTTTCGTGCACTCTTGCGCTCTCTCACGCTCTCTCAGACTCTGTTTTGTTATTCTCTCTCGCTCTTTCACTCTTCCTCCTTCTCCCGCACTTCGACCACCTCTTGGCCATTTCGTCCACTTTCTGTTTCTTAGAATTTACTCCCATTCTCACCCCCAAGACCCTCCACCCACGAACCGACATAACGGGTTTAGGTAAAACGGCTGCGGCTGCGCCCGGCATTTTTCCCTTCCAAACCCCTTCTATATAATTCCGCGCGGAAAAACCTCCGCATAACCGCCCCGTGACGTCATTGCTCGGCCGCGCGCCGCCACCGCCATCCTCATCACGTCCGAAAACCGCGGAGCTCCCGTCAAGTAGAAAGGCGGAGGCGAGGTTTCTCGTCGGTTCCAGGAACGACTCCCAAAGGTCTAGACCTCCCCCCTCCCCCAACCCCACCAATCAGTCCTCTACCTGCCCGAAGACCGCAAGGCTCAACCGCCTCCGGCCCTGTGCTTCGCGTTGTTTACGTCGTAAATTTGGATCCGCGGCGTAAAATATGACGTTTTTTTATGCGTGCTGGAGGGTAGGGGGTGGTAAATGAGGGGTTGGAGAGTAATCGGAACTTAAACGCACCAGTGGTGAGACTGCGTGTCGATGGCGGGTCAGGGGTTCCGAAAATCTCAGGAAATTTTGTTCTCTTCGGGAATGCGTTTTGTAATGGTTTCTGCACAAGCGTGAAACTGGATAACGTAGGACAACTGTTAATATAGTTGGTCATTTGACGTCTGACGTCCATTCATTTTTTTTTTTTGTATTTTTTGTGAGGTTGGGAAATGGAATTTGTTTGAAGTGTAACGGCGCCTTTACTGCTCTTGTTTAATTCCCTGGGAAGTACATCCTGATTTGTACTTTTACTTCGCGCTTTAAGTTGCTCATGCGACTAGTTTAAGGGCAGCGATCAGGCGGCAACACATGTCGGACCTTCTCTGAGCTCCCAGCTCCGGTGGTGGTTTAGTGCATGTGTGTGTGTGTGTGTGTGTATAAGCCGAGAGGTTTGGAGGAGAAGGAAGGAGGTATCGTTCCGTGCCCCGTTTGCTATGGTTATGCTTCGGCATTCCCCTGAAATTGATGGGGAAAACCTTGGAACTCTACCGATCAGAGCAGCCTGCCACTGGAATGTTCCTCTAGACAGCAGTTGAATTCGATCTACATACCGTGGAACATCTTGCCACCCTCGGGACTCGAACCCTAGGATCTCCTGGTTAGAGTAGGTGCGTCAAGCTGGAACAGCCACTGGTATGAAACATGTGAAATGTTGTATGGCTAATTAATAGCTAATTGTTTTCCACAATTTGAAATTAATTGTCATTCATCTTAATGACGAAAACGGGTGTGAACTGGGTGCCAGCTCACACATAAGTTAAATTCACGTCGTAGCTTGACGGAAACCCTCAGATGATTGACGCAATTGATTAGCAATAAATTATCTGAGGGTTTGCGTCGCGCTACGAACCGAACTTATCTTATGTGTGTGCGGGCGTCGCGTCAAGCCAGCTCGCACCCGTTTTCGCCTCGAAAATACGTAGCAATTAATTCCAAATTGTGGCAATTAATTAGCAATAAATCACTTGACGTGTTTGATTCCGGTGTGCTGACATGGCTGTTCCAGCTTGACGCACCTGGTCAAGGTTGCTACAGAGACAGAAGCAATGCTGCCCCTGAGCTAAACTTAGCCCATCGTCTTTATTCGACCTTGAATAGAGATGATGAAGCATCAGAATAGGGTGATGGGATGAGTGAAAGATGAAGGTGTAATGCTGTAGCGTAACATTCAGGATAGCATGGCCAGCAATGCAGGTGAGCCCAAGTAAAAGAGGGCCTAATTCTAGGATGAAGATGTTGCGATTGTAAGAATTCTGAGCATAAAGTTTTGCGATTATATATGTACTAATTATAGACTGATGAATATGAATTTGTTAAAGGATATTTTTATTGTTAAAGGTACTAACACTGCTTGTGTTTGCTATAGACTTTTTTAAAGGGAGGCCGGATAAAATATTCGTTACGTACTGGTGTAATGAGAGGAGGCGGGAGAGTTACAAGCTACAGGCAAATCACGTAGAAACCTGACACGACCCTGCTTTGTCGTTAATGAATTTATCTTGGGACGGTCGGTGATCGAACCCCAGGCGCAACGTTCGAAAGCGAGCGCTTTGGTTTCCGACAAAAGGGGTCATTCTAATTTCAGAGCTCTTGTTGCTTTCTTGCGTACAAATAAAAGATACTTTTTCAACTCAGTTTTGATGGGCATGGGGTGTATGACACCCTCTTGGCCTGTTACAGGAGGTCTTAATGGACGATGTGAATAACTAAAGGCAATACTTCCATCTTTGGTTAAACGCATTTTTGGTTAAATGAGAAAAACATAATTCACCTCGAGTATGTCCCTTTTCATGCAATATATTTTCTGGTATGTACGCAATAAGAAGAGAAAACAACTATTCAGGAACAAATCTGTAATCTGACGATAAATTACGAAAATAATATTACATAATTAATTTAGAAGTGTTTCATTTTGCGCCATCTCAATATGCTTGCATTTATTACGTTTTGATATGAACTCTTTGGAAATGGTGCGTTTTGATTCAAGCTGTTTGGAATTGTTTCTTTTTGATTTACATTACTTAGCAATCAAAACTAGTGGCCTTTGATAGGGTAAAAACACAAATTTTTACACTAATTCACGTTTATTAGGTTCAAACGTTAGGTTTGGATGGGAAAATTTTAATTTCATTAAGTTCTGTTATTTTCGTGAAAATAATAAAGTGAAAAAGTTATTTTCTTGATTTTTGGTGCATACGTATGTGGTTCAAGCACACATGGAGATAGAAATCGGATCCGTAGCAACTTTACCAGATCTGAAGCAACTTTACCTTTGTCCTCTAATAACTGTAAACTGTAATAACTATAATATTCCGAATAATTAGTTTAGCACATTCGAAGCCCCTTTTTCGTTATTATTGCTTGAGACATTCCGTTACTTGCGTAACTTTCCAAGCTTTTTGACATTAAAAGTGAACCTTGAACTTAGTCAAACATGTCAAGAACGTAGTCAAATAAGTCATTGCCTTTTATCCCCATTTTAAGTCAGAAGTTCAGTTCTCTTATTATCCGGGATTCCCAGACGGTCAACCATCCTGAGACCCGTGGTATCTCGAGTTGCTTAACACCCGTGACTTCACGGAGTGTAGTTAAGCAATTTCACTATTGGTCCAGTCTTCGTCGATTAATATTCAAAGCCAAGTGATGCTGGGCAACGTATCTGAAAATCAAACATGAATTAAATAGGATAAATGATCAACAAAAAAACAAAAACAATAATAACAGAAATGTTACCTTTTATGTGATTTTGCATGTTTGTTATTAGTTATTTTTACAATGGCTCTCTTCATTTTTTCGAAGTACAAAGAACTTCCTGTAGCTTCAGTTATTGTCACCATATTAAAGACACGATTAACAAGACCTTTCACAAATGCAGACATCTGTATTCGATTGTTAACAAAAGACTGTGAACGCATCTCCACAGAAGCAAACATATAACTACCTTGTTGCCATCAAAAACAGAATAAACATGGAAATATTTCATGTGGATCAAGACTGCCAGTACAAATGTAAAATGTAACATCATATATTATTTTTTGATTAAGTGAAGAAAAACTTCGCTTTGTTATCATTGACGGGGTTGGAAATGTTTTCTTTTGGTCCGATTCTACATATTTGCCATCGTATAACACTGGAAATAATGCACTTAGTATGGTTTATATGATGGAGTAGATATATTTCAACATAAAGAACACGTTTTCATATAAAAAAACAACAACATGAAAAGTGGAAATGTATCGTTTTGTTGAGGAGCTTTTCAATGATTCATTGGTTGCGTCTGCTGACTCTGTACCTGTGTATGTCGGCAACGCTGGACACCGCGGGGGAGATTCCGGTTGTAATAGTTACGAGCAACTAACAGGGGAAGATAATGACCATGGGCGGGTTTTGCGTGGGTTTAATAGGCAGTAAAACATTACGGCGTCCTGCCTTCTGAAAGGAACACAACGCCAGGCGTTACTTAAATGAGACAATTACATATTAGCTAGTGGCTTATGGTTCTTGAGTTACGACAATGGTGAATCTCGTACTGGGAGGAGATACACTAGGTGCTTTACGAAGTCATCAGAACCCAACTATTATTGTTTATGTCCATACGATCTAATTTTTATTTTCTCGCTCCAGACGACGGTACTTTGTGAGATGAGAAAGTGAAGTAGTCGTACGCCAGAAAAATGGAATTTTTTACAATTTTTTTCTAACATTAACCTTTTAACTTTTCCCCAGGGCTTTCGTCCAGCTTATTGCCGGTTACCCTTTATGTCCCACGTATTCGACTACACAATAGATACCAACACCCTTGCGGGCTCCTCGGATCTGTGGTCAGCAGATCACGAGGCCCTCGGCGACAAGACATACATGAGAGACAATGGACAAACAAACCATTCCCAATGCGGGACTCGAACCCGCGATCCTTCGATCCGAAGCGCTCTCAGCCATCCAGATCGGCATTGGCCTTACACTAAAGTTTTTAATTTTGTGTTTATTTAAAAACAGACATTTTTTTTCAAACAGACATTCGGAATTGCGTGTTGATGACGCAAGGTGCCTTAGGTGAAGATTCGGCACGCAATCTGTTTGGGATAACCTGTCTGCCTCTACACCAAATATGTTGCAAAAAATGTACGTTGCGCTGAGAATATTACCTTTAAGTGTAGAAAGTATCATTGACGTCGTCTTTCTTGATCTGAATCCCAATTTACGAGAGAAATTGGTTGTCGCAGACCTGTAGCGCCACGAAGGCAATGCCTCAGTGATTCCTGGCTACGTTTGTATGATTGATACGCTTGTGTATGATTGATAAGCTTGCTTTGTATGAGCTGCTACGTTTGTATGATTGATATCATTGTTCTCAAAGATAAAAAAATGTACTCTTAAACCAGTAAAATAACCAATATTTATTTTTAAAACAGAATGGCTTATTAATGTAATTTGAAGTTGTATAAACTTATTTTGCTTGTAAATGTTATTTCATTAATAGAGTGTTTTAATATTTCATATTGTATCTCATTTTACATATTCGTAACACACACACACACACACACGCACACACACACACACACACACACACACACACACACACACACATATATATATATATATATATATATATATATATATATATATGTATATTCACACGTATTTTTCCGTTTCATACTACATATTTTTCAGGACTCTTTATTACTGTCTGAGCCCGTCATATCAGACAATGGTGAGGGTGGGGTTTGTAATACACGTAGGTGTAATTACATTTTCTCTCAAAGGACAAGAAGCATAGAAACGTGTCTTCTACGGACCTTGCACTGTCTTCGTTTTTTCTCGTGGGAGGCAGCACACGATACTCACATTTAAATGCTAAAGGTCAACATTCTCACTCAACTATCATCACATTCTTGTGGTTTCCCTTTGTCCGGATGCCGGAGAATGACCACGACCCTCCAACCATTTGTTATTGCTTTCTCTCTCCCTCCCTTCGTCTGTCTCTCGAGATTTGTGGAGTTCGGTAGCAAATGATTAAGTCAAACAAGTTAACAATCGTTTGACTCACGTTTCGTGGAAGACTCCGCCTTATTACCTGGAGCGTTTCGTTCTCTCCAACAAAGACGCATCATTAGATTCAGAAACCGGGAAAGTTAAATTGTATTGCAGACTCACTGATTGGGAAACAATGCACCACGAAGAGCTGTTGATTTAGAACGAAATAATTGTCCAAACTACCAGTACGTACCAGTACGTTGACGTATGCACTCCACTCACAACAGAAAAAAGTTTGTCTTCTTTACATCTATATTCTTAGCTCGATTCAAATATGCAAAACTCTCGCTAATCTGCCCTGAGTAGTTCGGCCTACATCTGACTTTCAGTCGCTCAAGCAGAAATGACGCGCACAACAATAAATTGTCTTGTGCAACAATGTGTTGTTTGTAAACATTTTAAACAATGCTATACGTATGCAAAATTTCTTACAGTACAGTTCAGTATTACGGCTACTAAAAGTAAAAACACGTTACATTAGATCTTTAGCAGAAACTCGAAATGTGAGATAAGTTGAACAGAGTTTCTTCCCAGAAAGCCATTGCTGGTGAGTACAATTTTGGATGAGCAACAGTTTTTCTTTAAAATGTGTGTGTGTGCGTGTAAATGAATATCCAGTATACTTGGATTTAATAAGTCACTGTGTTGTCTATGTGTGTACACTAATTTCAAACCACTTCAATAATCCGGAACTTCTGCCAATCTGGTACCCATATGTACAAGGAATGGCCCGATTAGCGAGAGTATAGTCTATATCAAAATACTTGATGAAATAACAGATTTGTTTATGATGTATTAGTGGTCTAAAGAATCTGTACTCTAAAGTAATATGTCGTCGGGAGAAAATTGTATTTCATCCCATTTGACGTGCCCGTAGTATGTAGAGCGATCCCGTAATGGAGATACCTTGATTGGTTATTTTTTGTTTTCAGGAGCGTCGACCAATATGATCGATCATTGTCCCGTATGTCTAGTGGATGTTATAGCCGGACGTGGTGGAGTTCCTACCCCGCTAAATCAACAGATACGGAACTGACCTACATTTCGGTTTATGGGAGTTTTTCTCGCCAGGTATCTCCTACAGCCGGGCACCGTCCCAGCCGTAACCAGCTCTACGCTCCCTTCTAGTTCCCCGACATGTGTGGTTGTTTTATGCTTTTAAATGTATGTGTGTACGTAAGGTGCGACGATATGACGAGGAAGAGAAAGGAAATGTCCAGTGCGCTCCGTTTGTGAGGGCACTGCTCCGGCTTTCGCCTGGTGTTGGTCGGAGAAACCACGGAAAACTCCCGATCAGAGCAGCCGGCCGCTGGAATTCTTTTCCATGCAGCGACTGCGTTCGACGTAGCTGACAAGCTAATGCCGAAAATCCACAATGCCGACAATCGGGACTGAAAAGCCTAGGGATCTCCTAGTCAAAAACGCTGCTGTGGTAAAGGTTGGGGGTCTGAGTCAACTCGATCGGTTTTACCTTAATCTTAAGATAAAACTGATTGAGAAGGCGGTAACAAACATTGCGACTGCAGCGTTTCACCGAGTCTTGATAAAGTTGATTTGAATGCCAATAATAATTCCTGTAGCTCACTCTGTTCCTGTGCATTGTACTCTGTTATCGTATCTTGTAAAACGGGCCACCGAAAGTAGAATTTTCGTTTTGCACGACTGCTGCTATCTACTGGGAGCACAAAGAAGCCTTGGGAGGCACGTTCGAGACTGGATAGCGACTAGGTAGCGGCTGACTGCGATAAGAGGTCATGCGTGGGCGAAGACTCCCTTTGAGGACGAGGCACGATGCGGAAATAAGCTAGAGTGTTTTTGCCTAGCGTAGCGCGAAACGTTATCAGAGGCGACCGCAAAACCAGTAGCGTGCGAAGTGAAACAAGAGGTATTGCACGTTTCGTTCTAATTGGAAGTAGTTGCGATATGTGAGGGCAGAATGTGCAGTGAATTTCCATAATGACACATCCTCTTGACTCGCATTTGTTCGCCAGAACTGCCCAATCACAGACCTGAATGCATATTTTTTATTATAGATTCATTACAATATTAAATAATGCTGCTCTTATATAGAGATAAATATATTTGAGGCTTTTTTTTCAAGAACCAAACAAATCCAAAATTCCTTATTTGGAGATATTTCACTCAGTCCACAAGTTATTCCCTACAACTGGTGCAATCTGCTGTGGCATTTTCTTTGGGATAGTGTTAACTACATTGAAAGTTGTAAGGCGGGGGAAAATAATAAATTCATTACTACGCATGTCTACGCCATACAGTTTTAATGCCTCCTTAAAAACGTCAAATTTGGACAAGTTTGGTTCACGTAAGAAACGCTTCATTTTTGGATTAACATGATGCATAAAGATTGCTTCACACTTCGCCCCCATTGTTGAGATCAAATTAAACAGGGTGATAGTGTGACTGGTTTAGTGTGCGACAGAAGTCACTTGATTACTCTCCCAACTCCGGCGGAGGAACTAAATCGGAATCGCTACAATTTCGATTGATGCATCGATTATTTAGTTTCCCGGAGAGTTGACTACTAGGGTCCTTTGTTCCTTAAGTGAAGTACAAGTTATACCCAAAAAGTTATACCTATATATCAAAAAGAAAAATAATGTTTATTTTAACAAAACATTGATATATAATGAATTACTTAACATTTGTATTGTATACTTTTTTAAAAGACTTAATATGTTTGTAACAAATAATGTAATTCAGCTTCCGGGTCAATGACCCCCATCTCGATCAGGTTTTTGTCCAGTTTCCCTGATCCATTGAGCAAGTGCTGAGATGGCCCCTTGTTTTGCTTCTGGACGTAAATGTAGCTTCACTACACGTACGTTTTGTTGAACTCTCCTTTTGCTTGTAATGGTAGGAGTAGAGGTAAGGGCGAGTTGCTATTTTGTTAGCAATGCAGAAGAATCATACTTGCAATTCGTGTACCGATGCAAAATAAGTTTTCTATAACTCAGAAACGAAAATGACTATTTTTCAAATATTGCTAATCTTGCTATTTTAATTTTTTTTTGTAATTTATTTTTAAAATTTATTTTTATTTATTTATCTCTAACTTTTACACGACCCTCAACTATTTATAGTTAAAATGACGGGAAGGGATTCTGGAACTCAAGAAAAAGTGCGCAGATAATCTTTCCCCCCCTACGTCACATGCAGTTTTTAGTAAGCTCAATCTGTAGGTGATGTTTCTCTTCCGCTCCGCACGTGAGGTCCGGCGCTGATCAACATTTCGGCTTGAGGACTTTCTCTGTATTAAATATGTTTTTGTGTTATTTAAGGACGCGCCAACAACTTGGTCATTAGCGACCACTATTACATTTAACGGTATGGTAGCTGTGAAGATGACATCATAGGTGACGATAGGGGGTGAAAGAACAAAAACAAATACAACCATGCCCGAGACGGGAGTCGAACCTTTGGTCCGAGATCGCTTCGGCACAACTGCCTTAACGATCTTAGCCTCCGCTGAATAATAATTTGTTTGATACATTGTACGTATTTTACTTTAACTTTACAGACTTACTTTAACTTACTTTTACCTTTACTTACTTTAACTTTACAGACTTTTATTTTACTTATTTAACTTTACACACGTCATGGAGTTTACGAACAACGACCTGTTTGGCACAGAAAGTTGAACGTATATTTTAGGAAGTTTCCCACCCTTAAACCAAAACCGGCCAAAATGTGACATTGAACCTTTTCGTTTGGATTTCTTTATTTCTCTTTAGTACAACTTTTCCTTCTCGGAATCTTCTCCATCTTTTTTCTTGGTTTCTTTCTTTATCTTTCTCTCCTCTCTCTCTCTCTCTCCTCTCTCTTCAGGTGGCTAAATAATCACGAAGAAATGGATGCATTAGATGTAGTTTTAAACAAGAACATGATTGTAATATTCCACATCGGCATGGCTCGCAATTATGCTCATTAAGGAATTTGAAACCTAAATGATCGACTGTTTCTTTCCTCTATGCTTGCAGTAGATATTTTAAAGTTCAAAAGGTGTGAAATTGCAAGAGTGCATAAATTATGCTTAGTTTAAAATGATACAAATATCTTACAGAATGCCCGTAACTAAGTAGGAATGGGAAGGTGAATTGTGTAGTTACACAGCTGTGAACAATTTTAAAAAAGCATCTACTTAACACCCTAGATACGTAAATAACAATTACAAAATCCTTCATGTACTTGTTTCAATGACGTGTAAGGTGACGTGGCTACATTTAAAATTCCCGCTAAAAGCGCCACGCAAATTTGTGCCTAAAGCTCATTGGCTGAAGTCGGGCACGATACGCAAAAGCTCACCAATTTCTTTCCATCATGCACATCAGGGTCTGCGTTGGCGACCGACTCGGCGACGTTGGAAGCAGCGGCAACACCGCCTTTCACCCCGCCCCCTCCCCCTCCCCCTCCGACCCGTTGGGGTGGCGGAGTGTGTAAGCGCCCCCGCCCACCTGTTGGCGTGCCCCGGTGGCAAGTGCCTGCGGCGGGGGAGGGGGAGGGGGACGGGGCCCCTCCGCCTGGATGCCTCCAGGCTTTTAGGCCCCTTCGCCCCGGCCTGTGCTTCGTCACGCGGCTTAGGGGAACCCCAAGGGGAAGAGCGTAGATAGGCCGAAAACCCGCCTGGGCGGGGGTGGGAGGGTGTTTTTCAAGTCGGGTCCCCCCCCCCCCCAGTATCCCTGTCGAGGCGGTAATTTATTTTCTCTGCCACGACTCCAGAATGTATACGTTTCTGCGTGTTATCGGATGCAGCGATGATGACGATTCCACACACCATACGATTCATAAAGCCATTAAATAAAGTACGAATAAACGTTAGTGTAAATCTTAGGTTGCCGGCCAAAGCGCCGGCTTCATCCATAGTTTAAGTAAGAAATAAGTTAGTAAGCACTGCATCCTTCTTTGTTGCATAAACCAAAGAGCTGCGGCGCATGTATCCCTAACATGTCAATAAACTCCCGCCTCGCCAGGGCTACTGATGGGGGCAAGTTGAAAAAAACTATTCCACAAGCTGTTTGCGGCAGCGATGGTGTAACGGTTGACGTATCGGAATGTTATACCCATGTTCGCGGTTCAAATCCGATCGATGCCGTGGATTTTTAAGGGTGAAAAAATCCTTCGTACGCCTTCCTTCGGAGGGGAAGTAAAGCCGACTGCCCCATGTTAGTAGATTTACTACATGTAAAAGGTCCTCAAACCTAAATGGAGCCTCTGAGAAATTCAAATCACCTGTTCGTCTACCAAGAAATACCTTCTTTCTCCGCTAGTTGGTGAATGAGCGTACCGAAATTTGCGTGGTCAGACGGAAGAGCAGACCTCGTGGATCGAGTCTCGCCACGTAAAATAAGGCATTAATTCAATTCATATCAGACTGTTATACCCAAGTTCGCAGTTCATACCCGATCGAAGCCGTGGGTTTTTAGAGCGAAAAAATCCTTCGTACGCCTTCCCACGGAGGGGAAGTAAAGTCGGCTGTTCCATGTTAGTAGATTTACTACATGTAAAAGGTCCTCCAGCCTAAATGACGCCCAGCAAAATTCAAATCACCAGACAGACGGAAGAGCAGACCTGATGGCCCGACTCTCGCCACGTAAAATAAGACAACAAGTCAATTCAATTCATGCCGTGCGAGAATAAAATTCTTGCA
The DNA here is from genome assembly GCA_038098605.1 of Gryllus longicercus. Taxonomy (NCBI): domain Eukaryota; kingdom Metazoa; phylum Arthropoda; class Insecta; order Orthoptera; family Gryllidae; genus Gryllus; species Gryllus longicercus. The sequence continues at coordinate 1,376,478 of JAZDUA010000257.1, read as the reverse complement.
CGGCGGTCGACCAATCACATTCGACTTAGTTTTTTACACACGACAAAGGGTTCTCGCTGTCACTTACAGAGATCAACAGCTCTGAGCGATCTGCCGCAGCATACGACAGGTGCACCACGAAATAGTATGCGAGGGTCAGAGATGGCAGTATATGGCAGAGGGTCACAATATTGTTATGGTCAGAGATCATTGAAAGTTCTGTGGACGTTATGAAAAGTTAAGGCGCCCATTTGAAACATCAATTTGAAAGTCGTAAAGAAAGTATAGTCTTCTTCTCGCGTAGAATGGCTATTATTCACTCGCAGAAATTCCGACACTCGTTCGTGTCGTAAACATCAACTCGTGAATGTTAGCTATCATTCTAAGCTCGTTGAAGAATATGCTATTCTTTTCGGGCAGTTTTCGCGCGCACTGCAGCAGTACTTACTTACTACTAACTCACTACTTACTTACTACTTACAACTAACTTATAGTTAGCATGCCTTAACTAGTCCATTAACAGAATGGTGCTTTGGCCGTTTCATTAAGGGGGCTCCTACTGCTCGCCCAGTCCCGAACAGCTGATGTGTTCGGCAAATGTTCGCTCCCTTTGACGAGTCCTAAAGAGCGACACGCCGTGGATAAAGGCGGCTCCACACATTCGGCATTCGACGAGTAGCGAGCAACTGCTCGCCCAATCCCGAACAGCTCATGTGTTCTGCGAATGTTCGACCCCTTTGATGTCTCCTAATGACCGACAATCATCGAGCTACTTCATTGCCCGCTACTCGCCGAATACCGAATGTGTGTGCCGCCTTTAGGTGTAGAAGGTCTGGCAGGGTGGGGTATCCCGAAACGGGTCGGGTTGCAGGATCAGCAGAGCTGTGAGAAAGAAATTGAGGCTTCAGGAAATATTTACAAATTTTCAAAGATTTAAATACGATTTGACATGTATATATTTAAACTATTTTAAAATGAAGAAAGTAAATAATGTAATTAAAAATATATAAACTAATTATTGAAATTATGTTTTAAAATTAATAATTAATGTTTTGTAATTTTAAATAAAGGAAACAATTTCTGTTTGAATTGATTTTTGGTAATAGATAGTGCATTAATACATGACTTATAAATTGTTTTTTTAAGGTGTACTAAAATCTTTAACTATTCATTCCGATAGTTAAATTATTCATTAGCAATCTTAAGTTGTGTAAACTAATTATTTTGTACCAAGTACAACACAAATTCACAATTGTAAACTTGTGTTTCATAAAGCGAGAAAGATTATCACAAGACAATGACAAGTCAATTTTTTTCGAATTTCAAACTGCCATGTACCTACGATGTTAATATTGTATTTCGAACTCAAGCCTCGTATTATGATACATCAGCGAAAGAAGGGCAGGAAATTGCAGTTTGTATTTGCAGTTTCTTAGATTGCAAAAAATTCGCAAAACTACTCATATTTTCATAAACAATTTTAAAGATCTAATGCGATCAGATTTCATTACGTAAAAAGTCTTCATCGTCAATATTGTAGTTTTGCGTGATTTTTTCTTTCTATTCGATTTTTGAAAAGACGGAGTTTACAAATTAAAATGGGGCATATGTAATTTTTACAACCATAACTCTTTCCGAAACTAAATAAAGAAAAAAAATGGAACCGTTTTGGGAAAATGTTTAAAAATTGCCTATATTTCATGCAAAATTTCTCGCAAATACTCATATTTTCGGAAAGTTGTATATAACATTATTTATAGAGTTATCTTTGAAGAACATATCTCATTAAAAAATGTCTCTCTTCAATATTATACTGTAGGTAGACACCAAAACAAATTTGAACTTCAACAATTTTCGAAAATTTCGAGAGCCCACCAGAAATGGGACACACAACATTTTTAAAAAATGTTTAAAAACTTTTGAAATCATTTTCTTAAAAAGGTTGAAAATGTTGAGAAAGTTAATTAAAGTAGCACTTAAAATCAAAACATCCATTTCGCTGGACGTCGAGTTAGACCAGATCAATCCAGAAATATCAATTTCGAAAAAAAATCGCTTGAATATTTTTGGTGATAGCGTTGACTACGAATAAATGGACGGACGGTCACGCGTTTTATCGTAAATCAAATTCTCGGTATCAAGAACCCACCAAACATGCCTAGAATTTAATAGAAATTTATGATATTCCTCGTCAAGTTTATAACGCAATGCTTTAAACAATATCTAAATTTTGTATGTCTTGCTGTTATTGAACTTGTTGCTTTATATAATTTTTATACGCCTACTTGACTCTATTAAAGCAGAAAAATTAAGAAAACAATTGTAGCCATTTTGAGAAAATTTTCAAAATGTCATTAAGGTTTCATGTTGAGGCTCCATTTTGAGCAAGCGATTCATATTCACTTGATGCTGTTTTTTGTCAGTATCGATTCCGGAAAATCGGCTGTCCGGGTTCTTTTACGTCCGAATTATTGAAGCTCTGCTGTAGAATATTCGTGAGACTTCTTTTATTTTATTTTCGGATGGGGGCGACAGTGGGGGGTGGGGTGGAGGGCAGCTTTACGACAAACGACCGACCGACCGACCGTCCGAACCGCAGTCGGGGGGGCGGGGGGCGACTGCCCTGGACCAGCTCGTAAAACTGTCCTCCCCTCTCCGCCCCGCCCTGCCCCTCCGCGCCCCGCGCCAAGGCCTCCAGGCCTTTGTTCGGCAGCCACGCGGATTTCTTCCTGGTCCCTCTACGCTACCGCTCCCCCCCCTCCCGCGCCACCCACCCCGTACATCTGGAAATTTTCCCGGCAGGCTGGGACAGAGTCCTGCTGGTGGGAGATACCTGGTCGGGGAAAGGCCCACTAGTCGATGTGTAGGTCGGCGCCAGATCTCGCCAGCCAGCGGGCGATCACCTGCACCACACTTACGCTAATAATGACCTTAGCAGTTGACGTGCTTGAGCACACGAAATAATGAAGCAATCTTCACAACCTAATGAAGAAAGTTAGTTTGAAGCGTCAGTTTTTTTAATGTAAAGACAATTGTTATGGGCGGGAAAATTTAATACTTATTTTACAGATCATGCGATGATGATCGGAGTGACTGTTTTTTTCTATTTTAGTGACACGTCAGCCTTCTATTACAAAAGTTCCAAGTAAGAAGATTGTCTGGATCTTCCGGTATGAAGTCCATATTGGCAAAAAGAAATCCTATCTCCTACTTCACATTTTCTTTTAAAGGTAGAGTAGGTATTCTTAATAAAGGTAGTCTGAAGTTGACAGGGCATCGTCACGTTGTAAATGCCAGAGCCATACCCTAATCAACAGCGAATCAGAAGAATTTTTCGGATCGATTACTACGATCCATTATGATTTCACTGTATTTGTACAACCGACTGTCAGCCTCGCGTCAACCCCCAACCCGGAGGTCCAAACTTCGTGCCTTATCGTAGTTCATGAAATCGGCTTGAAAACGCAGATTTTGCGGTCGTGACCTTTTCAGTAGAACCATGCCAGCAATTGCATAGATGATCGAGGGAAACCACAAAAATCCTTGGGAAGAATGGCCGGCACGGATATCGAACCCAGGCCTCCCGGTTGCGCAGTCAACGTCCTAAGCACTGATCCACTTCACTCGGTATTCATGAGCAAAATGTACAATCATTACAACGTAATTTAGCAGATTTCCGCTTTGTATCATAATTTAATTCCACCCATTCCAAAATTCTGTTCACCGCCTCTCGCAACCGTGTTAGAAAGTACGTAACAATTTTTATTTATATGGTATAAAGACCTATGCAAACATAAACATAAACATGGCGTTAACATAAAAGTTAGGACTACTTCTGTAAGCTGACTTATTCGCAATGCGTTCGCATAAACATAACTCGTAAGACGTTAACTTGAAAGCTTGCAAACTTTAAGCTGCTGTGCTTATGCTTATGTACGACATAAGAAATGAACCAATCACTGTACGGTAACTCAAAATCGAGAATAGAAATAGGAGCGAAGTCGATAGACGAAGTAACGTCATATGGGCCATAAACACAGTCGATACCTCACATCCAACTAATAGTAAACTAGAATTTCTCACAACTCTTATTTTGCTTACCTTTATGTGAGACATTGTAAATACTTCAGTCTATCATGTACGTTAATGTTTACGTCTATGCGTTAGATTTGTGTTTACGTTTGCATTGTGAATGGGCGTTAAAGTTGTGTGAACCTTCGTTTGTTCTGCGTATTCTTATTCCGCAAGGCGTCGTGTTTGCGTTTGCTTCTCCACCACCAGGGGCGCATCTTGCAGCGACCAAGTAACGAGCGATGAGAAGGTTCAGTCACGTTTCAATCGTTCCCGTAGAAAAAATGGCCCCAGCGGTCTCGTCTTTTTTCCGTGGCCTTTACGACAAACGACTTCTGCGCTTGGAAGAGTCGTTAAGTTGCCACCGAAATGGTTTCATATTCCAGAACGCTAAAAACCTCTCCAGCGCATTCTTTATGGTTGCCCGCTCCCCGGTGCCTTTTGCTGTTGACGGCCGACGTTTTAGAAGTCTCTCCTAACGTGTAATTCATCATTCAGGGTTTTGGTTGGTCGCCGTGGCATCTGGATCGTAGGTAGTCTGGGAACTATTTACTCCCTGGAGATTGCAGATTCGTGGGTGGTTGTTTTACGGGTAGGAGCATTTTTTATTGTACTGATATTATTTTGCAGTGGTGTCCGTCAGTTCAATTTTCACTCTTCATAGAGTTTCTCATTTCTGTCTTACACCACTGTAAACAGTTTTGACTCGTTTCTCATGGCATCTAAACTTCTCATTTACCGATATGTAGCTATTTGGATCAGATTCTTTCGCACTTCATTTTTTTCTTCTGTTTTCCAGGTGGTCCCAGCTCTCGAATAGAATCACATTACGTTGCCTTCCTGCGGCTGCTCTGATCGGTAGTTTTCCGTGTTTTCTCTTATCATAACCGGAGCAGTAACTTAACAAGCGGGTCACGGACCGCACGCAATCTTTCCTTCCCCTTTCTTGTTCCGCCCTCACCCCATACCAAGTAAGACAGTTTCGCATTTGAATGTTTGAAATGTTGCTTCGTAATATAAGAATAAAAATTTCGCTTTCTCTTCAAACTCCTACTGCTGTTCTCCCAAACATAAATAACAGGAATTTCAGGAGTAATGAAAATAGTTTGGGTTACAATATTCTTGATTAAATTAAACCAAGCATTGACCTCGGTGCATTTTAATTGTTCTTGAAGTAACGCCTCAGAAGCATTCTTTCAGTAAAGTACTCTTGGCCCAAATGAACTGGTAAGCACATCATACAGCGTGGATCACACAGCGTGATTGTTGCATTATGACATTGTAGGCAAAAATCTGCAGTAAAGCTGCAAAATGGATTCACTTACCCGGTGTTAAAAAAATAGAGATCTTATCGTGAAAAACGTTTCGGTTGTAATGTGAATGTTTGCACAATCAAGGCTTTTGTATGGAACATTACTATAATTACTATTTTCGTAAACATTGCTATAACCTCTCATTTCTCCTCACACGTCACACATTCAATTTCACTGACTCACAAAACCAAACAATGAATATAAAGGCGATGTCCGTTCTATTTTATGATTTTATTAAAATTTAGTGTTTAAAGTATGAAACTAATGAACACTAGTCAGGTAAAACTCATGTTGGGTTTAGTAGTTAGTGGGGTTAGTAGTAATTTAGTCAAAGCAAAAAAAAAAAAGAAAATTGTTTTAGTAGAAAGCTCAAATTGCTTTCTAAACGAAAATTCTTAGTGTTTTAAATATAAAGTTGTTTATATTGTTCATCGTCTAATATTAAAAATACATTCTTTGTTATTTTATTATGAGTTATTTTCGAGTACACAAATGTTGCACCTTTATTCAATTTTAGGCCACAGTTTACCCCATGTTGTTAATATTTTGGACCATAATCATGTACATAATAATAATTATGATCCCATTAAGGGCAAGGGCCTGCCTTTTGCAGAGAATGTTGAATGAAGTGATAGGAAGATGATGAGCGATGGAAGGTCTAGGATGATGGTGGAAGGTAGGTGGTGACCATGACGTTTTTGAACCATCCCAGCATTCGTCTTATTACCAATGGAAACCACGAAAAGCCTCAGTCATGATGGCCGGGTAGCGCTCGAACCCGGTCCTTGGGATCGCGAAGTAAGCACGCCACTCACAGAACCCCTTCGCTCGACGAGCATAATTAGGTACATGTTATTCCCTCAAACCCCGAGCCCTGATTTTCATCACTATCGTATCACTTCACGGGATTCTGTACCTGTTAGGGTGTGTGTGTGTGTGGGGGGGGGGCAGGGGGGTCTCAGCCGTCCCCCCGTTTCGCGCTTCGTGACAGGTGCCTGGGCGTCGCTCCCCCTCGCACACATTGCCTGCCAGAGAGCACCCCAGCCCCCCACCCCCCGCCCGGCGAGAGGATCAGGTTTTCGGAGTCGCAGGACCCCCTCGGCGTCCCCCCCTTCCCATCCCTCCCGAGAGCATCTGGGTCTTGCGTTCTCCCGCGTCCCCTCGCCTGCCTGGCTGCCACGCCCGACTCGTCGCCCTTCCTCCCCTCTCCCCCCCCCCCAGTGACGGAGCGAGAACATTTTGGGCCCGGGGCAACGCTGAAACGTAGCCCCCTCCTCCAAAAACAAAATTTGAAAGTTGCATGAAGGAACTATATGAGGTGTTTTATATCCACAAATAACAAAAATTACTACGATTAAACTAGAAAAAGTTGTTTGAAATATATTTTAAATAATAGTTTTCATAAAAGTATATAGTGATCAAATAATGCACTTTCCACGGCGAGATTATAGTAATTAACGAAACGAGTGTATAAAGAGGGGTATAATTGTATGAATGGTATGATCAAGAAAACGAGTGACAATAGGTGCGATAGAGTGATATTATACCCCTTTATACACAAGTTACGTACAACATTTTTTCGTATTTATTAAAGAATAATTTTAGTTTTGAGAAATTCAATCATATCTTTACCATTAGGGGTACGTATCTGATGACGTCATATTGGTTCAGAACAAGACCTATTTTAGTAGGCCTTGCAGTGTCTATTTATTATCACCTTAGTGTCTTAGAGAATAATTGTGTTTGATAATTACATTTGAAAATAGAAATTATTGAACGTATTCCGGTTGAAGAAGCTGACAAAGCCATGAAAGCTTTACTTTGAACGAAAAGTAAGGGAATGTTTGAGTGAACAACACATGTTAATGTTGGAAAGGAGAAAGACGATTCAGTTCTGACTCAGGCGTTTTGCTGGTGTTCTAGCGGGTAAATAGAACTGACACAGTACATTTTTTATATTTGTAATATGCTAAGACCAACTGCATTACACGTAACAAATTTATTCATGTTAAATATTTTCTGTTCTATCAGTCAGCTAGTGTCAAACCAACAAAACTTATGGTCATACTTGTTTATGTTGAAGACGTGGCCTGTAAAGGAGAATATCGATATTTTAAATTATAAACAATTTACTTGATTTCCCAAACAAATTAAGGAGTTCTCACTGGCCCGTCAAGTTGAAATAGATGAAGTAAACATATCCGTTTAATATAAAACGACTTCTGGGTTAGGATGATTGATACCAAGTAGGGTAATAGTTTCTAATTTAACTTATTGTACTACAAATATTAACACGATTTTCTAAGAAGTGGTAATAATTATTCGTTTATAATTTTGTTTCATTCGTTCATTGATTTCATGTTTTTGATGTACGTAATATGCAATGTAAATTTTTGCTGTGTTTTACGGCATGTCAAGTCTAAACGAAGTCCCTTAGCTAAATTCAAATCGCATGTTTCGTCGCCCGTGTGATATCTCCCTTCTCCGCCAGATGGCGAGCGTAGCGAAATTTGCGTGGTTAGGCTGTGCTTTTGCGTGGTGTAGGTAAAGCTGTGTGTCTATCTTTCCTGGTTTCTTTCTTCTCAGTCTCTGCCACTCACTTTATTTCTCGTTCTTTCCTTTTTCCTCTCATTTTTCTTTCTCTTATTTGCGTGGTTAGGCTATGCTTTTGCGTGGTGTAGGTGAAGCTGTGTTTCTATCTTTCTTGGTTTCTTTCTTCTCAGTCTCTGCCTCTCACTTTATTTCTCGTTCTTTCCTTTTTCCTCTCATTTTTCTTTCTCTTATTTGCGTGGTTAGGCTATGCTTTTGCGTGGTGTAGGTGAAGCTGTGTTTCTATCTTTCCTGGTTTCTTTCATCTCAGTCTCTGCCTCTCTTTTTCTATCTCGTTCTTGCCCTCATTTTCCTTTCTCTTCCTAAGTGCTCGCCCGAATACGCATGTTCGTGTGTGTGTGTGTGTACAGGTCCACTTTGTTCAGCCCTATCCCCTTCTCGAGCCTCCGTTCTACATCAGCGGCGGTAGCTGAATAGGCAGCCGTATTAATATCGTATTAGTCCGCCAGCAGCGCACCTGAGACGCCGCTGCTACCTGCTACGCAACGACGGAGGATAAGAGGAACGACAAACCCCCTCGCCGAGGGGCAGATGGGGAGTGGGGTCGCGTTTCTCGCCAAGGTGTGGAAAAGGAGTAAAAAAAATTACCTGGGAGTTGCATGTGATTTGTGGTGGAGCGTTCTGTCCCCCTACTTCAACAGCAGAGGTGGCTCAGGGTATCAACTGGTGTCATTGCAGTGTCTCTGACCGGGAAATCCTAGGGTTCGAGTCCCGACCGTTACGGGTTTTTAAACACTAGATTCATAAAATGTTGATAAGATGTAGTTGATATTAACGAATGAAATAATTGAAGTAATCTTTGTCAACTTAGATCTAAATTGGCAAGTATGGCATGGATTTTTTTCATTCACTAGCTTCATAGCTGGGATGACGAAATATTGCTTCTGCCTGAAGAAATATTATAGCGGCCGACTGCTCTGATCGGTAGTTTTCTGTGGTTTCTCCGATCAGCGCAAAGCGAATGCCGGAGAAGTACTGTGACCCGCGGACCACGGACCGCACGCCATCTTTCGTTCGCCATCCTTGTTCTCTCCTCTTCCCTTCAAACCCGATCGAAGCCGTGGATTTTTAGGGCGACAAAATCCTTCGTACGCCTTCCTTCGGAGGGGAAGTAAAGTCGGCTGTCCCATGTTAGTAGATTTACTTGCATGTAAAAGATCCTCAAGCCTAAATGACGCCTCTGAGCTAAATTCAAAATCGCCTGTTTCTCGCCCAAGAAATACCTCCTTTCTCTGCTTGTTGATGAAAGGAGCGTAGCGAAATTTGCTTGGTCAGACGGAAGAGCGGGTCTGATGGCCCGAGTCTCGCCCCGTAAAATAAGGCAAATTCAATTCAATTCAATTCAATCCCGTCTAGGGCGGTGCCCCACTGGCTGGAAATCCCCGCAAGCCGACTTGCAGGTCGGCCCTGCATCTCGAGGGTGGATAACACCGTGACTTTCAAAGACATACCATACACCATACACTACAACACCGGTTGGCGTTATCGGAAAGAAACAAATAAGCAACCAGAAAATCGCCGCTTGTTCGGAAGTTGACGATAATTGGCGATGCGTGAAAATTTATGTTCTTCTTGTCAAAATTTCACTACATAACTTGCGGTACATCATAGCTTATAAAATTGCAACGTCGTTTGAGCAATGAGTATTTACTGGGTACGAGTATTTATCTCCACTCATTTTTGCAAGAGATTCAGACCCAAGTGATACATTTGCGCGCGCTAAGTATTCTTGAAATCGTAGCCTTTGATTGCAGTGCCTTTCAATCGATTCGATCCGCCAAGAAAGGGGACTTAGTATATCAACTGATGTCACTGCATTGCGTCTAACCGGGAGGTCCTAGGGTCGAGTTTCGACGGTGGCAGGATGTTCGACACTCGCTTGTCAGCTAGGTCGAATTCAACCGCTGTCTAAAAGAGAATTCTAGCGGCCGGGTGCTCTGGTCGATAGTTTTCCGTGTTTTTTCCGATCAACACCAGGCGAATGCCGGAGCAGTAGCCTACCAAACGAGCCATGAACCGCGCGTGATCTTTCCTTCCTCTTCCTTGTCCTATCCTCACCCCTTACTTTCACTAACTTTCCTTGCATGCGCTACCCTACCACACATGCCGGGAGACCAGTCGGGAGCTCAGCGCGTGACCTGGCTTCGGCGCTCCGCGGGTGGGAGATACCTGGTTAGGGAAAACTCGCTAGCCGATGGTAGGTCGGTGCCGGGCCTCGCCGCGCACCTCGTAAGATCACCGCCACATCCCGAGGAAAAAAAACATGCACTACACTTTCTGGAATAATGATCTTAGCAGTTGACGTTCCCGGAATCACTAACCATAATACAATCAATTTACACGATTCGATTTTATTGGGTATATATAATGCGGTGTTCGATGTACATAGTCTGTGATCCGGGTCGTTTCTGGTTTCCTTTTTTCTTCTTATTATTTTTCTCTTCATGTTTTGGGTTGTGTTCTGAGAACTTATGCATTTTTTTCGCATTAAGTGAGCATGTCATGGAGCTGTAACTTCATTAGAAAAAAATTGAATTTGTGAGGCATATGAAACTTCCCAGAAGCATTTCAAAGAATTGAGTAACAGGTCTGAAATGTTCCTCGAAACCATTAACTTCCCCCTCTAGCAATGCAGTGTAAATATAATTATTTCACTTTTGGAAAGGAAAAGGCGTTCGAACAACGCAAAATTTCTTGTAGTACTAAAAATAAAATATTTTCATCTTGTGCTATAACAACGGTCTCCCAGTTTAGCTCGTTGGTCGGCGTGCTCAGTTTCCATTATGTGACCTCGGGTTCGATTCCCGGTCGGGCATGATTATAGTGTGGTCTCGGTATATTTTGTTATGTGACGATAAGAAAATTTACTTATCAGGCTGTAAAGACCAGAATACGGCGTAGGGATATCTTCGTGCTAGCCACACGTATCCCTTGACCAGTGGCCGTGAGGTCGGATCACAACTGCGGGTAGGCCCTGGCCAATACGCGGGCTGACGCGCCAAGTACAGACGGCAATCCACAATAATAGAGCGAGAGGGGAAGAGTCATATCTCTTGTTTACACTTGGGCTTCGGCAGAGACCGCTTTGCCGCGGCTGCCTTGTCACCGCTACATATTCTTTCGCTGGCAATTTAAAACGAATGCAAAATTTCAGTTGTGTACTTTTGATTCTTTTCTTTTTTTTTTAAATTTACTTGTCCCTTTAATTTAATCCGACCGACCAAATGGCATTACAGAAGTGAGAAAAACGTATTTACATTATCGTAATGGAAAACTTCCTGATATTATTCTGAGTATTCTTGCTCAGCATGATATATATATATATATATATATATATATATATATATATATATATATATATATATATATGGATGCAAGTATGGACTAAGTCACGAGAAGCTACTGCTATTATGGCGAGTCGCTAGGAGACCTCTGTCGGTGTCATCACGTGACTCAAACGTTAAGCACTTAGACGTTTGGAGCGATGTAAAGGCGGGGGGGGGGGGAGCGGGGCGGGGGGCGGTGCGGACGGGGTGAAAAGGGCGGGCGGGGCTGAAAGGGTGGAGCGGGCGGGCGGGTGGGCGTGGCGGGGCGAGGCGTGGCAGGGCGGAGCGGTTATTGGGGGGGGGGGGGGGCAGGGCGCGAAGGGGCCGGGCGGGCCGGGGCGGAGCAGTGGTTTGGGGCGGGGCGGGGCGGGGCGGGGCGAGGAGGAGGGCGCCGCGCGGCAACGCCGCTTCCGCTAAGGCCAAGGCCGGGCGGCGCGAGGTGCGAACCACGGACCGGCCCCTTGCGCCTCCTCGCTGCGACGGCCCGCGCCCACGGCGCGTCACGCCGCCGCGCCACAGGTGACTGCAGGATCTCGCATGTATTCCGATTGCACAGCGCGGTCAACTTTTCCTTAACCTTTTACCTGCCTCCTGAAAAAAAGGCGGCTCCACACATTCGGCATTCGCCGAGCAGCGAGCTACTGCTCGCCCAATCCCAAACAGCTGATGTTTTCGGCGAACGTTTGCTCCCTTTGATGAGTCCTAAAGACCGACACGCGGTGGGTAGGTGTGCCGAATGTTCGGCGCTCGGCGAATCGCAAGCAACCCGTCCACACTACTCGGGATTCTGCGAGCCGTTGCTCGGGATTCGCCGAATGCCGCATGTGTGGAGACGCCTAAAGCCATAGTCCGATTGCATCATGCTCTCAAGTTTACCTTAGCCATTTACCTGCCACCTCAAAAAGGCATAGTCCGATTGCTTCGCAACCTTTTAGGAACCCCTCAAAACAGAGTAGCCCGATTAATTACCGCAGTCGACTTTTCCTAAGCCTTTTGCCTGCAACCTCAAAATGGCATAACCAGATTGCAAACCGCGGTCAACTTTCCTAAGCATTTTCCTGTCACCTCAAAAATGAGTAACTCGATTGCATTTTGTTGGGCTTTCTTCGTGGCTGCAAGGCTAGACTATTGCTCCGAAGATCGCATTTTCGCAAATACTCCTTTTAACCTTCATTTTCTCTTACCCTTGTCATTGAAACTTATTTAATCTTGTTATTTAAACTGAATGAATATTATTATTATATTTAAATTGATGTCTTCGTATACTCTTGTCTGCTTTAAAGAGAAGCTTTTCTATACAGATTGATAATTAAAATAATGACAAGCTAGGTAACATCTCTAGTTCCAGTCATGTTTACCACTGATCAAAGTTTTATCTGAAACGCCGCGAGAATATCTTCTTGTATTTGCGTTACTCTTGAATGGATGATTACGTCTCTGTTCAACTGAACTACATTGTATCCTTCCCCCCCGCCTTCCCGAAACACCTACGGTCTGCAATCGGGCAATGCCTTCTCAGGTGGACAAATCTGAAGGAGGATTCACTGGTATGCGGGTCTGATGGGAATCTGACCACGGGATACAGTCACGTAATTTGCCAGGTTTTCATTTGATTTGATTTATTTTGTAAAAAAAATCGTAAAACCGTACGAGACATATGGAGAAGACTATACACAGAATGCCCCATACGAAAGGTGACAGATATTATTTTCGCGTTACTCGCACCATCCTGGAATGGATAATAGGTGAACTTGTGTGCAATGTCGACTCTCCTGTAATCAACGCAAAGGGTTGCCATCACTGGTTTGATCGATTTAACAGTACTTCTTGAAACTCGATCGAGAAAGGAACAATGGAGTAACGTGTGAACATTGTGTTTGGTTTTACATGGAGAAAACGTGGCAAAAGCTTTTGAATTTTTACATTTGTGTGATAGTGGAGCTACGAGGGTTAAGAACATTTTTTTAACTGGTTTGCAAGGGTTCGTGATAGTAGAGAGAGAGAGCTCTGTAGTTGATCCAGGAACTTCATCGATGGTTCGAGGTACAAACTCTGAGAAGAAAGACTACATAGCTAGGTCGAGATCAACCGCTGTCAAGAAAATAATTTTACCAGCCGGCTGATCTCATCGGTATTTTTCCGTGGTTTCTCTGACCAACATAAGGCAAATGTGGGAGCAGTATCCTAATAATCGAAACACCAACTGCAACCGATCTTTCCTTCCTTATTCTTGTCCTATCCTACTCCATACTTACCATACTTAGGTCTACACTTACTTGCATTACACTACCACACAGGGGCGGATTAATATTTTTGCCGCCTGTAGGCACATCAAATTTGCCGCCCCCTGTTTAAAATTAATGTTACATTTCAAAGTGTAACGTTTCAGTAACAATTCCTCATTAATTTGAACGTTTTAACTTGAAAAGTAACATTACCTTTTCGCACATTGTTTTCATAAATTAAATAATTTTTTTGGATTATCTAATTTTGGATAGAAACTGTATCTTCATAGCAAGTGACGCTCAACATTATTAACGTTTCAACAGTGATACCTTAACATTAAAAGGAAACTAAAACATGACAACTAGAATTGCAACATGTTTTCTTTCGTCAACGGGCCTTACTTTCAGATTCATATACTTCTGAAATCATAAGGTACATTCTAATGTAGTAGACAAATAAATAGCTTGTATTCAATATTAATATAATAGATTTTATTTACAACAACTGAACGATTAGAATATTACGACGTAACGATTTATAATTTTAGATTTACCATTATAAACATGGAATATAACATTTAACTTTTTGGATGGGGTTATTTATACAGTTGAAATAATGTTTTATTAATTATAGCTAATTTGTCTATTGATGTAAAATTTTGTGACGTGCCTTTTGGTGAGCAAATTCATCAATATAGTATAATCTAAATCGCTGAGATAACTGTCTTCGATACACAATAACGCTAAGGAGTTCACTCGATACTCTTACGATTTTGCAGTTGTTTGTTCGACGCATTCAAGCGGTCTAAAATGAATCCCCAAACCTCGGTTATAATAGCAGTTTCGAGTCGATTTAAAGCAACAATAAGACCTTTAGCTTCTGCACGCGTTGACGGTTTTTGCGTAGAATTATCAGATATAATTTGAAGGGCATCTAAAACATTTCGCCAACGATGTTTTAGAGCCTGACATGCATCATCAATCGAGCTGACCAGCTGATCGTAATTGAAAGACTTTTCAAAGAGAATGTACTGGATCCTTCATCTACTAAATTTTGAAGTATGCCCCACCTTGATGTAGATGCACTAAAGAAATTATATAACTTTTGTAGAAGTAGAAAATAAGTACATGCTTCAGTGCAGAATGAGCAGAACGGAATGAATTCAATTAGAGCATTTACATCTTTCATACGGGCTTGACGACCTGTGTAAAGACCGGACATATTTGACGTGTTGTCCTAGGACTGACCACGATAATTATTAATGTCCGGTATATAGAAGAAGATATAAATAATATCAAGAAAATTTTGCCTTGATATAAGTAATATCAAGAAAATTTTGCCTTTGAAAATTTGCCGCCCTTGAAAACTTGCCGCCGTAGGCACGTGCCTACCGTGCCTATGCGTAAATCCACCTCTGCTACCACACATGCCGGGAGACCAGTCGGGAGCCTAGAGCTTTTTCGTGTATTGCTTATATTGACTTGAGACGCTCTCGAGGCTAAACTGTTAATTGGGGGGGGGGGAGACGTAAGGACATTAAATGTAGATAATCTCATCTTCTTTTATTTCGTATAGGGCCATTTCTTACGAAAAATATATGGCTATTTATTTTTTAAACACTGAGAAAGTCGTATATTTTGCACTTTTGTTTTAAAGAAATGCTTTTTCCGAGCAACATTCTTGTTGGCAAACCTGATATTAATCTTCAGCTACCCAAAAAACATACAAGAATATTTGAAAACTATATCAAACCTTTTCCTTATTGTCTACCATTTGACTAGACTATTACGGGTAATTCGTTTCAGTTATTACGTTAGTTACTACTTTCTGAAAATTAATGGTTTTTTAGAATATATTTTAGATTATTAAATAGTGTTTGTTAAACTGCTTGTGTACTTTTGCAACGAGTCGTACGATTTATATTCGATACGAAACGTTCGTCATGAATGCTGAAAGGAAAATGTCTACATTAAATTTATTTAATTTATTTACAAACAGGTAAATTAACAATAAAGACATAAAATTATAACATTCTTTCCGGATATATTATCCTACAAAAGTATGGTTGTAAATGTACTTGTAGCTGCTCCGCGTCACCCGTCAGTCCTCGGTAGTATAGTGGTCAGTATCCCCGCCTGTCACGCGGGAGACCGGGGTTCGATTCCCCGCCGGGGAGGCTTTTTTTTTGTCGGCGATTACATGGATAGATTGTTATTGTATTGTCCGCTGATGAAGTATGTAATGTTCTGTTTTGCCAGAAATGCTGACAATGGTTGATTTTAATGATTTAGTAGGTTGCCTCAGTAATGAGCTTCAATGGCTAAAATATCACCTTCACACTTACTTGATAGTGTAAAAAAGAGTAATTAATTGATTGGACTTTGCCGATTTCTTGGTAATACGATTTGTCGTTGATTTCATCATTTACCTCAAGGGTAGTTGAAAGTAAAAAAGTTTCCTGTTATATGTTTCGCTTGACAAATTGAGAATTAGGAATGTACTATATTTGCAAACAGTACGTGAGGTTTCCTCTAAGGTATATTTTCTATTTCTTAATGAATATTTTTATATAAATGTTTTGAAATCATTTTACTCTCTATCTACAGTACGCATACGTATCTATAATACGCATACAAATTACATCATGGAAATAACAGTAGGCTAACAGTAATTATTTACAACTGTAAGATATTGGACTCATTGGATTCATAGTAACGACACTAGAGATTTTTTAATAGTTTTCTAGTGTCTAGGAAATCGTCTTATAATATAAATTATAAAAAAAGCTTAGGTATTAAGGGGACACTTTCTTAATGAGCTATATTATGAGCGTGCTGCGGTGATCAATCATAAATGCACAACAAATTTAATAGTTTCGTTTTCATGTAGCAAAGCGCGAAAGAGTCGGTGTTATGAATAGAAGTAAAAGGCCAAAGTTTTTTTTAATATTTCGGAACGCGTATATATATATATATATATATATATATATATATATATATATATATATATATATATATATATATATATATATATATATATATTATAGTTCTGCAACTAACAAAATCACTCACGAGTTGCATTCGACTTGCTTTCTTTATGATATACACCACGCTTCCATTATTATCAAAAATGTGTAATAGAATGTTTGAGACAGAGTAATAAACTAGAAACAATAATCGAAGAGGTAGTAAACACGTACCATGGTCTACACTAAGTTACGTACTATGTAATATATTATTGTGGTAAGTAATATAATATATAAGGTTGCTAATAACTCTGATGTTCATGGAATCTGTATAATGAAGCATAAGAAAGAAAACCTGCTTTATGGATTTCAGAAAGGAAGAAAACGTGTGCAGGTAGGACGTTTATTTGTTATGTAATAAATAAACGTGGTTTGCTCAGTCCCGTGATTAGATTATACAGGCACCCATTCTAAATAATTTGTGGGCGTGTTCTGCGAAGGTTAACATCGTGTTGCAGCTGTGGTACTCCCTATTATTTTGTCATTCCGCATACTAGAGATTTTTTGCATGTGAACCGTTGATTTATGTTCCTGAAATTCAAGAAAAGTCCACTTCTAAATTTGTATTTAAATAAATATTATTTACACAGATTATTCTTTGATTAAGCACTTGATTGATGGATACCTTAGTTATTCGGTGACTGTAGGCTCTCGTTTATATTTGCGAAACTATAATCATAGTTGTTGATTTTTTTTTTTCAGATCCATGATGTATCGCAATTTGAATACTGCAATTTAAAATTACAGAGGAAATTGAATTATTGGCTGATGTTGTAAACCAGAAAGCTGAAAATAGGGAATCTTTGAGCATCACGTGGAGTAGTAAAGTTTTAATTACGGTGACTTCAAACGGGAATGAATAGTTCTTTGACATCGTAATTCAATGATGATCTTGCGTGCTGCATTGTGATTAAAATCGCAATGCGAACACCAATAGCACATGGGTGTCATCACCGGTCTTCACAAAAGGGTCACGACCCCACTTTTAAGTTTATTTTTTATTTTTATTTTTTATTAGGTTATATTCAAGGGGGGCCGGAAATTTGTGCACTTTTGGTTGAATCGTTCTGCCATAACATTTGGTGCTTCTGAAGCCCATGTAATCACTTACGCCTCCATTTCACATCCCAACATTTCTACTGCACATCGACGTTGGAGCACAAAAAAAATTACACACAAAATTACACTTAAAAACTGATGCTTTTGTATTAAGTGAAGAAATATGTTTAGACATGAGTATGTTTTTACTAGTAAATATTTCATGAAATTTCAGAAGCAGCCAATGCAATGAGTAGAAAACATTTTTGTCTGTGAAATAAACCTTCTTGGCTTCTTTGGCTTTTCTGAAAATAAAACCATGATCCAACGAAATAGTTTGGGTGGTTTTAATATTTTGAGACGGGACACTTCTCTCGTACAACCTCAATATGTAGATCACATATCTCACTTCCAGTGTCAGCTCGTTCACTTTCTTAAGAGGAAGAAAGACGAATTGAATTGTATAAACTACTTTAAATAAAAAATTCAACGAATTCGATGACACGACAAATTAGATCGACTTGCGATGATATAATAAAGAATTACCTATCGGTCTGGATTGCCTCTTCGCACGTGCTTCTGCCAGCCCACGTTGTGAGATTACCGCCAACCTTAGCTCTGCTCCTGGCCCTAGCCTCCTGGCCCTTGCCTGGGCTTGCGTATGATCTTCCCACGCACCTTGAAGAGTTGTCGCGTTGGGTTGACGCAGTTGATGAGTTGTCGCAACCGGGAGTCGATGTAGTTTAAAGAGAAGCGTGTAGACAGCAGCACAAGAGAGGAGGATATTGTTCCTCACGCTGTATAGTTCAGTTTAAAAGCTTAACTCGTTTGGCCGCAGGAGTGCTGTAGGATATAGACGATTAGCATACAAGGGGTGGAAAGCCTGACAGTTGTTTAGATGCTTTTCCATACAGTAAAACCCGTGTTGTTTAAAATTCGATGAAAATATCATCGCTATCAACTAACGATTGGTTAATGATTCCTGACGCGTCTACTGGTAAGGTCATTCGTCCTATAAATGTAGTGCATGTTTTTATCCCGAGATGTGGTGGTGCTGGACGGCGAGATCCGTTTTCCCCAAACCAGGTATCTCCCATCTAAGCTCTCGACTGGTCTGACAACATGTGTGGTAGTGTAGGGCGAGGATGCCACAAGGAAGAGAAAGGAAAGATCCCGCGCGGTCCGTGGCTCGTTTGTTAGGATTCTGCTCGAGCATTCATCTGGTGTTGATCGGAGAGGCCACGAAAAACTATCTAGCTGGAGTCGAAAACTCAGCCATCGTCGGGAGTCGAACCTAATACCTCCCGGTTTGAGGCACTGCAGTGACATTAGTTGATGCCCTGAGCCACCTTTGCAGGTATCAACTCAAAAAATATACATTTTTCTTCAAATATCAAAACAAATATTTTATTTGGTAATTACCTTAAAAAGAAGAAAATATGTGAAGAGGACTTTATTCCCTCACCTCTCCTGAGAAGCCGCCACCGATCCTTGCCATTTATGTTTACATACGTTTGCAGTTTGTCATCTTTCCAGCGCCGGCACGCGAAAGAACACTTCGCTACCAAAAGCTGAAGGTGACCTTGCAGTTGACACGATGACGCCTTGTACGGGTTTCCTGGTGGCGGTGGCGGGAGTGTAGGAGGCCTTGGGCTAAGGCAAGGCCGAAATGCGAATTAGTGAGGCTCCGGGACTATGTGTTATTCTGCGCAAGCTTCAAGGAACTGCGTGGTTAAATAGCTGTCTTAAGCTGGCACGACCGCAACTGGTGAACACAATGGAAATTTGCCAACATTTATAACAATTTAGTTACCCATTAATTACTTAAAGATTAATTTTCTTCCAATGTTTGAATAATTAATGGTGAGTTTGTTTAAGTGATTTTGAACACAAAATCGCTTACGATGGTTGATTGGCGTAAGTTGGTGTCAGAGAATAGAGACGAATTTAATAATGTGTAATTATGAACAAATGGTAAACGCAGAGGATAGTATTCTTTCAAAATCTGTTTAGAAAATGTGAAATGTTGTATACTTGCTTTTTTGTTAAATATTAGTCGACAATTGTGAGAGATTTGAAACAAAATACTTTCATTGACCTATTGTATATTAATGGTTAAGTGAAAATACAACCAATATAAAAAATATCTGAGAGATATCAATTTTATTTATTTTAAAATGCGAAAGATCGAAGTGCGGCTTTAATTACACTTTTTCAGTTCGTTAAAATATGTTATAATATGCTAAAACATGGTGAAATATGTCTATATTCCTCCCGGGATTAAAATGGCTTTTTAATCTCTCTATGATTAATGTAACCACACAGTGAGATTAATGTAAGCTTCCGTGGTTGAAGTAACCACACCCATTAGCGACTTCCATTAAATTTACAATCTAATAAAGAAAAAGAGTTAGGATACACTGTGTCTAAGAGAATACATATACGCATGTTAAAAACTATCCTTCAACAATAAATACTGATTGTCACAAGCCTCGCTAACAAATCTGGAAAATTCAATCTTTGTTAAAGTCTTAGTTTAGGCTTTTCTATGTCTCTTCTAAAATCCAATCAATTTACGATATTTAAAAATATTAATGCCAATTAAAGCATTAAATACGTATTGTCAACAATTTTTCCTAAAAAAATACGTATATATGTGTATCTCTCTCTGTATATATATATATATATATATATATATATATATATATATATATATGTATATATATATATATATATATTTCTCACACGCCAATTTATTCTATTTTTCCCCTCATTTCAAAACGCATATTATGACCAGCAGGTACGTCTTACAATGATAACCCGGTTATATTAACAAACATGGAACGCATTATAGTTAGGATGTTTTTGAAGTATAGAATGCCGTACATGATAATTTTGTGACATGGTCACATTGAATTTTTGGGGATGTAATAGGAGAGGGAGGATTTCTACCACGATAATTTAAATTGTTCATCGGTATAAAAAATGTAGCTGCACAATGCCACACAATTTCTTTTTAAAGAAGAAGCGTGCACACTGCTCAAGAACAACATATAAAATATTCTGTACAGTATAAACGATTCACTGTACAACAATTCTTTTCTTCCCCAAAACATGAAACAGAAGCTGTTCCATAAACGCAACATGTGAAAAACAAACATCTAATGGCGGGTGGCCTCCTTTTTGAAGCCTTGCTGACGCGTGTCATATCAGCTGTATCGCAGGCAGTGACCCACATAAGTATGAGAATTCTGTCGATAAGCGGATGATGAGAATAGGGGGAAAAACAATAAAATATTTGCATTTTCCAGATAAAATCGAAACTTTAATTGTTTTTGTATTTTTCTCGAGTTCAGGAGAATTTAACGAAAGCCTAGACTCCTCCCAAAAGTCTAGCGGCTGCAGAGTTGGCTTTCGATTTCTTCGCACATTGAACAAAAGAAATGTAAATTATTTAAATTGCTTTCGCGACTTCCTTTCGTTTACGTGTCCATCATCCCTATCTCCTCTAGGCGCCGTGCTCCTAGGCGAGCAGTGTCGAACGGGAGTGGAACGGAAGGCGGAATTTGGGGTGGGACTGGACAGAGGGTCGTGTCCCAATTATGGCTGAATTTTCGACACTACTGGGATAGCTAGGTCGAATTCAGATGATACCTGGCGGAAAATTCTAGCGACCGGCTGCTTTGATCGATTATTTTACGTGTTTTCTTCGATGAACAGCAGCCGGAGCACTGTCCTAATAAAAGAGCCACGGACAGCATCTTCTTCCGTGTCTCATCCTTACTTGCACACACATCATCTCATATCCACTACACTATTACACATACCGACCAGCCGGGTACTAAAAACTTGTCCCGACGTGGACGGTGTCCCGCTGGTGAGAGACCAGGTTGGGGAAAATCTTCGCAAGACGTGGATGAGAGCCGGATCTCGCCCTGTTAATACATCTACTGCATGTAAAAGATCCTTCAGCCTAAATAAAGCCTCTGAGTTAAACTCAAATCGCTGGTTTCGTCGCTCAAGTAAGGCGACAGGCGATTTGAATTTAGCTCAGTGGCTTCATTTCAGCTTGATGTTTAGCATGCAGTAAATCTAACATGGGACAGCCGGCTTTACTTTCTCTCCGAAGAGAGGCGTATTTTTTCGCCCTTCAAAATCAACGGTTTCGATCGGCTTTGAACCCGCGAACTTTGGTATAACAGTTCGATACACTAACCGTTACACCATCGCCGCCGCTTCAGCTAGTGTACACCTCCGGGTGTATGGTGAGACCCGGTGCGGACCTAAACGTCTGCCTGCAGGGAAAATTCCCCTGATATACAGCGATTTTTATAAGAAAGGACAATTTTGACAGATAGTGCTGGCGGCATAAGTTCTGTGGCCGTTGTGTCCTTCAGCCCATTTGACTCTCCTTCATTCGTTCGTCTGCAGTTGGCTAACTTGTAAATGGCTTCGACGCTTCCTTTTGTCATGTCCTCGTCCGACGGAAATATAGTGCGTCACGAGAAATAATTGAAATCAGGAAGTGCAGTGCTACGTGCTCTTCTGTAAAAATCCTTTTTTTATAAACATTTCATTGAATTCACTTTATGTGTGACAAGTATTATGTTTATTTTAAATCCGAGTCTTCAATGTCAGATGCGTACTGGTGGCGGTGCACGTGTTTCCAGCTCATGTGCTGTGAAGAGGCAAGCTGTGATCGACAGCGTTTCGTAACTCAATTTTGTAATTGCGTAACTAAATTTAAACATTTCCTGGACTCACGTACGTGCATATACCTCAGCGTAACTCTGCACAGTAATGCCTTCACAGGAGACGTAAATAAACACTTTACGAAGAGGTGTGGCTGGACAGCGGCCGCGGTGGAGGGATACATCTCTGTATTACATTTGAGGTTCACTTGATTAGCAAACTGTCATTTTGGCTCATTCTTAAGCGGGCTCTTCTTACTTCCCACCAGCGGGGCACCGCCCCAGCCGAGACAACCTCTAAGTTCCAGACTGACATGTGTTGATAGTGTAGAGCTAGTGAGTGTGTGAAAGTTAGGAATAAGAAAAGGATAAGGAAGAGGAAGGAAAATCGCGCGCGGTCTGTGGCCCGTTTGTTAGGGTACTGCTTCAACATTCGCCTTATGTTTTAAATAACGCAAAAGTATCAATGAAAGCAGCCGGTCTCTAGAATTCTCCTCCAGACAACGGCTGAATTGGACCTAGCATTCTAACTAGTTTCGAAAATACTGCTACGCCTTGACTTGAACCTCGGAACCATCCGCCGGCCAGAGGCGCTGCAAAGACTTCAGTTGATGCCGTGAGCCAACTTATTCAAAGAGTTTGCATAGGCGGAGGTGGAGGTGGAGCCGGCGTATGCAAAGAGCGCGGAGAGGCGGAGGCAGATAAGGCCCAGAGCAACGACCTCCCTCCGGCAGCGCCTCCGCCGCTTGTTTACGGACGCGGTCGCGGCCGCGATAACAAGGCACAAGCGCAAGTGCGACGCCCCCCCCCCCCACCCCCCCTGCGGCGAGCGCTGCTCTCCGCACCACGCCCGTTGCCGTCGCACAGCGCCACGTGCCGCCCCGCCCCTGGCCACACGCACCTTCCCACCCGCCACGTCCCGCCCCGTCCCGCCCCGTCCCGCCCAGTCCCGCCCCGTCCCGCCACGTCCCGCCCCGTCCCGCCTGTCCCGCCCGCCCCGTCCCGCCCCGTCCCGCCCCGTCCCGCCCCGTCCCGCCCCGTCCCGCCCCGTCCCGCCCCGTCCCGCCCCGTCCCGCCCCGTCCCGCCCCGTCCCGCCCCGTCCCGCCCCGTCCCGCCCCGTCCCGCCCCGTCCCGCCCCGTCCCGCCCCGTCCCGCCCGCCCCGCCCCGCCCCGTCCCGCCCCGTCCCGCCCCGTCCCGCCCCGTCCCGCCCCGTCCCGCCCCGTCCCGCCCCGTCCCGCCCCGTCCCCGCCCAGTCCCGACCCTTCCCATCCGCCTCGCCCCGTCACGTCCCGCCCCGTTCCACCCCGTCCTGTCCCGTCCCACTCCGTCCCGCCCCGTCCTGCCCCGTCGCTTCCCTTTCCACATACCCCATTCCGCCCCGTCTTGCCCCGTCCAGCCCCGTCCAGCCCCTTCCCACCCCTTCTCCCACGCCCCATCCGACCCGTCACGCCTCTTCCCGCCACGCCCCGTCCCGCCCCTCCCGCCTCTTCCTATTCCTTCCCACCTTCCCCGTCCAGCCCATTCCCGCCACGCCCTAACCCGCCCTGCCGCGCCCCGCCAAGCTCACGTCGATTTTCAGACCGTCCCGATACCGGGAGAGGAGGCTCAGTGCACTGCACTGGGCTCTGTCACTGCAGTGCCCTTGACCGGGAGGTCCTAGGGTTGCACTTCCGACTAGGGTGGCAGGATTTCCTTCACTAGCTTGTCAGCTACAGAAGGTTCAATTCCGTCGCTGTCTGGAGGAGAATTCTAGAGGTCGGCTGCTCTGGTCGGTAGTTTTCCGTGGTTACTTCGATCAATACCAGGCGAATGCCGCAGCAATACCCTAACTAGCGGGCCACGGACGTGATCTTTTCTTCCTCTTCCTCATCCGTTACACACACAGACTTTCGTGCACCACGCTACCACAGGGAGGCCGGGAGACCGGTCGGGAGCTTAGAGCTTCGCCCGGCTTGTGTGGTGCGCCACTGATAGGGAGATACCTGGATGGGGAAAGACAAGTCTCGCGCTAACCGACGGGTAGGTGGCCGCCGGGTCTCGCCATCCAGTTGGGGACATCGCCACTCCATGGATACTTTACACACCACACTTACGGGACTAATGATCAAATCCGTAGACGCGCCCGGAAACACTGCTCGATCAATGAATCAACTCAGCTTCGCTCGTCGCTTGTCCCCTTCCTCCGTTGCTCGCTTGTTCGTGGCTTGTTCGTAGGTGAAAGAGGATTCCCTCTTTCCGAAGATAATTATTGGACAACACGATCTATTATTTTCAATCGTAAAATCCATGTTTAATGTACGAGCTGTAACTTAGGACACTCGTCAAGATTAAGTAATATTGTTGGTGTTTCGAACATAGTGAAACTTGCTGCAGGTGACGAAGACATACGCGCAAGGAACAAGATCGTCGGGAGATGCAAGTAGATGGGCGGATGGATGAAGGGATGGGGGTACATGTCACGCATGACTTACCACCAACAATGAAATCAACCTGGAGCCAGCATGCCTTTAACTCTCGCGCTTACTACGCACTTACGTAATAAAAAATAAACTATTGTAATGCTGCAGCGGAAATGTCCGTTAAAAAAGTGAATATATTTATATACATACATACATACATACATACATACATACATACATACATACATTTATTAGAACTGCAATTGGGTATAACCCGGTGGCAGTTAATGACAATAATTGCAAAAATTACAACACTTACATTAATAATAATAATACTAAGAATGATAATAATAATAATAATAATAATAATAATAATAATAATAATAATAATAATAATAATAATAATGATAATAACAATAATAATAATACAGTACAATACAGTACAAGACGAAAAGCATTGAAAAGTGCATTGATCACGTTCACCGCACTTCACTTCATTACACTACACTTTTTTGCTTTGAATTACACTGACCAGCACTTCACAGCACTTCACCAGCACACAGAACATACTCATTTAATATCTTGTTCTAATTTGTTTCTAAAACTTCGGATTTGTTCCTATATGTAAATTATTTCCTCTAACACCTTCAGAAGTCATAATTCATGTATTGTGCATCCATGATACCGAAAAGTTGCTTGACGGCAACACGACTGTCCGTCCGTCCATCTGAGTTCAACATTAACGTAAAAACCGTCCACATGATTTTCTACAAAATAGATAATCTGCGATCAATATGATCGAATTCCAGACCTTGGGAATTTTGAAGGACATGTTTTAATTTTGGAGGTTATTTTACACCGAACAATCTGTTTTGATTAAATGTTTTCTTTGTATAGAAAATTGACCGCTTTAAACATGGCGCAGGGCTCATTTCGTGAAACTCACCGAATTTATGAAAAATTATGAAAAAGGGGGAGGGTCTTCCCATAACTAATTAATATCATGTTCTGTTTTTTGAAAATGAGTAATATTTGCGTAATTCTGCCGGGAATAAAGGCAATATTTAAAGAATTATTTTCTTACATTTTTTCATTCAATTGTACTCGAACCGAAAGCAAAGGAAGTGTATAACTAGTGGTGTAATAGAATGGCACAGACGTTGCCATATTAGTTTTCTGTTCCTTTTGGTCTCCGCTAGCTATTCGAACTTGCCACTTACTCTTGCCTGCTGCCATCTATCTCCCGAAAAGTAGCTTTTTTTATTTTCTTAATTTTTCTGTTTTCTAATAGTAGAAAGGAAATTTTATTTTAAGAATATTAAATAACAGTAAAACCTCATCATAAACAGCAATTTAATTTAAAGTATTTGGAACTATTTTTAAGAAAATGGAGTTTTCGCGCTACTGTACTTTTTCGAGCGCAGGAATCTAGAATTTGCAATTACGGAAATTTGCAAACATTATGCAAAACAACTAACTTTATCAAAAAATCGTGAATGATCTTACTTAAATATCTAACTTTGAAGAACAGATTTCATCAGGTAAAAAATCTCTATCATCAATATTTTAGTTTTGGAATGACTTTTTTTGCAATTATCAAAATTGGAGTCCACAGAAATGAGCCTTGCATTCTTTTTATGAATATAATGTGTTCTATGCGAGAAAAAATTGAAGTGATTTTCGAAATGTATTTTTTTAAATTACTTTAACTTCAGTAAAAAATGAGGCGACATGTACGCAAATGTTCAAAAAATTGTACGTGCCCTTTTTAAAGACCTAATTGTGTAGAACAGATTTCATTAAGAAACAAAAATTGTTTCATCAAGATTGTCGTTTTTTCAATGTTTTTTGTTGTTGCAATTTTGGAAAATACTGTGTTCTCAACAAATGAGACCTTCGTCGTTTTTATAAGAGAATTTTGCTCTATTGGAGGAAAAGATTCAAATAAAATACTTGGAGCCTTTTTGACATTTGACCTTTTTTAATTCCTTAGCAAATGCCCATCCGGAACTCTAAGCTTCGTTTGGTTATGCATAATCTTCCCGAGCCATCGACACGTACCGAAGAAGTCGTTTTGAGTCTGCGACAGTTGCTCGTGGATGTCGCAATGTTGCATTGAGACGCATGGCAACGAAGGGACAGGCAGGCGGGACCTGCGATGTTTTAAACATGCGTCGACTCCCAGTCCAAATCACTGCGTTCCTATTCCACTAGCCGTGTCGGCCCTGCTTATGCCAGCACATGTCGCGTCTGTCTGGCACCCAGAGAATTACTTAACAATGAAACACGGGAGTGTATTGGTCACGACCCCATGTGAAACGGAAGTAGACTTGTCGCCAATTTTTAATATTTTTTCATTTACTCAGATTTTATTATTACATATGATTTTATTTGTTATAGTTATTATCGTCATAAGCACCACTTAAACTAGTAGTTTTTCAACATTTGTACTTTGTCGCATTATTTATAACTTTTGCAGTTTTCGAAGATTCAGAAACTTCAAAGAAAATGAAACCATTTTCTTTTCTAACCGAAGCAAAAATTTAATGAAAAATCTACTGCCATTTTTGAAGATTTTTTAAAATTGCATTTATTCCAACCAAAAAATTACTGAAAAACTAGGTCTTTTTTTCCAAAACTTCTAAATGATATTTTTTAAGGATATATAATAATTTTTAGAAGATATTTAATTAAGAAGAACCTGAAACATCAGTTGAAAATTACTTTTGCAATGGCAGTTTTTTGAATTTTTTAAAAATACTGATAGTTTGGCAAAAATGACAACGAGCACCATTCTCCACAACACATCAGTTATTAAGATAACAACTTTCCATTGCAACTAACTTTCAAAACTTCAAACATACTTTTACCATTATTCTTAAACAATGAAAAAGATTTCAATAAATTCTGGCATCACGACTTTGTCTATAAAATGTGACTAATTGTATTACCTCATCATGTCCATCAAATAAGACAAGCTTTCTCTATTGACGTAAATTTAGGAAGAAAATTTAGTTCAAGATGCAATTTTAGTGGAATTACCATAAGACAGTTCGTTATCACCTACATTATTTAATAATTTTGTTTCTGACATCCCGAATTTAACATACTTTGATATTGTCCTGTGTGCATATGATACAGGCATATATGCGTCTCATAATGACTAATTAATAGGACGTGACTTATTAGAAAAAGTCTTAAATTTACTGATTGGCTGTTAAAATAAATGATGAATAAAAATTAATACAAATAACTGTCAGACCATGAAGCCATTTCAATTCTATTCTACTGTTGAGTATTAACAATATCTACATCCAATGGATTACAACTTCTGTAATATATTTCGAACAATAATTTGACAACGAACGTCTTAATGGAAAGGGCAGACAGACCTCACAACAAAAAAGATGCATGTAAAAATGTTAAAATAAATATATTATATAAATAATTATGTAATTTATTTATAAATATTCATAAATATCTAATTACACAGCTCTAGCAGTTTTTATGCATTATCCCTTCTCTTTAACTTATTCTCATGAAGCTCAAGCCATCAGGCCTGCCCTTCTACCTGATCACGCCAATTTTGCAATCATGTCTAATCCTGTCCTTTCCCCATTCTGCAAAGAAAAGTACTACTCGGACGAAACAGGCCATTTAAATTTAGCACTTTGTTTTACTTTTTTTCTTCTTCTCTAACCTTTCTTTTTCTACTTTTTTCTTCTCTCTTGTTCTTCATTTTTTCTCTTCTCTCAGCTTCTGCCTATTGTTTTGGTAAAAAGATTAAGATTCTAGAAATTGAATGAATTTCCACTGTTGAAGAGTGTGTTAATATCCTTAACCCAACGTGCCTTTCTCATGCATGTTAGAATAAAAATAAAAAGATCTGAATTATTTATCATGGACAAGCGTACAATATTTTCTATAAAATGTTTATATGCCACATTGACGCTCACCTAATTGATGCTTACGCAGTAATTGTATTGTCAATTTTATTGAAAACTCTTATAACTGACTTGGAAATGTATACTGTCATATAAGTGGATAATAATATTTACAAACGGAAGTACCCCTCTTAGATGTAGGTATAGTGTTGGCAAAACGAATAACATTGTAAGTTATTGGCAATTTTGGATAATATATTTTTCCCGAGGGATTTTATTCAGCCGAGAGCCGATTACGCAAATTTCCCTTCTCCACATAGTTACAGAGAGGGGACAACACAAAAGCTGTGGGGCGGAGTGCTGCATGGGGATGCACGGGTGAGGATAGGTTTTTGGGTATAGAGGAAACGTTTCGAGGGCAGGAAAAGGGGCGATTTTTTAAATGAAATCCTCCCTTTTTGCGGCTGTAATGCATTCTCTGTACACGAACGATTTCCTTCCATCTGAACGACTCCCGACCATCTGAACGACACCCGCTCATCTGAACGTTCCCGTCTGAACGACTCCTGACTATCCAAATGACTCCTGCCCGTCTGATGACTCCTGTCTATCCGAACGACTCTCGTCCATCTGACCGATTCCCGTCCATCTGATTACCGTCTTGATGTGACACGTAGTCGACCATACACTAAGCACCAACACACCTGCGGGCTCCCCTCACCTGCCATCAGTAGAAACCGACAACACGCGTCAACACATACATGAGAGACAAGGGACAAACAACCATATCCAAGGCGGGACTCGAACCACGACCCTTCGGGGCGAAGCGTTGAGACGTTGGTACACACTCTTAGCGTTCTCAGTCACCCACGTCAAGCTGATTTGATTTTAAATTACTCTTTGACTTCATATACACTTTACTTAAGAAAATGAGTTGCAAAAATCCTAGGATGATTGCAATGAATGATTAGTTGTAAACATTTCGGGATTTTTGCTTCTTAGCAAAAAGTGGATAAGAGGCAAATATTTTACTTTTCCTTCGCCTTCAACCATTCTCCTGCTTCTTTTTATTCCCATTCTCCCTTTCATTCACTCTCTTAGTCCGACTCTTTTTCACTCTCTCTCTCTCACTCTCACTCTCACAATCCTCCTCTCTCACTCGTATTCTAGAACTACATTTCTAACACTATGTTGTGTCCTACCACAGAGAAGTGATATTAAATTATTTTTTCTCTTGTTCCTTAGGTCGGTAATTTGCAATCAATAATCGAATGAATTATTATTAATTAATGAAATTGTATATATCTAGGAACAACTGTTACAGAAAAAATTCTTTAAATAGAATGATGGTGAACGTAATAGTGTGTGTCGAAAATTCTCTAAATTCTGTGTGCCAATCCAAATTTCCACAGGAGTCGTTCAGAGGGGCGGGAGTTGTTCAGATGAGCGAGAGTCGTCCGGATAGGAAATAGTCACGTTGCAAGAAATATCTTACACCCTGACAGTAGTCGTTCAGATGGGCGAGAGTCGTTCAGAAGAGAGGGACTCGTTCAGATGGACGGGAATCGTTCGGATAGACATGAGTCATCAGACGGGCAGGCGTCATTTGGATAGTCAGGAGTCGTTCAGACGGGAACGTTCAGATGGGCGGGTGTCGTTCAGATGGGTGGGTGTCGTTCAGATGGTCGGGAGTCGTTCAGATGGGCGGGAATCGTTCGTGTACAGCGAATGCATTACTATTCACAAGCCGCAAAAAGGGAGGATTTCAGTTAAAAAATCGCCCCTTTTTCCTGCCCTCGAAACATTTCCTCCGTCCCTAAAAACCTATCCTCCCCCGTGCATCCCCAGGCAGCACACCACCCCACGGCTTTTGTGTTATCCCCTCCACTGTAATCCAGTGGGGAAGGGAAATTTATTTACTTTTATTTTTGTACTGCTGCCTTGTGGCTTAGGCAAGTAGCTTAGGCTAGAGCTAATTTTAATATTCTAGTTCTTAAGATAAATTACTTGCACTTTGGCATTCCTAACTTACACTAAAAAAATATTATTATACATGTCAGACTTTTTATTATAATTATTATTTATTTCTTTTTAAATTTTTATTGTTATTTTAATTTTTAATTTTCAATTTTTTATTTTTATTTTTATTTTTTATTTTTTTTTATCTCGTTTCCCCGGTTGCTGCATTTCCCGCTTGGGAGCGCGCGCCTCGGCCTTGGAAGTGCCCAGTTCCGCGGAGCGCGTCGGCCTTGACCCGCGACTCCCCTCCCTCCCCCCTCCCCCCTTCCCCCTCCCCCGCCCTGTCTGCGCCGGGGATTCCCCAGGACGCCGCGGGCGGTTGCTTCCCGCCGCCGCCGCCTCCGTCACGCTTTCCGCGGGAGACGGCGCGGCGGTAGGCCTGCAGCTCACTCTCAAGGCAGCTCGCTTGTGGATTACTGGGGAACGGAATTTGTTGTAAAAAAAAAAGAATAATATGTACGTAAATACACTATGTGATGAAAAGTATCCGGACACGTCCAAAATGGTGTTATGGTCGTGTGTTTCGTGGAGGGGGCTTGCTCCCCTTGCTGCTTTGTGTGGCACTATCACGGCACAGGCCTACTACGTTGATGTTTTAAACTCCTTGCTTCCCACTGTTCGAGAGAAATTTGGGGGTGGTGATTGCATCTTTTAACACGATCGAGCTCCTGTTCATACTGCGCGGCCTGTGGCGGAGTACGCGACAATAACATCCCTGTTATTGACTGGCCTGCACAGAGTTCTGATTTGAATTCTATGGAATACCTTTGGGTGGTTTGGAACGCCGTCTTCGTGTCAAACCTCGCCGCCATACAGCGATACCTCTCCTCAGTGCAACACACTGTGAACAATGGGCAGCCATTCCCAAAAACACCTTCCAGCTCCTGATTGAAGGTATGCCTGCGAGAGTGGAAGCTGTTTCCAAGGCAAAGGGTGGGCCAACACCCTATTGAATTTCAGCATTACCGATGGAGAGCGCCACAAACAGTTAAGTCTTTTTCAGCCACGTGTCCGGACACTTTTGACCAGATAGTGTATGTAATGCAAACGATAATGTCGTCATGCTAACTAGCAAATCTCGCTACTCAATATTCCCTCCTGTATTTTCTGTTTACTTCGCGATAAAACATAATGATAAAGGATGAGTAACAAATGAAAGTAAATAACAAATCGAGCATCTTAAATAATTAAGTTCCCTAGTATTTATAAATTCAACAAGAAAGGAAACTAAAATAATGCTTCCTGGCTATGTTTATTCTCTCCAATTAGGATATACGAGGTAGGATAATTAGTACGACGATATGTAACAAATAGTAAAAAGGAATTTAATTCGTTAACTCACATTAATAGAAGAATTTACAACCAAAGTAAATTCACACAATGTGATATTGCATTAATTAAATATTTATTGACCCAATTTTTAAAATAAATATTTCTGGTCCTACTGAAATTATAATTAGAAGAGTTAATTTTTATCTTGGAGATCAATGATAGCCATCGTAAGCGTGTAAACTCAATGGCAGGCAAAACATTTCTGTAGCGCTTGCACAAGCATTTTCCCATCACAGAACGTACCGATCAGATTTGGAGCGAGCATTAGTCTTCACCACGCATAAGAGTTTCATTCGAAATGTAAAATAGGTTCGTAGAATAGTATACAATGTTGTTTACAGCAGCCGGCACTCGAGTGAATAATAGAACCGTGTAGCCAGTGATGAAGGAGATTAATAACCTCTCCCAAACACAACAACTCAATAACACAATGATCTGCAAAACACATTTTTAGTTTTCGATCGAGTTAAGAGTGGATTGTTTAAAAACGTTAACCAGCGGCTGAAATGACTCTTCTGCTTCACAAAAATACGCTCATCCTTGACACCGGGTACGCAGGAAGCAGGACACGAAGCAGGAGGGGGGGGTGAGTGCGGCGTCTTAGAAGCCCAATAACATTGCATTGCTTTGTATGAAAGATGATGGCGTAACATATATTACAAACGCGCATCAGAAATATTCTGTTTCGAGGTAAAGATATATTGAAATGTAACTGCATATGTAATAATAGTACAATATGTAAAAATATGTAATTATACTAAAATATCTGAATTAAAAATTATTCTAATTCATTCAGAATGTTTCGAAAACTCTAATATTGAAAGTAGCTATCTTGTTCCTATAAAAACACGCAATTACATGAAAATTCGTTTCCTACTAAATACCATAGGCCGAATACGAGCAGGGGAAACTTACAATTCTGGGTAGCCTTTTCTTCTGAAAGTTTAACTGTTCTTCTCTCTACTGTATTGTCGATTTAATTGTAGTGACTTCTGACGTTTGCTTACCAGGAGGCGGTTATCCAATGAGGAGATCCGTTAAGACTGAATTTTTGGTATCGAAACTCCCGATTGAATAATCGAGTGTAGCTGATCCAACGCCAGATGTCCCTACAGTTAAATTTGAATGTCTGGTGTATTCCGTTGAATATTCTGTTGTATTCGATACACTGTAGTATACGGAGAAAAAATATTTGAATTAACAAATCAATACGACCTCAAATTTCCTTCTGGAGGAAACTTACACACACGTCTGGAAAATGCTCTTGTGTCGTGCTGTTTGAAAGATGGTTAACATTGATGCTGGTGGCGAGGTGTCACGCGCAACTTTGTATCCAAAAATCGGAATCTCTGGATAAATTGAATAATCATCAGGCACAACCCAGTTACTTTAGAAGGTTTTGAGGCGACAGATGGTAATAACTTCAAGATTGCCAATTCGGAGATCATTGGGGTTTTGGGGATACTTTACTTACTTGATTCACATCATTTTAATTTTGGGGATACTTTACTTGATTGATTGATTGATTGTGAGTGATTCCTGGCGCTTCAACTGACCCGGTCATTGTTCCCATAAGTGTAGTGCATGTTCTCCTCCAGATATGTGGGAAGTCCCGGCGCCGACCTAACGTCAGCTAGCGGGGGTTTCCTCCACGAGGCACCGGGCACCGTCCCAGCCGGGACAAGCTCTAAGCTCCCGGCCGGTCTCCCGGCATGTGTGATTGTGTAGTGTGTGTTAATGGAAGTGTGTGTAAGGGGAAAGGATATGACAAAGAAAGACTTAGGAAAGATTGCGCGCAGTTCGTAGCCCGTTTGTTAGGGAACTGCTCCGGCATTCACATTGTTGTTCGGAGAAACCACGAAAAATACAGATGTGAGCAACCGGTAGATAGAATTTCCCTTCAGACACCGACTGAACTCGAACTAGCTAGTGTGAAAAATCCTGCTCCGTCGCGACACGATTCGTAGGACTGAGGTACTGCAGTGACATCAGTTGATGCCCTGCGCCACCTCTCCCGGCGAGGGAGGGGAGCTCAGAGCTTGTCCCAGCTGAAGCAGTTCCCCTTCCTAGAGATACCTGGAAATAGGAAATCTCACAAGCGGACGTGCATTTTGACACCGGATATCACGGTCATTGGTGACAGAACACCGCCAATCCCCAGGATAAAAACATGCAGCTGACTGGGCGAAATTTGATTTCGCTACGTAGTGTTGAAAATCTGCTACTGCCTGGACTCGAATGCGAGGACTTCCCGATGAGAGCCACAGTGACAATGCTCATTGTGAACTAAATTCATCTCGCGCCTAACCTCTCTACGCATGCGCAGAAGGTTGATATTGCAGTAGTTTGCGCTCTAGTTACTGTCCCTTTTCTTTTCTGACCCTCTTCTCGTATGATTCACCCTTGCTTTATTCGCCTCACCGCTTTTCCTTCTCCATTTCTCACCACCTTTATTCGCCTGCGCGGGAAAACGAACCTGGGAATGCGGTGAGAGTCGTTGCGGAATTGACTGGGGGGCTAAATTCAACTGGTGCACAACTCGATGTGAGCATGCGTAAAATTTCAATATTGCAGTAGAGTTGTGTACGCGGCACTGTACTTAAAATCCATTTCTTTTTCTTTTCCCTCCCTCTCTCTCTCTTCTCGTACTTTTCCCTTCTCTCCTTCCGTTTCCCCTCCTTTATCCGCGACCGTCGCAAAGCGAATCTAAAACTTCCCAGTGAGAGTCGCGGCAGCAGCGCTGGCTGCGAGCTAAAGTCAACTCGTGCTCAATTCGAACTGCGCATAGGCAGAAGGTCGTTATTGTCGCAGTCGATTGCTGTTCGCTGCGCTGTACTCTCGTCACTTAGTTCATGAGCTTCTTCACGACCTAAATTTTAGGTATTGGAGCCCCCAATTGGATGGCTCTCTTTCCAGCTCTTGACCTTGAAGTATGTTTAAATCGAGTATATAGTTCCTTTTTTGCCCCTGTCCCTCCCTACTCCGCCTCCGTCGGAACACGAACCTAGGACCGCAGTGAGAGTCGCTGCGCAGTCAACAACAAAGAGGGTTACGAGCTAAACTCAGTGGGTGCGTAACTCGAACTGCGCATGCGCAGAAGGTTGATTTTGTTGTCGATTGCTGTACGCTGCGCCATACACAAAGTTTCGTTTTTCCACTTTCGCGGTCTTCTCCACCCTAACCGGTCAAGTCGGGACACGAACCTAGGACCGCAGTGAGAGTCGCTGCGAAGCAATTATGGTTTCGAGCTAAACGAAGCGTGTAACGTGAACTGCGCATATGCAAGGGTTGATTTTGTATTCTATTACTGTACGCTGCGCCGTACTTAAAAGTTCCGTTTCCCCTTTCCCCCTGCCTTCCTCCCTAATCCTCCTCGGGACACGAACTTAAGACCGCGGTGAGAGTCGCTGCGCAGTCAACAGCAATGAGGGTTTCGAGTTAAACTTAGTGGGTACGTAACTCAAACTGCGCATGCGCAGAAGGGTGATTTTGTTGTCGATTACTGAATGCTGCGCAATACCTAAAGTTCTGTTTTCCCCTTTCCCTCTGTCTTCTCCACCCTAATCCGCCTTCGTCGGGACACGAACCTAGCACCGCGGTGACAGTCGCTTCGTAGCAACGATGGCTTAACTGAGCCGGTGCGTAACTTGAACTGCGCATGCGCAGAAGGTTGATTTTGTATTCTTTTACTGTACGCTGCGCTATATTTAAAGTTCCGTTTTCCCCCTTCCCCTCTGTCTTCTCCACCCCCACCCGCCTTTGCCGGAACACGAACCTAGGCGCCCGGTGGGAGTCGCTGCTGCGCAGACAGCGGCCATGCCGTCTCGGAGCTGACCTCCGTGTGGGCGTGCACGGGGAGGGGGAGGGGGCGTGGCCGCAGGTGGCGCGCTCACGTGCGCGCGGGGGCGTGCGGGCGCCGCGACGCGACGCGACGTGACGTGTCGTGACGTGACGCGCTCTTCATCCCACCGCCGCGCTTCAGAAACACCGGTCCCCGCGGGCGGGGAGGGGGCCGGACTGGACGAGGTCATCGCGTTAACACGAACCTCTTAAACTCAAACGCAAACCCTGGTACCGGCACAGGTAGCTCAGGGCATCAATTGATGTTATTGCAGTATTTTCGACCACGAAGTCCTTGGGTTCGAGTCTTGATGGTGGCACGATATTCGCCATATATAGCTACGTCGAATTCATTCACTGTTTGGAGAGAAATGCTAGCGGCCGGCTGCTCTGATACGTAGTTTTCCGTAATCTCTTCATTCATCACACAGTGATAAATAGCACGGCACGTTGACATACTTAGGTTCGATTCGGAACGGCACGTACCAATTTACAATGCTGGCAACAACCACCTCGTACTTTCAAAACAATCGTAGTATTTCTCGGTGTACGCTTTGGCGAGTTAAGTTCAAGCCCAGAGTTGGTATGCCCTTTTAAGCCGTGACGTAGCTAATGCCCTTCTCTCCCCGTACCTCACGCTGTGGAATATCAAGAAAACTTACGCGTATAATATATATATATATATATATATATATATATATATATATATATATATATAGAGAGAGAGAGAGTAATAGATAGATAGATAGATAAATAGATATTTTAAGAGCGAAAACATCTTTAATACTCCTGTTTTTGGAGGGGAAGTAAAGGCGACGCCGAGCAGATCCGATATCCTGAGCCTCGCTACGTAAAATGTGGCATCATTGAATTGAATTCAGTGTCCGTGGGTTTTATCCCATGTATCCTTTTTCTAATTTCTCCCGTCCTCTACATTTGTTCGTTCCCGATTACTCCAGTGTCATTATATTTCAAGACAAATGTATTACTGGGGAAACCCGATGCTGGGATTCCGGCTGCCGAATCACAGAGATTGTGTCCTCACCCCAGGAGGTCAAATGTCGTACGATTTATTTATTTACTCGCGCCGTTGGGTCATTATTTGTGATATCGGCCGTATTGTGTTCAGTTTCTGTTCGTAATAACACCCACATCATTATTTCATATAAATCATATTATACCCACACTCACATCCTTTAATCGTATTACAAGAAATATTTTTTTAGACAACCACTAGTAAACTAATTACT
The DNA here is from genome assembly GCA_038098605.1 of Gryllus longicercus. Lineage (NCBI taxonomy): Eukaryota > Metazoa > Arthropoda > Insecta > Orthoptera > Gryllidae > Gryllus > Gryllus longicercus. The sequence goes on along the minus strand of JAZDUA010000257.1, from coordinate 1,339,473 downwards.
TTTAGGGCATGCACCTCGTGCTAAAAGTTCAATTTTTAGCACCACTACTAAAAGTGACACTTTTTAATTGGTCACGTAAAACTGTGAAATCAACAAATAATAGCGTTTTCGTCCGACCGCATCAACCACCATTAGTGTAACATAATATATAATTAAGAGATTTATACATTTGAATTAACATGAAATAAAACAGCTGGTTTGGATAAAAAATTGTGTTAAACACGCATGGTAAAAGTGATTTTATTTTGTTGGTAGGATTGCACCACTCGGCCTAGGCCTCCTGTCACAATATTTCCCACTAAATAAAACTACAAAATAAAATGTTACTTTTACCACCGTATTATAAATAACTATTCTCGGAACAGGAATCCTCATTTTTAGCTAGAACTCAATTGTTTTCGAAGTTGTTAACGGGAGGCGAACTGTAAAATTCATAACGGACGCCATCCGATTTTCATTCCAATTTCTGGTGTCGTTATGACGATATAGATGAGGCTCCACACATTCGGCATTCGCCGAGCAGCGAGGTACTGCTCGCCCAATCCCGAACAGATGATGTGTTGGGCGGATGTTCGCTTCCTTTGATATGTCCTAAAGACCAACACGTGGTGGGTAGCGCGAGCACCGAATGTTCGTCGCTTGGTAAATAGCACGCAACTCATCCACACTACTCGGGATTCGGCGAGCGGTTGCTGGTTACTCGCCGAATAAGAATTATCTGCCAGTAGAGGGGCACCGATCATGCCGGGACGAACCCTAAGACCCCGTCATGTGTAGGCTATTCTTAGTGTGTGTATTAGTAAATAGTGAGGACAGTACAAGAAAGAGGAAGGAAAGATCGGGCCCGGTCCATAGCCCGTTTGTTAGGACATTGCTCCTGCATTCGCCTCGCGAACTACCGATCGAAGCAACCGACCGTTAGAATTCTCCTCCAGACAGCTTCTAAACTCTACCTGCTACTGCTTGATCCCCGCAGGGGTTTTGTCTGCGTAGGTGGGTACGGTCTCTGGTGGAGAGTTGTGAACGAACACCCGGACCCTGAGTTTGACGGCGGCACTCACGTCGTTAGTTTCAAGGTGGGAGCAGTGAGTAGGCGATGTGCAAGCTTCTGCGCGCCTTGATTTGGGCAGGATTGGGTGAAGGAGATTCCTAGGAACGCTCTGGAATTCACATATAAAAGTCCGGCGGGAAATTATCTCCCGTCAGGTTGCCTAGGTACTTGCCAATACTCACGTCGTTAGTCTAAAGATTTTGGTAGTGAGGAGTCGGGATGGGGGCCTTTGTTCGGGTTGGCTTCCAGTTGGGCCCTTGGCTTCGTCGTGGCAATGGCCAAATACTCTGGGCATAGAGGAGGGATTTGGTGTCCCGGCACATGTGAGTGGCATGACGTCATACGACGATACTGACTCCGTTACTAGCCTGGATAGCTAGTAGCTCTGGGCTAGCAAGGCGGCCTGACCCTGGTATTGAATGGTTGCCGCGATTGCAAACTGGGTTCCGGCCGGAACCGGGTATCGGCCTGTTGTTGCACATGTGCGGCGGTGGGGGTGCGGATAAGATCTGAAGCTGAGGCACCCTCCCTGGTGACTTGATGCCCCATGATTGAACATGATCTGTTGTGTAGTTGACCTCTCTGAAGCTGGCTAGCCACCTATAGCGGACCACAAGAAACTACATGCCATCGTTTAATACTAATTAATTGCTCATTAATCATAATAATTTTAAATTAATTACGCCAGCCATTTTTGGAAAAATCAAGGGTCAGCTAGCTTCAACCTGAAGCTAGCTAGCCACAAAACCAAATAACACAGAAAATATCAGAAAAATTTAACAACAATAAATAAATTAACTGCTATTTAATTACTCCATTTTGCCGTTATTATCAAACGTAATTGTTTAAAAAATTTTAAAATATCTACAAAAAGAAAATTTATGTTAGGAAGTGATGGAAAAATTCTTAAAACTACATTTTACCGGCAACCCCCAAAACTTCTACCACCACATTGTTCCTATCTCTTTACATTTATTGATTAATTAGTTTCAGAATTAATAACTGTAGGAAATTGTTTAAAAACAAACGCAAAACTTTACACAGGCTAAATGAAGGACCATCAATAAAAACTAAAAAATTCACAGTAAATAAACTAACTGGCGGAATCACGAAATACTGCACAAGTATTTGCACAAGACACCCATTGAGTTAATAACAGGTTATTAAAATTAATTGCTCCGGCCAAATGTTTTCAAAATCAGCCAACGTTTGTTTCAACATTGCATTTCACTAAAAAAAATTCATAAAATTACGTTTATCCCATCAAACTAAAGAACTACAACAATTATTTTGTTGCTATTTCCTTAAAGTTATTAAATAAATGGCTTCAAAATTAAAACTGTAGGAAATTGTTTATAAAGTTGCGCAAACCTCAACACAGACTATTCAGGTACTATATATTAGGAAAAAAATTCACAGTAAATAAACTAACTGGCGGAATCACGAAATACTGCACAAGTACTTGCACAAGACATCCATTGAGTTAATAACAGATTATTTAAATTAATTGCTCCGGCCAATTGTTTTTAAAATCAGCCAACGTTTGATTCAACATTGCATTTCACTAAAATTTTTTTTCAAATTCATAAAATTTTATTTTACTCATCAAACGAGAGAACTACAACAAATATTTTGTTGATATTTCTTTATATTTATTAAATAATTGGCTTCAAAAGTAATAACTGTAGGCAATTGTTTATAAAGATGCGCAAACCTCAACACAGACTATACAGGTACTATATATTAGGAAAAAAATTCACAGTAAATAAACTAACTGGCGGAATCACGAAATACTGCACAAGTACTTGCACAAGACACCCATTGAGTTAATAACAGATTGTTTAAATTAATTGCTCCGGCCAGTTGTTTTTAAAATCACGCAACGTTTGATTCAACATTGGATTTCACTAAAAAAATTTTACAAATTCATGAAATTACGTTTATCCCATCAAACTAAAGAACTACAACAATTATTTTGTTGCTATTTCCTTATAGTTATTAAATAAATGACTTCAAAATAAAAACTGTAGGAAATTGTTTATAAAGTTGCGCAAATCTCAACACAGGCTATACAGGTACCATATATTAGGGAAAAAAAACACAGTAAATAAACTAACTGGCGGAATCACGAAATACTGCACAAGTACTTCCACAAGACATACATTGAGTTAATAACAGATTATTTAAATTAATTGCTCCGGCCAATTGTTTTTAAAATCAGCCAACGTTTGATTCAACATTGCATTTCACTAAAATTTTTTTTCAAATTCATAAAATTTTATTTTACTCATCAAACGAGAGAACTACAACAAATATTTTGTTGATATTTCTTTATATTTATTAAATAATTGGCTTCAAAAGTAATAACTGTAGGCAATTGTTTATAAAGATGCGCAAACCTCAACACAGACTATACAGGTACTATATATTAGGAAAAAAATTCACAGTAAATAAACTAACTGGCGGAATCACGAAATACTGCACAAGTACTTGCACAAGACACCCATTGAGTTAATAACAGATTGTTTAAATTAATTGCTCCGGCCAGTTGTTTTTAAAATCACACAGCGTTTGATTCAACATTGGATTTCACTAAAAAAATTTTACAAATTCTTGAAATTACGTTTATCCCATCAAACTAAAGAACTACAACAATTATTTTGTTGCTATTTCCTTATAGTTATTAAATAAATGACTTCAAAATAAAAACTGTAGGAAATTGTTTATAAAGTTGCACAAACCTCAACACAGGCTATACAGGTACCATATATTAGGAAAAAAATTCACAGTAAATAAACTAACTGGCAGAATCACGAAATACTGCACAAGTACTTCCACAAGACATCCATTGAGTTAATAACAGATTATTTAAATTAATTGCTCCGGCCAATTGTTTTTAAAATCAGCCTACGTTTGCTTCAACATTGGATTTCACTAAAAAAATTTACAAATTCATAAAATTACGTTTAACCCATCAAACTAAAGAACTACAAGAATTATTTTGGTGCTATTTCCTTATAATTATTAAATAAATGGCTTCAAAATTAAAAACTGTAGGAAATTGTTTATAAAGATGCGCAAACCTCAACACAGGCTGTACAGGTACCATATATTAGGCAAATAATTCACAGTAAATAAACTAACTGGCGGAATCACGAAATACTGCACAAGTACTTCCACATGACATCCATTGAGTTAATAACAGGTTATTTAAATTAATTGCTCCGGCCAATTGTTTTTAAAATCAACCTACGTTTGCTTCAACATTGGATTTCACTAAAAACAAATTACAAATTCATAAAATTACGTTTAACCCATCAAACTAAAGAACTACAACAATTATTTTGTTGCTATTTCCTTATAATTATTAAATAAATGACTTCAAAATTAAAAACTGTAGGAAATTGTTTATAAAGTTGCGCAAACCTCAACACAGGCTATACAGGTACCATATATTAGGAAAAAAATTCACAGTAAATAAAATAACTGGCGGAATCCAGGAATACTGCACAAGTACTTGCATAAGACACCAATTGAGTTATTAAAAGGTTGTTTAAACTAATTACGCCCTAATTACAAATACTTAATATTTAGAGATGAAATATCTCCAGAATTAATTACTGTTTGCAATTGTTTATAAAGAAGGTGAAATCCAAAAATTCATATTCCATTTCTTGCTTTTTTCCTTTCAATTAAGTATGTTTGCAAGTTCTGATCTTTCACATCTACCCTTCCTATGGTATGTATATATTGTAATCTAGAATTTACGCGGGTTTTTGAGTTTCTTTTTTTTCTCTTTGTAATGATTGGTTCAAATTCATCCTCATGTTAGGTGCTTATCATAGAAACAGCCTTTTTAATCTTCCATTGCAACACTGAAACGGGGCCCGAGTGTTGGGCGAAACTCACCTAGCTTCAATTAATTTTTCAGCTAATGATGGGGAGTTGTAGTAATTGGCCCTCAATGAAGTGTGGTCCTTATTTAGCAATGGCTGTATTAAATTTAAGACTATTTGTGTCGTTTTATTATAGTATGTCTTACAGTTACAATGATTTAATATTATACGTAGTGCATTCAAGACGCTGTATTGTAAATTAAATATATCTATAAAAAACATCCACAAAGAAATAGAAACACTTTGATATTAAAATATTTGTATCCAAAACCACACGCAAAGAAGCCGAAAACTCCCTGTGACACACTTCCAGCGTCTTTGCAAGGCACCGCCAAGAGATCAGTGCCTGTAGACTGTGCACTGCAAATGAGAGGAAAGACAGGTAAAGATTCCTTCCGTCCTGAGATGGATTAGGAAAGGAAAATCCATCCCGTTCAGGTATGTCATACCGCGTTTAGAGGAGAAAGGAAATTTCCGTTTACAAACGGCGTACCACGGTCCATAGTTGAATATAAAAAAATATACTTATTTAAAAGCATACTAACAATATTATTGTTTATTCATTTAAGTGTATATTTGTGAATCCACTCAATCTTCAAGTAAAATTTGAATATAAAAACCACAAAGCTCATTTGGATTAAACTGCTCCCTCAACTCTCCCGGTACTAAAGAAACAGCAATATCACACCATTTATAATAAAACAAGTAGCGTATGGTGGATTTCGATAACTTCCAGGGTTTTAGTGATGTGGTCAAAATTCCAATAAATGATCTTCCAAATTGTGAAGTAATGATGCAGCAGCAGTTTATACTAACCTATATTTGTACAAGAATAAATGTGGGAAATTTTGACATTAACAGAATAGCTAGTCTTTTCAGAAGAAATGTAATTTTGCCAATGAACATTCTACCTGCAGCCACTTTTCTCCCGTGTAATCCCTCATCAATACCAGCCAGACACAAAGCGACCCCTTCTCCTCTGAGGTAATGCACTCTCAAGGGGTTGAAATACTGTACTCGGATAAAACTTGACTGTTCTAAGAAGAGGACATTTCCGGGGAAACATAAAACCGGGGCCACCTAGGGCTCTTCGCCGGCGACGGACAAAGGGACTGAAGCAGGTACCTGCTGCGGTCCCTTTGTCCGTCGTCGCCGGAGGGTCGGCAAAGTGCCCTGATGATTGACGTTCGCGCGCTTCTGTGACGGGGTGGGCAAGCGGCCTAATCGTTCCGTCGTTTACTGGATTTTACATGGGAAATTTTCAAATTCTTTAAGTGCAAACCTGTCACTAGTTTGCATTTTCATCTTACGGGCCTCCCTGAGATTTTACAAATATTCTTTTTTGTATTTTAAATCAACCTTCAAATGTCAAATTAGTTTATGGAAGGGAAATGGCTACGTTATTGCACTTTAAATGAGGAGAAGGACGTATGTAATAGTCATGTTACTTCAGAACATGCCATTGTGTTACTGATGAATTTTTGTGTTTTTTTTTTCTCCGTTGGTTAGTAGTTTCTGAGTTCCGAACTTTAAGTACACGTTTTAATTTACATACGGTTTTTGATATGCATGGAATATATTGTTGGTGTACACAAGTTGATGAACTTTTTAGAAAACTGGAAGATGAACAACTGAAAAATGATCAATAATTTAACGGCATGCTAACAGAAAAAACATTATTCTAAATATCCCCAAAGTATACGGAAATAATGTTGACAATAGATAACTTATTCATTACTACAACGTGCAGTATTAAGAGCAATATCGCAAGAATTAACTTAAACACATAATTTAAAAAATACAGGTGATTGAATGACCTCTAATATAAAAATTACTGTTTCTCGATGATTAGTTCTCTATATGTGATGTATTTCCGAAGTTCGCCATTAAGTTCTTTTACTGAGAGATTTCTTTTCATATATATGATACCTTTATAGCCTGTGAAAAGGTTTGCGCTTCTTTATAAGCAATTCCATACAGTTATTTTTCCAGAGCCATTTTTTTAGTAAATATAAAGGAGTAGTAATGAAATAATTGTTGCCATTCTGTGGTTGGCCGACAAAGTGTAATTTTAAGAATTTTAAAGATTTTTTGGGTTATCTGTCATGTACTTACGAAAAGTTGGCTGATATTAAACAAAACTGGCCGGCGTAACTAGTTTAAACCACCTGTTATTAAATCAATTGGTGTCTTCTGCAAAAACTTGTCAAGCATTTCCGGCTTTCGCCGGTTAGTTTATCTACTGTGAATTTTTTTCTCGTATATAATACTTGTATATCCTATGTAAAATGTATGCGCTTCTATATAAACAATTGCATCCAGTTATTAATTCTGTAGCCATTTATTTAATAAATACAAAGGAGTAGTAACAAAATAATGTTTGTTATGTGGTTTTCCGGTATAAAGAAATTTTTTTAAATTTTAAAAATTAGTTATTAAAATGCAAAGTTGGAGCGAAACGTTGGTTGATTTTAAAAATAACTGGCTTGCGTAATTAATACAACCAATATGTTATTAAATCAATTAGTATCATGTGCAAGTATTAGTAACGTATTTCTGGATTTCGCCAGTTAGCTTCTTTACTGTGAATTTTTTGTCGTCTATATGGTACCTGTATAGCCTGTAACAAGTTTTCCGCTTCTTTAGAAACAATTGCCTACAGTTATTAAAATTGGAGCCATTTATTCATAAAATATAAAGCAGTAAACAAAATAATTGTTGTAATTCCATGGTTTGCCAGTGAAATGTAGTTATACGATTTTTTTATTTTTTTTTTAGTGGAATGATATGATGGAGCAAACGTTGGCTGATTTTTAAAAAAACTGGCCGGAGCAATTAATTTAAACAATCTGTTATTAACTTAATGGACGTCTTGTGCAAATACATGTGTAGTATTTCGTGATTCCGCCAGTTAGTTTATTTACTGTGATTTTTTTCCCTAATATATGGTACCTGTATAGCCTGTGTTGAGGTTTGCGCATCTTTATTAACAATTGCATACAGTTATTAATTGTGAAGCCATTTATTTAATAAATATAAAGAAATAGCAACAAAATAATTGTTGTAGTTCTCTCGTTTGATAGGTAAAACGTAATTTTATGAATTTGAAATTTGTTTTTAGTGAAATCCAATGTTGAATCAAACGTTGTGTGATTTTAAAAACAATTGGCCGGAGCAAATAATTTAAACAACCTGTTATTAACTTAATGGACGTCTTGTGCAAATACATGTGTAGTATTTCGTGATTCCGCCAGTTAGTTTATTTACTGTGAATTTTTTTCCTAATATATGGTACCTGTATAGCCTGTGTTTAGGTTTGCGCATATTTATAAACAATTGCCTACAGTTATTAATTGTGAAGCCATTTATTTAATAACTATAAAGAAATAGCAACAAAATAATTGTTGTAGTTCTCTCGTTTGATAGGTAAAACGTAATTTTATGAATTTGAAATTTGTTTTTAGTGAAAAGCGATGTTGAAGCAAACGTTGTGTGATTTTAAAAACAACTGGCCGGAGCAATTAATTTAAACAATATGTTATTAACTCAATGGATGTCTTGTGAAAGTGCTTGTGCAGTATTTCGTGATTCCGCCAGTTAGTTTATTTACTGTGAATTTGAATTTTTTTTCTAATATATGGTACCCGTATAGCCTGTGTTGAGGTTTGCGCATCTTTATAAACAATTGCCTACATTTATTAATTGTGAAGCCATTTATTTAATAAATATAAAGGAATAGCAACAAAATAATTGTTGTAGTTCTGTAGTTTGATGGGATAAACGTAATTTTATGAATTTGTAAATTTTTTTTAGTGAACTCCAGTGTTGAATCAAACGTTGGCTGATTTTAAAAACAATTGGCCGGAGCAATTAATTTAAATAATCTGTTATTAACTCAATGGGTGTCTTGTGCAAGTACTTGTGCAGTATTTCGTGATTCCGCCAGTTAGTTTATTTACTGTGAATTTTTTTCCTAATATATGGTACCTGTATAGTCTGTGTTGAGGGATTGCGCAACTTTATAAACAATTTCCTACAGTTTTTAATTTTGAAGCCATTTATTTAATAACTATAAGGAAATAGCAACAAAATAATTGTTGTAGTTCTTTAGTTTGTGGCGTCATATCTGTCGCCAGTACAAACGTACTATAGTAGCCATTTGGACAGCCCTGGCGGAAGTGACGCGGGGCTGCACATAGGAATGCGGGTCGTGGGTGCAGGTTTGGAAACCCCGGCGGTCACTGCGGGTGACGCGCTTCCGTCAACCTGCCACAGGCTATATAAGCAGAATCCGACTTGAGAGCGGTCTTCTATTCTTGAGTCTTCAGAGGTGAGCGCGTCGGTAGGGCGTCGTGAGGGTTGTGCGCGGCGTTGCATGGTAATGCATAGGCTACCGAGGCGGGGAATCGAAGCCGGCGTGCTACGTCGTGACAGCAGGTGCGGCATACTCGCATGTATGTTCGCGTAAGGTACTGGTGCATCACACCGGGGATGGTAATTAATTATCGGGCCAGCGGTGGTGGTAACCAGGGAAAGTTCCTTCTTGTAACGGTTAACTTCAATTGTAAATATTGTATATAGTGTTTTGGTGTTGGAGTATCTTTCTTCTATTAAATGCTAAATATTTACAAGCCGTTCACGTCTGTATTTATTTGCCCCGGCAAAGACGCCACAGACGTAGGAGGAATAGAATGGTGGCAGCGGTTAACGAACTACCACGCACGTGTAGGGTAAGCAGCGGTTAACGAACTACCACGCACGTAGAATAGTGCCAGCGGTTATCGAACTACCACGCACGTAGAATAGTGCCAGCGGTAAACGAACTACCACGCACGTGTAGTGTATGCAGCGGATCACGAACTACCACGTAGGTGTAAAATGGTGGCAGCAGTTTAAGAACTACCACGTAGTACAGCGTAGGTAGCGGTTCAAGTACGCAGTTTATGGTTAGTAAACGACCACGCAGTTGTGTATGTGCGGTGTTTGTCTGTGGTAGGCAGCATCACACGGAGGCACGCCAGGACCGGCAGGTAGAATAATTACGCCAGTAAGGGGCTTCATCCGTCCATGGGTAATTAGTGAGCGTAGGAGGAATAGAATTCTGCGTTTCACGTGCAAGGTTCGGTCGGCAGTGTAGCAACAGCTATAGAAACGAACAAAACACCCAGCAGGTAGGGCGCTTTGTACCAGCGGGACAGGCATCCAGAACAACGGATCGGTACGCGGAAGTGAAAGTATATTTGGCCGCAGGTATCCGCCGGAGAAAGTTTAAATAGTGGGCGAGCGAGCAAAGCTCAGCCAGGGAACAGTTTCGACGTAAATATATTCATAGTGCGCGAAACAAGTAAAACGCGAACGAAAACGTGCGAGTACATCGGCGGGGCGAAAACTTCAAGCAGAAGGACAGGAAGGAAGGAAGGACGGGAAGGAAGGACGAGTTGCAGCCAATCCATCCATCTCATCACGACATCCGCCAGCGCCGAACGTGCACGCATAAGCAGCAGAAGCAGCCACGTGCAAGCAGTGGAAGCGGAGGGTAAGTGTGTTCTTTTGCAACGTAGGGCACTGTTTGAAAGCAATGGCGCATTTACTGAGATTTCGAAAGGAGGGAATGATCCGAATCGCCAGGGATTTAGGAATAGAATTAGATGGATCGGAAACGAATCCGATTTTAAAGAAATTGATAGTAGAGCATGAGGATTATTCCGTTGAATTAACGGAGGAATTAGGGCAACAGCACGAAAGAGATAGGAGGGATAGAATGCTGGCAGAGGAAAGAGAAAGGGAAGATAGGAGAATATTAGAAGAAAGGCAGGAGAGAGATAAAGAAAGGGAGTATCAATTAGAACTTGCGAGAGCGCAGAATGCCCAGACGGGCGAAACAAATTCGGAGATTCGTTCGGAAGCGCGCTCGGAACACGCGAGAGAATATATTAGAATAGGCCAAATAATTGGTAGGTTTAAAGGAGAGCAGGACGATATCACGTCTTATCTGAGCGCGTTTGAAAGCCAGTGCAGGCAATTGAAAATCTGCGAAGAAGATTGGGTTGTTAATTTAATCGGATTACTTCCGCATAATGTTAACACATGGCTTACTTTAGACGAACAGGAAGAAGCGTTAGATTATGCGGAGCTGAAATTGAAATTATTAGAACTGTACCGGTTTGATGCCGAGAAATTCCGGCAGTTATTTAGGAAACATAGCAAAAACGGAGCGACTTGGAGCATATTCGCGAGGGAATTGTTAAACTATGCCAGAGAGTGGGTAGCGGGACTTAAAATAAACACATTCGAGGGTTTATTGAATTTGATCGTAACCGATCAAATGAAGCATAAAGTTCCAGGGGATATGCGGGAACATTTTGTGGATAAATGGGCCGAATTTGCGAATCCGCTTGAGTTTGCGAAAAGATTAGATGCGTACGAGAATGCGCGGCAAGGGTGGAAGAAGCCACAGTTACCATCTTTCCGGCCGGAAAGAACATTCCGGAAAGAACAAGGAAACAACAGGGCACCTGTTGCTCCTCACGTGGCCCCCAAGTCGGCAGGAAGTACTAATGGATTAGAGAAACATAGCGCGAAGAAGGAATTCGAGGCACCTTATGTCCGCAAGTGTTACGAATGTCAGTCAACAACGCACTTGGTTAAGAACTGTCCGCGGAAACAGGGCAATCAAGTAAATCACGTGTGTGAACCCGAGGCAAAGGAATTCCTGAGGCAGCACATTGTGACAGGGACCGTGAATGAGCAGCCGACTGAGATCTTAAGAGACACGGGCGCGTCATTTGATCTTGTATCCGCAAATTTAGTCACAGATCGTGATTATACGGGCGAATCGGTCTGGATCAAACAGCCGCTTCATTCGACTGCCATTAATTTGCCGGTGGCGGAAATTCGCCTAAATTCGGAATTAGGTAATGTAATCACTAGGGCCGCTATAGTGCCGAAGGAAAATCAACTTAGTTATTATCTATTAAGTAACAGAACGTATCAACTTCTGCAGGATATTAAACAGGGCCTTGTAGAAGAACAAACTGTGAACATGGTTATGACGCGCAGTAAGGCTGCGGCAGAAGGCAGAACAAAAGCAGATGATTCGGGGAACTCGCAGGTAAAATTGCCGGAGGCGGAGGGCGACCTGACAGAAAAGCCGGGCGAAGACGAGCATGAGCCGTCGGAGGAATTCCCGGAATTCTGTCTCGTAACAGACGGAGAAGAATTAGAATTGGCAGTGCCGATCGCGGAAATGTTGAAGGTAAATACGGAAGAATTCAGCGCGGCGCAGAAGGAAGATGAGAGTGTAAATACTTTGTTTGAAAAGTATAAGGATGTAAAAGCAGAATCGGAAAGAGATACCTATTTTGTTAGGAATTCATTATTATATAAGAAGCGGAAGAGCAAAAAGGGCGACATTTACGAAATGTTAGTTGTGCCCGGTAAATTTCGTGGGCCTATATTAAGGATTTGTCATGAAGTTGTCAGTGCTCATCTAGGAATAGCTAAATCGAAGAACAATTTGTCTAAGCACTTCTTCTGGCCTAATTGTTTTAAAGAGATGGAGCAATTTGTGCGTTCATGCGACAGCTGCCAGCGCGTAGGTCATAGTGGTGATAGGAAGAAGGCACCTTTAGTATTGGTCCCCACTATAAGAGAGGTCTTTTCGCGATTAAATTTAGATACGATAGGCCCGTTTCAGAGAAGCAGTACCGGAAATGTCCATGTACTTACGGCTATTTGTGTTGCGTCTAGGTACCCCGAAGCAATACCGATTCCAGATCTTCAGACTCCTACTATAATTGATGCGCTTTTGCAGTTGTTCAGCAGAACCGGTTTCCCACGGGAAATTCAAACAGATCAGGGCCCGTGCTTCAGAAGCACGCTGATGGCAGAATTTGCAAATAAATTTGGGATTAAATTGATCCATAGTTCGGTTTATCATCCGCAGACCAATCCGGTTGAGCGTGTACATAGTACTATGAATAGGCTGTTCAAAGTTCTGTGTCTGGAAGCCGGAACTGACTGGGAAAAACAGATCCCGGCCATATTGTTCGCTTTAAGAACGAGTTTTCACGAAAGTTTTGGATTCTCGCCCGCAGAATTAGTATTTGGTAGGAATTTAAGGACTCCTATTACGTTGCTCTACGAGAATCTCTCTGGAATAGAGCCGGAAAGTAGCGAGGTAACGGAATATATATTTCGTCTGGCGAATAGATTGAAGGTAATTAGAGATGCAGCTCATGAAAAACTATCGGCACTTCAGGTGAAAAGGAAAACCTGGTATGATAAGAAAGCAGTGATACGCACATTTAATGTAGGAGACAAAGTATTAGTGTTTGCTCCGAACAAGGTACGTAAATTATCTGTGCAATGGATAGGACCGGGAGAGATAGTAGAGAAGGTGTCTGACACGAATTACGTCATTCAAATGCCAAACAAAAGCACAGGCAAGGTATATCATGTCAATATGATCAAAGCATACGTACAAAGGACAGAGTATGTCAATTTTATTGTCGATCAAGGAATAGGTGAATTTATGGAGGACGGAATAGAGAAATACGCCTTAAAATTAGAACCGGAGGAATTTGATGTAGAGGCAATGCTCGCGGGCACAGAAATGGAGCCGGAAGGAAGTGAAAGGCTGAGAGAACTTGTAATTGAGTTTAGGGACATCTTTTCTGATAGGCCCGGGCTCACAAAAAATGTTCAGATGGACATCGAGTTGCTGGACGAAAATGCAAGGGTGAGGAGCGCTCCGTATCGCACGTCTCATCGCCAAACTAAAATCCTCCAGGAAGAAATCGCGAAAATGCTAAGGGATGGTATCATCGAGCCCTCAGATTCGGATTTCACATCCCCTATGATTTTGGTGGAAGCACCCGGAAAAAAACCCAGGCCATGTATTGACTACCGCAAGTTAAATCAGGTTATTCGTACGGAATATTTCCCGCTTCCGAGTTTAGCCGAGCGAATTGAAACAGTTGCGAGGGCCAAAATCATAACCACAACGGACTTATGTAAAGGATTTTGGCAGATCCAAATGAGCGAGCGCGCTCAACGGTATGCCACCTTTACGACAAAATTCGGGTCTTATAAACCCCTCAGGATGCCTTTCGGCATCAAAAATGCACCATATGTTTGCAGTAAGCTTATGGAGGCATTACTGAAAGATTGCGCGGAGTTCGCCGTCCCATATATGGATGACATTGCAATCTTTAGCGACAACTGGGATGATCACTGCAAACATCTCAGAATCGTATTCCAAAAGTTACGTGAGGCCAATTTACGCGTGCAACCGGCAAAATGTAAGTTCGCTAGGAAATCGGTTACGTTCTTAGGATACGAGATTGGTAGTGGTCTGATGAGACCAAATGAAGCCAAAGTGCAAGTAATAAAGGAATATCCACGGCCTACGACAAAAAAGGAAATCCGGAAATTTATAGGTCTGATATCATATTATAAACGGTTCATCAGAAATTTCTCGGAGAAATCAGCGGCGCTCACTGATCTATTGAGGGGAACACATAGGCAAGGCAAAATCCGGTGGTCGGAAGAGTGCGAAAACTCGTTTATACAGCTTCGCGACGCACTGTGTCAGGGGGCAGTCACACATGCACCTGATTTTAGTAAGCCATTTTTACTGCAATGTGATGCGGCACTTAGGGGAGCAGCCATTGTGTTATCACAGCTAGATCAGGAAGGGAATGAAAATCCGATTCTTTTTCTCAGTAAGAAATTCTCAGACGGGGAATTAAAATGGAGCACCACGGAGAAAGAGTGTGCTGCTTTAATTTGGGGTTTAGGGAAGTTGCGTTACTATTTAGACGGTAATGTTTTGCTAAAGATAGAAACGGATCATAACCCGTTAGTCTGGTTACAACAGAATGCTGGGAATAATCCTAGATTGCTTAGGTGGTCGCTGGCGATTCAGCATTACAACATTATCATAAGCCATAGGAAAGGGATATTAAATGTAAATGCTGATATTCTCAGTAGGGTGTTTGAAAATGAGCGCCAGACAGTGTCCGAAGTTGCAGAGGGGCACACTGCACCCGGCAATGCCGATACGTGTGCGCCGAAAACACTGGAACACAGTGCAAAACAAATAGTGCAAGAAGAATGATGTATAAGTGAATGTGATGTTTGTTGTGTTGTGTCAAGATTGAGTAAACTTTTCCCAAGAAGCCTTCGGAAGAATAGTTTCCAGCAAATATCATGAACTTTTGTATTCATTTATATTCATTCTGGCAAGAAGAAAAACTTTGTACAATCCTTCAAGAGAGAAATGTAAAAATTGTTTATTTGTTTCATTTTAAGTGTATCACTGTATGTGGTTTTAAATGTAAAACAGGATAAATGTTAGTTTATTGTTGTTTTTTTTTTGTGCTTTTATCAATGTATAGGGTTTTGTAATTCAGTGTGTCAGTTGTGTGTATAGAACTGTATATGATTTTGAATGTTTTGATGTAATGTTTGTGTCTATATTGGTGATATTGTATGTGTCATTTTGGTAGTGAGTGTATTGTACAAAATTAATTTAATTTAAGAATTTGGTTGTAAAAGGGAAAGGAACATACTATGGTTATTAGAGGTTACCACACCAGGCTGAAAATTCGTAACAATGCATAAGAGGGACCGACCGTACGGCAAGATTTTTAATATTTCAAGTACAATGTACAATGTAGAGTAAAAATATGTCAATGGGGTAGGTTAGTAGGGCATTCTCTGTTTGTTCTTTATCTGTGTAATTAGCCAGGTCAGGCGCAGTTGTATATAATGTGAGCCGATCGGCCTAGGACTTTCACACTTGTGGAATTTTCCTTCTGTGTTGATTGCAACTGCGACGAAAATTCCCGGGGGGGTATAGAGGAGTTTGTGGCGTCATATCTGTCGCCAGTACAAACGT
This sequence comes from Gryllus longicercus, assembly GCA_038098605.1. Taxonomy (NCBI): domain Eukaryota; kingdom Metazoa; phylum Arthropoda; class Insecta; order Orthoptera; family Gryllidae; genus Gryllus; species Gryllus longicercus. Next base: position 1,323,623 of record JAZDUA010000257.1, on the reverse strand, counting down.
ACTATAGTAGCCATTTGGACAGCCCTGGCGGAAGTGACGCGGGGCTGCACATAGGAATGCGGGTCGTGGGTGCAGGTTTGGAAACCCCGGCGGTCACTGCGGGTGACGCGCTTCCGTCAACCTGCCACAGGCTATATAAGCAGAATCCGACTTGAGAGCGGTCTTCTATTCTTGAGTCTTCAGAGGTGAGCGCGTCGGTAGGGCGTCGTGAGGGTTGTGCGCGGCGTTGCATGGTAATGCATAGGCTACCGAGGCGGGGAATCGAAGCCGGCGTGCTACGTCGTGACAGCAGGTGCGGCATACTCGCATGTATGTTCGCGTAAGGTACTGGTGCATCACACCGGGGATGGTAATTAATTATCGGGCCAGCGGTGGTGGTAACCAGGGAAAGTTCCTTCTTGTAACGGTTAACTTCAATTGTAAATATTGTATATAGTGTTTTGGTGTTGGAGTATCTTTCTTCTATTAAATGCTAAATATTTACAAGCCGTTCACGTCTGTATTTATTTGCCCCGGCAAAGACGCCACAAGTTTGATGGGATAAACGTAATTTAATGAATTTGTAAATTTTTTTTAGTGAAATGCAATGTTGAAACAAACGTTGGCTGATTTTAAAAACATTTGGCCGGAGCAATTAATTTTAATAACCTGTTATTAACTCAATGGGTGTCTTGTGCAAATACGTGTGCAGTATTTCGTGATTCCGCCAGTTAGTTTATTTACTGTGATTTTTTTAGTTTTTATTGATGGTCCTTCATTTAGCCTGTGTAAAGTTTTGCGTTTGTTTTTAAACAATTTCCTACAGTTATTAATTCTGAAGCTAATTAATCAATAAATGTAAAGAGATAGGAACAATGTGGTGGTAGAAGTTTTGGTGGTTGCCGGTAAAATGTAGTTTTAAGAATTTTTCCATCTCTTCCTAACATAAATTTTCTTTTTGTAGATATTTTAAAATTTTTTAAACAATTACGTTTGATAATAACGGCAAAATGGAGTAATTAAATAGCAGTTAATTTATTTATTGTTGTTAAATTTTTCTGATATTTTCTGTGTTATTTGGTTTTGTGGCTAGCTAGCTTCAGGTTGAAGCTAGCTGACCCTTGATTTTTCCAAAAATGGCTGGCGTAATTAATTTAAAATTATTATGATTAATGAGCAATTAATCAGTATTAAACGATGGCATGTAGTTTCTTGTGGTCCGCTATAGGTGGCTAGCCAGCTTCAGAGAGATGTGTAGTTGTGTCCATACTGTGAAACTCCGTACGGTCGCGATCATGCGACATCTAGCGGCACGACCGAGAGAGCCGCGAAATACCGTGAGATATTCCATCGTGAAGACCAGGCCTCGCGCGCTAAGATATAAAAACCCGAAGTGTACAATGAAATGGGAGAACACTCCGCTGTGCGCCTGCCCCTGACTTTCGCCCGCCGCCGCGGCGTGTCGCTCCTTTGGCTCCCGTCCAAACTCGCCCGGGCGGCGGCGGCGGCGGGCGGGCTGGCCTTCGGGCGGTCACGCGCGCCACGCCCCCTTCCCCGCCCCCTCCCCCCACACCCCCACCCCGCCGCCCCCAGCCGCTCTGCCCGCAGCCAGCGCCGCCGCTGCGCTGGAGCTCGGCTCCAGGACCGGAGGAGGGTGAGGACGCGACATCGCCAACGAAACTTCCACGCTCTAAACCACGTCGTCGATGTTAATACAATTTCATCCTACATCCAACGAAGATTTTAAACATCCATGTTTAGAAACATTGATGTTCAAAATTAAATCGTCATTACTAATAAAATTTCGCCACAAAATCATAGATGTTTTTAGCTAATTAAATAGTGTATATTAATAAAATTTCGCTCCAAAACCGTCGATGTATTTAAACATTGATATTTTTCGATATAGATGTTCAAAATTAAATTGTCGATGTTAATTTTATCCGTCGTCCAAAAACAATTGTCGAAATTTAAACATCTGTTCAAAATTAAATAATAATCAATGTTAATAAAATTCCGCACCTATGGTTTTAATAATTGATATTTTTAAACATCGACGTTCAAAATTAAATCATCGACGTTAAAATAAAATTCGACCATAAATCAACGAAGATTTTAAACATTGATTTTTAAAATTAAACTGTCGATAATAATAAAATTTATTTCCTAAATCATCCAGACATTTAAACATTGGTGATTATATACATCGATATTCAAAATTAAATCTTCAATGTTGATAAAATTTCGTCCAAAATCAACGAATAATTTAAAAATAGATGTTTAACATCGATGTTCAAAATTAAATCGTCGATGTTAGTTAGATCGACGAAAACTTCGTCCAAAAAAATGATGAATTTAAACATCTGTTCAAAAAAAAAAATTATTGATAGTTTTAATCATTGATATTTTTAAACATCGATGGTCAAAGTTGAATCATCGATGATAACAAAATTTCGAACAAAAACCAAAATAGGTTGTAAACATCGATGTTTTTAAACATTGATATTCATCAATATCAATGTACAAAATTAAATTGTCGATGTTAATAAAATTTCACTCCAGAACTTTTGATGTATTTAACTGTTTTGAAACATCAATGTCTCTAAAATTGCATTAGTAATCATTTCAAGTTCAAGAGGGTGAGGGAGGGTAGATTTGATGGTGGTCAGGCGTAATTTTTTAATTGAGATTTATCTCGCAACAAGATACACCGTCAAAAAATGATCTGGACATATAACAAATATTTTATTACTTGTTCTCATTAATAAAAAATCGTGTGGACTTCATTTTTTGATGAAAACTCAATTTTAATTGTTTTCAATATTTTTTTTAATCAATTTGTGTCTGAAGAATGTTCAATATATGTGTATCTGAAAATTATTACAAGTTTTTATTACCACAGTTCTTATATAGGATGTTAGTTACATTTTTTAATAATAATTTCATACAACAATTAATTCTTTGTGTTTGTGTTTGATGTGCAGATGGAGTCGAACGAATGAAAATTAATCACTTCGTCTTGAGGATTAGACCTATTCCTATTGGTCCTAATCAATCGTCCCTGACAGAGGAGTCACTCCCAAGAGTTTGGAGGAACTGGGACCCCCATATACACACCCTGCACTCGCCTACCGCTTTCTGCCTTCCTATTCTGCGCCCTCTTTCGGATGACCACAGAAACATTTCACGTTGTCGAGCAGCCATGTTCTTGAAGGTTAGTGACCATCTGTTCCTGCAAGGGCTAACTAAAGGACAGGGAGTGACTCTCTAATGCTGCTTCACATTAGCGCCTTCGCGAAGCGCCCTGCCCCTACATTTTCAGCCATCACAGACAGGTACTACCAGTGTTGCCAACTGCCGAGAGTGGGAATGAGGAAAGGGAACCACGAAAATGCGGAATATTCCGCATGCACTCTCCAGAGGGGGGGGGGGGGTTATATTTTCTTAGAAACACTTGAAATAGAATTGCTTATTCCTAGTGTTCTTAGCCATAGTCTTAGGTATTTCTTGTGCAACTTTTCTTGAACAATGACTTTGCTTCCCCCTCACTGTCACAATTAACAGTTGAAGACAAAAGCTCGCAGCCAGCAGTGATGACGTTCCAAATACATCTTCACTGGCACGAAATATAAACTATTTTCTGTTGAAGACAAAAACATCTGGCAGTGATTCTCTCCAAAAGATGTAAAGAAATGACCGTAGAAGGCGAAGATCCATCACAGGAGATACCTCGAACTCCCGAGAAAGTTAGAACTCAAATTATTTAGAAAATTGCGAAGGCATGACTGATTCTCCAGAGATTGGCATTGCTTCATAAAATCTAGTGGCCGATTTCGTAACTAATACCCCCACTCTACATTTCTTCAATTCATCGTTCAAGAAATCTTGCGCGAGTAATTTGCGTTCAAGTTTTTAGGCGGAAAGAATTTTCTCCACGTTGTGATTGGATCATAGGACAGTTGGCGGAGTATGTCCGACAACCATAGACAGAGCGGAGAAAATCGTCGTCGAGGAAAAAATGCAGAATTTTTGGCTGTCGGGGCGGAAAAGCGGATTGGACCTCAAAATGGCTGAAGAAAAAGCCGAAAATGCGGAATATGGCAACACTGGGTACTACTCAGCGAGGAAACGGAAGGATTTGTGACTCACACCAGCTGCGGGCGTCGGCGGCCGCGAGGCAGTTATTAAGTAAAAAGAGAAGTTGCGAGGCGCGTCCGAGTGATCTAATGTGAAGGCTACCTGCCGTTTAGAACGCGTTCTGCTAGCGGTGGCTCGGACGCGCGTCTGCGCTGCTGGTGGTTGGAGCTCGCCACCGCACGCAACCGCGGCGCGACTCCGCCACTTTAGTGAATACCTCCAATTAAACCAATGCTTTGCCAGCAGACTCACCGTTCGGAAGCGCTGCTGAGTGCCGCCGTATGAAAGAGCCCTATGCACAACCGCAGCGCGACACCGCCACTCGTACGAATACCTCCAATTAAACCAATGATTTGCCAGCAGATGCACCTTTCGGAAGCGCTGCTGAGTGAAAGCCGCCGGGTAAAAGGGCACTATGCGCAATAGCAGAGCGATTATGCCGTTTCCAAAACTCCATTTAAACCAATGCATTGTTGGCACCGTGTAATTTTGTGACACCGTGGCAAGTTGAGTGGCACCCCGTGAAGAACCAAAAAGCTAGTAAAGTCTAAAGAGATTAGAAATCTAACTAGTATGAGAATGTCTGTACCATTCTGTAGTACTACCATAGTCCGATTTAAATGTACTGCCTCTGCGAAGTCACAAGCTGGAAGGGGGTGGTGGAACACTGCTAACCATTCGGGAGATTCAATGCAAAAAATTTAAGTCATAGCGAAGTTCCCGATTGGATGACAATGCCCTCCTTTCCTTCCAGCTTGTAACCTTGAACAGACATTACATTTAAATCGGAGTATAGTTTATACCTTTCTTACCGGATTAGAGGCTCACGGCATGGGTTGATGGGACTATAGTGTCTGGGACTGCGAGTTTCTAGGCTTCGAGACCCGACCGTCGAAGTGGCAAGATTTTCGTCACTAGCTATACAGCTAGGTCGAGTTCAGCCGCTGTCTGGAGGGGAATTCTAGCGCCTTCTAGTAACTCTGGTTTCGCTGATCGGTAGGTCTCCGTGGTTTCTTCGAACAACATCAGGCGAATGCCGGAGCAGTACCGTAACAAACGGGCCTTGGACCGCACGAAATCATTCTTTCTTTCCCCTCGTCCTCCCGTCACCACCTACAAGTACTACACACGCCGAGAGTCCAGTCGGGAGCTTACAGCTTGTCCAGGCTGGGGCGATGCTTTGCTGATGGGAGATGCCAGGTTAGGAAAAACAACAGGTAGGTCGGTGCCGGAGGTCGCCATCCAGCGGAGTAAGATCACCACCTCCCGCGATAAAAACACATACTCTGCTTACGGCACTAATGACCTTAGCAGTTGACGCGCTCAGAATCACTTATCAATCGATCAATTGTTAATTGTTAATAATGAGGAAATTTCTTTTAATCAAATTTTAAAAGACGCGCGCTTTTACGCTATGTCAGTCTTTCCTCGTCTCGTATGTTAATCGTCTTTATCGTTCGGCACTCCTGCGGCCAGAAGAGTAAAATAACCCTGTTCTTGTTTAAAAGACGGCACTATATAATATTTTCCGACGCCGCGGTCGTGAGGGCGGCGCCGCCGCTGGCAACGCCGCCTGCGCGGCGAGAGAGGCGAAGGGGGGGGGGAGGGGGAGGGGGGGCGAAGGCCTTGGGCGCGGAGGAGCCAAGCGCGAGAGGAGCGCCTGAGGAGCCATTGAGCAAATAGCTTCGTTGAGAAGGCGGCGCGGCGGTGCGGCGGTGACGTCTGCAGATTTCTCATCCCGCCGCCAAACTAGCGGCGACCCCACAATGTACATCGATAGGGGGGAAAGAAGAATTTGTCTCTGGCCTCTCTTGCAAATGTTTCTTGAAGTAATAAAAGAACGGTTTTCTGTTGAAATAAAACTAGTGAAGATATAATAGCTCATACTTTCTGGATTTATCAGTTGAATCGTTTATTTCAGAAACCCGTCAAACGCCAAATTCCTCATTTCGAGAAAATTGAGAATAAGTCTCCCAATTTTTCAGATTTCAAACAATTTTTTTATTAAATGAGTAGATACATAAAAATTGTTTCACATGAATATGCTCTAAACGATGTGTCTATCATTCCTGGAACAATAATCCTTAGCTAAAACGTCTATTGTATTTCGGCGTTTGTCGCGTTTCTGAAATAAACGAATCAATTATGGATACGGAATATGCGTGTTAAGGTGGCTTTACACTTGAAGAAAAGAGGCGAGCAATATTATTTCGCAAGAAAAGTCGCCAATGTAAACATTGCGGCAATATATATTTCTGATGTTGGCAATATTTGTTGCTAGATATTCCGGACGTAATGTAAACACATGTGTTTCCATCCTCGGAAAGATATTACCGGCTGTTGCTGGGACTAGAATTAGATTGAAGAATGAGCAAGATATTGCTGGAAGAAGCCAATGATGACCATGGTCACATGCGCAGGAATTACGTACGGTAGTTCATAATCGTAGTACTTCCACTTTAATATGCATTTTTTCGTAAAATGTGTGTGTGTGAGAAAGGTTTACCAAAGGATTACCAAAGATTCAAATTTTGGTTCGACTATAGATGCTTCCTGATTATTAATTTTTTACATTAAAAATTATTAAGATATTAATCTAATCTAAATCAATTTTAAGATTAACCTATAATACATCAGTCGTAGGTAATAGATATTTTAAAACTTATTACCGAATTAGTAATTGCACTTTTTATTAAAAGAAAATTACTTCACTTGAGAATAAAAATTCACGGAATCATTTTGTTTTATGAAAAATTTTGAGACCTAATTCGCACAAGCCCCGTTTTCTTTACATCTTAAAATTCAGTCACATGTCCTCACAAATCGTCAGCGTTACTTCATCTCGTCATGTAGCACAATAAATGCAATCGCAAATCGCATCTTCTGCCTTCCACTAGTTCTGTTGGGAAGTGAGGGATAACCTCACTTAATTCCATGTGCCATTTTCCTCGCGCCGTCACCAAACACGGCAACAAATTGTCCTAATGTAAAACGATCAGCAATATCTTGCCAGAGAAATCTTGCTCAGATCTTTATGACAACATATTACCCCTCCTTACACTTGCTAGTGTAAAGATGACCGCTAATTGTTGGAAGATATTGCGGAAACGTATTGCTAATGTAAGGACCGCATTATATCGGAAAATGTATCTTTATCTTCTTGTGAATCTCGTAACGCCATTTCGTGAATGACGTGCAAATTACTGTTTTGCCTCCAAACTAGAGGCGGATCGAAAAAGTATTTGGGGGGGGGGGGCAGGTGGATGGGGGATTTTTTCTCGGAACCCGCTGACAAATATTCGAAAAGTAGTAAAAAAAAGTATTAGGTCGATAAGTAAAAATTAGTGATACTACAACATGTTTTCTCGATTCATCTGTAATACATACGAAATACCCGTTTTATTGGAAATTATATCCTATGAATTCTTTATCCACTTCGTGAATGAAGTATGCAAAATTGTCTCCCGCTGCCGAACTAGCAGCTGATTCAGAAAGTTTTTCCAAAACAAAGGGGGGATTTTTTCTTCTCGTCCATTAGATTTCTGAAGTAGTAAAAAACTTAAAATTAATTAGGTCAAAATAAAATTCGTGATACTCTATCAACTCATACTTTCTCGATTTATCTGTAATGGATATGGAATATAAATATTATATTGAAAATTCTATCCTACGAGCTCTTCAGTCTTCTCGTGAATGAAGTACGTACATTTTTCTCCCTCCCTCAAATTAGGGGCGGGCCCAAAAAGTCTTTCGGAAGGTGGGGGGGAGTCTTCGGAAATTATTTTTCAAATAGTAAATGTATCCTACTGATATACTGAAATTTGTGACGAATTAACCAGATTGGCGTACAAAATACAAAGCAAAACCACTATAGTAAATGGTGCCAGCCAGCACTGATCTCCCCTACTTTATTTTCGGCTAATACAGTAATTACCAATCAATTACGACAAACTTAAACTTTTACTGTGCACATAACATTTATTATTACATGTATGATACAGTTAGAAGTGTATTTTAGTAAAAAATGTGACTACCTTTTGCTGCACACATGAGCTTCTGCACACATCGTGGTAGAGCAAATATTTTGTAGTTGATTGTTTTCGTCGAAGGCCTTTTCTCTTTGGAGACCATGAGATAGTATCATTCTATGTTCTAATAAGTCTTGAAACACTAGATATTCCCACATCAACAACGAAGGCAATGTCTCGTGTAGTAATAGATATGTGATAATGAAGAGCAACTGTTTTTGCCGAACAAAAAGTTTTCCTGTCGAGAACACAGAAATAACACCCGTCCTGTTGCAACAGATGCAACCTCACTGAACTGAATGGGACCTACAATTGTTGTTCATAGTCCAAGAAGAAATAGGCCGTCAAACGTTCAACAATTGGGCGGATAAAATTGTTTACAGTTAGCCAACTTCAATTCTGTGTAAAATATGAGCTTGTCCCAATTACGTTCCACCCTTCTGTACTTAATATTGAATAAGTCTTGTTATTTTTGGGTTCATTAAAAAATATCAGTCGTAGGTGCTAACGCCTTTCTTTAATATCACCCACGTGTAAGATTAAGATACATCCGCCTCATTAGCAAGTGTGTTACATTCCAAACACGTTGCTGACAACAACACTTTAACAGCAGATAAGTCGTAAAATTCTCCGCATGTCAAACAACAAAAAGTAATTGTAGAATTCAAAACACGTAATAGATCTTAACATTGCAGCCAACAATCTATACATTGCCACTCTGTACGTTAGAACAGGTAAGATAATAATAATCAGCGAATTCTGACTACGTACGAAATAAGTAGAAACTAGAATTGCAAATTAAAGCACAGTTAGATATTAGGAAATAAGTAGAAACCAGAATCACGAATTAAAGCACAGTTAAATAATAGGAAATAAATAGAAACTAGAATCTTAAATTAAAGCACAGTTAAATAATACGAAATAAGTAGAAACTAGAATCGCACAGTTAAGGTGAATTACATCAACAAAATAATCCTTCGTAAAACGAAACACGGTATTGTATTAAGTAGAATTTGCAATTGTATGCGTTACGTCTCCACTGGGCGAATTCTCAACAGATTCTACACATATTGGAACTTCGTTACAGTGGCTGCTGGTGCACCAAAAACTGGGGGACAACAGCTACATCAAATGACGGAAATGTAATTTGCAAATTTAAGATACAATAAATCGTAAGTAATTCATTTAAATTAATTAAAACCAAATTAAACAAAAGTCAAACATTCAAACATTCAAACATTACTTACGTAATTTTACACGTAGTGTCCGTGTCAGGTATTGTGACGTCATGGCCACTCACAGCGAACACAGACACGACTGTTCATATGTACAATTATTTATTTAGAAGTAAAACAAATATGCATAGTTGAATTATCTACACTTTATTCCCTAGCTCTGATAGACCTCCTAATCGCTGATTGCGGGAACGATCCAAATCCGTTTGACGATCGGTTTAATTGGCGTAACTCGCCGCCCCTAAATTTGAAGCGCCCACAAAACCAAGCTTCCGTGGCCGGCTATCATACTCGGACACAAAGTCCTTACAGGCGCATCAACCATGACTTGCCTTGATCGCAGGAGCGTTCCTAACAGATAGATGATCAGTGCAAGTCGTGGATATTAAACACTCGTCACCTCGGAGCACGCACACAGCATCACTTAACAAACGACCCCCGTGTTTACCCTTCATATTTCCTGATGTTACCAAACAAGCAACATAATTCGATTTTCAGACATACGTTTCATTATCTTCCTGATAGAAGGGTTAAAGAATTCATATTATATTCCCTTTTTTCATTTATTCACGATACTTAAGATAAAGTACCAAAATGCATGGCATTTGAACTAATTCCACATTTTCTTACACCTGTAAGCAAGCTGTTATAATTTTTAGAGGCTGTGACAAGTGTTACGAGTAATTTCTATTCAGGAAGTTGAAAACTCACAAATTACGAAAGTTCAATAACATAAGTCTACTTCCACTTATAATATCACTGATCCCTTTAATGCTAATAAAAGTTAACGATGACTAACGCACATCCACAAGATTACAAAACAAATGTTTGACAACAAGCAAGCTTACACGATGTTGTAACCACTAACAATTTCAATGTTTACTACAGTACTAAAAAAATCGCTATGCTTCCCGTGAGTTTTGAACCAACACCCACAAGATAACCAGAGTTTGGATCTGATCTAAAAGTACTGTGGGATGTTCCGTTCAGAGATATTATTCCTGAATGGTACTATTTCCATACTACCAACACATTACTGCTGCCTCCACTAGGGGCTGAATTCACGACGACCGTTTGCAAAACCAATATTCTACAACCAAGCTAAGAAGCTGGCGTAGGTGGAGACTCGACATTCGTAATTGGTTTAAATGATTATAACGATTGTAAAATACACTCCCTACCTCCTATTGGACTCACCGCCACGGGTTTACGTAACCAGTGCACTTCCACTGATCTAAGGAGTCGGGGATTTGACACTCGCTACACACTTGAATATTTATTACGATGTTATATACATTTCCTGCTTGTTGCGGAGGTTAAACCTACAACCCCTTGTTTACAAGACCAGTGATCTCGCCCTGAGATAAGAGTGCTGGTGTAAACGGGAATTCGGCTATCCCCATTTGATTAAACGATGGTAAAACAAAATTTAAAAGAACAATAGACATACTTATTTTTTCGATTTTCAATTATAAAAAATTTAAATGTATAAAAGATAAAAACCCAGTGTATTTATATATTGTGTAATTTTGATTTCTCTAAGAAGGCTGGTGCACCCACGTGTTTCCCATTCGTTGATGCTTTAATTTGTTATTACGATGGTAAAATAAAGACCTTGCCTTCTGTGAGGATTGAACTCACGACCCCTGGTTTACAAGACCAGAGCACTGCTACTGAGCTAAGAAGGCTGGCGTAAACTTGGGTGTTGCATTCCTTGATGCTTTTATTTGTTATTACGATTTTAAATAAAGACCTTACCTTCTGTGAGGATTGAACTCACGACCCCTGGTTCACAAGACCAGTGCTCTGCCACTGAGCTAAGAAGGCTGGTGTAAGCACGGTATTTGCATTCGTTGATGATTTATTTGTTATTACGATGGTAAAATAATGAGCTTGCCTTCTGTGAGGATTGAACTCACGACCCCTGGTTTACAAGACCAGTGCTCTGCCACTGAGCTAAGAAGACTGGTGTAAACACGGTATTTGCATTCGTTGATGCTTTTATTTGTTATTACGATTTTAAATAAGGGGCTTGCCTTCTGTGAGGCTTGAACTCACGACCCCTGGTTTACAAGACCAGTGCTCTGCCACTGAGCTAAGAAGGCTGGTGTAAGCACGGGTGTTGCATTCATTGATGCTTCTATTAGTTATTACGATTTTAAATAAAGACCTTGCCTTCTGTGAGGATTGAAATCACGACCCCTGGTTTACAAAACCTGTACTCTGCCACTGAGCTAAGAAGGCTGGTGTAAGCCCGGGTGTTGTATTCATTGATGCTTTTATTTGTTATTACGATTTTAAATAAAGACCTTGCTTTCTGTGAGGATTGAACTCACGACCCCTGGTTTACGAGACCAGTGCTCTGACACTGAGCTAAGAAGGCTGGCGTGAGCACGGTATTTGCATTCGTTGATGCTTTTATTTGTTATTACGATTTTAAATAAAGACCTTGTCTCCTGTGAAGACTGACCCCTCGAACCCTGGTTCACGAGACCAGTGCTCAGCCACTGAGCTAAGAAGGCTGGTGTAAGAAAGGGTGTTGCATTAATTGATGCTTTTATTTGTTATTACGATTTTAAATAAAGACCTTGCCTTCTGTGAGGATTGAACTCACGACCCCTGGTTTACGAGACCAGTGCTCTGCCACTACGCTAAGAACGCTGGTGTAAGAAAGGGTGTTGCATTCCTTGATGCTTTTATTAGTTATTACGATTTTAAATAAAGACCTAGCCTTCTGTGAGGATTGAACTCACGACCCCTGGTTTACAAGACCAGTGCTCTGCCACTGAGCTAAGAAGGCTGGTGTAAGCACGGGTGTTGCATTCATTGATGCTTTTATTTGTTATTACGATTTTAAATAAAGACCTTGCCTTCTGTGAGGATTGAACTCACGACCCCTGGTTTACGAGACCAGTGCTCTGCCACTGAGCTAAGAAGGCTGGTGTGTGCACGGTATTTGCATTCGTTGATGCTTTTATTTGTTATTACGATTTTAAATAAAGACCTTGCCTTCTGTGAGGATTGAACTCACGACCCCTGGTTTACGAGACCAGTGCTCAGCCACTGAGCTAAGAAGGCTGGTGTGAGAAAGGGTGTTGCATTCCTTGATGCGTTTATTTGTTATTACGATTTTAAATAAAAACCTTGCTTTCTGTGAGGTTCGAACTCACGACCCCTGGTTTACAAGACCAGTGCTCTGCAACTGAGCTGAGAAGGCTGGTGTAAGAAAGGGTGTTGCATTAATTGATGCTTTTATTTGTTATTACGATTTTAAATAAAGACCTTGCCTTCTGTGAGGATTGAACTCACGACCCCTGGTTTACAAGACCAGTGCTCCGCCACTGAGCTAAGAAGGCTGGTGTAAGCACGGGTGTTGCATTCATTGATGCTTTTATTTGTTATTACGATTTTAAATAATGACCTTGCCTTCTGTGAGGATAGAACTCACGACCCCTGGTTCACGAGACCAGTGCTCAGCCACTGAGCTAAGGAGGCTGGTGTGAGCACGGTATTTGCATTCGTTGATGCGTTTATTTGTTATTACGCTGGTAAAATAATGAGCATGCCTTCTGTGAGGATTGCACTCACGACCCCTGGTTTACAAGACCAGTGCTCTGCCACTGAGCTAAGAAGGCTGGTGTAAGCTCGGGTGTTGCATTCGTTGATGCTTTTATTTGTTATTACGATTTTAAATAAAGACCTTGCCTCCTGTGAAGACTGACCCCTCGTTCACGTGACCAGTGCTCAGCCACTGAGCTTAGAAGGCTGGTGTGAGCACGGTATTTGCATTCGTTGATGCGTTTATTTGTTATTACGATTTTAAATAAAGACCTTGCCTTCTGTGAGGATTAAACTCACGACCCCTGGTTTACGAGACCAGTGCTCTGCCACTGAGCTAAGAAGGCTGGTGTAAGCACGGTTGGTGCATTCGTTGATGCTTTTATTTGTTATTACGATTTTAAATGAAGTCCTTGCCTTCTGTGTGGATTGAACTCACGACCTCTGGTTTAGGACACCAGTGCTTTGCCACAGAGCTAAGAATGCTGCTGTAAGCACGGGTGTTGCATTCGTTAATGCTTTTATTTGTTATTACGTTACATTTGTTATTAGTTGTTTCTCCGCTCTCAGTCCCCAGGCCTCTGTATTTGTCCATAGATCATCTTGCATTTCTGATGCCGTTATAGCCTCTCGCACTCGCTGTTGCCATGCAATTCAGGGTCTTCCTCTCTTCTTTCTGTCGGCACCCTTTGCAGGACTCGTTTTGGCAATCTTTCATCTGTCATTCACATAACATGACAGTACCTGATGATTTGTTTTTTCTTTATTTCGTCAAAGATAGAATTCTTTACATCCATTTTCTTTTTTATATCGTCGTTCCTAATTCTGTCACGTCTGCTGTAACGGCAACTTCTACATCAGAAGTCTATTTCAAGGGCCAGCAGCTTCCTTTTTGTTCTTTTATCAATCCCCCAAACTTCTGAACCGTATGTTGTTACACTCTTAACTAGTGAGGAGTAAAGTCATATTTTGGAAGTGTTAGTGATGGTTTTGTTCCATAAGACTGAGTTTATACTTCGTGTCACGTTTCTTCCAAGCTTATTCGTCTCTCAATTTCTTCTTGGGTATTTCCCTTATTGTTATAATGTGCACCAAAGTATTTATATTGGTTTACTCCTTTCTGTTTTCCTCCATTTTTCAGAAGACTTATCCCCAGTTGTTTATTATTATAATTTATTTCGAATTTTAGCTCTGAAGATGGTCTCTACGCGATCGAAACGATCATCAGCCAAATAAATTGTTGATACCAGACAAGATCATTAATTTATCATACTTCAATAATAGAAGGTATCTACCCCATCAGTGATCAAATTAATAATTACAATTACCGTGTATAGCCGCGAACAAAATCTCCGATACCTGTTCTCAGAAGATGGCGATATAATGTTCAATTCAATTCAATATAATGTATTGTACTGTGTTGATGCATTACTGAGTGCTTTGTGAGACCATCGTGATTCTAAGAAATTAATGTTATTTATATATTCCTCTAAACTCAGTTTAAAGACCGGGATTATTCATATCGGAAATGAGAAACGAGCTAGTTCTTTTGCCTATGCAGCCCATATGAAAGAGATGTGTGATAACATGAAACTCTTTTTATCTAATATATAATATCATGACATCGTGGCATGTTTGTATAGCGTTGAAAAGGGTGCATGGATGTCGGGATTTATCTTCTGAATGAAATTTCTTCTTTAGAATTAGATTTTTATGAGGCCGTTCACTTTTTTTTTTTTCCAAAATGTATGGATACGTTTTCGGAGAATTGTACTTGAATTAAACACAATTTTAAAAAGAAGATTTCTCAGAAAAGGTTCGCAATTTTTTTAATCGGATCGTAAAAAGCACCCTAACAAAATGGTGTCCTCTTTGCACGGAACTCTCTGAATTACCGAATATTTCAAAAGTTAAAAGTTTTCCAGAAAGCTTTTGTAACGCCATTAGTTCACTTACACATTTATTGAAAATGGTTGAATTTTGGATCTGTATTATTAGATATTTCATACTTTGGATTAATTTTATTCGACCATTGGACATTAGCACATGAAACAGGTCACATTCTTTTGAATTTGTGACACTTTTCAGCTCCGCACTCGACACGAGACAGGATATACGTGACTTCCCCAGCGGAATTTTCCATCGTTCTTTTCCTTCGTATACGAGGAAGCCGTGATGAGACCGTTCCAGATATTCGACGCAAACCGTTCGGGCCAATCATCCGGCGGGAATGTGTTTTCCATTTTTCACCGGATGTTGTTCTTGATTATGCAGACGGGAGCCACGCTGTATTGTCCCAGTCAGCTTGACTTCCGCCAGCGGGATCGCCTTCGCGCCGCCACCACCTCCACCACCGCCACCCCCATTCCAAAATCCACTATCAGATAAGCGACCTAATTGTTATACTTACAATAATATAGGGCAAATAACGGACTTGATAGAAATTCATAAACTGACGCAACGGCCTTTAAATAGTTTTCGAGATACCATCTTCTTACAAAATATATAAACTTGAAATGCAATTTCTTGGAATAAGTGTACTTACGTGCATTTTTAATTACATCTCAACTGTTTCGATCGTTAAATCTTTAATGACGGATTGTTCAGTCTTTAATGGACCACTGTCGCCGCCCCTATTAGAGAATCCACTATCAGAGAAGCAACCTAACAGTTATATTTACACCAATATAGGGCAAATAACGCACGAGATAGAAATTTATAAACCGACGCAATAGCCTTTCAATAGTTTTCGAAATACCATCTTCTTTCCTGAAATATATAAACTTTAAATTCCATTTCTTGAAGTAAGTGTACTCTTAATAATGACTTCTTAACCCTTTCGATCGTTAAATCTTTAACGACGGATTGTTGAGCCTTTAACGGACGCCGTCCGTTAAGAGTGGTTTTTTGGTTTTTCCGTTTAAGCCGATATTACATACACTGTAAGTACGTCGGTTATTGTTAGAGAGCAGATTTTGATGACTTAAAACATCACTAGAAATGATCAATAAAGTTCTCATTAAATGTTTTTAAAATGCACTAAAAGCAAAGAAAGACATAAAAAAGTGGATCAAAATCAGTTCTGATGAACAACTCAAGCTGTAGGATATGAAACTAATGTAATCGAGTCTTCTTCCTTTCGTTCAAGTGAACTACGCCTGCAAATCTTTGGTTTGGGCTGGACCAGAAAATCTGTCTTTAGTTATCGTGAAATAAGACTAACAATGGCGCTGATAGGCGTCACAGGAAGTTTAGATTACATACACTGAAGGTCGGACAATACAATTTCTCAGCGAAGAAATCGAATGAGCTACTCAGGAATTCCGTGAAGAATTTGTCGTAAATATTATTTGAAGTAAGTATCATTCAAATGATATTAAAATCGATGAAATTAGAGAAAAATGCTTTAAAAATGACGGAAGAGGTAAACTACTGGTGGAAAAAAATGGCACAGACTCTCTCGTATTAGTTTTCTATTTTCTCTGGTCTCGACTAGCTATGCGAACATGCCACAGACTCTTGCCAGCAGCAATCTATCGTTCCCCAAATTACATTTTTTTTGAAATTTTCTTATTTTATCGGTATAGCGAAAAAAAGTTTGAGAATATTAAATAACAGTAAAACCTCGTCGTCAATGGCGCAACTGCAGACATTTTCAGTTGTAGTTAAGAACTGATTGTGATGTTTTTTGAAAAATTCTATTGTAATGTTCTTCACAGGAGTCATCTTGGACTTCTCAGAAAGATAGGGTAGCATATAATAGCAGCGAAGCCAACATTGCCAGGAAGTTGCGAAGGTTTGGGAGTTACAAAAAAGAAAGAAGGTTCTAATGTACCATCTCATTAATGCTTTGGGCCATCGTTGTACCGCTGCTATTGCCTAACTAGACCGGCGGGCTGGCTGCGACAGCAGAACGTAGGACGTTTCCAGTGGTTTGCATTGCTTGGAAAGCTCTAGTAGCAGATATTGTGACAAATAACCCTACTCTTTCCATATTTTTTTCAAGCCAACGACTAGCTGAGGTGGCTTAGGCCATCAACTGATGACAGCCTCTGCTCAGGAGGTCCTAGGATTCGAGTCCACGACGAAGAACCTGAAATTTGCTCACATTAATTCATAGATTTCCGACTAGTAGTACAACCTTGCGCCAGCGTGAAGCAAGGGCGAGTATGCCTTGCCCGTCCCAGATGTTTTCCTGACCACACGACGACGTAGCCATTCGCCCACTTCGCGAATCACACAAAATTTTCTTCCGAGATTAGCGGTTTTCATTGGCTCAAAGATAATAAAATCGTTGGGTCTAAATATGGACTGTACGGAGAATGGAAAAGCACAACATCTTTTTGTTAGTGCTTTTCTTGTTGCGACACTTATGCGATATCGTGCAAGAGCAAACTTTGTGTACAATTCTTCTGGAGTCCAACTCGCTGGAAACACTTCTTTAGGGCATTTAGAGTGTCGATGTAAGAATTTGAATTGATTCCTTTGATCTTATGTGGACGGTGCTGGCTTTGGATTTATGTGGATGTTCATCCACACAAAATGGCACCATCGGTGTTCCAAGAGACAGTGATCAGCATGACAGGACTCTGCGCTGTGGCAGCAGAGGTGCCTTACACTGCAAATAAGCGTTTGTGGATGTTCACAGCAGTTTCCTTCTCCACATCGAGGTTCTCATTCACAGCATGTTATTTGTGACGCACGTTGTATACAGCCTCCATTTTAACAGTTCGTTAAGGTACTACCATCTGTAAGAGAGACTTCAGACTTCATCCATTGACACTGGAAATACGAAACTTTGAAGGGACAACAACAACAACTAATTGCCATTATTATTGTATGAATGGGAAAATGTGATGCATTTCTTTCAGACCGACCATTATCAACAGCTCATGCGATTTCTCTGCAGAAAGCGACTGCATTGACATTTTTCATCCTTGCATAATATTTTGAAAGAATTCTAGGAAGAAAAAGTATTTTTGAAGGTTTCAGTACACCAACTTCAGTGAGTGTTTAAACGCAGTGAATTAATGCTCTGTCTTTCCGGCATAACATAAATCTTAATAACTTGATTCAACAGAATGACGATCACTAATTCTAATATTGTAATGAAACAATATAATATTTTTAAGATGTATTTTCTTCACTAAATTTTCGTACACGAGATTAAAGGTGTCAGGAAACATATTTGTTTAAAATTTATTTTTAATTTAAACATGCATTGAAATAGCTTTTAAACAAATTTATCATCAATAACAGTTTAAAAACTGCGTGATGTATTATGGGGAAAAGTGCATAAAAACTATACCCACTGCAGGCGATCCGCCTAGTTAGCACTAAATTATGAAAGTGACATTTCTAACAATCTTTTTAAAAATATGACTTTATACTACAGTTTATGCCTCAAATAATTTATTCGTGATTATTACAGTAATATTCATAAAAATTGATAATAAGCATTTCCATGTCATTCCCGTGAAAATACATCAATTCTTTTATTATTCGCCAAATATAGAGAAGTCGACATTTTTCTCACAATTTTATTATGAATTACCCCCAAATTTTAACAAGTTAGCGCTAAAATTGAAATCAAGATGGCTTACCGATTAAGCTCGTGTGCCAAAGTTGCATTTATGATACTCTGACAAAAAACAACATATTGCTTAATGAAGTACAAAGCCCTGTCGTAGATCAATAACCCCTGAGTCAGACAATTGAAACGCAGTTTATGCTTGCCAACTGCTTTGAATATCCAATAGAATTCGTACGTCACTGCTACAATACATACAGCGCACTGCTTCAAATTCAGCTTATCAGGCTCTCTGTCGTATTATTTGAACTGATACCGATATCCCACTTCAGAGAGTATTAATTCACTTCCGATGTCAACTACGGAGAGGTAACGGTGAAATCTCGGAGGTTTCAATAATGGAAAAATCAGGACGTATTGAAATTGCAAACGAAGAATGGATCGAAATTTGATATAAGGTAGAGTCTTGATAATAAGAGGGTCCGTTAAGTCTGAGCGATGTGTCCGTAGTTATTCTTTTGCTGATTAAGGTCACTATTCTTTTTCTGATAATGGTGACAGGAGAGCAGACACTTGCTCGTTAGTTGATATTTTATTTATACTTAAGTATTACAAGAACTTTATTAAAAAGGTGACTAGTGTGATATTTACTTCCTTACTAACTGCTTTGACAATATTTAACTCGTTTGTATGACAAGTTCCTCAAATAAGCCATATTTATATATATATATATATATATATATATATATATATATATATATATATATATATATATATATATACTCACGATATGTGCGTAAATCATTAACAAAACGTGAAAACAGTTATTGAGAGGTCGAGAGGTTCATTAACGTTTCATTAAATAAGATAGACTATTAAAGGTCAAATTAATTCAATATAGAGTTCTAGATACTGCATTAGCTGAAGTGATACAGCCATCAAATGATGTCAAAGCATTGCCTATGACTAGGACGTACCAGTGTTCGTGTTTAAAATATGCAAGATTCTCGACATTACATACAAAGCTACATCTCATTTAGCGGAAGTCCAAAAAATACCTGGCTGCTATGCTCGGTAGCTTTCCCGCGATTCCATTCTTCCATCAATACTAGGCGAACGCTGATCGATCTACTTGCTTTTCATTTCTTTAGGCATAACCCACTCACACTTACATGAACAACACTACCATTCACGTCAGGAGACAAGAGAGCTTAAAGCGTGACCCGAATAGGGCGACGACTATTGGTGGGAAGGTGGGGAAAACTACAGACGATAAAATCTAGGTAAGCGCAGGAAATTCATTATTCATTGGTGGAAATATACCCCACTCTCATAACAAAAACACGCAATACACATAAAGAATTAATGGCAATAGCAGGAGACGTGCTCGAAAATAGCTAGAACATTCAACAATCCTTTACTTGAAAAATTAAAGACAGATCAGAGAGAAATCAAATTTTTGATAGACACATAATCTGGTTCATATGGCACTACATCCATCAGTATACCCGTCTACAATTTAGGAAAACATCTGCTGGTTTTACTAAAATTCGTTTCTGCTAAATAAGTTAATGAAATACAGACAAACATAAAAGCGCATGAGGAAAAACCACAATTGCCAACGATTTTAGCTGACTGGAAGAACACTAAACTTGTAAAATATAAATCATGAGTTCAATCCTCACAGAACGCAGAATGTATTTTTTTCCACCATCACTATTTAAACCAACAACGAATGACGAACAAAGACCTCGAGATCAACCAACCCGCCTCTTCAGCTCAGTGGCAGAGCACTGGTCTTGTAAACCAGGGGTCGTGAGTTCAATCCTCACAGGAGACATATGTTCGCTTTCAGAACCGCTTCAATACATCTTTATACGAAAGAGAGCAGTCAAGACCGCGCAACCCGCCTCTTTAGCTCAGTGGCAGAGCACTGGTCTTGTAAACCAGGAGTCGTGAGTTCAAACCTCACAGGTGGCATATATTTACGTTCAGAACCGCTTTAATACATCTTTATACGAGAGAGAGCAGTCAACGTCAAGCAACCCGCCTCTTTAGCTCAGTGGCAAAGCACTGGTCTTGTAAACCAGGGGTCATGAGTTCAAACCTCACAGAAGGCATATATTTACGTTCAGAACCGCTTTAATACATCTTTATACGAGAGAGAGAAGTCAACGTCAAGCAACCCGCCTCTTCAGCTCAGTGGCAGAGCACTGGTCTTGTAAACCAGGGGTCGTGAGTTCAATCCACACAGGAGGCATATGTTTACGTTCAGAACCGCTTTAATACATCTTTATACGAGAGAGAGCAGTCAACGTCAAGCAACCCGCCTCTTTAGCTCAGTGGCAGAGCACTGGTCTCGTAAACCAGGGGTCGTGAGTTCAAACCTCACAGGAGGCATATATTTACGTTCAGAACCGCTTTAATACATCTTTATACGAGAGAGAGCAGTCAACGTCAAGCAACTCGCCTCTTTAGCTCAGTGGCAGAGCACTGGTCTCGTAAACCAGGGGTCGTGAGTTCAAACGTCACAGGGGGCATATATTTACGTTCAGAACCGCTTTAATACATCTTTATACGAGAGAGAGCAGTCAACGTCAAGCAACTCGCCTCTTTAGCTCAGTGGCAGAGCACTGGTCTTGTAAACCAGGGGTCGTGAGTTCAATCCTCACAGGAGACATATGTTCGCTTTCAGAACCGCTTCAATACATCTTTATACGAGAGAGAGAAGTCAAGACCGCGCAACCCGCCTCTTTAGCTCAGTGGCAGAGCACTGGTCTTGTAAACCAGGAGTCGTGAGTTCAAACCTCACAGGTGGCATATATTTACGTTCAGAACCGCTTTAATACATCTTTATACGAGAGAGAGCAATCAACGTCAAGCAACTCGCCTCTTTAGCTCAGTGGCAGAGCACTGGTCTTGTAAACCGGGGGTCGTGAGTTCAAACCTCACAGGAGGCATATATTTACGTTCAGAACCGCTTTAATACATCTTTATACGAGAGAGAGCAGTCAACGTCAAGCAACCCGCCTCCTTAGCTCAGTGGCAGAGCACTGGTCTCGTAAACCAGGGGTCGTGAGTTCAAACCTAACAGGAGGCATATATTTACGTTCAGAACCGCTTTAATACATCTTTATACGAGAGAGAGAAGTCAACGTCGAGCAACCCGCCTCTTTAGCTCAGTGGCAGAGAACTGGTCTTGTAAACCAGGGGTCGTGAGTTCAAACCTCACAGGAGGCATATATTTACGTTCAGAACCGCTTTAATACATCTTTATACGAGAGAGAGCAGTCAACGTCAAGCAACCCGCCTCTTTAGCTCAGTGGCAGAGCACTGGTCTTGTAAACCAGGGGTCGTGAGTTCAAACCTCACAGGAGGCATATATTTACGTTCAGAACCGCTTTAATACATCTTTATACGAGAGAGAGCAGTCAACGTCAAGCAACCAGCCTCCTTAGCTCAGTGGCAGAGCACTGGTCTCGTAAACCAGGGGTCGTGAGTTCAAACCTCACAGGAGGCATATATTTACGTTCAGAACCGCTTTAATACATCTTTATACGAGAGAGAGCAGACAACGTCAAGCAACCCGCCTCCTTAGCTCAGTGGCGGAGCACTGGTCTCGTAAACCAGGGGTCGTGAGTTCAAACCTCACAGGAGGCATATATTTACGTTCAGAACCGATATAATACATCTTTATACGAGAGAGAGCAGTCAACGACAAGCAACCCGCCTCTTTAGCTCAGTGGCAGAGCACTGGTCTTGTAAACCAGGGGTCGTGAGTTCAAACCTCAAAGGAGGCATCTGTTTACGTTCAGAACCGCTTTAATACATCTTTATACGAGAGAGAGCAGTCAAGATCGCGCAACCCGCCTCTTTAGCTCAGTGGCAGAGCATTGGTCTCGTAAACCAGGGGTCGTGAGTTCAAACCTCACAGGAGGCATATATTTACGTTCAGAACCGCTTTAATACATCTTTATAGGAGAGAGAGCAGTCAACGTCAAGCAACCCGCCTCTTTAGCTCAGTGGCAGAGCACTGGTCTCGTAAACCAGGGGTCGTGAGTTCAAACCTCACAGGAGGCATATATTTACGTTCAGAACCGCTTTAATACATCTTTATACGAGAGAGAGCAGTCAACGTCAAGCAACCCGCCTCTTTAGCTCAGTGGCAGAGCACTGGTCTTGTAAACCAGGGGTCGTGTGTTCAATCCTCACAGGAGACATATGTTCGCTTTCAGAACCGCTTCAATACATCTTTATACAAGAGAGAGCAGGCAAGAACAAGCAACCCGCATCTTTAGCTCAGTGGCAGAGCACTGGTCTCGTAAACCAGGGGTCGTGAGTTCAAACCTCACAGGAGGCATATATTTACGTTCAGAACCGCTTTAATACATCTTTATACGAGAGAGAGCAGTCAACGTCAAGCAACCCGCCACCTTAGCTCAGTGGCTGAGCACTTGTCTCGTAAACCAGGGGTCGTGAGTTCAAACCTCACAGGAGGCATATATTTACGTTCAGAACCGCTTTAATACATCTTTATACGAGAGAGAGCAGTCAACGTCGAGCAACCCGCCTTCTTAGCTCAGTGGCAGAGCACTGGTCTCGTAAACCAGGGGTCGTGAGTTCAAACCTCACAGGAGGCATATATTTACGTTCAGAACCGCTTTAATACATCTTTATACGAGAGAGAGCAGTCAACGTCAAGCAACCCGCCACCTTAGCTCAGTGGCAGAGCACTGGTCTCGTAAACCAGGGGTCGTGAGTTCAAACCTCACAGGAGGCATATATTTACGTTCAGAACCGCTTTAATACATCTTTATAGGAGAGAGAGCAGTCAAGATCGCGCAACCCGCCTCTTTAGCTCAGTGGCAGAGCATTGGTCTCGTAAACCAGGGGTCGTGAGTTCAAACCTCACAGGAGGCATATATTTACGTTCAGAACCGCTTTAATACATCTTTATACGAGAGAGAGCAATCAACGTCAAACAACCCGCCTTCTTTGCTCAGTGGCAGAGCACTGGTCTCGTAAACCATGGGTCGTGAGTTCAAACCTCACAGGACGCATATATTTACGTTCAGAACCGCTTTAATACATCTTTATACGAGAGAGAGCAGTCAACGTCGAGCAACCCGCCTCTTTAGCTCAGTGGCAGAGTACTGGTCTTGTAAACCAGGGGTCGCGTGTTCAAACCTCACAGGAGGCATATATTTACGTTCAGAACCGCTTTAATACATCTTTATACGAGAGAGAGCAGTCAACGTCAAGCAACCCGCCTCTTTAGCTCAGTGGCAGAGCACTGGTCTTGTAAACCCGGGGTCGTGAGTTCAAACCTCACAGGAGGCATATATTTACGTTCAGTACCGCTTTAATACATCTTTATACGAGAGAGAGCAGTCAACGTCAAGCAACTCGCCTCTTTAGCTCAGTGGCAGAGCACTGGTCTTGTAAACCAGGGGTCATGAGTTCAAACCTCACAGGAGGCATGTATTTACGTTCAGAACCGCTTTAATACATCTTTATACGAGAGAGAGCAGTCAACGTCAAGCAACCCGCCTCCTTAGCTCAGTGGCGGAGCGCTGGTCTCGTAAACCAGGGGTCGTGAGTTCAAACGTCACAGGAGGCATATATTTACGTTCAGAACCGCTTTAATACATCTTTATACGAGAGAGAGCAGTGAACGTCAAGCAACTCGCCTCTTTAGCTCAGTGGCAGAGCACTGGTCTTGTAAACCAGGGGTCGTGAGTTCAAACCTCACAGGAGGCATATATTTACGTTCAGAACCGCTTTAATACATCTTTATACGAGAGAGAGCAGTCAACGTGAAGAAACCCGCCTCTTTAGCTCAGTGGCAGAGCACTGGTCTCGTAAACCAGGGGTCGTAAGTTCAAACCTCACAGGAGGCATATATTTACGTTCAGAACCGCTTTAATACATCTTTATACGAGAGAGAGCAGTCAACGTCAAGAAACCCGCCTCTTTAGCTCAGTGGCAGGGCACTGGTCTTGTAAACGATGGGTCGTGAGTTCAATCCTAACAGGAGACATATGTTCGCTTTCAGAACCGTTTCAATACATCTTTATACAAGAGAGAGCAGTCAAGAACAAGCAACCCGCCTCTTTAGATCAGTGGAGGAGCACTGGTCTTGTAAACCAGGGGTCGTGAGTTCAAACCTCACAAGAGGCATATATTTACGTTCAGAAGCGCTTTAATACATCTTTATACGAGAGAGAGCAGTCAACGTCAAGCAAACCCGCCTCTTTAGCTCAGTGGCAGAGCACTGGTCTTGTAAACCAGGGGTCGTGAGTTCAATCCTCACAGGAGACATATGTTCGCTTTCAGAACCGCTTCAATACATCTTTATAGGAGAGAGAGCAGTCAAGATCGCGCAACCCGCCTCTTTAGCTCAGTGGCAGAGCATTGGTCTCGTAAACCAGGGGTCGTGAGTTCAAACCTCACAGGAGGCATATATTTACGTTCAGAACCGCTTTAATACATCTTTATACGAGAGAGAGCAATCAACGTCAAACAACCCGCCTTCTTTGCTCAGTGGCAGAGCACTGGTCTCGTAAACCATGGGTCGTGAGTTCAAACCTCACAGGACGCATATATTTACGTTCAGAACCGCTTTAATACATCTTTATACGAGAGAGAGCAGTCAACGTCGAGCAACCCGCCTCTTTAGCTCAGTGGCAGAGTACTGGTCTTGTAAACCAGGGGTCGCGTGTTCAAACCTCACAGGAGGCATATATTTACGTTCAGAACCGCTTTAATACATCTTTATACGAGAGAGAGCAGTCAACGTCAAGCAACCCGCCTCTTTAGCTCAGTGGCAGAGCACTGGTCTTGTAAACCCGGGGTCGTGAGTTCAAACCTCACAGGAGGCATATATTTACGTTCAGTACCGCTTTAATACATCTTTATACGAGAGAGAGCAGTCAACGTCAAGCAACTCGCCTCTTTAGCTCAGTGGCAGAGCACTGGTCTTGTAAACCAGGGGTCATGAGTTCAAACCTCACAGGAGGCATGTATTTACGTTCAGAACCGCTTTAATACATCTTTATACGAGAGAGAGCAGTCAACGTCAAGCAACCCGCCTCCTTAGCTCAGTGGCGGAGCGCTGGTCTCGTAAACCAGGGGTCGTGAGTTCAAACGTCACAGGAGGCATATATTTACGTTCAGAACCGCTTTAATACATCTTTATACGAGAGAGAGCAGTGAACGTCAAGCAACTCGCCTCTTTAGCTCAGTGGCAGAGCACTGGTCTTGTAAACCAGGGGTCGTGAGTTCAAACCTCACAGGAGGCATATATTTACGTTCAGAACCGCTTTAATACATCTTTATACGAGAGAGAGCAGTCAACGTGAAGAAACCCGCCTCTTTAGCTCAGTGGCAGAGCACTGGTCTCGTAAACCAGGGGTCGTAAGTTCAAACCTCACAGGAGGCATATATTTACGTTCAGAACCGCTTTAATACATCTTTATACGAGAGAGAGCAGTCAACGTCAAGAAACCCGCCTCTTTAGCTCAGTGGCAGGGCACTGGTCTTGTAAACGATGGGTCGTGAGTTCAATCCTAACAGGAGACATATGTTCGCTTTCAGAACCGTTTCAATACATCTTTATACAAGAGAGAGCAGTCAAGAACAAGCAACCCGCCTCTTTAGATCAGTGGAGGAGCACTGGTCTTGTAAACCAGGGGTCGTGAGTTCAAACCTCACAAGAGGCATATATTTACGTTCAGAAGCGCTTTAATACATCTTTATACGAGAGAGAGCAGTCAACGTCAAGCAAACCCGCCTCTTTAGCTCAGTGGCAGAGCACTGGTCTTGTAAACCAGGGGTCGTGAGTTCAATCCTCACAGGAGACATATGTTCGCTTTCAGAACCGCTTCAATACATCTTTATAGGAGAGAGAGCAGTCAAGATCGCGCAACCCGCCTCTTTAGCTCAGTGGCAGAGCATTGGTCTCGTAAACCAGGGGTCGTGAGTTCAAACCTCACAGGAGGCATATATTTACGTTCAGAACCGCTTTAATACATCTTTATACGAGAGAGAGCAATCAACGTCAAACAACCCGCCTTCTTTGCTCAGTGGCAGAGCACTGGTCTCGTAAACCATGGGTCGTGAGTTCAAACCTCACAGGACGCATATATTTACGTTCAGAACCGCTTTAATACATCTTTATACGAGAGAGAGCAGTCAACGTCGAGCAACCCGCCTCTTTAGCTCAGTGGCAGAGTACTGGTCTTGTAAACCAGGGGTCGCGTGTTCAAACCTCACAGGAGGCATATATTTACGTTCAGAACCGCTTTAATACATCTTTATACGAGAGAGAGCAGTCAACGTCAAGCAACCCGCCTCTTTAGCTCAGTGGCAGAGCACTGGTCTTGTAAACCCGGGGTCGTGAGTTCAAACCTCACAGGAGGCATATATTTACGTTCAGTACCGCTTTAATACATCTTTATACGAGAGAGAGCAGTCAACGTCAAGCAACTCGCCTCTTTAGCTCAGTGGCAGAGCACTGGTCTTGTAAACCAGTGGTCGTGAGTTCAAACCTCACAGGAGACATATATTTACGTTCAGTACCGCTTTAATACATCTTTATACGAGAGAGAGCAGTCAACGTCAAGCAACCCGCCTCGTTAGCTCAGTGGCGGAGCGCTGGTCTCGTAAACCAGGGGTCGTGAGTTCAAACGTCACAGGAGGCATATATTTACGTTCAGAACCGCTTTAATACATCTTTATACGAGAGAGAGCAGTGAACGTCAAACAACTCGCCTCTTTAGCTCAGTGGCAGAGCACTGGTCTTGTAAACTAGGGGTCGTGAGTTCAAACCTCACAGGAGGCATATATTTACGTTCAGAACCGCTTTAATACATCTTTATACGAGAGAGAGCAGTCAACGTCAAGCAACCCGCCTCCTTAGCTCAGTGGCAGAGCACTGGTCTCGTAAACCAGGGGTCGTGAGTTCAAACTTCACAGGAGGCATATATTTACGTTCAGAACCGCTTTAATTCATCTTTATACGAGAGAGAGCAGTCAACGTCAAGCAACCCGCCTCTTTAGCTCAGTGGCAGAGCACTGGTCCTGTAAACCAGGGGTCGTGAGTTCAAACCTCACAAGAGGCATATATTTACGTTCAGAACCGCTTTAATACATCTTTATACGAGAGAGAGCAGTCAACGTCAAGCAACCCGCCTCTTTAGCTCAGTGGCAGAGCACTGGTCTCGTAAGCCAGGGGTCGTGAGTTCAAATCTCACAGGAGGCATATATTTACGTTCAGAACCGCTTTAATACATCTTTATACGAGAGAGAGCAGTCAACGCCAAGCAACCCGCCTCTTTAGCTCAGTGGCAGAGCACTGGTCTTGTAAACCAGGGGTCGTGAGTTCAATCCTCACAGGAGACATATGTTCGCTTTCGGAACCGCTTCAATACATCTTTATACAAGAGAGAGCAGTCAAGATCAAGCAACCCGCCTCTTTAGCTCAGTGGCAGAGCACTGGTCTTGTAAACTAGGGGTCGTGAGTTCAAACCTCACAGGAGGCATATATTTACGTTCAGAACCGCTTTAATACATCTTTATACGAGAGAGAGCAGTCAACGCCAAGCAACCCGCCTCTTTAGCTCAGTGGCAGAGCACTGGTCTTGTAAACCAGGGGTCGTGAGTTCAATCCTCACAGGAGACGTATGTTCGGTTTCAGAACCGCTTCAATATAACTTTATACGAGAGAGAGCAGTCAAGATCAAGCAACTCGCCTCTTTAGCTCAGTGGCAGAGCACTGGTCTTGTAAACCAGGGGTCGTGAGTTCAAACCTCAAAGGAGGCATCTGTTTACGTTCAGAACCGCTTTAATACATCTTTATACGAGAGAGAGCAGTCAAGATAGCGCAACCCGCCTCTTTAGCTCAGTGGCAGAGCATTGGTCTCGTAAACCAGGGGTCGTGAGTTCAAACCTCACAGGAGGCATATATTTACGTTCAGAACCGCTTTAATACATCTTTATAGGAGAGAGAGCAGTCAACGTCAAGCAACCCGCCTCTTTAGCTCAGTGGCAGAGCACTGGTCTCGTAAACCAGGGGTCGTGAGTTCAAACCTCACAGGAGGCATATATTTACGTTCAGAACCGCTTTAATACATCTTTATGCGGGAGAGAGCAGTCAACGTGAAGCAACCCGCCTCTTTAGCTCAGTGGCAGAGCACTGGTCTCGTAAACCAGGGGTCGTGAGTTCAAACCACACAGGAAGGATATATTTACGTCCAGAACCGCTTTAATACACCTTTATACGAGAGAGAGCAGTCAACGTCAAGCAACCCGCCACTTTAGCTCAGTGGCAGTGCACTGGTCTTGTAAACCAGGGGTCGTGAGTTCAAACCTCACAGGAGGCATATGTTTACGTTCAGAACCGCTTCAATACATCTTTATACGAGAGAGAGCAGTCAAGATCAAGCAACCCGCCTCTTTAGCTCAGTGGCAGAGCACTGGTCTTGTAAACCAGGGGTCGTGAGTTCCAACCTCACAGGAGGCTTATATTTACGTTCAGAACCGCTTTAATACATCTTTATACGAGAGAGAGCAGTCAAGATGAAGCAACCCGCCTCTTTAGCTCAGTGGCTGAGCACTGGTCTCGTAAACCAGGGGTCGTGAGTTCAAACCTCACATGAGGCATACGTTTACGTTCAGAACCGCTTCAATACATATTTATACGAGGGAGAGAAGTCAAGATCAAGCAACCCGCCTCTTTAGCTAAGTGGCAGAGCACTAGTCTCGTAAACCAGGGGTCGCGAGTTCAAACCTCACAGGAGGCATATGTTTACGTTCATAACCGCATCAATACATCTTTATACGAGAGAGAGCAGTCAAGATCAAACAACCCGCCTCTTTAGCTCAGTGGCAGAGCACTGGTCTCGTAAACCAGGGGCCGTGAGTTCAAACATCACAGGAGGCATATGTTTACGTTCATAACCGCTTTAATACATATTTATACGACAGAGCAGAGTCAAGACCAAGCAACCCGCCTCTTTAGCTCAGTGGCTGAGCACTGTTGTTGTAAACCGGGGGGTCGTGAGTTCAAACCTCACATGAGGCATATGTTTACGTTCATAACCGCATCAATACATCTTTATACGAGAGAGAGCAGTGAACGTCAAGCAACCCGCCTCGTTAGCTCAGTGGCGGAGCGCTGGTCTCGTAAATCAGGGGTCGTGAGTTCAAACGTCACAGGAGGCATATATTTACGTTCAGAACCGCTTTAATACATCTTTATACGAGAGAGAGCAGTGAGCGTCAAGCAACTCGCCTCTTTAGCTCAGCGGCAGAGCACTGGTCTTGTAAACTAGGGGTCGTGAGTTCAAACCTCACAGGAGGCATATATTTACGTTCAGAACCGCTTTAATACATCTTTATAGGAGAGAGAGCAGTCAACGTCAAGCAACCCGCCTCTTTAGCTCAGTGGCAGAGCACTGGTCTCGTAGACCAGGGGTCGTGAGTTCAAACCTCACAGGAGGCATATATTTACGTTCAGAACCGCTTTAATACATCTTTATGCGGGAGAGAGCAGTCAACGTGAAGCAACCCGCCTCTTTAGCTCAGTGGCAGAGCACTGGTCTCGTAAACCAGGGGCCGTGAGTTCAAACATCACAGGAGGCATATGTTTACGTTCATAACCGCTTTAATACATATTTATACGACAGAGCAGAGTCAAGACCAAGCAACCCGCCTCTTTAGCTCAGTGGCTGAGCACTGTTGTTGTAAACCGGGGGTCGTGAGTTCAAACCTCACATGAGGCATATGTTTACGTTCATAACCGCATCAATACATCTTTATACGAGAGAGAGCAGTCAACGTCAAGCAACCCGCCTCGTTAGCTCAGTGGCGGAGCGCTGGTCTCGTAAACCAGGGGTCGTGAGTTCAAACGTCACAGGAGGCATATATTTACGTTCAGAACCGCTTTAATACATCTTTATACGAGAGAGAGCAGTGAACGTCAAGCAACTCGCCCCTTTAGCTCAGCGGCAGAGCACTGGTCTTGTAAACTAGGGGTCGTGAGTTCAAACCTCACAGGAGGCATATATTTACGTTCAGAACCGCTTTAATACATCTTTATACGAGAGAGAGCAGTCAAGATGAAGCAACCCGCCTCTTTAGCTCAGTGGCTGGGCACTGGTCTCGTAAACCAGGGGTCGTGAGTTCAAACCTCACATGAGGCATACGTTTACGTTCAGAACCGCTTCAATACATATTTATACGAGGGAGAGAAGTCAAGATCAAGCAACCCGCCTCTTTAGCTCAGTGGCAGAGCACTAGTCTCCTAAACCAGGGGTCGTGAGTTCAAACCTCACAGGAGGCATATATTTACGTTCAGAACCGCTTTAATACATCTTTATACGAGAGAGAGCAGTCAACGTCAAGCAAACCCGCCTCTTTAGCTCAGTGGCAGAGCACTGGTCTTGTAAACCAGGGGTCGTGAGTTCAATCCTCACAGGAGACATATGTTCGCTTTCAGAACCGCTTCAATACATCTTTATACGAGAGAGAGCAGTCAAGATCAAGCAACCCGCCTCTTTAGCTCAGTGGCAGAGCACTGGTCTTGTAAACCAGGGGTCGTGAGTTCAAACCTCAAAGGAGGCATCTGTTTACGTTCAGAACCGCTTTAATACATCTTTATACGAGAGAGAGCAGTCAAGATCGCGCAACCCTCCTCTTTAGCTCAGTGGCAGAGCATTGGTCTCGTAAACCAGGGGTCGTGAGTTCAAACCTCACAGGAGGCATATATTTACGTTCAGAACCGCTTTAATACATATTTATACGAGAGAGAGCAGTCAACGTCAAGCAACCCGCCTCTTTAGCTCAGTGGCAGAGCACTGGTCTTGTAAACCAGGGGCCGTGAGTTCAAACCTCACAGGAGGCATATATTTACGTTCAGAACCGCTTTAATACATCTTTATACGAGAGAGAGCAGTCAACGTCAAGCAACCCGCCACCTTAGCTCAGTGGCTGAGCACTTGTCTCGTAAACCAGGGGTCGTGAGTTCAAACCTCACAGGAGGCATATATTTACGTTCAGAACCGCTTTAATACATCTTTATACGAGAGAGAGCAGTCAACGTCGAGCAACCCGCCTTCTTAGCTCAGTGGCAGAGCACTGGTCTCGTAAACCAGGGGTCGTGAGTTCAAACCTCACAGGAGGCATATATTTACGTTCAGAACCGCTTTAATACATCTTTATACGAGAGAGAGCAGTCAACGTCAAGCAACCCGCCACCTTAGCTCAGTGGCAGAGCACTGGTCTCGTAAACCAGGGGTCGTGAGTTCAAACCTCACAGGAGGCATATATTTACGTTCAGAACCGCTTTAATACATATTTATACGAGAGAGAGCCGTCAACGTCGAGCAACCCGCCTTCTTAGCTCAGTTGCAGAGCACTGGTCTCGTAAACCAGGGGTCGTGAGTTCAAACCTCACAGGAGGCATATATTTACGTTCAGAACCGCTTTAATACATCTTTATACGAGAGAGAGCAGTCAACGTCAAGCAACCCGCCTCCTTAGCTCAGTGGCAGAGCACTGGTCTCGTAAACCAGGGGTCGTGAGTTCAAACCTCACAGGAGGCATATATTTACGTTCAGAACCGCTTTAATACATATTTATACGACAGAGCAGAGTCAAGACCAAGCAACCCGCCTCTTTAGCTCAGTGGCTGAGCACTGTTGTTGTAAACCGGGGGTCGTGAGTTCAAACCTCACATGAGGCATATGTTTACGTTCATAACCGCATCAATACATCTTTATACGAGAGAGAGCAGTGAACGTCAAGCAACCCGCCTCGTTAGCTCAGTGGCGGAGCGCTGGTCTCGTAAACCAGGGGTCGTGAGTTCAAACGTCACAGGAGGCATATATTTACGTTCAGAACCGCTTTAATACATCTTTATACGAGAGAGAGCAGTGAACGTCAAGCAACTCGCCTCTTTAGCTCAGCGGCAGAGCACTGGTCTTGTAAACTAGGGGTCGTGAGTTCAAACCTCACAGGAGGCATATATTTACGTTCAGAACCGCTTTAATACATCTTTATAGGAGAGAGAGCAGTCAACGTCAAGCAACCCGCCTCTTTAGCTCAGTGGCAGAGCACTGGTCTCGTAAACCAGGGGTCGTGTGTTCAAACCTCACAGGAGGCATATATTTACGTTCAGAACCGCTTTAATACATCTTTATGCGGGAGAGAGCAGTCAACGTGAAGCAACCCGCCTCTTTAGCTCAGTGGCAGAGCACTGGTCTCGTAAACCAGGGGCCGTGAGTTCAAACATCACAGGAGGCATATGTTTACGTTCATAACCGCTTTAATACATATTTATACGACAGAGCAGAGTCAAGACCAAGCAACCCGCCTCTTTAGCTCAGTGGCTGAGCACTGTTGTTGTAAACCGGGGGTCGTGAGTTCAAACCTCACATGAGGCATATGTTTACGTTCATAACCGCATCAATACATCTTTATACGAGAGAGAGCAGTCAACGTCAAGCAACCCGCCTCGTTAGCTCAGTGGCGGAGCGCTGGTCTCGTAAACCAGGGGTCGTGAGTTCAAACGTCACAGGAGGCATATATTTACGTTCAGAACCGCTTTAATACATCTTTATACGAGAGAGAGCAGTGAACGTCAAGCAACTCGCCCCTTTAGCTCAGCGGCAGAGCACTGGTCTTGTAAACTAGGGGTCGTGAGTTCAAACCTCACAGGAGGCATATATTTACGTTCAGAACCGCTTTAATACATCTTTATACGAGAGAGAGCAGTCAAGATGAAGCAACCCGCCTCTTTAGCTCAGTGGCTGGGCACTGGTCTCGTAAACCAGGGGTCGTGAGTTCAAACCTCACATGAGGCATACGTTTACGTTCAGAACCGCTTCAATACATATTTATACGAGGGAGAGAAGTCAAGATCAAGCAACCCGCCTCTTTAGCTCAGTGGCAGAGCACTAGTCTCCTAAACCAGGGGTCGTGAGTTCAAACCTCACAGGAGGCATATATTTACGTTCAGAACCGCTTTAATACATCTTTATACGAGAGAGAGCAGTCAACGTCAAGCAAACCCGCCTCTTTAGCTCAGTGGCAGAGCACTGGTCTTGTAAACCAGGGGTCGTGAGTTCAAACCTCACAGGAGACATATGTTCGCTTTCAGAACCGCTTCAATACATGTTTATTCGAGAGAGAGCAGTCAAGATCAAGCAACCCGCCTCTTTAGCTCAGTGGCAGAGCACTGGTCTTGTAAACCAGGGGTCGTGAGTTCAAACCTCAAAGGAGGCATCTGTTTACGTTCAGAACCGCTTTAATACATCTTTATACGAGAGAGAGCAGTCAAGATCGCGCAACCCTCCTCTTTAGCTCAGTGGCAGAGCATTGGTCTCGTAAACCAGGGGTCGTGAGTTCAAACCTCACAGGAGGCATATATTTACGTTCAGAACCGCTTTAATACATATTTATACGAGAGAGAGCAGTCAACGTCAAGCAACCCGCCTCTTTAGCTCAGTGGCAGAGCACTGGTCTTCTAAACCAGGGGCCGTGAGTTCAAACCTCACAGGAGGCATATATTTACGTTCAGAACCGCTTTAATACATCTTTATACGAGAGAGAGCAGTCAACGTCAAGCAACCCGCCACCTTAGCTCAGTGGCTGAGCACTTGTCTCGTAAACCAGGGGTCGTGAGTTCAAACCTCACAGGAGGCATATATTTACGTTCAGAACCGCTTTAATACATCTTTATACGAGAGAGAGCAGTCAACGTCGAGCAACCCGCCTTCTTAGCTCAGTGGCAGAGCACTGGTCTCGTAAACCAGGGGTCGTGAGTTCAAACCTCACAGGAGGCATATATTTACGTTCAGAACCGCTTTAATACATCTTTATACGAGAGAGGGCAGTCAACGTCAAGCAACCCGCCACCTTAGCTCAGTGGCAGAGCACTGGTCTCGTAAACCAGGGGTCGTGAGTTCAAACCTCACAGGAGGCATATATTTACGTTCAGAACCGCTTTAATACATATTTATACGAGAGAGAGCCGTCAACGTCGAGCAACCCGCCTTCTTAGCTCAGTTGCAGAGCACTGGTCTCGTAAACCAGGGGTCGTGAGTTCAAACCTCACAGGAGGCATATATTTACGTTCAGAACCGCTTTAATACATCTTTATACGAGAGAGAGCAGTCAACGTCAAGCAACCCGCCTCCTTAGCTCAGTGGTAGAGCACTGGTCTCGTAAACCAGGGGTCGTGAGTTCAAACCTCACAGGAGGCATATATTTACGTTCAGAACCGCTTTAAAACATCTTTATACGAGAGAGAGCAGTCAACGTCGAGCAACCCGCCTCCTTAGCTCAGTGGCAGAGCACTGGTCTCGTAAACCAGGGGTCGTGAGTTCAAACCTCACAGGAGGCATATATTTACGTTCCAGAACCCGCTTTAATACATCTTTATACGAGAGAGAGCAGTCAACGTCGAGCAACCCGCCTCTTTAGCTCAGTGGCAGAGAAACTGGTCTTGTAAACCAGGGGTCGTGAGTTCAAACCTCACAGGAGGCATATATTTACGTTCAGAACCGCTTTAATACATCTTTATACGAGAGAGAGCAGTCAACGTCAAGCAACCCTCCTCCTTAGCTCAGTGGCAGAGCACTGGTCTTGTAAACCAGGGGTCATGAGTTCAAACCTCACAGGAGGCATGTATTTACGTTCAGAACCGCTTTAATACATCTTTATACGAGAGAGAGCAGTCAACGTCAAGCAACCCGCCTCCTTAGCTCAGTGGCGGAGCGCTGGTCTCGTAAACCAGGGGTCGTGAGTTCAAACGTCACAGGGAGGCATATATTTACGTTCAGAACCGCTTTAATACATCTTTATACGAGAGAGAGCAGTGAACATCAAGCAACTCGCTTCTTTAGCTCAGTGGCAGAGCACTGGTCTTGTAAACCAGGGGTCGTGAGTTCAAACCTCACAGGAGGCATATATTACGTTCAGAACCGCTTTAATACATCTTTATACGAGAGAGAGCAGTCAACGTGAAGAAACCCGCCTCTTTAGCTCAGTGGCAGAGCACTGGTCTCGTAAACCAGGGGTCGTAAGTTCAAACCTCACAGGAGGCATATATTTACGTTCAGAACCGCTTTAATACATCTTTATACGAGAGAGAGCAGTCAACGTCAAGAAACCCGCCTCTTTAGCTCAGTGGCAGGGCACTGGTCTTGTGAACGATGGGTCGTGAGTTCAATCCTAACAGGAGACATATGTTCGCTTTCAGAACCGTTTCAATACATCTTTATACAAGAGAGAGCAGTCAAGATCAAGCAACCCGCCTCTTTAGATCAGTGGAGGAGCACTGGTCTTGTAAACCAGGGGTCGTGAGTTCAAACCTCACAAGAGGCATATATTTACGTTCAGAACCGCTTTAATACATCTTTATACGAGAGAGAGCAGTCAACGTCAAGCAAACCCGCCTCTTTAGCTCAGTGGCAGAGCACTGGTCTTGTAAACCAGCGGTCGTGAGTTCAATCCTCACAGGAGACATATGTTCGCTTTCAGAACCGCTTCAATACATCTTTATACGAGAGAGAGCAGTCAAGATCGCGCAACCCGCCTCTTTAGCTCAGTGGCAGAGCATTGGTCTCGTAAACCAGGGGTCGTGAGTTCAAACCTCACAGGAGGCATATATTTACGTTCAGAACCGCTTTAATACATCTTTATACGAGAGAGAACAATCAACGTCAAACAACCCGCCTTCTTTGCTCAGTGGCAGAGCACTGGTCTCGTAAACCATGGGTCGTGAGTTCAAACCTCACAGGACGCATATATTTACGTTCAGAACCGCTTTAATACATCTTTATACGAGAGAGAGCAGTCAACGTCGAGCAACCCGCCCTCTTTAGCTCAGTGGCAGAGTACTGGTCTTGTAAACCAGGGGTCGCGTGTTCAAACCTCACAGGAGGCATATATTTACGTTCAGAACCGCTTTAATACATCTTTATACGAGAGAGAGCAGTCAACGTCAAGCAACCCGCCTCTTTAGCTCAGTGGCAGAGCACTGGTCTTGTAAACCCGGGGTCGTGAGTTCAAACCTCACAGGAGGCATATATTTACGTTCAGTACCGCTTTAATACATCTTTATACGAGAGAGAGCAGTCAACGTCAAGCAACTCGCCTCTTTAGCTCAGTGGCAGAGCACTGGTCTTGTAAACCAGTGGTCGTGAGTTCAAACCTCACAGGAGACATATATTTACGTTCAGTACCGCTTTAATAACATCTTTATACGAGAGAGAGCAGTCAACGTCAAGCAACCCGCCTCGTTAGCTCAGTGGCGGAGCGCTGGTCTCGTAAACCAGGGGTCGTGAGTTCAACGTCACAGGAGGCATATATTTACGTTCAGAACCGCTTTAAATACATCTTTATACGAGAGAGAGCAGTGAACGTCAAACAACTCGCCTCTTTAGCTCAGTGGCAGAGCACTGGTCTTGTAAACTAGGGGTCGTGAGTTCAACCTCACAGGAGGCATATATTTACGTTCAGAACCGCTTTAATACATCTTTATACGAGAGAGAGCAGTCAACGTCAAGCAACCCGCCTCCTTAGCTCAGTGGCAGAGCACTGGTCTCGTAAACCAGGGGTCGTGAGTTCAAACTTCACAGGAGGCATATATTTACGTTCAGAACCGCTTTAATTCATCTTTATACGAGAGAGAGCAGTCAACGTCAAGCAACCCGCCTCTTTAGCTCAGTGGCAGAGCACTGGTCCTGTAAACCAGGGGTCGTGAGTTCAAACCTCACAAGAGGCATATATTTACGTTCAGAACCGCTTTAATACATCTTTATACGAGAGAGAGCAGTCAACGTCAAGCAACCCGCCTCTTTAGCTCAGTGGCAGAGCACTGGTCTCGTAAGCCAGGGGTCGTGAGTTCAAACCTCACAGGAGGCATATGTTTACGTTCAGAACCGCTTCAATACATCTTTATACGAGAGAGAGCAGTCAAGATCAAGCAACCCGCCTCTTTAGCTCAGTGGCAGAGCACTGGTCTTGTAAACCAGGGGTCGTGAGTTCCAACCTCACAGGAGGCTTATATTTACGTTCAGAACCGCTTTAATACATCATTATACGAGAGAGAGCAGTCAAGATGAAGCAACCCGCCTCTTTAGCTCAGTGGCTGAGCACTGGTCTCGTAAACCAGGGGTCGTGAGTTCAAACCTCACAGGAGGCATACGTTTACGTTCAGAACCGCTTCAATACATATTTATACGAGGGAGAGAAGTCAAGATCAAGCAACCCGCCTCTTTAGCTAAGTGGCAGAGCACTAGTCTCGTAAACCAGGGGTCGCGAGTTCAAACCTCACAGGAGGCATATGTTTACGTTCATAACCGCATCAATACATCTTTATACAAGAGAGAGCAGTCAACATCAAACAACCCGCCTCTTTAGGCTCAGTGTCAGAGCACTGGTCTCGTAAACCAGGGGCCGTGAGTTCAAACATCACAGGAGGCATATGTTTACGTTCATAACCGCTTTAATACATATTTATACGACAGAGCAGAGTCAAGACCAAGCAACCCGCCTCTTTAGCTCAGTGGCTGAGCACTGTTGTTGTAAACCGGGGGTCGTGAGTTCAAACCTCACATGAGGCATATGTTTACGTTCATAACCGCATCAATACATCTTTATACGAGAGAGAGCAGTCAACGTCAAGCAACCCGCCTCGTTAGCTCAGTGGCGGAGCGCTGGTCTCGTAAACCAGGGGTCGTGAGTTCAAACGTCACAGGAGGCATATAATTACGTTCAGAACCGCTTTAATACATCTTTATACGAGAGAGAGCAGTGAACGTCAAGCAACTCGCCTCTTAGCTCAGCGGCAGAGCACTGGTCTTGTAAACTAGGTGTCGTGAGTTCAAACCTCACAGGAGGCATATATTTACGTTCAGAACCGCTTTAATACATCTTTATAGGAGAGAGAGCAGTCAACGTCAAGCAACCCGCCTCTTTAGCTCAGTGGCAGAGCACTGGTCTCGTAAACCAGGGGTCGTGAGTTCAAACCTCACAGGAGGCATATATTTACGTTCAGAACCGCTTTAATACATCTTTATGCGGGAGAGAGCAGTCAACGTGAAGCAACCCGCCTCTTTAGCTCAGTGGCAGAGCACTGGTCTCCGTAAACCAGGGGCCGTGAGTTCAAACATCACAGGAGGCATATGTTTACGTTCATAACCGCTTTAATACATATTTATACGACAGAGCAGAGTCAAGACCAAGCAACCCGCCTCTTTAGCTCAGTGGCTGAGCACTGTTGTTGTAAACCGGGGGTCGTGAGTTCAAACCTCACATGAGGCATATGTTTACGTTCATAACCGCATCAATACATCTTTATACGAGAGAGAGCAGTCAACGTCAAGCAACCCGCCTCGTTAGCTCAGTGGCGGAGCGCTGGTCTCGTAAACCAGGGGTCGTGAGTTCAAACGTCACAGGAGGCATATATTTACGTTCAGAACCGCTTTAATACATCTTTATACGAGAGAGAGCAGTGAACGTCAAGCAACTCGCCCCTTTAGCTCAGCGGCAGAGCACTCGTCTTGTAAACTAGGGGTCGTGAGTTCAAACCTCACAGGAGGCATATATTTACGTTCAGAACCGCTTTAATACATCTTTATACGAGAGAAAGCAGTCAAGATGAAGCAACCCGCCTCTTTAGCTCAGTGGCTGGCACTGGTCTCGTAAACCAGGGGTCGTGAGTTCAAACCTCACATGAGGCATACGTTTACGTTCAGAACCGCTTCAATACATATTTATACGAGGGAGAGAAGTCAAGATCAAGCAACCCCGCCTCTTTAGCTCAGTGGCAGAGCACTAGTCTCCTAAACCAGGGGTCGTGAGTTCAAACCTCACAGGAGGCATATATTTACGTTCAGAACCGCTTTAATACATCTTTATACGAGAGAGAGCAGTCAACGTCAAGCAAACCCGCCTCTTTAGCTCAGTGGCAGAGCACTGGTCTTGTAAACCAGGGGTCGTGAGTTCAATCCTCACAGGAGACATATGTTCGCTTTCAGAACCGCTTCAATACATCTTTATACGAGAGAGAGCAGTCAAGATCAAGCAACCCGCCTCTTTAGCTCAGTGGCAGAGCACTGGTCTTGTAAACCAGGGGTCGTGAGTTCAAACCTCAAAGGAGGCATCTGTTTACGTTCAGAACCGCTTTAATACATCTTTATACGAGAGAGAGCAGTCAAGATCGCGCAAACCTCCTCTTTAGCTCAGTGGCAGAGCATTGGTCTCGTAAACCAGGGGTCGTGAGTTCAAACCTCACAGGAGGCATATATTTACGTTCAGAACCGCTTTAATACATCTTTATACGAGAGAGAGCAATCAACGTCAAGCAACCCGCCTTCTTTGCTCAGTGGCAGAGCACTGGTCGCGTAAACCATGGGTCGTGAGTTCACACCTCACAGGAGGCATATATTTACGTTCAGAACCGCTTTAATACATCTTTATACGAGAGAGAGCAGTCAACGTCAAGCAACCCGCCTCCTTAGCTCAGTGGCAGAGCACTGGTCTCGTAAAGCAGGGGTCGTGAGTTCAAACCTCACAGGAGGCATATATTTACGTTCAGAACCGCTTTAATACATCTTTATACGAGAGAGAGCAGTCAACGTCGAGCAACCCGCCTCTTTAGCTCAGTGGCAGAGAACTGGTCTTGTAAACCAGGGGTCGCGTGTTCAAACCTCACAAGAGGCATATATTTACGTTCAGAACCGCTTTAATACATCTTTATACGAGAGAGAGCAGTCAACGGCAAGCAACCCGCCTCTTTAGCTCAGTGGCAGAGCACTGGTCTTGTAAACCAGGGGTCGTGAGTTCAAACCTCACAGGAGGCATATATTTACGTTCAGTACCGCTTTAATACATCTTTATACGAGAGAGAGCAGTCAACGTCAAGCAACCCGCCTCGTTAGCTCAGTGGCGGAGCGCTGGTCTCGTAAACCAGGGGTCGTGAGTTCAAACGTCACAGGAGGCATATATTTACGTTCAGAACCGCTTTAATACATCTTTATACGAGAGAGAGCAGTGAACGTCAAGCAACTCGCCTCTTTAGCTCAGTGGCAGAGCACTGGTCTTGTAAACTAGGGGTCGTGAGTTCAAACCTCACAGGAGGCATATATTTACGTTCAGAACCGCTTTAATACATCTTTATACGAGAGAGAGCAGTCAACGTCAAGCAACCCGTCTCCTTAGCTCAGTGGCAGAGCACTGGTCTCGTAAACCAGGGGTCGTGAGTTCAAACTTCACAGGAGGCATATATTTACGTTCAGAACCGCTTTAATTCATCTTATACGAGAGAGAGCAGTCAACATCAAGCAACCCGCCTCTTTAGCTCAGTGGCAGAGCACTGGTCCTGTAAACCAGGGGTCGTGAGTTCAAACCTCACAGGAGGCATATATTTACGTTCAGAACCGCTTTAATACATCTTTATACGAGAGAGAGCAGTCAACGTCAAGCAACCCGCCTCTTTAGCTCAGTGGCAGAGCACTGGTCTCGTAAGCCAGGGGTCGTGTGTTCAAATCTCACAGGAGGCATATATTTACGTTCAGAACCGCTTTAATACATCTTTATACGAGAGAGAGCAGTCAACGTCAAGCAACCCGCCTCTTTAGCTCAGTGGCAGAGCACTGGTCTTGTAAACCAGGGGTCGTGAGTTCAATCCTCACAGGAGACATATGTTCGCTTTCGGAACCGCTTCAATACATCTTTATACAAGAGAGAGCAGTCAAGATCAAGCAACCCGCCTCTTTAGCTCAGTGGCAGAGCACTGGTCTTGTAAACTAGGGGTCGTGAGTTCAAACCTCACAGGAGGCATATATTTACGTTCCTAACCGCTTTAATACATCTTTATACGAGAGAGAGCAGTCAACGCCAAGCAACCCGCCTCTTTAGCTCAGTGGCAGAGCACTGGTCTTGTAAACCAGGGGTCGTGAGTTCAATCCTCACAGGAGACATATGTTCGCTTTCAGAACCGCTTCAATACATCTTTATACGAGAGAGAGCAGTCAAGATCAAGCAACTCGCCTCTTTAGCTCAGTGGCAGAGCACTGGTCTTGTAAACCAGAGGTCGTGAGTTCAAACCTCAAAGGAGGCATCTGTTTACGTTCAGAACCGCTTTAATACATCTTTATACGAGAGAGAGCAGTCAAGATAGCGCAACCCGCCTCTTTCGCTCAGTGGCAGACCATTGGTCTCGTAAACCAGGGGTCGTGAGTTCAAACCTCACAGGAGGCATATATTTACGTTCAGAACCGCTTTAATACATCTTTATACGAGAGAGAGCAGTCAAGATGAAGCAACCCGCCTCTTTAGCTCAGTGGCTGAGCACTGGTCTCGTAAACCAAGGGTCGTGAGTTCAAACCTCACATGAGGCATACGTTTACGTTCAGAACCGTTTCAATATATATTTATACGAGGGAGAGAAGTCAAGATCAAGCAACCCGCCTCTTTAGCTCAGTGGCAGAGCACTAGTCTCCTAAACCAGGGGTTCGCGAGTTCAAACCTCACAGGAGGCATATGTCTACGTTCATAACCGCATCAATACATCTCTATACGAGAGAGAGCAGTCAAGATCAAACAACCCGCCTCTTTAGCTCAGTGGCAGAGCACTGGTCTCGTAAACCAGGGGCCGTGAGTTCAAACATCACAGGAGGCATATGTTTACGTTCATAACCGCTTTAAGACATATTTATACGACAGAGCAGAGTCAAGACCAAGCAACCCGCCTCTTTAGCTCAGTGGCTGAGCACGTTGTTGTAAACCGGGGGTCGTGAGTTCAAACCTCACATGAGGCATATGTTTACGTTCATAACCGCATCAATACATCTTTATACGAGAGAGAGCAGTCAACGTTAAGCAACCCGCCTCGTTAGCTCAGTGGCGGAGCGCTGGTCTCGTAAACCAGGGGTCGTGAGTTCAAACGTCACAGGAGGCATACATTTACGTTCAGAACCGCTTTAATACATCTTTATACGAGAGAGAGCAGTGAACGTCAAGCAACTCGCCTCTTTAGCTCAGCGGCAGAGCACTGGTCTTGTAAACTAGGGGTCGTGAGTTCAAACCTCACAGGAGGCATATATTTACGTTCAGAACCGCTTTAATACATCTTTATACGAGAGAGAGCAGTCAACGTCAAGCAACCCGCCTCCTTAGCTCAGTGGCAGAGCACTGGTCTCGTAAACCAGGGGTCGTGAGTTCAAACTTCACAGGAGGCATATATTTACGTTCAGAACCGCTTTAATACATCTTTATACGAGAGAGAGCAGTCAAGATGAAGCAACCCGCCTCTTTAGCTCAGTGGCTGAGCACTGGTCTCGTAAACCAGGGGTCGTGAGTTCAAACCTCACATGAGGCATACGTTTACGTTCAGAACCGCTTCAATACATATTTATACGAGGGAGAGAAGTCAAGATCAAGCAACCCGCCTCTTTAGCTCAGTGGCAGAGCACTAGTCTCCTGAACCAGGGGTCGTGAGTTCAAACCTCACAGGAGGCATATATTTACGTTCAGAACCGCTTTAATACATCTTTATACGAGAGAGAGCAGTCAACGTCAAGCAAACCCGCCTCTTTAGCTCAGTGGCAGAGCACTGGTCTTGTAAACCAGGGGTCGTGAGTTCAATCCTTACAGGAGACATATGTTCGCTTTCAGAACCGCTTCAATACATCTTTATACGAGAGAGAGCAGTCAAGATCAAGCAACCCGCCTCTTTAGCTCAGTGGCAGAGCACTGGTCTTGTAAACCAGGGGTCGTGAGTTCAAACCTCAAAGGAGACATCTGTTTACGTTCAGAACCGCTGTAATACATATTTATACGAGAGAGAGCAGTCAAGATCGCGCAACCCGCCTCTTTAGCTCAGTGGCAGAGCATTGGTCTCGTAAACCAGGGGTCGTGAGTTCAAACCTCACAGGAGGCATATATTTACGTTCAGAACCGCTTTAATACATCTTTATACGAGAGAGAGCAGTCAACGTCAAGCAAACCCGCCTCTTTAGCTCAGTGGCAGAGCACTGGTCTTGTAAACCAGGGGTCGTGAGTTCAATCCTTACAGGAGACATATGTTCGCATTCAGAACCGCTTCAATACATCTTTATACGAGAGAGAGCAGTCAAGATCAAGCAACGCGCCTCTTTAACTCAGTGGCAGAGCACTGGTCTTGTAAACCAGGGGTCGTGAGTTCAAACCTCAAAGGAGGCATCTGTTTACGTTCAGAACCGCTTTAATACATCTTTATACGAGAGAGA
This sequence comes from Gryllus longicercus, assembly GCA_038098605.1. NCBI lineage: Eukaryota > Metazoa > Arthropoda > Insecta > Orthoptera > Gryllidae > Gryllus > Gryllus longicercus. The sequence continues at coordinate 1,279,876 of JAZDUA010000257.1, read as the reverse complement.
GCAGTCAAGATCGCGCAACCCGCCTCTTTAGCTCAGTGGCAGAGCATTGGTCTCGTAAACCAGGGGTCGTGAGTTCAAACCTCACATGAGGCATACGTTTACGTTCAGAACCGCTTCAATACATATTTATACGAGGGAGAGAAGTCAAGATCAAGCAACCCGCCTCTTTAGCTCAGTGGCAGAGCACTAGTCTCCTAAACCAGGGGTCGTGAGTTCAAACCTCACAGGAGGCATATATTTACGTTCAGAACCGCTTTAATACATCTTTATACGAGAGAGAGCAGTCAACGTCAAGCAAACCCGCCTCTTTAGCTCAGTGGCAGAGCACTGGTCTTGTAAACCAGGGGTCGTGAGTTCAATCCTTACAGGAGACATATGTTCGCTTTCAGAACCGCTTCAATACATCTTTATACGAGAGAGAGCAGTCAAGATCAAGCAACCCGCCTCTTTAGCTCAGTGGCAGAGCACTGGTCTTGTAAACCAGGGGTCGTGAGTTCAAACCTCAAAGGAGGCATCTGTTTACGTTCAGAACCGCTTTAATACATCTTTATACGAGAGAGAGCAGTCAAGATCGCGCAACCCGCCTCTTTAGCTCAGTGGCAGAGCATTGGTCTCGTAAACCAGGGGTCGTGAGTTCAAACCTCACAGGAGGCATATATTTACGTTCAGAACCGCTTTAATACATCTTTATACGAGAGAGAGCAATCAACGTCAAGCAACCCGCCTTCTTTGCTCAGTGGCCGAGCACTGGTCTCGTAAACCATGGGTCGTGTGTTCAAATCTCACAGGAGGCATATATTTACGTTCAGAACCGCTTTAATACATCTTTATACGAGAGAGAGCAGTCAACGTCAAGCAACCCGCCTCCTTAGCTCAGTGGCAGAGCACTGGTCTCGTAAACCAGGGGTCGTGAGTTCAAACCTCACAGGGGGCATATATTTACGTTCAGAACCGCTTTAATACATCTTTATACGAGAGAGAGCAGTCAACGTCAAGCAACCCGCCTCCTTAGCTCAGTGGCAGAGCACTGGTCCTGTAAACCAGGGGTCGTGAGTTCAAACCTCACAGGAGGCATATATTTACGTTCAGAACCGCTTTAATACATCTTTATACGAGAGAGAGCAGTCAACGTCAAGCAACCCGCCTCTTTAGCTCAGTGGCAGAGCACTGGTCTCGTAAGCCAGGGGTCGTGAGTTCAAATCTCACAGGAGGCATATATTTACGTTCAGAACCGCTTTAATACATCTTTATACGAGAGAGAGCAGTCAACGTCAAGCAACCCGCCTCTTTAGCTCAGTGGCAGAGCACTGGTCTTGTAAACCAGGGGTCGTGAGTTCAATCCTCACAGGAGACATATGTTCGCTCTCGGAACCGCTTCAATACATCTTTATACAAGAGAGAGCAGTCAAGATCAAGCAACCCGCCTCTTTAGCTCAGTGGCAGAGCACTAGTCTCCTAAACCAGGGGTCGCGAGTTCAAACCTCACAGGAGGCATATGTTTACGTTCATAACCGCATCAATACATCTTTATACGAGAGAGAGCAGTCAAGATCAAACAACACGCCTCTTTAGCTCAGTGGCAGAGCACTGGTCTCGTAAACCAGGGGCCGTGAGTTCAAACATCACAGGAGGCATATGTTTACGTTCATAACCGCTTTAATACATATTTATACGACAGAGCAGAGTCAAGACCAAGCAACCCGCCTCTTTAGCTCAGTGGCTGAGCACTGTTGTTGTAAACCGGGGGTCGTGAGTTCAAACCTCACATGAGGCATATGTTTACGTTCATAACCGCATCAATACATCTTTATACGAGAGAGAGCAGTCAACGTCAAGCAACCCGCCTCGTTAGCTCAGTGGCGGAGCGCTGGTCTCGTAAACAAGGGGTCGTGAGTTCAAACGTCACAGGAGGCATATATTTACGTTCAGAACCGCTTTAATACATCTTTATACGAGAGAGAGCAGTGAACGTCAAGCAACTCGCCTCTTTAGCTCAGCGGCAGAGCACTGGTCTTGTAAACTAGGGGTCGTGAGATCAAACCTCACAGGAGGCATATATTTACGTTCAGAACCGCTTTAATACATCTTTATACGAGAGAGAGCAGTCAACGTCAAGCAACCCTCCTCCTTAGCTCAGTGGCAGAGCACTGGTCTCGTAAACCAGGGGTCGTGAGTTCAAACTTCACAGGAGGCATATATTTACGTTCAGAACCGCTTTAATACATCTTTATACGAGAGAGAGCAGTCAAGATGAAGCAACCCGCCTCTTTAGCTCAGTGGCTGAGCACTGGTATTGTAAACCAGGGGTCGTGAGTTCAAACCTCACATGAGGCATACGTTTACGTTCAGAACCGCTTCAATACATATTTATACGAGGGAGAGAAGTCAAGATCAAGCAACCCGCCTCTTTAGCTCAGTGGCAGAGCACTAGTCTCCTAAACCAGGGGTCGTGAGTTCAAACCTCACAGGAGGCATATATTTACGTTCAGAACCGCTTTAATACATCTTTATACGAGAGAGAGCAGTCAACGTCAAGCAAACCCGCCTCTTTAGCTCAGTGGCAGAGCACTGGTCTTGTAAACCAGGGGTCGTGAGTTCAATCCTCACAGGAGAAATATGTTCGCTTTCAGAACCGCTTCAATACATCTTTATACGAGAGAGAGCAGTCAAGATCAAGCAACCCGCCTCTTTAGCTCAGTGGCAGAGCACTGGTCTTGTAAACCAGGGGTCGTGAGTTCAATCCTCACAGGAGACATATGTTCGCTTTCAGAACCGCTTCAATACATCTTTATACGAGAGAGAGCAGTCAAGATCAAGCAACCCGCCTCTTTAGCTCAGTGGCAGAGCACTGGTCTTGTAAACCAGGGGTCGTGAGTTCAATCCTCACAGGAGACATATGTTCGCTTTCGGAACCGCTTCAATACATCTTTATACAAGAGAGAGCAGTCAATATCAAGCAACCCGCCTCTTTAGCTCAGTGGCAGAGCACTAGTCTCCTAAACCAGGGGTCGCGAGTTCAAACCTCACAGGAGGCATATATTTACGTTCAGAACCGCTTTAATACATCTTTATACGAGAGAGAGCAGTGAACGTCAAGCAACTCGCCTCTTTAGCTCAGCGGCAGAGCACTGGTCTTGTAAACTAGGGGTCGTGAGATCAAACCTCACAGGAGGCATATATTTACGTTCAACACCGCTTTAATACATCTTTATACGAGAGAGAGCAGTCAACGTCAAGCAACCCGCCTCCTTAGCTCAGTGGCAGAGCACTGGTCCTGTAAACCAGGGGTCGTGAGTTCAAACCTCACAGGAGGCATATATTTACGTTCAGAACCGCTTTAATACATCTTTATACGAGAGAGAGCAGTCAACGTCAAGCAACCCGCCTCTTTAGCTCAGTGGCAGAGCACTGGTCTCGTAAGCCAGGGGTCGTGAGTTCAAATCTCACAGGAGGCATATATTTACGTTCAGAACCGCTTTAATACATCTTTATACGAGAGAGAGCAGTCAACGTCAAGCAACCCGCCTCTTTAGCTCAGTGGCAGAGCACTGGTCTTGTAAACCAGGGGTCGTGAGTTCAATCCTCACAGGAGACATATGTTCGCTCTCGGAACCGCTTCAATACATCTTTATACAAGAGAGAGCAGTCAAGATCAAGCAACCCGCCTCTTTAGCTCAGTGGCAGAGCACTAGTCTCCTAAACCAGGGGTCGCGAGTTCAAACCTCACAGGAGGCATATGTTTACGTTCATAACCGCATCAATACATCTTTATACGAGAGAGAGCAGTCAAGATCAAACAACACGCCTCTTTAGCTCAGTGGCAGAGCACTGGTCTCGTAAACCAGGGGCCGTGAGTTCAAACATCACAGGAGGCATATGTTTACGTTCATATCCGCTTTAATACATATTTATACGACAGAGCAGAGTCAAGACCAAGCAACCCGCCTCTTTAGCTCAGTGGCTGAGCACTGTTGTTGTAAACCGGGGGTCGTGAGTTCAAACCTCACATGAGGCATATGTTTACGTTCATAACCGCATCAATACATCTTTATACGAGAGAGAGCAGTCAACGTCAAGCAACCCGCCTCGTTAGCTCAGTGGCGGAGCGCTGGTCTCGTAAACAAGGGGTCGTGAGTTCAAACGTCACAGGAGGCATATATTTACGTTCAGAACCGCTTTAATACATCTTTATACGAGAGAGCAGTGAACGTCAAGCAACTCGCCTCTTTAGCTCAGCGGCAGAGCACTGGTCTTGTAAACTAGGGGTCGTGAGATCAAACCTCACAGGAGGCATATATTTACGTTCAGAACCGCTTTAATACATCTTTATACGAGAGAGAGCAGTCAATGTCAAGCAACCCTCCTCCTTAGCTCAGTGGCAGAGCACTGGTCTCGTAAACCAGGGGTCGTGAGTTCAAACTTCACAGGAGGCATATATTTACGTTCAGAACCGCTTTAATACATCTTTATACGAGAGAGAGCAGTCAAGATGAAGCAACCCGCCTCTTTAGCTCAGTGGCTGAGCACTGGTCTCGTAAACCAGGGGTCGTGAGTTCAAACCTCACATGAGGCATACGTTTACGTTCAGAACCGCTTCAATACATATTTATACGAGGGAGAGAAGTCAAGATCAAGCAACCCGCCTCTTTAGCTCAGTGGCAGAGCACTAGTCTCCTAAACCAGGGGTCGTGAGTTCAAACCTCACAGGAGGCATATATTTACGTTCAGAACCGCTTTAATACATCTTTATACGAGAGAGAGCAGTCAACGTCAAGCAAACCCGCCTCTTTAGCTCAGTGGCAGAGCACTGGTCTTGTAAACCAGGGGTCGTGAGTTCAATCCTCACAGGAGAAATATGTTCGCTTTCAGAACCGCTTCAATACATCTTTATACGAGAGAGAGCAGTCAAGATCAAGCAACCCGCCTCTTTAGCTCAGTGGCAGAGCACTGGTCTTGTAAACCAGGGGTCGTGAGTTCAATCCTCACAGGAGACATATGTTCGCTTTCAGAACCGCTTCAATACATCTTTATACGAGAGAGAGCAGTCAAGATCAAGCAACCCGCCTCTTTAGCTCAGTGGCAGAGCACTGGTCTTGTAAACCAGGGGTCGTGAGTTCAATCCTCACAGGAGACATATGTTCGCTTTCGGAACCGCTTCAATACATCTTTATACAAGAGAGAGCAGTCAAGATCAAGCAACCCGCCTCTTTAGCTCAGTGGCAGAGCACTAGTCTCCTAAACCAGGGGTCGCGAGTTCAAACCTCACAGGAGGCATATGTTTACGTTCATAACCGCATCAATACATCTTTATACGAGAGAGAGCAGTCAAGATCAAACAACACGCCTCTTTAGCTCAGTGGCAGAGCACTGGTCTCGTAAACCAGGGGCCGTGAGTTCAAACATCACAGGAGGCATATGTTTACGTTCATAACCGCTTTAATACATATTTATACGACAGAGCAGAGTCAAGACCAAGCAACCCGCCTCTTTAGCTCAGTGGCTGAGCACTGTGGTTGTAAACCGGGGGTCGTGAGTTCAAACCTCACATGAGGCATACGTTTACGTTCAGAACCGCTTCAATACATATTTATACGAGGGAGAGAAGTCATGATCAAGCAACCCGCCTCTTTAGCTCAGTGGCAGAGCACTAGTCTCCTAAACCAGGGGTCGTGAGTTCAAACCTCACAGGAGGCATATATTTACGTTCAGAACCGCTTTAATACATCTTTATACGAGAGAGAGCAGTCAACGTCAAGCAAACCCGCCTCTTTAGCTCAGTGGCAGAGCACTGGTCTTGTAAACCAGGGGTCGTGAGTTCAATCCTCACAGGAGACATATGTTCGCTTTCAGAACCGCTTCAATACATCTTTATACGAGAGAGAGCAGTCAAGATCAAGCAACCCGCCTCTTTAGCTCAGTGGCAGAGCACTGGTCTTGTAAACCAGGGGTCGTGAGTTCAAACCTCAAAGGAGGCATCTGTTTACGTTCAGAACCGCTTTAATACATCTTTATACGAGAGAGAGCAGTCAAGATCGCGCAACCCGCCTCTTTAGCTCAGTGGCAGAGCATTGGTCTCGTAAACCAGGGGTCGTGAGTTCAAACCTCACAGGAGGCATATATTTACGTTCAGAACCGCTTTAATACATCTTTATACGAGAGAGAGCAATCAACGTCAAGCAACCCGCCTTCTTTGCTCAGTGGCAGAGCACTGGTCTCGTAAACCATGGGTCGTGAGTTCAAACCTCACAGGAGGCATATATTTACGTTCAGAACCGCTTTAATACATCTTTATACGAGAGAGAGCAGTCAACGTCAAGCAACCCGCCTCCTTAGCTCAGTGGCAGAGCACTGGTCTCGTAAACCAGGGGTCGTGAGTTCAAACCTCACAGGAGGCATATATTTACGTTCAGAACCGCTTTAATACATCTTTATACGAGAGAGAGCAGTCAACGTCAAGCAACCTGCCTCCTTAGCTCAGTGGCAGAGCACTGGTCTCGTAAAGCAGGGGTCGTGAGTTCAAACCTCACAGGAGGCATATATTTACGTTCAGAACCGCTTTAATACATCTTTATACGAGAGAGAGCAGTCAACGTCGAGCAACCCGCCTCTTCAGCTCAGTGGCAGAGAACTGGTCTTGTAAACCAGGGGTCGCGTGTTCAAACCTCACAGGAGGCATATATTTACGTTCAGAACCGCTTTAATACATCTTTATACGAGAGAGAGCAGTCAACGTCAAGCAACCCGCCTCTTTAGCTCAGTGGCAGAGCACTGGTCTTGTAAACCAGGGGTCGTGAGTTCAAACCTCACAGGAGGCATATATTTACGTTCAGTACCGCTTTAATACATCTTTATACGAGAGAGAGCAGTGAACGTCAAGCAACTCGCCTCTTTAGCTCAGTGGCAGAGCACTGGTCTTGTAAACTAGGGTCGTGAGTTCAAACCTCACAGGAGGCATATATTTACGTTCAGAACCGCTTTAATACATCTTTATACGAGAGAGAGCAGTCAACGTCAAGCAACCCGCCTCCTTAGCTCAGTGGCAGAGCACTGGTCTCGTAAACCAGGGGTCGTGAGTTCAAACTTCACAGGAGGCATATATTTACGTTCAGAACCGCTTTAATTCATCTTTATACGAGCGAGAGCAGTCAACGTCAAGCAACCCGCCTCTTTAGCTCAGTGGCAGAGCACTGGTCCTGTAAACCAGGGGTCGTGAGTTCAAACCTCACAGGAGGCATATATTTACGTTCAGAACCGCTTTAATACATCTTTATACGAGAGAGAGCAGTCAACGTCAAGCAACCCGCCTCTTTAGCTCAGTGGCAGAGCACTGGTCTCGTAAGCCAGGGGTCGTGAGTTCAAATCTCACAGGAGGCATATATTTACGTTCAGAACCGTTTTAATACATCTTTATACGAGAGAGAGCAGTCAACGTCAAGCAACCCGCCTCTTTAGCTCAGTGGCAGAGCACTGGTCTTGTAAACCAGGGGTCGTGAGTTCAATCCTCACAGGAGACATATGTTCGCTTTCGGAACCGCTTCAATACATCTTTATACAAGAGAGAGCAGTCAAGATCAAGCAACCCGCCTCTTTAGCTCAGTGGCAGAGCACTGGTCTTGTAAACTAGGGGTCGTGAGTTCAAACCACACAGGAGGCATATATTTACGTTCAGAACCGCTTTAATACATCTTTATACGAGAGAGAGCAGTCAACGCCAAGCAACCCGCCTCTTTAGCTCAGTGGCAGAGCACTGGTCTTGTAAACCAGGGGTCGTGAGTTCAATCCTCACAGGAGACATATGTTCGCTTTCAGAACCGCTTCAATACATCTTTATACGAGAGAGAGCAGTCAAGATCAAGCAACTCGCCTCTTTAGCTCAGTGGCAGAGCACTGGTCTTGTAAACCAGGGGTCGTGAGTTCAAACCTCAAAGGAGGCATCTATTTACGTTCAGAACCGCTTTAATACATCTTTATACGAGAGAGAGCAGTCAAGATAGCGCAACCCGCCTCTTTAGCTCAGTGGCAGAGCATTGGTCTCGTAAACCAGGGGTCGTGAGTTCAAACCTCACAGGAGGCATATATTTACGTTCAGAACCGCTTTAATACATCTTTATAGGAGAGAGAGCAGTCAACGTCAAGCAACCCGCCTCTTTAGCCCAGTGGCAGAGCACTGGTCTCGTAAACCAGGGGTCGTGAGTTCAAACCTCACAGGAGGCATATATTTACGTTCAGAACCGCTTTAATACATCTTTATGCGGGAGAGAGCAGTCAACGTGAAGCAACCCGCCTCTTTAGCTCAGTGGCAGAGCACTGGTCTCGTAAACCAGGGGTCGTGAATTCAAACCTCACAGGAGGCATATATTTACATTCAGAACCGCTTTAATACATCTTTATACGGGAGAGAGCAGTCAACATGAAGCAATCCGCCTCTTTAGCTCAGTGGCAGAGCACTGGACTTGTAAACCCGGGGTCGTGAGTTTAAACCTCAAAGGAGGCATCCGTTTACGTTCAGAACCGCTTTAATACATCTTTATACGAGAGAGAGCAGTCAAGATCGCGCAACCCGCCTCTTTAGCTCAGTGGCAGAGCACTGGTCTCGTAAACCAGGGGTCGTGAGTTCAAACCTCACAGGAAGGATATATTTACGTCCAGAACCGCTTTAATACATCTTAATACGAGAGAGAGCAGTCAACGTCAAGCAACCCGCCTCTTTAGCTCAGTGGCAGAGCACTGGTCTTGTAAACCAGGGGTCGTGAGTTCAATCCTCACAGGAGACATATGTTCGCTTTCGGAACCGCTTCAATACATCTTTATACAAGAGAGAGCAGTCAAGATCAAGCAACCCGCCTCTTTAGCTCAGTGGCAGAGCACTAGTCTCCTAAACCAGGGGTCGCGAGTTCAAACCTCACAGGAGGCATATGTTTACGTTCATAACCGCATCAATACATCTTTATACGAGAGAGAGCAGTCAAGATCAAACAACACGCCTCTTTAGCTCAGTGGCAGAGCACTGGTCTCGTAAACCAGGGGCCGTGAGTTCAAACATCACAGGAGGCATATGTTTACGTTCATAACCGCTTTAATACATATTTATACGACAGAGCAGAGTCAAGACCAAGCAACCCGCCTCTTTAGCTCAGTGGCTGAGCACTGTTGTTGTAAACCGGGGGTCGTGAGTTCAAACCTCACATGAGGCATATGTTTACGTTCATAACCGCATCAATACATCTTTATACGAGAGAGAGCAGTCAACGTCAAGCAACCCGCCTCGTTAGCTCAGTGGCGGAGCGCTGGTCTCGTAAACAAGGGGTCGTGAGTTCAAACGTCACAGGAGGCATATATTTACGTTCAGAACCGCTTTAATACATCTTTATACGAGAGAGAGCAGTGAACGTCAAGCAACTCGCCTCTTTAGCTCAGCGGCAGAGCACTGGTCTTGTAAACTAGGGGTCGTGAGATCAAACCTCACAGGAGGCATATATTTACGTTCAGAACCGCTTTAATACATCTTTATACGAGAGAGAGCAGGCAACGTCAAGCAACCCTCCTTCTTAGCTCAGTGGCAGAGCACTGGTCTCGTAAACCAGGGGTCGTGAGTTCAAACTTCACAGGAGGCATATATTTACGTTCAGAACCGCTTTAATACATCTTTATACGAGAGAGAGCAGTCAAGATGAAGCAACCCGCCTCTTTAGCTCAGTGGCTGAGCCCTGGTCTCGTAAACCAGGGGTCGTGAGTTCAAACCTCACATGAGGCATACGTTTACGTTCAGAACCGCTTCAATACATATTTATACGAGGGAGAGAAGTCATGACCAAGCAACCCGCCTCTTTAGCTCAGTGGCAGAGCACTAGTCTCCTAAACCAGGGGTCGTGAGTTCAAACCTCACAGGAGGCATATATTTACGTTCAGAACCGCTTTAATACATCTTTATACGAGAGAGAGCAGTCAACGTCAAGCAAACCCGCCTCTTTAGCTCAGTGGCAGAGCACTGGTCTGGTAAACCAGGGGTCGTGAGTTCAATCCTCACAGGAGACATATGTTCGCTTTCAGAACCGCTTCAATACATCTTCATACGAGAGAGAGCACTCAAGATCAAGCAACCCGCCTCTTTAGCTCAGTGGCAGAGCACTGGTCTTGTAAACCAGGGGTCGTGAGTTCAAACCTCAAAGGAGGCATCTGTTTACGTTCAGAACCGCTTTAATACATCTTTATACGAGAGAGAGCAGTCAAGATCGCGCAACCCGCCTCTTTAGCTCAGTGGCAGAGCATTGGTCTCGTAAACCAGGGGTCGTGAGTTCAAACCTCACAGGAGGCATATATTTACGTTCAGAACCGCTTTAATACATCTTTATACGAGAGAGAGCAATCAACGTCAAGCAACCCGCCTTCTTTGCTCAGTGGCAGAGCACTGGTCTCGTAAACCATGGGTCGTGAGTTCAAACCTCACAGGAGGCATATATTTACGTTCAGAACCGCTTTAATACATCTTTATACGAGAGAGAGCAGTCAACGTCAAGCAACCCGCCTCCTTAGCTCAGTGGCAGAGCACTGGTCTCGTAAGCCAGGGGTCGTGAGTTCAAACCTCACAGGAGGCATATATTTACGTTCAGAACCGCTTTAATACATCTTTATACGAGAGAGAGCAGTCAACGTCAAGCAACCCGCCTCTTTAGCTCAGTGGCAGAGCGCTGGTCTTGTAAACCAGGGGTCGTGAGTTCAAATCTCACAGGAGGCATTTATTTACGTTCAGTACCGCTTTAATACATCTTTATACGAGAGAGAGCAGTCAACGTCAAGCAACCCGCCTCGTTAGCTCAGTGGCGGAGCGCTGGTCTCGTAAACCAGGGGTCGTGAGTTCAAACGTCACAGGAGGCTTATATTTACGTTCAGAACCGCTTTAATACATCTTTATACGAGAGAGAGCAGTGAACGTCAAGCAACTCGCCTCTTTGGCTCAGTGGCAGAGCACTGGTCTTGTAAACTAGGGGTCGTGAGTTCAAACCTCACAGGAGGCATATATTTACGTTCAGAACCGCTTTAATACATCTTTATACGAGAGAGAGCAGTCAACGTCAAGCAACCCGCCTCCTTAGCTCAGTGGCAGAGCACTGGTCTCGTAAACCAGGGGTCGTGAGTTCAAACTTCACAGGAGGCATATATTTACGTTCAGAACCGCTTTAATTCATCTTTATACGAGCGAGAGCAGTCAACGTCAAGCAACCCGCCTCTTTAGCTCAGTGGCAGAGCACTGGTCCTGTAAACCAGGGGTCGTGAGTTCAAACCTCACAGGAGGCATATATTTACGTTCAGAACCGCTTTAATACATCTTTATACGAGAGAGAGCAGTCAACGTCAAGCAACCCGCCTCTTTAGCTCAGTGGCAGAGCACTGGTCTCGTAAGCCAGGGGTCGTGAGTTCAAATCTCACAGGAGGCATATATTTACGTTCAGAACCGCTTTAATACATCTTTATACGAGAGAGAGCAGTCAACGTCAAGCAACCCGCCTCTTAAGCTCAGTGGCAGAGCACTGGTCTTGTAAACCAGGGGTCGTGAGTTCAATCCTCACAGGAGACATATGTTCGATTTCGGAACCGCTTCAATACATCTTTATACAAGAGAGAGCAGTCAAGATCAAGCAACCCGCCTCTTTAGCTCAGTTGCAGAGCACTGGTCTTGTAAACTAGGGGTCGTGAGTTCAAACCACACAGGAGGCATATATTTACGTTCAGAACCGCTTTAATACATCTTTATACGAGAGAGAGCAGTCAACGCCAAGCAACCCGCCTCTTTAGCTCAGTGGCAGAGCACTGGTCTTGTAAACCAGGGGTCGTGAGTTCAATCCTTACAGGAGACATATGTTCGCTTTCAGAACCGCTTCAATACATCTTTATACGAGAGAGAGCAGTCAAGATCAAGCAACGCGCCTCTTTAGCTCAGTGGCAGAGCACTGGTCTTGTAAACCAGGGGTCGTGAGTTCAAACCTCAAAGGAGGCATCTGTTTACGTTCAGAACCGCTTTAATACATCTTTATACGAGAGAGAGCAGTCAAGATCGCGCAACCCGCCTCTTTAGCTCAGTGGCAGAGCATTGGTCTCGTAAACCAGGGGTCGTGAGTTCAAACCTCACATGAGGCATACGTTTACGTTCAGAACCGCTTCAATACATATTTATACGAGGGAGAGAAGTCAAGATCAAGCAACCCGCCTCTTTAGCTCAGTGGCAGAGCACTAGTCTCCTAAACCAGGGGTCGTGAGTTCAAACCTCACAGGAGGCATATATTTACGTTCAGAACCGCTTTAATACATCTTTATACGAGAGAGAGCAGTCAACGTCAAGCAAACCCGCCTCTTTAGCTCAGTGGCAGAGCACTGGTCTTGTAAACCAGGGGTCGTGAGTTCAATCCTTACAGGAGACATATGTTCGCTTTCAGAACCGCTTCAATACATCTTTATACGAGAGAGAGCAGTCAAGATCAAGCAACCCGCCTCTTTAGCTCAGTGGCAGAGCACTGGTCTTGTAAACCAGGGGTCGTGAGTTCAAACCTCAAAGGAGGCATCTGTTTACGTTCAGAACCGCTTTAATACATCTTTATACGAGAGAGAGAAGTCAAGATCGCGCAACCCGCCTCTTTAGCTCAGTGGCAGAGCATTGGTCTCGTAAACCTGGGGTCGTGAGTTCAAACCTCACAGGAGGCATATATTTACGTTCAGAACCGCTTTAATACATCTTTATACGAGAGAGAGCAATCAACGTCAAGCAACCCGCCTTCTTTGCTCAGTGGCAGAGCACTGGTCTCGTAAACCATGGGTCGTGTGTTCAAACCTCACAGGAGGCATATATTTACGTTCAGAACCGCTTTAATACATCTTTATACGAGAGAGAGCAGTCAACGTCAAGCAACCCGCCTCCTTAGCTCAGTGGCAGAGCACTGGTCTCGTAAACCAGGGGTCGTGAGTTCAAACCTCACAGGGGGCATATATTTACGTTCAGAACCGCTTTAATACATCTTTATACGAGAGAGAGCAGTCAACGTCAAGCAACCCGCCTCCTTAGCTCAGTGGCAGAGCACTGGTCCTGTAAACCAGGGGTCGTGAGTTCAAACCTCACAGGAGGCATATATTTACGTTCAGAACCGCTTTAATACATCTTTATACGAGAGAGAGCAGTCAACGTCAAGCAACCCGCCTCTTTAGCTCAGTGGCAGAGCACTGGTCTCGTAAGCCAGGGGTCGTGAGTTCAAATCTCACAGGAGGCATATATTTACGTTCAGAACCGCTTTAATACATCTTTATACGAGAGAGAGCAGTCAACGTCAAGCAACCCGCCTCTTTAGCTCAGTGGCAGAGCACTGGTCTTGTAAACCAGGGGTCGTGAGTTCAATCCTCACAGGAGACATATGTTCGCTCTCGGAACCGCTTCAATACATCTTTATACAAGAGAGAGCAGTCAAGATCAAGCAACCCGCCTCTTTAGCTCAGTGGCAGAGCACTAGTCTCCTAAACCAGGGGTCGCGAGTTCAAACCTCACAGGAGGCATATGTTTACGTTCATAACCGCATCAATACATCTTTATACGAGAGAGAGCAGTCAAGATCAAACAACACGCCTCTTTAGCTCAGTGGCAGAGCACTGGTCTCGTAAACCAGGGGCCGTGAGTTCAAACATCACAGGAGGCATATGTTTACGTTCATAACCGCTTTAATACATATTTATACGACAGAGCAGAGTCAAGACCAAGCAACCCGCCTCTTTAGCTCAGTGGCTGAGCACTGTTGTTGTAAACCGGGGGTCGTGAGTTCAAACCTCACATGAGGCATATGTTTACGTTCATAACCGCATCAATACATCTTTATACGAGAGAGAGCAGTCAACGTCAAGCAACCCGCCTCGTTAGCTCAGTGGCGGAGCGCTGGTCTCGTAAACAAGGGGTCGTGAGTTCAAACGTCACAGGAGGCATATATTTACGTTCAGAACCGCTTTAATACATCTTTATACGAGAGAGAGCAGTGAACGTCAAGCAACTCGCCTCTTTAGCTCAGCGGCAGAGCACTGGTCTTGTAAACTAGGGGTCGTGAGATCAAACCTCACAGGAGGCATATATTTACGTTCAGAACCGCTTTAATACATCTTTATACGAGAGAGAGCAGTCAACGTCAAGCAACCCTCCTCCTTAGCTCAGTGGCAGAGCACTGGTCTCGTAAACCAGGGGTCGTGAGTTCAAACTTCACAGGAGGCATATATTTACGTTCAGAACCGCTTTAATACATCTTTATACGAGAGAGAGCAGTCAAGATGAAGCAACCCGCCTCTTTAGCTCAGTGGCTGAGCACTGGTCTCGTAAACCAGGGGTCGTGAGTTCCCGCCTCTTTAGCTCAGTGGCAGAGCACAGGTCTTGTAAACTAGGGGTCGTGAGTTCAAACCTCAAAGGAGGCATCTGTTTACGTTCAGAACCGCTTTAATACATCTTTATACGAGAGAGAGCAGTCAAGATCGCGCAACCCGCCTCTTTAGCTCAGTGGCTGAGCACTGGTCTCGTAAACCAGGGGTCGTGAGTTCAAACCTCACATGAGGCATACGTTTACGTTCAGAACCGCTTCAATACATATTTATACGAGGGAGAGAAGTCATGATCAAGCAACCCGCCTCTTTAGCTCAGTGGCAGAGCACTAGTCTCCTAAACCAGGGGTCGTGAGTTCAAACCTCACAGGAGGCATATATTTACGTTCAGAACCGCTTTAATACATCTTTATACGAGAGAGAGCAGTCAACGTCAAGCAAACCCGCCTCTTTAGCTCAGTGGCAGAGCACTGGTCTTGTAAACCAGGGGTCGTGAGGTCAATCCTCACAGGAGACATATGTTCGCTTTCAGAACCGCTTCAATACATCTTTATACGAGAGAGAGCAGTCAAGATCAAGCAACCCGCCTCTTTAGCTCAGTGGCAGAGCACTGGTCTTGTAAACCAGGGGTCGTGAGTTCAAACCTCAAAGGAGGCATCTGTTTACGTTCAGAACCGCTTTAATACATCTTTATACGAGAGAGAGCAGTCAAGATCGCGCAACCCGCCTCTTTAGCTCAGTGGCAGAGCATTGGTCTCGTAAACCAGGGGTCGTGAGTTCAAACCTCACAGGAGGCATATATTTACGTTCAGAACCGCTTTAATACATCTTTATACGAGAGAAAGCAATCAACGTCAAGCAACCCGCCTTCTTTGCTCAGTGGCAGAGCACTGGTCTCGTAAACCATGGGTCGTGAGTTCAAACCTCACAGGAGGCATATATTTACGTTCAGAACCGCTTTAATACATCTTTATACGAGAGAGAGCAGTCAACGTCAAGCAACCCGCCTCCTTAGCTCAGTGGCAGAGCACTGGTCTCGTAAACCAGGGGTCGTGAGTTCAAACCTCACAGGAGGCATATATTTACGTTCAGAACCGCTTTAATACATCTTTATACGAGAGAGAGCAGTCAACGTCAAGCAACCTGCCTCCTTAGCTCAGTGGCAGAGCACTGGTCTCGTAAAGCAGGGGTCGTGAGTTCAAACCTCACAGGAGGCATATATTTACGTTCAGAACCGCTTTAATACATCTTTATACGAGAGAGAGCAGTCAACGTCGAGCAACCCGCCTCTTCAGCTCAGTGGCAGAGAACTGGTCTTGTAAACCAGGGGTCGCGTGTTCAAACCTCACAGGAGGCATATATTTACGTTCAGAACCGCTTTAATACATCTTTATACGAGAGAGAGCAGTCAACGTCAAGCAACCCGCCTCTTTAGCTCAGTGGCAGAGCACTGGTCTTGTAAACCAGGGGTCGTGAGTTCAAACCTCACAGGAGGCACATATTTACGTTCAGTACCGCTTTAATACATCTTTATACGAGAGAGAGCAGTCAACGTCAAGCAACCCGCCTCTTTAGCTCAGTGGCAGAGCACTGGTCTTGTAAACCAGGGGTCGTGAGTTCAATCCTCACAGGAGACATATGTTCGCTCTCGGAACCGCTTCAATACATCTTTATACAAGAGAGAGCAGTCAAGATCAAGCAACCCGCCTCTTTAGCTCAGTGGCAGAGCACTAGTCTCCTAAACCAGGGGTCGCGAGTTCAAACCTCACAGGAGGCATATGTTTACGTTCATAACCGCATCAATACATCTTTATACGAGAGAGAGCAGTCAAGATCAAACAACACGCCTCTTTAGCTCAGTGGCAGAGCACTGGTCTCGTAAACCAGGGGCCGTGAGTTCAAACATCACAGGAGGCATATGTTTACGTTCATAACCGCTTTAATACATATTTATACGACAGAGCAGAGTCAAGACCAAGCAACCCGCCTCTTTAGCTCAGTGGCTGAGCACTGTTGTTGTAAACCGGGGGTCGTGAGTTCAAACCTCACATGAGGCATATGTTTACGTTCATAACCGCATCAATACATCTTTATACGAGAGAGAGCAGTCAACGTCAAGCAACCCGCCTCGTTAGCTCAGTGGCGGAGCGCTGGTCTCGTAAACAAGGGGTCGTGAGTTCAAACGTCACAGGAGGCATATATTTACGTTCAGAACCGCTTTAATACATCTTTATACGAGAGAGAGCAGTGAACGTCAAGCAACTCGCCTCTTTAGCTCAGCGGCAGAGCACTGGTCTTGTAAACTAGGGGTCGTGAGATCAAACCTCACAGGAGGCATATATTTACGTTCAGAACCGCTTTAATACATCTTTATACGAGAGAGAGCAGTCAACGTCAAGCAACCCTCCTCCTTAGCTCAGTGGCAGAGCACTGGTCTCGTAAACCAGGGGTCGTGAGTTCAAACTTCACAGGAGGCATATATTTACGTTCAGAACCGCTTTAATACATCTTTATACGAGAGAGAGCAGTCAAGATGAAGCAACCCGCCTCTTTAGCTCAGTGGCTGAGCACTGGTCTCGTAAACCAGGGGTCGTGAGTTCCCGCCTCTTTAGCTCAGTGGCAGAGCACAGGTCTTGTGAACTAGGGGTCGTGAGTTCAAACCTCAAAGGAGGCATCTGTTTACGTTCAGAACCGCTTTAATACATCTTTATACGAGAGAGAGCAGTCAAGATCGCGCAACCCGCCTCTTTAGCTCAGTGGCTGAGCACTGGTCTCGTAAACCAGGGGTCGTGAGTTCAAACCTCACATGAGGCATACGTTTACGTTCAGAACCGCTTCAATACATATTTATACGAGGGAGAGAAGTCATGATCAAGCAACCCGCCTCTTTAGCTCAGTGGCAGAGCACTAGTCTCCTAAACCAGGGGTCGTGAGTTCAAACCTCACAGGAGGCATATATTTACGTTCAGAACCGCTTTAATACATCTTTATACGAGAGAGAGCAGTCAACGTCAAGCAAACCCGCCTCTTTAGCTCAGTGGCAGAGCACTGGTCTTGTAAACCAGGGGTCGTGAGGTCAATCCTCACAGGAGACATATGTTCGCTTTCAGAACCGCTTCAATACATCTTTATACGAGAGAGAGCAGTCAAGATCAAGCAACCCGCCTCTTTAGCTCAGTGGCAGAGCACTGGTCTTGTAAACCAGGGGTCGTGAGTTCAAACCTCAAAGGAGGCATCTGTTTACGTTCAGAACCGCTTTAATACATCTTTATACGAGAGAGAGCAGTCAAGATCGCGCAACCCGCCTCTTTAGCTCAGTGGCAGAGCATTGGTCTCGTAAACCAGGGGTCGTGAGTTCAAACCTCACAGGAGGCATATATTTACGTTCAGAACCGCTTTAATACATCTTTATACGAGAGAAAGCAATCAACGTCAAGCAACCCGCCTTCTTTGCTCAGTGGCAGAGCACTGGTCTCGTAAACCATGGGTCGTGAGTTCAAACCTCACAGGAGGCATATATTTACGTTCAGAACCGCTTTAATACATCTTTATACGAGAGAGAGCAGTCAACGTCAAGCAACCCGCCTCCTTAGCTCAGTGGCAGAGCACTGGTCTCGTAAACCAGGGGTCGTGAGTTCAAACCTCACAGGAGGCATATATTTACGTTCAGAACCGCTTTAATACATCTTTATACGAGAGAGAGCAGTCAACGTCAAGCAACCTGCCTCCTTAGCTCAGTGGCAGAGCACTGGTCTCGTAAAGCAGGGGTCGTGAGTTCAAACCTCACAGGAGGCATATATTTACGTTCAGAACCGCTTTAATACATCTTTATACGAGAGAGAGCAGTCAACGTCGAGCAACCCGCCTCTTCAGCTCAGTGGCAGAGAACTGGTCTTGTAAACCAGGGGTCGCGTGTTCAAACCTCACAGGAGGCATATATTTACGTTCAGAACCGCTTTAATACATCTTTATACGAGAGAGAGCAGTCAACGTCAAGCAACCCGCCTCTTTAGCTCAGTGGCAGAGCACTGGTCTTGTAAACCAGGGGTCGTGAGTTCAAACCTCACAGGAGGCACATATTTACGTTCAGTACCGCTTTAATACATCTTTATACGAGAGAGAGCAGTCAACGTCAATCAACCCGCCTCGTTAGCTCAGTGGCGGAGCGCTGGTCTCGTAAACCAGGGGTCGTGAGTTCAAACGTCACAGGAGGCATATATTTACGTTCAGAACCGCTTTAATACATCTTTATACGAGAGAGAGCAGTGAACGTCAAGCAACTCGCCTCTTTAGCTCAGTGGCAGAGCACTGGTCTTGTAAACTAGGGTCGTGAGTTCAAACCTCACAGGAGGCATATATTTACGTTCAGAACCGCTTTAATACATCTTTATACGAGAGAGAGCAGTCAACGTCAAGCAACCCGCCTCCTTAGCTCAGTGGCAGAGCACTGGTCTCGTAAACCAGGGGTCGTGAGTTCAAACTTCACAGGAGGCATATATTTACGTTCAGAACCGCTTTAATTCATCTTTATACGAGCGAGAGCAGTCAACGTCAAGCAACCCGCCTCTTTAGCTCAGTGGCAGAGCACTGGTCCTGTAAACCAGGGGTCGTGAGTTCAAACCTCACAGGAGGCATATATTTACGTTCAGAACCGCTTTAATACATCTTTATACGTGAGAGAGCAGTCAACGTCAAGCAACCCGCCTCTTTAGCTCAGTGGCAGAGCACTGGTCTCGTAAGCCAGGGGTCGTGAGTTCAAATCTCACAGGAGGCATATATTTACGTTCAGAACCGCTTTAATACATCTTTATACGAGAGAGAGCAGTCAACGTCAAGCAACCCGCCTCTTTAGCTCAGTGGCAGAGCACTGGTCTTGTAAACCAGGGGTCGTGAGTTCAATACTCACAGGAGACATATGTTCGCTTTCGGAACCGCTTCAATACATCTTTATACAAGAGAGAGCAGTCAAGATCAAGCAACCCGCCTCTTTAGCTCAGTGGCAGAGCACAGGTCTTGTAAACTAGGGGTCGTGAGTTCAAACCACACAGGAGGCATATATTTACGTTCAGAACCGCTTTAATACATCTTTATACGAGAGAGAGCAGTCAACGCCAAGCAACCCGCCTCTTTAGCTCAGTGGCAGAGCACTGGTCTTGTAAACCAGGGGTCGTGAGTTCAATCCTCACAGGAGACATATGTTCGCTTTCAGAACCGCTTCAATACATCTTTATACGAGAGAGAGCAGTCAAGATCAAGCAACTCGCCTCTTTAGCTCAGTGGCAGAGCACTGGTCTTGTAAACCAGGGGTCGTGAGTTCAAACCTCAAAGGAGGCATCTATTTACGTTCAGAACCGCTTTAATACATCTTTATACGAGAGAGAGCAGTCAATATAGCGCAACCCGCCTCTTTAGCTCAGTGGCAGAGCATTGGTCTCGTAAACCAGGGGTCGTGAGTTCAAACCACACAGGAGGCATATATTTACGTTCAGAACCGCTTTAATACATCTTTATAGGAGAGAGAGCAGTCAACGTCAAGCAACCCGCCTCTTTAGCTCAGTGGCAGAGCACTGGTCTCGTAAACCAGGGGTCGTGAGTTCAAACCTCACAGGAGGCATATATTTACGTTCAGAACCGCTTTAATACATCTTTATGCGGGAGAGAGCAGTCAACGTGAAGCAACCCGCCTCTTTAGCTCAGTGGCAGAGCACTGGTCTCGTAAACCAGGGGTCGTGAATTCAAACCTCACAGGAGGCATATATTTACATTCAGAACCGCTTTAATACATCTTTATACGGGAGAGAGCAGTCAACATGAAGCAATCCGCCTCTTTAGCTCAGTGGCAGAGCACTGGACTTGTAAACCCGGGGTCGTGAGTTTAAACCTCAAAGGAGGCATCCGTTTACGTTCAGAACCGCTTTAATACATCTTTATACGAGAGAGAGCAGTCAAGATCGCGCAACCCGCCTCTTTAGCTCAGTGGCAGAGCACTGGTCTCGTAAACCAGGGGTCGTGAGTTCAAACCTCACAGGAAGGATATATTTACGTCCAGAACCGCTTTAATACATCTTAATACGAGAGAGAGCAGTCAACGTCAAGCAACCCGCCTCTTTAGCTCAGTGGCAGAGCACTGGTCTTGTAAACCAGGGGTCGTGAGTTCAATCCTCACAGGAGACATATGTTCGCTTTCGGAACCGCTTCAATACATCTTTATACAAGAGAGAGCAGTCAAGATCAAACAACACGCCTCTTTAGCTCAGTGGCAGAGCACTGGTCTCGTAAACCAGGGGCCGTGAGTTCAAACATCACAGGAGGCATATGTTTACGTTCATAACCGCTTTAATACATATTTATACGACAGAGCAGAGTCAAGACCAAGCAACCCGCCTCTTTAGCTCAGTGGCTGAGCACTGTTGTTGTAAACCGGGGGTCGTGAGTTCAAACCTCACATGAGGCATATGTTTACGTTCATAACCGCATCAATACATCTTTATACGAGAGAGAGCAGTCAACGTCAAGCAACCCGCCTCGTTAGCTCAGTGGCGGAGCGCTGGTCTCGTAAACAAGGGGTCGTGAGTTCAAACGTCACAGGAGGCATATATTTACGTTCAGAACCGCTTTAATACATCTTTATACGAGAGAGAGCAGTGAACGTCAAGCAACTCGCCTCTTTAGCTCAGCGGCAGAGCACTGGTCTTGTAAACTAGGGGTCGTGAGATCAAACCTCACAGGAGGCATATATTTACGTTCAGAACCGCTTTAATACATCTTTATACGAGAGAGAGCAGGCAACGTCAAGCAACCCTCCTCCTTAGCTCAGTGGCAGAGCACTGGTCTCGTAAACCAGGGGTCGTGAGTTCAAACTTCACAGGAGGCATATATTTACGTTCAGAACCGCTTTAATACATCTTTATACGAGAGAGAGCAGTCAAGATGAAGCAACCCGCCTCTTTAGCTCAGTGGCTGAGCCCTGGTCTCGTAAACCAGGGGTCGTGAGTTCAAACCTCACATGAGGCATACGTTTACGTTCAGAACCGCTTCAATACATATTTATACGAGGGAGAGAAGTCATGACCAAGCAACCCGCCTCTTTAGCTCAGTGGCAGAGCACTAGTCTCCTAAACCAGGGGTCGTGAGTTCAAACCTCACAGGAGGCATATATTTACGTTCAGAACCGCTTTAATACATCTTTATACGAGAAAGAGCAGTCAACGTCAAGCAAACCCGCCTCTTTAGCTCAGTGGCAGAGCACTGGTCTGGTAAACCAGGGGTCG
This sequence comes from Gryllus longicercus, assembly GCA_038098605.1. Taxonomy (NCBI): domain Eukaryota; kingdom Metazoa; phylum Arthropoda; class Insecta; order Orthoptera; family Gryllidae; genus Gryllus; species Gryllus longicercus. Next base: position 1,258,268 of record JAZDUA010000257.1, on the reverse strand, counting down.
TGAGTTCAATCCTCACAGGAGACATATGTTCGCTTTCAGAACCGCTTCAATACATCTTCATACGAGAGAGAGCACTCAAGATCAAGCAACCCGCCTCTTTAGCTCAGTGGCAGAGCACTGGTCTTGTAAACCAGGGGTCGTGAGTTCAAACCTCAAAGGAGGCATCTGTTTACGTTCAGAACCGCTTTAATACATCTTTATACGAGAGAGAGCAGTCAAGATCGCGCAACCCGCCTCTTTAGCTCAGTGGCAGAGCATTGGTCTCGTAAACCAGGGGTCGTGAGTTCAAACCTCACAGGAGGCATATATTTACGTTCAGAACCGCTTTAATACATCTTTATACGAGAGAGAGCAATCAACGTCAAGCAACCCGCCTTCTTTGCTCAGTGGCAGAGCACTGGTCTCGTAAACCATGGGTCGTGAGTTCAAACCTCACAGGAGGCATATATTTACGTTCAGAACCGCTTTAATACATCTTTATACGAGAGAGAGCAGTCAACGTCAAGCAACCCGCCTCCTTAGCTCAGTGGCAGAGCACTGGTCTCGTAAACCAGGGGTCGTGAGTTCAAACCTCACAGGAGGCATATATTTACGTTCAGAACCGCTTTAATACATCTTTATACGAGAGAGAGCAGTCAACGTCAAGCAACCCGCCTCTTTAGCTCAGTGGCAGAGCGCTGGTCTTGTAAACCAGGGGTCGTGAGTTCAAACCTCACAGGAGGCATATATTTACGTTCAGTACCGCTTTAATACATCTTTATACGAGAGAGAGCAGTCAACGTCAAGCAACCCGCCTCGTTAGCTCAGTGGCGGAGCGCTGGTCTCGTAAACCAGGGGTCGTGAGTTCAAACGTCACAGGAGGCATATATTTACGTTCAGAACCGCTTTAATACATCTTTATACGAGAGAGAGCAGTGAACGTCAAGCAACTCGCCTCTTTGGCTCAGTGGCAGAGCACTGGTCTTGTAAACTAGGGGTCGTGAGTTCAAACCTCACAGGAGGCATATATTTACGTTCAGAACCGCTTTAATACATCTTTATACGAGAGAGAGCAGTCAACGTCAAGCAACCCGCCTCCTTAGCTCAGTGGCAGAGCACTGGTCTCGTAAACCAGGGGTCGTGAGTTCAAACTTCACAGGAGGCATATATTTACGTTCAGAACCGCTTTAATTCATCTTTATACGAGCGAGAGCAGTCAACGTCAAGCAACCCGCCTCTTTAGCTCAGTGGCAGAGCACTGGTCCTGTAAACCAGGGGTCGTGAGTTCAAACCTCACAGGAGGCATATATTTACGTTCAGAACCGCTTTAATACATCTTTATACGAGAGAGAGCAGTCAACGTCAAGCAACCCGCCTCTTTAGCTCAGTGGCAGAGCACTGGTCTCGTAAGCCAGGGGTCGTGAGTTCAAATCTCACAGGAGGCATATATTTACGTTCAGAACCGCTTTAATACATCTTTATACGAGAGAGAGCAGTCAACGTCAAGCAACCCGCCTCTTTAGCTCAGTGGCAGAGCACTGGTCTTGTAAACCAGGGGTCGTGAGTTCAATCCTCACAGGAGACATATGTTCGATTTCGGAACCGCTTCAATACATCTTTATACAAGAGAGAGCAGTCAAGATCAAGCAACCCGCCTCTTTAGCTCAGTTGCAGAGCACTGGTCTTGTAAACTAGGGGTCGTGAGTTCAAACCACACAGGAGGCATATATTTACGTTCAGAACCGCTTTAATACATCTTTATACGAGAGAGAGCAGTCAACGCCAAGCAACCCGCCTCTTTAGCTCAGTGGCAGAGCACTGGTCTTGTAAACCAGGGGTCGTGAGTTCAATCCTCACAGGAGACATATGTTCGCTTTCAGAACCGCTTCAATACATCTTTATACGAGAGAGAGCAGTCAAGATCAAGCAACTCGCCTCTTTAGCTCAGTGGCAGAGCACTGGTCTTGTAAACCAGGGGTCGTGAGTTCAAACCTCAAAGGAGGCATCTGTTTACGTTCAGAACCGCTTTAATACATCTTTATACGAGAGAGAGCAGTCAAGATAGCGCAACCCGCCTCTTTAGCTCAGTGGCAGAGCATTGGTCTCGTAAACCAGGGGTCGTGAGTTCAAACCTCACAGGAGGCATATATTTACGTTCAGAACCGCTTTAATACATCTTTATAGGAGAGAGAGCAGTCAACGTCAAGCAACCCGCCTCTTTAGCTCAGTGGCAGAGCACTGGTCTCGTAAACCAGGGGTCGTGAGTTCAAACCTCACAGGAGGCATATATTTACGTTCAGAACCGCTTTAATACATCTTTATGCGGGAGAGAGCAGTCAACGTGAAGCAACCCGCCTCTTTAGCTCAGTGGCAGAGCACTGGTCTCGTAAACCAGGGGTCGTGAATTCAAACCTCACAGGAGGCATATATTTACATTCAGAACCGCTTTAATACATCTTTATACGGGAGAGAGCAGTCAACATGAAGCAATCCGCCTCTTTAGCTCAGTGGCAGAGCACTGGTCTTGTAAACCAGGGGTCGTGAGTTCAAACCTCAAAGGAGGCATCTGTTTACGTTCAGAACCGCTTTAATACATCTTTATACGAGAGAGAGCAGTCAAGATCGCGCAACCCGCCTCTTTAGCTCAGTGGCAGAGCACTGGTCTCGTAAACCAGGGGTCGTGAGTTCAAACCTCACAGGAAGGATATATTTACGTCCAGAACCGCTTTAATACATCTTAATACGAGAGAGAGCAGTCAACGTCAAGCAACCCGCCTCTTTAGCTCAGTGGCAGTGCACTGGTCTTGTAAACCAGGGGTCGTGAGTTCAAACCTCACAGGAGGCATATGTTTACGTTCAGAACCGCTTCAATACATCTTTATACGAGAGAGAGCAGTCAAGATCAAGCAACCCGCCTCTTTAGCTCAGTGGCAGAGCACTGGTCTTGTAAACCAGGGGTCGTGAGTTCCAACCTCACAGGAGGCTTTTATTTACGTTCAGAACCGCTTTAATACATCTTTATACGAGAGAGAGCAGTCAAGATGAAGCAACCCGCCTCTTTAGCTCAGTGGCTGAGCACTGGTCTCGTAAACCAGGGGTCGTGAGTTCAAACCTCACATGAGGCATACGTTTACGTTCAGAACCGCTTCAATACATATTTATACGAGGGAGAGAAGTCAAGATCGAGCAACCCGCCTCTTTAGCTCAGTGGCAGAGCACTAGTCTCCTAAACCAGGGGTCGCGAGTTCAAACCTCACAGGAGGCATATGTTTACGTTCATAACCGCATCAATACATCTTTATACGAGAGAGAGCAGTCAAGATCAAACAACCCGCCTCTTTAGCTCAGTGGCAGAGCACTGGTCTCGTAAACCAGGGGCCGTGAGTTCAAACATCACAGGAGGCATATGTTTACGTTCATAACCGCTTTAATACATATTTATACGACAGAGCAGAGTCAAGACCAAGCAACCCGCCTCTTTAGCTCAGTGGCTGAGCACTGTTGTTGTAAACCGGGGGTCGTGAGTTCAAACCTCACATGAGGCATATGTTTACGTTCATAACCGCATCAATACATCTTTATACGAGAGAGAGCAGTCAACGTCAAGCAACCCGCCTCGTTAGCTCAGTGGCGGAGCGCTGGTCTCGTAAACCAGGGGTCGTGAGTTCAAACGTCACAGGAGGCATATATTTACGTTCAGAACCGCTTTAATACATCTTTATACGAGAGAGAGCAGTGAACGTCAAGCAACTCGCCTCTTTAGCTCAGCGGCAGAGCACTGGTCTTGTAAACTAGGGGTCGTGAGTTCAAACCTCACAGGAGGCATATATTTACGTTCAGAACCGCTTTAATACATCTTTATACGAGAGAGAGCAGTCAACGTCAAGCAACCCGTCTCCTTAGCTCAGTGGCAGAGCACTGGTCTCGTAAACCAGGGGTCGTGAGTTCAAACTTCACAGGAGGCATATATTTACGTTCAGAACCCCTTTAATACATCTTTATACGAGAGAGAGCAGTAAACGTCAAGCAACCCGCCTCTTTAGCTCAGTGGCAGAGCACTGGTCCTGTAAACCAGGGGTCGTGAGTTCAAACCTCACAGGAGGCATATATTTACGTTCAGAACCGCTTTAATGCATCTTTATACGAGAGAGAGCAGTCAACGTCAAGCAACCCGCCTCTTTAGCTCAGTGGCAGAGCAATGGTCTCGTAAGCCAGGGGTCGTGAGTTCAAACCTCACAGGAGGCATATATTTACGTTCAGAACCGCTTTAATACATCTTTATACGAGAGAGAGCAGTCAACGTCAAGCAACCCGCCTCTTTAGCTCAGTGGCAGAGCACTGGTCTTGTAAACCAGGGGTCGTGAGTTCAATCCTCACAGGAGACATATGTTCGCTTTCGGAACCGCTTCAATACATCTTTATACAAGAGAGAGCAGTCAAGATCAAGCAACCCGCCTCTTTAGCTCAGTGGCAGAGTACTGGTCTTGTAAACTAGGGGTCGTGAGTTCAAACCTCACAGGAGCCATATATTTACGTTCAGAATCGCTTTAATACATCTTTATACGAGAGAGAGCAGTCAACGCCAAGCAACCCGCCTCTTTAGCTCAGTGGCAGAGCACTGGTCTATTAAACCAGGGGTCGTGAGTTCAATCCTCACAGGAGACATATGTTCGCTTTCAGAACCGCTTCAATACATCTTTATACGAGAGAGAGCAGTCAAGAACAAGCAACTCGCCTCTTTAGCTCAGTGGCAGAGCACTGGTCTTGTAAACCAGGGGTCGTGAGTTCAAACCTCAAAGGAGGCATCTGTTTACGTTCAGAACCGCTTTAATTCATCTTTATACGAGAGAGAGCAGTCAAGATAGCGCAACCCGCCTCTTTAGCTCAGTGGCAGAGCATTGGTCTCGTAAACCAGGGGTCGTGAGTTCAAACCTCACAGGAGGCATATATTAATATTCAGAACCGCTTTAATACATCTTTATAGGAGAGAGAGCAGTCAACGTCAAGCAACCCGCCTCTTTAGCTCTGTGGCAGAGCACTGGTCTCGTAAACCAGGGGTCGTGAGTTCAAACCTCACAGGAGGCGTATATTTACGTTCAGAACCGCTTTAATACATCTTTATACGGGAGAGAGCAGTCAACATGAAGCAACCCGCCTCTGTAGCTCAGTGGCAGAGCACTGGTCTTGTAAACCAGGGGTCGTGAGTTCAAACCTCAAAGGAGGCATCCGTTTACGTTCAGAACCGCTTTAATACATCTTTATACGAGAGAGAGCAGTCAAGATCGCGCAACCCGCCTCTTTAGCTCAGTGGCAGAGCACTGGTCTCGTAAACCAGGGGTCGTGAGTTCAAACCTCACAGGCAGGATATATTTACGTCCAGAACCGCTATAATACATCTTTATACGAGAGAGAGCAGTCAACGTCAAGCAACCCGCCTCTTTAGCTCAGTGGCAGTGCACTGGTCTTGTAAACCAGGGGTCGTGAGTTCAAACCTCACAGGAGGCATATGTTTACGTTCAGAACCGCTTCAATACATCTTTATACGAGAGAGAGCAGTCAAGATCAAGCAACCCGCCTCTTTAGCTCAGTGGCAGAACACTGGTCTTGTAAACCAGGGGTCGTGAGTTCCAACCTCACAGGAGGCTTGTATTTACGTTCAGAACCGCTTTAATACATCTTTATACGAGAGAGAGCAGTCAAGATGAAGCAACCCGCCTCTTTAGCTCAGTGGCTGAGCACTGGTGTTGTAAACCAGGAGTCGTGAGTTCAAACCTCACATGAGGCATACGTTTACGTTCAGAACCGCTTCAATACATATTTATACGAGGGAGAGAAGTCAAGATCAAGCAACCCGCCTCTTTAGCTCAGTGGCAGAGCACTGGTCTCGTAAACCAGGGGTCGCGAGTTCAAACCTCACAGGAGGCATATGTTTACGTTCATAGCCGCATCAATACATCTTTATACGAGAGAGAGCAGTCAAGATCAAACAACCCGCCTTTTTAGCTCAGTGGCAGAGCACTGGTCTCGTAAACCAGGGGCCGTGAGTTCAAACATCACAGGAGGCATATGTTTACGTTCATAACCGCTTTAATACATATTTATACGACAGAGCAGAGTCAAGACCAAGCAACCCGCCTCTTTAGCTCAGTGGCTGAGCACTGTTGTTGTAAACCGGGGGTCGTGAGTTCAAACCTCACATGAGGCATATGTTTACGTTCATAACCGCATCAATACATCTTTATACCAGAGAGAGCAGTCAAGATCGCGCCACCCGCCTCTTTAGCTCAGTGGCAGAGCACTGGTCTTGTAAACTAGGGGTCGTGAGTTCAAACCTCACAGGAGGCATTTATTTACGTTCAGAACCGCTTTAATACATCTTTATACGAGAGAGAGCAGTCTAGATCAAGCAACCCGCCTCTCTAGCTCAGTGGCAGTGCACTGGTCTCGTAAACCAGGGGTCGTGAGTTCAAACCTCACAGGAGGCATATGTTTACGTTCAGATCCGCTTCAATATCTCCTTATACGAGAGAGAGCAGTCAAGATCAAGCAACCCGCCTCTTTAGCTCAGTGGCAGAGCACTAGTCTTGTAAACCAGGGGTCGTTAGTTCAAACCTCACAGGAGGCATATGTTTACGTTCAGAACCGCTTCAATACACCTTAATACGAAAGAGAGCAGTCAAGATCAAGCAATCCGCCTCTTTAGCTCAGTGGCAGAGCACTGGTTTTGTAAACCAGTGGTCGTGAGTTCAAACCTCACAGGAGGCATATGTTTTCGTTCAGAACCGCTTATAACATCTTTATAGAGAGAGAGCACTCAAGATCAACCACCCGCCTCTTTAGCTCAGTGGCAGATCACTGGTCTTGTAAATTAGGAATCGTGAGTTGAAACCTCACAGGAGGCGTATGTTTACGTTCAGAACCGCTTTAATACATCTTTATACGAGAGAGCAGAGTCAGGTTTAGGCAACTCGCCTCTTTAGCTTAGTGGCAGAGCACTGGTCTTGTAAACCAGTGGTCGTGAGTTCAAACCTCACAGGAGGCATATGTTTTCGTTCAGTACCGCTTTAATACATCTTTATACGGGAGAGAGCACTCAAGATCAACCAATCGCTTCTTTAGCTCAGTGGCAGAGCGCGGGTTTTTTAAACCAGGGGTCGTGAGTTGAAACCACCCAGGAGGCGTATGTTTAGGTTCAGAACCGCTTTAATATATCTTTGTAGAGAGAGAGCACTCAAGATCAACCAATTGCTTCTTTAGCTCAGTAGCAGAGCACTGGTCCTGTAAACCATGGGTCGTGAGTTCAATCCTCTCAGGAAGCATATGTTTACTTTCAGAACCGCTTTAATACATCTTTATACGAGAGAGCAGAGTCAAGATCAAGGAACTTGCCTCTTTAGCTAAGTGGCACAGCACTGGTCTTGTAAACCAAGGGTCGTGAGTTCAATCCTCTCAGGAAGCGTATGTTTACTTTCAGAACCGCTTTAATACATCTTTATACGAGAGAGCAGAGTCAAGATCAAGCAACCCGCCTCTTTAGCTCAGTGGCAGAGCACTGATCTTGTAAACGGGGGGTCGTGAGTTCAAACCTCACAGCAGGCATATGTTTACGTTAAGAACCGCTTCAATACATCTTTATATGAGAGAGAGCAGTCAATATCAAGCAACCCGCCTATTTAGCTCAGTGGCAGAGCACTGGTCTTGTAAACCAGGGGTCGTGAGTTCAAACCTCACAGGAGGCATCTGTTTACGTTCAGAACCGTTTTAATACATCTTAATACGAGAGAGAGGGAACTCAAGATCTAGCAACCCGCCTCTTTAGCTCAGTGGCAGAGCACTGGTCTCGTAAACCAGGGGTCGTGAGTTCAAACTTCACAGGAGGCATATGTTTACGTTCAGAACCGCTTCAATACTTCTTTATACGAGAGAGAGCAGTCAAGATCAAGCAACCCGCCTCTTTAGCTCAGTGGCAGAGCACTTGTCTCGTAAACCGGGGGTCGTGAGTTCAAACCTTACAGGAGGCATATGTTTACGTTCAGAACCGTTTCAATACATCTTTATACGAGAGAGAGCAGTCAAGATCAAGCAACCCGCCTCTTTAGCTCAGTGGCAGAGCACTGGTCTCGTAAACCAGGGGTCGTGAGTTCAAACCTTACAGGAGGCATATGTTTACGTTCAGAACCGCAATAATACATCTTTGTACGAGAGAGAGCACTCCAGAACAAACAACCCGCCTCTTTAGCTCAGTGGCCGAGCTCTGGTCTTGTAAACCAGGGGTCGTGAATTTAAACCTTACAGGTGGCATATGTTTACTTTCAGAATCGCTTTAATACATCTTTATAAGAGAGAGAGCAGTCGAAAACGAGAAACCCGCCTCTTTTGCTCAGTGGCAGAGCACTGGTCTTGTAAACCAGGGGTCGTGAGTTTAAACCTCACAGGAGGCATATGTTTACGTTCAGAATCGCTTTAATACATCTTTATACGAGAGAGAGCACTCAAGAACAAGCAACCCGCCTGTTTAGCTCAGTGGCAGAGCACTGGTCTCGTAAACCAGTTGTCGTGAGTTCAAACCTCACGGGAGGCATGTGTTTACGTTCAGAACCGCTTTAATACATCTTTATACGAGGGAGAGCACTCCAGGTCAAGCAACCCGCCTCTTTAGCTCAGTGCCAAAGCACTGGTCTTTTAAACCAGGGGTCGTGAGTTCAATCCTCACAGGAGGCATATTTTTACGTTCAGAACCGCTTTAATACATTTTTATACGAGAGAGAGCAGTCGAAAACAAGCAACCCGCCTCTTTAGCTCAGTGGCGGAGCGCTTGTCTCGTAAACCAGGGGTCTTGAGTTCAAACCTCACAGGAGGCATATGTTTACATTCAGAACCGCTTTAATACATCTTTATACGAGGGAGAGCACTCCAGATCAAGCAACTCGCCTCTTTAGCTCAGTGGCAGAGCACTGATCTCGTAAACCAGGGGTCGTGAGTTCAAACCTCACTGGAGGCATATTTTTTACGTTCAGAACCGCTTTAATACATCTTTATACGAGAGAGAGCAGTCACGATCAAGCAACCCGCCTCTTTAGCTCAGTGGCAGAGCACTGGTCTTGTAAACCAAGTGTCGTGAGTTCAATCCTCACAGGAGGCATATGTTTACGTTCAGAACCGCTTTAATACATTTTTATACGAGAGAGAGCATTCGAAAACAAGCAACCCGCCTCTTTAGCTCAGTGGCGGGGCGCTGGTCTTGTAAACCAGGGGTCGTGAGTTCAAATCTCACAGGAGGAATGTGTTTACGTTCAGAACCGCTTTAATACATTTTTATACCAGAGGGAGCACTCGACGTCAAGCGACCTGCCTCTTTAGCTCAGTGGCAGAGCACTGGTTTTGTAAACCAGGGGCCGTGTGTTCAAACCTCACAGGAGGGATATGTTTACGTTCAGAACCGCTTTAATACATCTTTATACCAGAGGCTGCACTCGACATCAAGCGATCTGCCTCTTTAGCTCACAGGCAGAGGCACTGGTTTTTTAAAGCAGGGTTTGTGAGTTCAATCCTTACAGGAGGCATACCTTCGATTATAGAAGTGCTCTAACACAGCGCCAAAACAGTGACGGTTTGCAACGAGCTGTCTATCGGTCTCTTGAGTTCTGAGGTGTAGAATGTATTGCGTGTATCTGGGTCATTCTTACATGAGACATACGCTTACTGTTAATGCATCTCTAGTACAGCATTGCGAGAGATGACCGCTACCACCTCCTGATATAAAATCACATGCGTTACAGTTACGGGACTATTGGCTTCATTAGTTGTCGGGAATTGAATCAATACCCCAGAATTTTGTGACCTCATTAAACAAGAAAATATTTATCCGGCATTTTGGTTTTCTGTTTAGATCTTTCTTGATCTCTTTCTGGTCAAATCGCTTTGAAGAATGCAAATCATCTGAGAACGTTCGCGGAGATAAAAGTTACTTAATTCAGTTTCTGTGTTCCTCATACTATTATTATTATTATTATTATTATTATTATTATTATTATTATTATTATTATTATTATTATTATCATTATTATTACTAGCAGTAGTAGCTTAGTAGAAGTTGCAGCAACTTGCTGAATGACACTGCACAAGGCAGATTATAAATCCCGAAGACACCGGACTCCCATACTAATTGTTAACCTGTAATAAATTCTGAGGAAAAATCGTGATTAATAGAATAAAAAAATTGAATGTTGGAAATATTTTTTTTTAAAATTTGTATCTTGTTGTTTAAGGAAACGAACCAGAGATAAATAACCTTAAACATATCACATGCTTTAATTCGCACGTCAAATGGCGAAATACATTATCCTGGTGTCATTAATTGAAAATAAGTTTAAATAATTTATTACAAAGGGCTGAAAATATATTTATCATCATGTGTATTATTGGATTTTGTTTTATTCCGTTTGTTTGAGACAGATGATAATTAAAAATGCTTGACAAATTGCTTAAATGCAGCGTAATTTGCGACGCCACCACAAGTAACGCACACGACAGCAGTTAAAAAAGACAACGAATGTACTTTTAGCAATAATATTATTAATTACTAGTGACCCGCGGCAACAAATCATCGAATGTCAAATGCGTGGAAAATGGTCCTTTGGACTGTGGCGTCTTTGCCGGGGCAATAAATCACAGACGTGAACATTTTGTAATTTATTGAGTCATTATTTGAAAAAATGTTCCTGAATACTACGTACAATAATTACAATAATTACAAAGGGGGTCTACGGGGTTCACAAGTGGCACCCCTTCCCTTCCGCTCCCTAGGTTTGCCATTGTTCAACCCGGCGTCTCTTCGCGCCAGCGCTGTTTATGAGCATGAAAGGCACGTGGCTGATATTTTGTCACGTTTGTACAAGGCGACTGATATGACGCCGGAGGACCACTAAACAAGGCTACTGATATGGCGCCGCAGGACCACTAAACATGGCGACTGATATGATGCCACAGGACCACTAAACAAGGCGACTGATATGACGCCACAGGACCACTAAACAAGGCGACTGATATGGCGCCGCAGGACCACTAAACATGGCGACTGATATGACGCCACAGGACCACTAAACAAGGCGACTGATATGACGCCACAGGACCATTAAACAGGATCCGTTCTGGAACGTCATTCGTGAATACTGAATCTTCTTTTTCTCGTGGCAAGCTGTGACCTAAACACAGATTATAAGAATCTAGGTGGTACGCGCAGTGCGAAAATTATCGCAAAAATACAGACAAAAATGCATTTTTTAATCGTGACAAAACCTTTTATTTTTTTCGTATTTTTTCCGAGTTTTTGGCATTCTAAACAAACCCATTCACAGTTGATCATGACAGGAAGCTGCGTGGTTCTCTTAGAATTTCGAGGCACATTAGAAACTTATAATATTCAGATTAACAGGCATCTTGAAGTTCATTAAAGAATTAAGAAATTTGCAATATTGTTTGAATATTAAACAATGCGAACTTGTGTAAAAGTATTCTTTGAATGATTGATTAGTGCAACTATTAATGTCATAAGTCCAGTAAGTGTAGTTGATGATTTTATGAGAGGCGCAATTTATAGTCATGATTTTTTGAGATTTCACGAGAGGTGTCAGGGAAGTTTCCTCGCTAGAGGGCTGAATCCGGCACCGACATCGATCGGCCTTCGGATATTTCTCCATCCAAGAATCTCCCATCAGCGGCCCACGGGCCCAGCCAGGCCAAGCTCTAAACCCTCGCGCCGGTCTCTCGGGAAGTGTGGTAGTGTTGTGCATGTAAGAGTGTTGGGATGATAAAAATACAAGGAATGGGAAGGCAAGATCGCGCGCGGGCCATAGCCTGTTTGTTAAGGTACTGCTCCGGTATTAGCCTGGGATTGATCGGAGAAACCAACGAAAAGACAAGAGCAGCCGGCTGCTAGAATTCTCGTCCGGACGGCAGCTGAATACGACCAAGTTAAGTGTCTGGTATCAAAAATCCTTACACAGTCGGAACTCAAACCCGAAGATCTCGCAGTGAAATCAATTGATGCCTTTAGTCACCTAAGCCATTAGTACATTTGAAATACCGCGTAACTTTAAATAACGATTGAATTGTCTAAAGATATTTCTCTCAACATTTTTTTATATATACATGCGTAACAAATGATTCAAATGATAGGCTTTCGGCTTCTCAGTACTACGGTTGAGCCTTCAAAGTCTCGGTCTGCGCCTGGGTGATAGGTGCTCCTCAGCGACCTGGCCTGCTGGCAAGGCCGCCCAGATCGCGCACAGCGCGTCGTCGGAACAATGGACGATCGGCCTCGGCGCCTGGCCCTCTCCTCGCTCCAAAATCCCTCTTGGGCCCGACCACTGGGGCGCGCTTCCTTTGTTTCGGCTTTGGAGATGTTATTGTTTTCAACCGACATTCATTCTTTTTGTTTCTACTCCGCGGCGGAGAAAGAAAGATACAGATAGAGAAGGAAGGGGGAGGCGGGAGATAGTAGGACGAGAAATGAAAAGGAAGAGAAAGAAGGAGGAGGAGGATGTAGAGGGAGACAGGTGAATGGAGGGAGAGGGTCAGGTGGGAAGACCGACTGAAAAATGAGGTAATGGAAAAGAGACAAGTACGGGGTGACAGGAAGGGAGAGTGTGAGAGAGAGAGAGAGAGAGAGAGAGAGAGAGACAGACAGACAGACAGACAGACAGACAGACAGAATGAGTGAGGGTGAGAAAAGAAGAGACACGTAATTTTTTTACCGACGTGGAAGTCGACGCTAGATTTCACATTACTGTGAGGGCCGCCATTTCCTCCGTGACTTGCACTACATTTGTGGGACTAATGACCGAAGTAGTTTACGCGCCTGAAATCAATACTGACATTGGTTCTGTTTCTTTCATTTAATTTATTTATGACATTAACATTATTTTTTACTTCTTTATATATTGCCCTTTTTTTAAACCTTTACTTACGTTTTTAGGTGCTTATTATTCTTATTGTTATTTTTCCTTTAGGAATAGGTGATTTTTAAATTTGTTAGTTTTGTGATTCGTTTGTTTCATCGCTGCCTTTGTATTTTGCGTTTTCACTCAGTTTCACCCAACCGAAATATTTTTGGGGACTTTTTATTATGCTGCAGATTCATAACTTCTTAATTTATTCATTTTAAATTATTTTTCTTGGTATATCAGCAGCTCTTCGGGGAAGTGCATATACTTCTACGTTTGGCAAAATGACATTTTAGTTCTTATTCTCCAAATACTAAACTTTCACATCAACGACTCAAAAAGATAATTCAACATTCCACTTTTCTATTACAACTTTAATCTATTTAAATACATTAAATGAAAATTATTTTGTACATATAAATATACATGCATTTATATTTTTTCACATTTTCAGGCGGATTTCTAGTAATACCAAAGAGAAAGTAGTATTTAGTATACAGTGTAAAATACAGAATATTTCCAACGGCTGCAAGATTCTACTTTTTTCTTCATACGTTTGAACATTCTATCCAGTTTTCCATTCCAATTCATTCCTCTATTATTCTTTACTTTCTCACAGATACCTACCAAGGCAAAGGAGAAGGAAAATATTAAGAAAGAGTGCGTAGAAAAATATGGAGGAGAGTGTTTGGAGAGAGAGAGAGAGAGAGAGAGAGAGAGAGAGAGAGAGAGAGAGAGAGAGAGAGAGGTGGAAGAAATTCGCATATAATGCTTTTTGAGGTTGTGTTCCTTTAGTGTCTACGACATCAACATTTTACTTTCTCGTCATGCTACGTACGTAGTAAAGAGAAAATATTGTAATAGTGAAAACGGATATGTAGTCACAACCCAAGTTTTTTAGGTTCTTGATAACGAAAAATTGGTTGACGACAAAACATTTGCCTATCTGACTGTCCGTCTGTGCTAAAGGTTAGCTAATCCTAAACCGTTTAGATCATTTTCTCCAAAGTTGATATCATCCACTCTATGTGAACGAACTCAAGGCCGTGCGAGTTTAAAACGGATTGTTTTTATTTTCGGGGGGTACTTTACTTGAAGTCACACCATTTTCAATTTTTTTTTTAAAAAAACAGCTCTCAAATTTTGATTAAACGTTGACCTCAAATAGCGTAAAGGACGGTAAAAAATAGCGCACATATCATTAACATTGAAACCTCTGAATTTTTGAAAACTATAAGAGTTATAAATAATGCGAGAAAGCATGTGATAATGCTGCACCACTAGTGTCCTATTTCGAGCAACATTGAACCACGTGTAAAATAAATGCGACTTTCCTGTGGCTATGTCGTCACCTATTATTCCCAATACCGTTCATCACAACAATGGCCATTAGCCGGAGCTCTTTTACAAGCCACACATACGATATGGCGCTCAAGACATTTTTGACATTCTATACATTCAATCAAATATGATTTTGAATAAATTTGAACTACAAACTTCGAACCCAGTGGAAGTTTATGAATGGCTGTGGGTGGATGCTTGTGGATCTCAGTTAAAGCTAGTGGAAGCCACTAAAAGCTAGTGGAAGCCACTGGAAGCTAGTTGAATGCCATGGAAGCCTCTGGAAGTCATTTCCATCAAGTATGATTGTACCTATATTACTGAGTGACTGAATTGCAGTGTTAGAAACAAGAGAAAAGTAACGGAGCGCCTGTGTTGACGCAACCTGAAGAGCAGAAGAGTTCTGAGAAATGCCTACCAGCGACAAATGTAAGGGGCTCCGAAATAACTCCGCAATTTTACGGTATTTCATTTTATTAATTTTAGCTATAAATGTTAACATGTATTTTTGTTGTAATTTGGGAATATTAAGAATCAGAGGTGAATGGTAGGCGCAATTCAGCGTTGCTAATGAGAACGTTCGTTCTATGTATAGTGTTTTTATCTAAAATATCTTATTACTACTTCTTTCCTCCCTTGTCCTTCGTATGCGTTGTCGTGGTTCCGCATATCCCAGGGCCGAGGAGATGGCAGGGAAGACTTTTCAGATTGAGATCAAACACATTCAAAATAAGGCTAATCATACCAAATTCATTGCATTAAGTGTAAATGCATTCGTATTAAGACCAATCCCGTTAAATTGACAATAAACAAGGAAAAATAGGAAATTATTTAATGTTAGATTTTAGGACATTTATTGGTTTACTGCCCCACTCCTTCTCCTCTTCTCACGTTTCCTTCTTCCCTTCTTTTCCTCTTGCAGCCTCGCCTTCTTCTCCTCCTCTTTCTCGTTATCTTCCTTTTCCTTCGACTTCTTTTCCTCGTCCTTTTTATCCTCTTCTCCTTATTCTTCCTTTCTCCTTGTTCTACACTTCTTTCTTCTTCTGTTCTCAATTTGAATATCCAATCCAAATCGAATCTTAATGTGATTATTCTTAATTGTATTACGTAAAATTTCAAATCAATCGAATGGGACTCGATTTGAGGAAGAAAATGTATAGGGAATTGTTTGTGATTTGTAATTGGTGGGAATTGGTGGTTACCTCAATTGATGTAAGGTACCTAACATCGAACGCCATGAGGAAGAAAGGTTTTAAACAAAATTTAAATAAATATTCCTCAATCAATCTGGCCTGACCCAAAGCCCTACGAATTTGAAAAGAATTTATTAAATTTTGGGAATACTTACATGAAGCTCGTGGGACATTATCAACATCTTCACGGAAACACCACCAACGTTTTCCCTTAAATTTCTTGTAAGAGAGTAATATCCCAGTACCAATGTAGTAGGTTCGATATTTATTGTAAATTCTGAATTATAAAACAATCCGTAATGTTGAATTTTTTGGAACCACCCGTACAACTACATTACTGAAGATTTCTTATTAAAATGTAATTTGTTTTCCACAATTAGTCTTTTAATTATTGGTATGTATGTTTTTGAAAATAATAGTAGTTTTTAGTACTTTTGAGTTGAAGATGGGCAATATTAAAAGTATTAAAACCAAGGTATTCTCAAAAACACGATTTTTTCTTTAAACTTCTTTTACGGATTGTAGTAATGCACGCAATAACATTCCATTTTGTGTATTCTTTTAATTTCAAAAAAAAATTTTAAAAATAATCTCATTTCATTAATACTTACATTTTGTACGTATTTCATTATTTAGTATGTTTGTTAACACCCATGCTTCAAAAAATATCTAATGTTTTCTTTTCAAAAATCCGTAAGTTTTTAGTGTACGGGAACTAAAATGGTGTATTTTCGAAAACATTAGAACCAAAATTTCTTCAAAATGTTTATAATTTACGCCCGAAAATCTCCATGTTGGAAAAGATTTCAATTCTCTAGAATACGCTGAGGCCGAATTTCAATATATTTGTGGACTGAAATATAAAATACAACTGAAGGTAATTTGGAAACAATAGAATCAAACAGTAAACCATCGCATTAATTGAAATCTTCTCTAAATGTTTTGTCTTATAACATATTATCAGTTTCTTCTAATTGTAAACGAAAATGTGTTTTCTTGTGTCTTTACGCTCTTAACATTTGGCAGATGGTCTGCGTAGAAATATTTTACCATTACAAGAATTTTGGTTCAACTATCTATTTATTTGAACGAGATCAAATGTATGAACATATCGGCCAATAAAGATCAAATTCCTGAGATTCAGTGTAGTAAATAAAGTCGTTTAGAAAGAATGAAGTAGTGTGGTTGTACTACTCAAGTGTAATAGTTGGAATAGTTTTATGAAATAAATTTGTGTGGCGTTTGTGATTGAAAAAAACTATAGTAATGCATATCATACCTATGTCCACATTTAAATTTCCTAAGAAATCGCGAAGGAGCAAGTGGTTAAGACATACATGAAAACAATACTAGTTGCTCACAATGAATGATTTAGCTATATTTTGCGACCATCGTTTTAAATCGCTCTTAGTTAAAAGTTTGTGATTGGTGAAGGTATTTTCCGTGTTTTAAATGGTCGGGTGTTATTCATACAGTATCAAAATATTTGAACCACCACTTGTTTTTTTTCTCACTAGCCAGTTATCATCCAGTAAATTTTAATAATCTAAGAAAATATTCTAAAGAACTTAACAGAATATTTTACTAAGAGAAGAGGAGAATTAAAATAACACTTAGGAATAACATATCATAACCAATTTTGAATATTTGGTGGCAAGATATAAAACATAAACTTGTAAACTCTTATGCTTTCAGACAGGTATGAAAAAATTATTAAAATATAAAATCATGACTACAGTTTAATTAACAAGCATTCGTTTCAACATTAACAACAAGCTAATCTATAAAGCTACGTCACACTTCATCAACTAATTCATGGGCATTTAAGTGCAATGAAATCAAAATTCAAATTTCTTATTTTAAATGTTTTCCTCGTAGGTATTAAAGGATTAAATAAAAAAGTAAAAAAAAAATGGTACTAGTCTCATTTCAAGCAAACACTGTATTTTCCAAAATTGCGAAATTTTATCATTTAAAAATTACTAAATTGAAGATAAAGTTTTTTGTCTAAACAAATTTTGTTATAAAAAATCATCTCTTTAAAATAAGTGATATGGAATCTTTTTGAAAAAAAGAGTTTGGTCTCGTTTTTAGCAAACTCTTCGTATTTTCGAAGAAAAAGTTTTCATTTCAAAACTACTTCAAAACGGAAGATACAGATTTTTGCCTTAAAGAAAATCTCTAATGCAACCTATGCCAAAATATCGAAACTATATCCATTAATTAACTTCCGCTCAGTCTTAAATTTGAAATGCGCAATTTTAATATTTAAATCTATTTTTAGGCCTTCACTCACTTATGCCTGTTCGGTCTGGAGTAACACAGCCAAAAGCAACATTCAAAAACTTCAGATAATACAAAACAAATTTTTAAGAAAATGTGCAAAGGATCCTTGGTTCATTTCTAATACACACATTCAAAGAGAAATTCAAATAGAGCCCCTAAACGAGTATATAAGAAATAACTGGGACAAATTTTTTATACTTCTTTCATCTTCTCCTTGCAGTATAAAATTTACAGTGGGAAAACATTAAACAATCCCAAGAGCATATGCTCACGATACCCTCATGAAAATAAATATCCACTATAAGAATATATGTTAAAAATAAAAATGTAACATTTTTCACTTCAATATTAAGATAATTTTTTGAATGTATGTTTAGAGAGTATCTCGTTTAATAATTAATATTGTATAGTACAAATTTGAGTAATATGTGTAAATTGTTGAGATATGTTAAATATATATGAATGAAATCCTGTAAATTTGCTAGGATTATACAAGAGTGAGAGATTGTTTGCCCAAATGCTAAGTATTAAAAATAAAAAATGTACAAACCCCTGAAAGGCTAAACTTCCGAACAGGAAGAAAGTAAATTAAAAAAAGAAAATCTGTTCTAAAAAAGCACTTTAAAAATGGCATATACAATCCTTTGAAAACAAAAACTATTATTTTACTCGTAATTTCTGGTTGAAATTAATGCAAATTATAAAAAAAATCTCAAAAAAAGTCGAAATTTCTTTAAAACTTTTTTTCCATGTATGAAACAAAGTAGGCATTAAAGAAAGTCTAAAGTTCGTTTATGCATGTTGAAAATGTTGGGTTGAGACATTTGGATTTTTAAGCCTCGACCCGAGTGAAATATCTAGGCGGCTACTTGAAGTAGAGGTAAGACGCACGGCGAATTAACTCGGAATTAAGAGTGGAGGGCCTGCGTTTGAGTCTCTGTACAGAGAATTAATTCCTTAATTCGGGCTTCTACTATTGGGGAGCAGTTAAAGGTAATTTTGCTGTTCCCGTAATATTACTTTTGGAAATTTAAAAAAACAGCATTATTCCAATTTTATGAAATGTGTAATTTTTAAGGGGTTCGCTTATCATTGATATTTCTCATAAAGTAACTACGCTGTTATGTGTAAAAGTACAGAACTAGTAGTGTTACAGAATGGCACAGACTTTCCTGTATTGGTTTTCTATTTTTTTTTTGGTCTCGGCTAGTTGTCGGGCTTGCCCCATTGCCGGCTGCGAATTAACGCCGCCCAAAGTATATTTTTGATATTTTCTTAATGTTTCGGTTCACTAATAATAGAAAAGAAATATTATTTTATGATATTAAAGAACATTAAAACCTCGATCTAAATGGCAATTTTCTTTGAAAAATATGGAGTCGTATTCCAGAACATGGCGTTTAAGCGCTACTGTAAATTCGAAATTTTAAGCTCCTTTTTTATAGACCATTTTTGAGTTTTCGAAAAACTTCATTTGAAGCTATTTGAATAACTTTAACGTATAAATACAATAGTGATAACAAATTTCAGGAATTGTGCATATTACCGACGTGAGAGATTTTTCAAAAAATTTACATTTGTGTAATTTTTTAGAAAACAAAAGAATAATAAACCAAAATAAAATGAAATAGAATAATAATACAAAATAAAGTGAAATAGAATAATAGTACAAAATAAAATAAACTTTACGTCATATTACAGGGTGCAATTAGCTCTATCCGGTCCAAAAATCTAAAGAAAATATTTGCGGCCGTTTTAAAGAAATGTTTGAACATTTCTGAAAATGAAGAATTTTTGAGCAAGTTTCCTACCCTTTGGCGAAAAAATGTCAAATTGATGTTGAAAATCACGCGAAAAAGTCCTCCAGAGAGATATTGTTTCAGCAACTTATACGTAGAGCATGAATTATTATGACACATGTTATATTAGTTCTTAATACAAAACGTTTTGCAGTTGAGTAAAGCCGTACTTTTTTATACTCAGGGTGGACAAGATAATATTTATTAATTCATTTATTTATTTAATCACAGGTATTTTGATACAAAATATATTTTCTTGTACCCATTTTTTCTAAATATATCAACAATTTATAAATCTACTAAAAATGTCGACATCTATTTAAGGAACTTATTAATTTTATTTTTATTTCTATCTATCTCTATTTTCCCATTCTTTCTCTTGCAATTTTTCTCTTTTATAGTTTGTATTATTTCTTCCTTTCAGGTGTGTTTTGGTCTGAAGATAATATTCACATGATAATAATTATATTTGTCAATTTTTTAAATCATTTTGAGTGATACTAATCGATCGAATATGAGTATAACTAATAATGAAACGTCTTCTGGCTCTGAGATCGATCTTTTTAAACTTTTTTATTTTTTGTCGAGTTTCCCTTGATTCTTTGATCAAACTTTGACCTGGATATGTGAAGAAGCCGTAATTTTTCTCCCCCTAACGTCTCAAGCATTGTTCAGCGTTTACGAAATTAAATAAAAATGCGACTCGGGCGTTGAAGACTACGTCTCTATTCTTTGACCACTTTTTGTAGAGTGTGTCGCGCCATATTTCTTCTTTCTCTTACGCCCCGGGAGCCTAATGGTTCCTGGCACAAGGGATTTAAGCTGCGTCCAGATCCATAAATTCTCGGGTACTGTTACGTTACAACACCTGCCCATTCATTAGCCCATGCTGTACCGGGTAAGCGATGTTCCAATACTCCATCCGCAGGAACCCGTTTTGTTGTTTGTATTTGGGGTTTTTGTTTTTAGGTGCATATTTTACGACTGTACTGTACTGGGGGAGTTCTGTTGAGTGCATCCAGTTGCAACCTTAGCCCGTTGCAGCCGAGACAGATTTAAATCTCTGTTGTTGATTTTTGTCTGGGATTTTTTTATTGTTGTTTTCGTACTTCTACGTTCTTGTGTCTTGCCATCTTTTTTTCTGTCCCTGTTCTGTCTCTCCATTTGTTTCTTCTCATTTATTATATTTCCCGTTATTTTTTACCTTTTAAATTTTCTCTCGTTGCCTGTTGCATCTTGTATCTCTCTCTTTTTCTTTCTTCCTCTTCTCCATTGCTACCAACAAAATTCACGAAAAACTTCAGGTTATGAAGAGAGAATAATGTATCACATCAAATAAAGTATAAAGAAGAAATATTAGCAGAAAATTATAAATTAATTCGTTATAGATATAATTCTTTCTAGAAAATTCTGGTTTATTTAACATTTAATTAATTGATGAAGTAATAAAAATAATATTCTTTCATGACACTTCATTCAAATTTATATTTAAAACTATGATACATTTAGTCAAAGGACACAGCAAAACAAAGGATCGTTCTTCCATTTGAATCGGAGAAAACAAAAACGTTCGATGTCCAGGAGCTTCAAATTTTGAAGAGCAAGTAAAACGGTTCTAAGTTCCGGACAACGATCATTTTTTCTTCGTATTAATAGTTGAAGAACACTCTACAGACGTCAGAGAGTTCAGGACACCGAACTTTAATACATAGAAAGTTGAACGTATATTTTAAGAACAGTTTCCCACCGTTAACTCAAAACCGCGATTGATATTGAACTCATGAACCAAAATTACAAAAGGTACAAGGACATTTGTCATAAAAAACTTTTACAGCTTTCTACTTCCAAATTTGAATTTTAAATGTATATTTTATGGTAGGGTTTGCATACGAGTACGAAATGATTTTATAATTTAGGCTTTCTCTGCCGAAGTCGGGCACTTATGGTCCAGAAACCATTCTGATGCGGAGCTAAATATCTTTTAAACTGTCAATATAATGATAATGAAAATTCAAATTTTGAAGTATTACTACAAGAATGACAATGTGTTTAGTTCATAGAGCTGCAAACAAAATGATTTTGTTCCGTGATTAATTTTATTCAATTATATGTAAATAAAAATGTATTGTGTATTGACAGTCATGAAGAAATGACAATGTGTTTTGTGACAAGAGCTGCACTAATTATGATTTTATTATGAATTTGCATAAAAATGGTGAACTATTATAGGTTGCCTTTTGTAATACTCATTTTATAATTATTGTAGATTTTATAAGTATTATTTTTATATTATTAGTACAGATTATTTTATACTCCGCTATTATAATATTCCGTACATTTGTCAAATATAGACCTCATAAATCTCGAATAAACACCAACATTGGTATAAACAAATAATGTTATAATACATTTGAAAATTGAGCTATTTTTTAGACATAATAATTAATTATGTATTAAGACATTCCAACAAAAGAGGCGCGGATCCACGGGGAAGGAAATTAGGAAAATTACCCCTCTAAAATTTTCCAGTAACTATTAATTTATCTTATCATGAGACTGTCAAGCAAAAATATTTTCGGATTATCATTTAAACGAATAAAATAGTATCGCAGCGTGAGCTGAGTGTAACTAGCGACATTTTACAAAATCTGTAATATGACATATTCGAGGAAAACATTTTGAATTTCCCATCCCAAAATTCGTCTCTGGAGTCGGCCCTGAACATAGTAATTAATTATGTTCAGGATGCTTCCAGCTGGAACCTCTATTAAAGAATATTGTTCAGAACTTGAAACAATTAAAACATAAAAAGTAAAAGTATTTTGTAAATTGTTCTTTCAGTCATTATGCAATTACATTTACTACTTGCAGTTACATTTAAAATATTCTTCTTTGTGATTTACGGACATTTAATTATTATTTACTGAAACAGTATGAAATTAATACCTGAAATTTAATTTATCTATATCTGATAATACTCCCATCATGCAAAGTATGTAAGGGTAATAATTACTTCTGATTTTCTAAGACTTTTTTGTGAATTTGTGAATTTACGATCTGTTTTTAATAATATTCATTAAATGTTATCGCAGACAGTAATGCTAGGAATCCTACACAGATATTACAGCGAACTAGTTCATAAATTGTATAAGTAAAATTATGCAGTTATACCATTCATGATTTCATAGAATTAATTTTCTAGCAGTACGCAAAAGCATACAAACGTATTTTATGAATGAAGTTTCCTCTGATTTCTCAGTGTCATAAATTCTTTCTGGAACCTTCCATTGCCTTTCATTCAAGCAGCTCTTGACATTCACTGTGCGCAGGGGCAATTTCTTTGTTGTAGGGACTGTACCCAGTAATGAGGTTTTATGATGCAGGGCCCACTCACACCACACGGCAAACTTGTTTCCGAGGGAGCGAGTGGAGCGCTTGCTGCCATCTCTTAGCCATTTGTGGAACTGCTTTCGCTCTACGCTGTTTCAGCCGGCCGTGCCTGCAATGTCCTTATAAAATCATTGTGCGTATTTTTTCTCGTCGTAAGATAATTTGCCGTGTGTCTTGCGTCTTATTAATAGTCTTGAGAGGAAATAATTAAATGCTTTAATGATCATGATTATGCTTATTATTTCTTTGTCGTATGATTCTATTTCTCTAAACATTTGCAATATTGCGTGTAGAATATTTTTTTTGTCGTTATCAAGAAATGCCGTACGATAAAACACTTGCATTGTACCTAATTTTAACTTATAACATACCAAACCTTTAATTTACACAAATAGCATCTTAAAAATAAAATAATCTCTTGTAGTAGGCTACTCAACATATCAACTACTTTCAGCTCGAATTATATTTACAAGAAAATTGATTCATGTTACGGAAATAATTGTAAATAACATGATATAGTATGAAATGGAAAATTTCTTATGTAACTATGCATATAATGAATACATACAATTACAAACATTTCAAGGACATATTTCTTCATTCCTTTCATTGATTTTCCCGTTACTTACAGATATCCGTAAAAATCCAAGTAAAATGCATGGACGTAGGTGTTACATTTCGTCAATATTCCAATTGCAAAACGAACAGCTATTCGCCAAACAATTTTAATATATTTTCCATTTACTTAATGAATGGGGCACTGCTTCTTACTTACTGTATTCTCCGCTCAATAAAGCACCAGCCTCTTTAGCTCAGTGGCAGAGCACTGGTCTCGTAAACCAGGGGTCGTGAGTTCAAACCTCACAGGAGGCAGAATTTTTTTGTTGTTACAATACATCACCACGTGACTTGTTGACCTCCGTTGGTGCATGTTGGAACAGAGTGGGCCCGCTTTCCGTTTGGGGGCCCTGAACTTGCGAAGGTTATTCCTGATCACGCTTCCCCTTCCGGCGTCCAACCTCTACCACATTCTCTACCGGAACTCCAAGACTTCTTCCGGGGACTTGACTTGCCAAACTTGCAAAATCGGGTACACGTAACGCCTTAAAGGATTGTTGTAATTGTGCTATTGTAAAGATTTTGCTGAAACATATTTTAAATTAGAAATTGAAAAAAGTGAAACAAATTTTACAATTTGTTTTGTACAATTTGTTGATTTAGTAATAATGAATACATAATAATTTAATAAAGAATTGTGTAAATCTTAGATTAAACAATAAAAGCCTTTACATTAATTAAATTCCCAAATTAAAGAAGTGGAGAATTACACGACGACAGTAATTACTTTTTAGCGAATTGGGATAAAAGGGAACAATTTATATCCGTGATGGTTAATATTTCTTGACATAATCTTGTGAAATAAATTATTTAAAATATCAATAATTATTTAAAATAATTATTCATATTTATTAATTAGTGTGATACTAATATTAATATATTTATAATAATACTATATAATATTTATTTACTATATATAATATTACTACACAATATACTATTATATTTTTAATAGTATTAATATTTATTAATTATTTAAAATAGCTTGTATATTACAACGATTTTTCTGATGCAATAAAATATTTGAAAATGACATAATTATATACTATTATATTCAAACATAATGTATAGAATCTAGTTCTTCAGATTAGTCCAAGGCTCTGTGAAAGCAATGTAGATCTCTGCATAGAACTCTAATGTTACAGATATGTAGGTAAAAAAGCAAAACCCAATACGTAATTCCCGCAAGTCTTTCTTAATTGAATTTCAAAAACTTTCGCTTTCTCTTTATTGCAATTACTTGCATTAACAAATAAGTGATTGTTTGTTCAAAACCATTGCCAAGATTACAAAATGTTATAAGTCACTTTTTAAAAATTTTCCGTGACAACAATTTTAAGCATCAAAATGTCATGAAAAATTGTCTTATTGCAATTTGCCATCATTGCGTCTTCATAAACTACAAGAGAATTGCACCTTTTGCCTCATTCTAAACATTAACAAACAGAGTGACATGTCATTTTGTGTCTCATGCCATAACAAAGTGACTTACATTATTATGCAATACAGATGTTAATTTTAGTGATTTTTACATTAAAGAAAAATAATGATACATCAATGTCGTTTCTAAATAATACAAACAAGACTCGTAAAACAAGACTATCTATGGGTGCTACAGAGTGGCCCTTTCTAGCACTACTTATTTTTTGAATAGCTTTAGTCTATGCTAACTTTTCTAGATTGCTCCATCGCTTATGCCTTCCCAACATGCCCCATACCATTGTTTTGCTGTCACCTATCGGCGCCCAAAATATGTTTTTTCACATTTTCTCAATTTTTAGGACTTGTAATAGTAGAATTGAAATACGGCTTCAAGAATATGAGAAGAGTAAAACGTGTCTTTTTATATGCCCATTTTTATTGAAACATCAGTGAAGCAGCCGTTCTTCAGAAAATGTCATTTGAGCATTTTTGGAAAATTGCAATATTCACAAAAAAGTTTGGAGTTTTAGAGAAACTTTATCAGAAGCCATTTGTGCTCACAATTAAAAAATGTCTTAAAAATGCACGTAAAATAAATATTAATGAAGTGAGATATAGCAAATAAATACATTTGTGTAATATTTTATTTTTCAAACAATTACATTTGTATATTTAAAAAAACTGAAGATAAAATCAAAACGCTTCATATCACCTATTTAGCACTATTTGTACAAAAAGGTGAAAGAAAAATATGGGGCCGTTTATGGGAAAATGGTGCTTTAAAAAAATTGCTTTTATTTACGCAAACTTACGCGAAAACTACTCATAATTTTGAAAATTAGATTTATTTGGGGGGAAAATCTTTTCTTAAATATTATTAACCAATTTTTCGATATCGAGAACAAAACGTGAATTCTAACTGCGCAACGCATTAGCGAATGTGATTTTCTACTATAGGAACAAGAATTATCCACTTTTCCGTGTCAAAACTTAAAATACTCTGCCGAAATCCGCCGTTTCACATTTACATTATGTATATTAAGTTCATTTTGTATGTGAGAAATTAAAAGTAGTGTTTTAACACTTTTGAAAATTAAATAAAGAGATTAATAAGTCTTTACGAAATTTTATACATTCATATAAAACTATTTTTGTGATTAAGGTTTGATTAAGCATAGGCTTAGAGCCACCTAATAGGAATATCTGAAGAAACGGAGCCTGGCACATTGTCATCCTGTATGGCACAGTCTCGCCCCGTTTGACGATATGATAAAAGTTAGATTTTCATTACAACGGAAGAGCAAACTATTAAACTGAGTTTTTTTCTGCTGTTTCAGAGACCAAATACCTTATATGAAGAACGTCATAACAGGGTCACAAATTAAACAATTGGCGATCGACAGAGCAATCAATAAATCTTGACAAAAAATTAAATTAAAATATATTGTCGGGCCATCTTTCTGTTCTCTATATTTATGGACACAAATAGTTTTTTAGAAAATGTCTTAGAAGACAGATCGAGAATAATAGTTCTAATATCGCGATACTTATGTCAGAATTCATGTACTTACTTTCTTTTGAATTCTGATATATTCTTCACATGATTTGTCATTAATGAATACAATCCAAGCTCACAGTTCACTACAAGATATTAACTACTCTCAAAAGTACTGTCCTGCAGATAAATTCATGATTTTGTGGTGTTAAACATTTTGTTTTAATTTATAGTACCATAATCTTTCACAAATCGAACGCTAAAAGAATGGAATAGATTGCCTGGAAAAACCTTTGAACCCTTTCCTCGAAGCACTCAACAGCTTAGGAAATTAATTTACTAAGTAAATGAGGGACTTGAGGATATTAGGTTATAGAGCAAAGCATAAGTGATAAATGAGAAGTGGGTGGAGGTCGTGCCGTGTAGAGGAGAGAAATAACTAAGGAAGTGATTTGAGGGTCATAGTGAAGTGTAATGCAGTGCAGTGCCAGTTCATTGTGGTCTTAATTGAACAAACATTCAGTGCGGAGATACATTATAGAAGTTCCTTTTTCTTAAGGTAATTTATTGTTGTATGATTCAGTCAATTTTTATATTATTATTATTATGATAATTATTTGCTATTATTGTTAGTCTGCTATTGTTACAATGGTTATTGTTGTACCATTATTATTATTATTATTATTATTATTATTAATATTATTATTATTACTGTATAATTTGCATGTTAGATATATAATCATACTTATGTAATGAGATTCCGCCGGGTTATATCCAATTGCAGTTTGAATAAATTTATTATTATTTATTATAATAATAATTATTATTAATATAATCCTGATAGGTAAATTTTCTCCTCTTCGTTTCTTTTCTTAATCTAAACTACACAACACAAAGAAACATTAAAAGCCACTTCATACCAAATAATGAAATCTGAAGGGTTGGTTGTTTTTTTTTGTTTTTTTGTTTTTGCGACTTTTACGAAAGTTTCAAGGCCCAGAGGAAACGGCAAAGTACTTACATTAAGAGCGTCATTACTGAGCAGTACTTAAAAAACAATTGGCAACCGTTGAAACCACCAAGGACGAAAATCCTTGCTAACGTCGGACAATGCAGCGTCCATGACGTTCACAGGGCTGACCAAACTGCAGCCCCGGCGGATTCGGGGCACAAAGATTCTCTTTCGTTTTAAAGTTTGTACTACAGATTTATCTTCCTTTTTTTAAACACGTACTGCGCCGAATGTATTCTCGCCATACTACGTCTCTGATAAGCAGACTCCTACTGCACCTCAATGCCAACTCATATTCTCCTCTGCGAAGAAATCGGACCAAATTAAATTTAGCTTATCCTCCGCGTTTAGTGGTACCTGCACATTGTTGATAACTAGGAAGTCGATTATTTGCAGGTAGGTTGAAACGTGGAATATTTTCATACTAAAATATTCATTATTTGAGAAAAAATGGATAAATATTAAGGGTGACTAAGAGACCAACGGATGAATAATCCAGATGCATTCATTATTTTACATTTTCGTATACTTGTGTAGAATAAAGATTGTTCTCTTCACCCCAAATGTAATATCGAGCCCTCTCCAGTCTCAGTTATTATTATACACTGCACAAATTTGCATTTTGTTCCTGTCATATTCCTTTTTCTTTATGTAAATCATTTATAACGCAATTACCTTACCCAATACACGGAGAATTGTAGGTTAGAATTTTAAACAACAAATAAAACTCTAGATCATTCACCTCTGTTTATTCCCGATTTGAAATTGTTACGTCACAAATTGTTCGTATTTAATCCCAATCGTCTGGTGTATATTCTCCCTTTGAGTGTGTTAGTGCAAAAATTTAAAATTGTTGGCTCTCATTTTGAAGTTGAAAAGCTATAGTGTCGAACATCCTGCCACAATCGGGACACAGTAAGGCCTCCCGGACAAGGGGCACTGCAGTTGAATCGCTGAGCCTCCTAAGCCAAATCATGAGCAACTAATATTTCTATCACCTCAGATTACTCTCTCTCTCTCTCTCTCTCTCTCTCTTTTTATTTTTTTTTTATTTCTTACGTGAAGTACTTAACTCTTTTGATGCCCTGACGCCATCAGTAGTGCGACCGTTCTTTCGGAAGGTTTGCCAACCCCTGACGTACGGAGCCTGTAATTCGCAACAGGCGAGGACGTTTTGATGGCGCTCCCACCCGGCTGGCGGCGGCGGCGGCGGGTGCGCGCGTGTGCACGCCATGTGCAGGCACGCATCGACGCACGTGCGTGACTATTCACCGGCCGTCTGCGCCTCTGCTCTGTCAGCTCCGCCCCGCCCCGCCCCGCTCGCCCCGCCCCGCCCCGCCCCGCCCCGCCCCGCCCCGCCCCGCCCCGCCCCGCCCCGCACCGGATGGACGGGGTAGGCACGAGCCTTCACAATGGATGCCGGCACCGCCACGCCCTCTCGCCGGGTAGGCATTTCGGAGGCGACCTCAATGTTGATAATTTTATAAAATCAACACTGGTTGATTGATTAGTGATTCCGCATGACCTTAGTCAGGACATTAGTCCCGTAATTGTAGTGTATGTTTTGGTCGCGGGAGGCGGAAGTGAATATCTCCCGGTGGATGGTGAAATCCAATGTCGACTTTCGGGTCAGCTTTCAGGATATTCCCCAACCAGGTATCTCCCACCACCGGGCCCCCTTCCCAGCCGGGACAAGCTCTAAACTCCCGACCGGTCTCCCGACACGTGGTAGTGTAGCGCATGTGAGTGGAAATGTGTGTAAGTAACGGGTGAGGATAGGTCAAAGAAGAGGAAGGAATGATCGCGCTCCGGCATTCGCCTAGTGATATCATCGCTGGTTTCGGCTTCAACTTCTTGAAGGTGAATCGGCAGTTATTTATCTTATTGCAGACCTCTGACCGGGTGGTTGTGCACGACCCTCCACAATGAATGCCGCCGCCACGCCCACTTGCCGCGTTGGAATACGGATGCGACTTCGATGTTGATGTTTTAAAAACATCGATGTTTTTTATTTTTTTTTTTACAAAATCATAGCTGGTTTTAACATCGATTTATTTAAACCGAACCTGCTTAGGTGGCTCAGGGCATTAACTGACGTCTCTGACCCGATGATCTAGGGTTTGAGTCCCATCGGTGGCAGGATTATCGAAACTAGCTACAGGCTAAGTCGAATTCAATCCCTATTCAGAGGAGAATTCTAACGGCCGCATGCTCTGATCGGTGGGTTTCTCTCAACATTCCATAAGACAATGATCAGTAAAAAACGTTTGTTAGTTTTCGATCTTGTTACGTATGTGCTGTTCGAACCATGAGTAAGCACGTGGTTGAAATTCTTCTTCTTCTTCTTCTTTTATTCTTCTTCTTTTCTTCTTTTCTTCTTTTCTTCTTTTCTTCTTTTCTTCTTTTCTTCTTTTCTTCTTTTCTTCTTTTCTTCTTTTCTTCTTTTCTTCTTTTCTTCTTTTCTTCTTTTCTTCTTTTCTTCTTTTCTTCTTTTCTTCTTTTCTTCTTTTCTTCTTTTCTTCTTTTCTTCTTTTCTTCTTTTCTTCTTTTCTTCTTTTCTTCTTTTCTTCTTTTCTTCTTTTCTTCTTTTCTTCTTTTCTTCTTTTCTTCTTTTCTTCTTTTCTTCTTTTCTTCTTTTCTTCTTTTCTTCTTTTCTTCTTTTCTTCTTTTCTTCTTTTCTTCTTTTCTTCTTTTCTTCTTTTCTTCTTTTCTTCTTTTCTTCTTTTCTTCTTTTCTTCTTTTCTTCTTTTCTTCTTTTCTTCTTTTCTTCTTTTCTTCTTTTCTTCTTTTCTTCTTTTCTTCTTTTCTTCTTTTCTTCTTTTCTTCTTTTCTTCTTTTCTTCTTTTCTTCTTTTCTTCTTTTCTTCTTTTCTTCTTTTCTTCTTTTCTTCTTTTCTTCTTTTCTTCTTTTCTTCTTTTCTTCTTTTCTTCTTTTCCTTCTTTTCTTCTTTTCTTTCTTCTTCTTTTCTTCTTCTTCTTCTTCTTCTTTTCTTCTTCTTCTTCTTCTTCTTCTTCTTCATTAACCCTTTCCTTCACAAACCTCCGCTTATCCTTGATCCCGGGAACGCAGTTCCGAGCCGCAGAAGTGAGGGTTAGGTTCACAATGCTCAGCGAAGAGATCATGTTCACAGAAGAGCAGTAGCATTACATTGCTTTGTAAGAAACACGATTTCACAAGTGTATTGCAAACCCTTATCTGAAAAGTTCCATTTCGACGTTTAAATATATTAGTATGTAACGAAATATGTGAGAGATATGTAGTAGTATGTAAAAATAACTGAAAGTAGTAATTATATCAATATATCTAAAATAAATTAGTCCTCCCGAGCCTGGATAGCCGAGGTCGCTAAGGCTGTGTAGTCGTAGTTGCCTCGGCTTGAAGGGTCGCGGGTTCGAGTCCTGCCTCTGGCATAGATGCTTGTGTAGGCTAAGTAGAAAATTTTAGAAAAATAACTAGTGCAAAAAAAGTCTCTGCCATTCCGATGCAACACTAATTGTTTATTATTATTATTTTTATTATTATTATTATTATTATTATTATTATTATTATTATTATTATTATTATTATTATTATTGTTGTTGTTATTAGTATTATTATTATTCATACTACTATTCCTATTACTATTTCTATTGAAGTGATAGGTTGATGATAAGGGGTGAAAGGACTAGGGTGTTGGTGGGATGTGGTAGGTTGGGTAGTTGGAGGTGTTAGTGGGATTTTTGGAACCATCCCAGCATTCGCCTTATGACCAAAGGAAAACACGAATAACCCCAGACAGAATGGCCGGCCAGGGGATAGAACGCTCTAGGCCTTCCGATTGCGAATCCAGTGCGCTATGCCACTGGCCACTTCACTCGGTACTGTTTTTTTTTTTTTTTTTTTTTTTTTTTTTTTTTTTTTTTTTTGTTTTTTGTTTTTCCCTCGCGAATCGGCCAACTAGGACCACGCGTTCATACATCCTGCATTTACCGTGGCTCAGTATCATATATCGCGGTAGCAGGTGCATGTAACTTCAATTGGGGGGGATCAGTACTTTTTACTGAATCCAATTTTTATCCCACAGGGTTGTTAGCTCTGGGGGTATGAAAGATGAAATGATGATGATAATGAGGGGTGAAAGGACGACACACTCATACAAACACACAAATACACCCATGCCCGAGGCGGGACTCAAACCCGCGATCTCCTGGTCCGAGACCACTCCGGCACTACTGCCTTAGCGATCTCGGCCATCTGATCGGCACTGTTGTTATTATTATTATTATTATTATTATTATTATTATTATTATTACTATTACTATTAATACTATTATTTTTTACTTTTTTATTGCTTGTTCTTTTTGTTTCGCTGTTCTTTGTTGCATTATCTCCCCCACCACTGCACAAGTCGCTGATGTGCCCGCCGCCCGACAGGTGCGGCCGCTGGCCAGCGGCGAGGAGGCGGCTGCGGCTGCGGCGGCGGCGCACGCCATTGTACGCCCGACCGAAATCTCTTCGCCTCTGCGCTTTGCGCCTTTCGGCGACCGGCGCTCGTGCGATTGCGCACTTCCGCAGCGAGCGCCTCGCCGGAAGCGGAAGGCGGTCGGGCGGGCCGGCCGACCGCCATCTGCCGCCGCCGCCGCCGCCGGCGCCACCTGCCGACCGACTCGCCCCGAGGCCTCGTGCAGACCGCAGGGCGAGCAGGCGGAGGGGGGGGGGATTAAATTGCCAACGAGGTCACCTTAAATTGCGTCTTCTCTTCCTTTTAATATTATTTTTTTACTCGTATGTGTGGTATGAAAGTTATTTACGTTACTAGTACAGAATGTGGTCTTGATGATGGGCAAGGTGACGAAAGGCTCCGAGTGTTCGCGAATACCATACGTACGCGAATTTAGTGCGCCATCGAATGTAATGCGCACTCCGTATTTGAAACTTAAAGTTATGAAAAAAAGGGTTGGTGTGAAATGTAATGCCCATCAATGACAAAATTGTAGGTACCGTATTTTATATAAATTTATGTAATACAACAATTGTATTATATTGTATATTGGATTTATTGTAGGTATACATAATAACAATTCTAACTGCGTTAATGAAGCATCGTAAGGCTTTTTCCTCTCTGAGCTCTCTATTTCATAACTAAAAATGTAACTCAATAATAGGCCATCAAAGAGAGTGAACATTCGCCTATCACATGGCTCGTCGAGACTGAGCGAACAGTCGCTTGCAACTTGGCGAATGCCGAATGTGTGGAGCTGCCTTAATGTGCCATTGAATCTAATGCGCATGACGATTTTCAGTCGTACTGCATTTGGTAAAATTTTCTGGCGAAAATTCGGCCTTTTCTTGCGCACGATTACATTCTTGCTCTTCTTACAAAGAATTCGTACGGCGAGAACGTAAAAATAGGTGCGCCTTAGATTCGCAAAAAACAGTACGTAATAAACGTAACTACTACAGAAAGTGAGTCTTTGGCGTAAGTTTGGCATTGAGTTTTGATCGCCTTCTTTTTCATCTATTCTTCGCCCATCTTCATCTTTTCCTTCGTCTGTCTCATCACCTACTTTTTTTTTCTAATTACCCTTAATTTTTACAAATTTTGTTCATTTTTATAACATTCGAAAAAAATCGAATATTTTGGTATTTCTTAAAATATGAAATGTCTGAAAGAATGCATTCAACGTGAAAATGTAATTCGTCTAAGAAAAAAATATGTAATTTAAAGAAAATGTAATTCATTTGTAATTGATTAGTCAAAGAGAAAAGGGGGGAGTAGTAAAACGTAATACATAAAATAACTTCTATATATAATATGCCACAAAAATACCATTAAATCATGAAAAAACCATACCTTGAAAAAAATTGCATTCGATACGGCATAGTGAAGCATGAAATAATTATATGCGTCGTCATTGCCAACAATATTATTTATTAAAAAAAGCAGGTTTCGATGGCTTAGCCATCATCATCAGCAGTATGGAAGCCACAAAAACACCTACGAC
Organism: Gryllus longicercus; assembly: GCA_038098605.1. Lineage (NCBI taxonomy): Eukaryota > Metazoa > Arthropoda > Insecta > Orthoptera > Gryllidae > Gryllus > Gryllus longicercus. The sequence goes on along the minus strand of JAZDUA010000257.1, from coordinate 1,224,805 downwards.
TGTAGTCGTTTTTGTGGCTTCCATACAGCAGAAAACTGATGATGAAGGCTAAGCCATCGAAGGCTGCTTTTTTAATAAATACTATTGTTGGCAATGACGACGCATATAATTATTTCATTAGAAATGCCAACGATAACTCACCACAACACCTATATAGTGAAGCACTTCGTCGACAAAGACGTCGTATATTTACCCACAGATACAAATATTTTGCAAGGCCCCGCCTTGGCCAACATATGCAAGTATTTCTCAACATACCTGCTGCAAGTTCCCTTTGCGCGTTTAATTAACTATGAGTCGCTATACGTCTACTTCATGGCGATTGCGCAGTGAAATAGAAGTCACAGCGAGATGTTAATTGAGGGAGAGTTTGGCTCAGCTTGTGACTTAAAAGCAGCGAAAGGCTACAGGCGTTGCCCTATTTTTACTTCCCCGTGTACATACGTATATACGGAGTAACAATAATATACGTATATATGGAGTAATATAACAATATATGTATATACTGGGTAATATAATAATATACGTATATAAGAAGTAATATAATAATATACGTATATATGGAGTAATATAACAATATATGTATATACTGGGTAATATAATAATATACGTATATAAGAAGTAATATAATAATATACGTATATAGGGAGTAATATAACAATATATGTATATACTGGGTAATATAATAATATACGTATATAAGAAGTAATATAATAATATACGTATATAGGGAGTAATATAACAATATATGTATATACTGGGTAATATAATAATATACGTATATAAGAAGTAATATACGTAGTACAGGGAAAGTTATGTAATGCTGCGGAAAATCGATTTCGCGATTTCAACGGAAATACACGGTTTGCGGTCCCCTGATGCCGAAGAAGTGGTTCTTTTCAAAAGACCGTCGGTCCGCAAAGCGTCTGCAGGGTGTCTTAATCCAGTGCGTGTAAGAGCACTCTAGCGGCAGAAGAAGCAATTATGTGTGCGTTGGTTTTGGCGGATATGGCGGTGTATTGCGGTTTTTGAGTTTCTCCCGACGACATAACTGGTATTAAAATCGAACGTATGAATGGCTACTAGAGTATTGTCATTAAATTGCTGTCAGCTACAACCATTAGATCAAGGGGCCAAAAGAAGTACAGTTATGTACAGATAAATCTCAACGTAGACTTCTCTAAATTTATTAACAACTGACATTCTTATTTTTAAACAACTCTCCAATAATCTCCAATAACATATTTTCATAAATTTCAATAAAAGAAACGTAAAATAGTTGGAAGAAGAGGAAGAAGGAGACCTAGAACGAACGTTTTAGAACAGCTTCAAACCGAATCACACTTCAAAAACTATGCGGAGATGAAGAGGACGGGGGAGGAAAGAATGTCACTCTATCAGCAACAAGGCACTTTTTTGCCTTTAGAATGATGATGATGTTGATGAAAAGAAATGCTTCATTAAACGAGATAACACGCATTTATATAAAGGTTTTAATGCAAAAACCGTGTACAGGTTTATGGATACAATAACATAAGAACTTAACAATTCTGCCTGAAGATTATAAAAGATACCACAAAGCTAGTTGATTCTGTGAATATTCTGAACTTCCTTTCTTTCTGGTGCGTGCATCAACAGATGTGTGATGTCCAAGGCAAAGTCAGGATTTCACAAAATTAGACTCGTCCCAAACAACAAGAGACTACACAGCTGTAGCGTAACGAAATGAGTGCGGGCCGTCCCTCAAAACTTTTATCCGGGCCCCCTGTAAAAGTGCAAACACAAGAAGTATTAGTACATTAAATAATGAAAATATCAATTAAAAATTCATTTTCATCAGTCTGTGATTACTACATAAGAAGTCAATGTTACTAACAGATTATATTGATTTAGAAACAAGATTGCATAAGTTACAAAAGCGGGAAAAATAGTAGTTATTCTGGAAGATAATGTTTATAATATTTTATTGTATCAACTAACGCAAGATATCAGAAAAAAATATCAACTAATTAATATATATTACAATCGCAAAACCTTCAACCTAAAAATAAGCCCTCTTTTACCAGGGCTCGCCCACATCTCGGGCCTTACGGACCCGAACGTTAAGCCACTGCTTCACATATTGGAAAATGAAATGTTTTCAATCAGAAGAGAATTACTTTCGAAAGTTTCTGCAATACAACTCTTCCCAGTCATATTTGAATTTCACAGGACAATTCACCCTTAGTTACTCGCATTATGTTTTGTCACACAAGTAAGCACTGCGTACTCCGTGCGCGAAACTGAGACAGATGGCTCAGGACGTCAACTGATGTCACTGCAGTCCCTGTGACTAGGAAGTCCTAGATTCGAGTCCCGACGGTGGTAGGATTTTCGACACTGGCTTGTCAGCTAGCTCGAATTCAGATACTGCCTGGAGGAGGATTCTAGCGGCCGGCTGCTCTGATCGGTTGTTTTCCGTGGTTTCTCCGATAACCACCAGGCGAATGCCGGAGCAGCACCCTAACAAATGGACCACGCGCGATCTCACCATATCTTCCTTGTCCTATCCTCACCCGTTACACACACACACACACACACAAACACGCACTACACTACCACACATACCGAAAGACAGGTGGGGAGCTTAGAGCTTGTCCCGGCTGGGGCGGTGCCCCACTGGTGGAAGATACCTTGGTGCTGAAAATCTCGCAAGCCGATGGTAGGAATAACTAAGCTATCAATCAATTGAACGTCGAGCTTATTTTGTTACAAACATTGGCTATGGAGGATGAATAATATTAGTAAGACCTATATAATATTTTGATATAATTATTTAGTTTTATTTGACATGTATAAGCACTTCAATTTTAATTAAATAATAATAAATTTAGCATTATAGGCATCAGAACCATTATTACATTTGATGACATTAAGAACATGTTCTTTGCTGGCAATTTTTTGTAGTTGTGCAGATTTTTCCTCTTCCGCAAATGTGACAGCGATTTCTTAATTTTGTTGGAGATTCTTCTTGTTCATCATGGCTTCCGGTTTTTTTTATCATCTCGAAGTTGACTGCCAATGGTAGTGAGAAAATTTCTGCGCGAGGCTCCAAGTAATTTTTCTGACAAGCGGTGTTTTATTCCACTTTGTTACCTTGCCTTTGCCAATGACAACATCACTACACCCTGAATCGGTGCTTGAATAATCACTAGCCTAATAACATCGTACCTACCATCCTCCATCTTCAACACTATCCGATTTTGCCACTGTTCTTGCCCTCCGCTCCTAATGGCTGCTCTGGGTTCGTCCATAAATTACTTAACGCAAAAGAAGGGAAGGGAGTTCGAAGCATCGTTACGCTGCGATACATTAGGGTAAGGGGTATTTGTATAGGTTTACGTATCAGTGATATTTAATTTTTACATTTTTTAATATTTGCTGACATAATTCCCTTTTGTTACTCTTATACTAAAATATGAACAAATTAATTTGATTTAAAATATAAATATATTAAAGGACCGGAGTCGTTTAGAAGCTTGGGAGATGTGGTTTGAGGAGAAAAATATTAAGGACTGAAAAAAGTTTAAAATAATGTAATTTTAGAAAACTTGAAAGAGATGAGATCCCTACTAAAATAATTTGGAAAAGGAAAGCAAAATTCTTTGGACACATTTTTAGACATAACCAACTCTTAAACACAATTTCGGACTGTAATGTAGTTGGAAAAAGAGAAAGAGGGAGACCTGGAATGAAGAACCGAATTACAATTCAAAATCTATGCAGAGATGAAAAGGACAGCGAAGGTCAGAGTGTCATGCCGGTAGCGACAAGGCACTTTGTAACTAAAGGGCGATGATAATGGTTGAAGGTATTACATGTAAATTGTTATAACAAATGTTTTTTATTGAGTATGTGAGGTTACGAAGAAAATGTTCAATTTTAGAATTCAATGAAATTGGCGCATTGGCTTCGGGTCAGAAATTTTGTAGCCAATGCGTCCTTCCTTAACTCAAAACTTGCCCCCAATGTAATTGCTAGGTGCAGGAAGTAATTAACTCCGACTTTAATTATCATACATTTTAATATTCAACACAAATAAAATGAATGTAATGGTTTTTACTGTGCTATAATTTATTTTCATTTCCTGCACTTACCAGGGGGTGAGTTCTCATAAGCTTTGCATTTTTTGGAGGGGGGTATCGAGTGGGCATAACGGGTGCGTTACAGTAGGAGAGAGGGTATTCAAAAATACTCCAAATTTGCGTTACATAATTTATGGACACATAATTCCCCATCCGCATCTCTGATGAGCCCTGGTGTAGTACACAAAAATTATAGTCCTATACAGGCTTGCATAGTTCTGTTTCCTTTTAGCCACTTTGGAAACCACTCCAATGCTTTGGTCACATTCAACTAGAATGTGTTTTAAATTTTGTTTAGGAATCTCATACGTCGATTTTTCACTAGGTAAATCGTTTAACAAAATCGATATTTTGAAGGCAATACAGTAAATATTCGCATTTGATGATACCATTGGTTCCAACGAAATATATTATTAAGAGCAATAACACTTTTAACAACTTGTTTGTAATAAACTTCAACTGATACTAAATTCCAAAATAATTTTAACAACTTGTTCTCCGAATTACAATAACTTTAACCAACCGGTTTGCGCGAACCGTTGTGAATGCCGAATGACAGCGCTGTCTAAATTTCACGATAAGTGTCACTCAAAAAAGTACTTTGGCATAAAGCACTTTGGACACTCAACGATGTTTTATGTTAATAGCTCGAGCCGAAGGCCGGATCCTCGATACCCAACTTGAAATTGCGTTAGCGCAGCGCAGCGCAGCTTTAGAGTGCTGAAGCGCCTCCATCTTCGAAGCAAATTGAAGACATGTTTTATTGGAGTCAAAGCAGCGCCCTCTGGGAAACAAGGAATTCCATACTGCGATTTATGCAACTCTATCCCTGACAGATATTAGCTGTTCACGATTTCATCCAATCGGGAGCTTCAACGTCATAATAGTGACGTCACTGTGGTGACGTTTAAGCTTCCAATTGAAGAAAACTGTCAACTGTTGATACCTGCCAGGGGCAGAGTTGCGAAAGTCGCAGTGTATCATTACGTTTGGCGGTGGTTACGGGCGGTTACACCGTCACTCGCATGTTTTGACTTCAAACAACATGGCGGCCACTAGTTCGGCGAGCCTCCACCACGAGCGCTGAATCTATATGGGGAGCCACTGTGTTCTAGCTCGTTGGCGCAGTGTCACGGTCCCTTTAAATGTGAGTTTATGAATACGACGCCATTCCACGCACATGCAAACCGTCTAACAAACCGGAGAAACCGCAATACATAGCCACATCGCACCAGGACCAAAGCACACATAAGTACTTCTACTCCCGGTAGTGTGATCGTACATGTTCTGGGTGAAGGTTTCCTGCAGATATCCTGTCAGTGGCGGATCCAGGGGGAGAGGAGCATAGGGTACTGCTCCGGCATTCGCCTGGTGCTGATCAGAGAAATCACGGAACCACGGAAAAATACCGATCAGAGCATCCGGCCGCTACAATTCTTCTTCAGTCAGCGGCCTCTCGACGGAATTCGACCTCTCTACAAGTACGCTACTTGTATGTGCGAATTCGACCTACTACTGTCGAAAAGCCGGTGACTGCGGGGACTTGAACCCTGTCAGAGGCTGCAGTGACGTAACTTCATGCCCTGAGTCACCTATTAGATCAAAGATATGCCTGGAAATCCTGGAAACCAAAGATATGTCTGGAACAATAGAACAAGTATCACATTTCAATTATCTGGGATGTGATGTAAGTTACGACCAGAGTCAAGATGTAAAAAATAAATTACACGTGTTCCAATATATATGCGGCACGGTACACAGAACATTAAGAAATAAAACTAGAAAAGATACAATGTTAAAATATTATAAAACAATGGCAACACCACTATACCTATATGGGAGTAAAAATTGGATTCTCTCTCAAAAAGAGAAAATGAATATTCAAGCTACAGAGATGACATTTTTAAGGAGAGTAAAACGTTGTATTTTGTTAGATAAACAAAGAAATTAAAACATAAGAAAAGAGTTAATTACATTTAGTTTAAATGATTGTATACAACTATACAAACAAGACTGGAAAAAACTATTTAGAAAGAGTAGGCTACCTAAACAAGTGCTGCAGTACAACCCAACCGGAAGGATGAGTGTAGGAAGGCAACGCAGAAAATGGTTTGATATATGAAGACGAAACAGGCAGTCACCTAATTCTTGAAGTGCAGAAGAAAAACAAGTAGAAGAAGAGGAAGAAGAAGAGGAAGAGGAAGAAGAAGATGAAGAAGAAGAAGAAAAAAGATGAAGAAGAAGAAGAAGAAGAAGAAGAAGAAGAAGAAGAAGAAGAAGAAGAAGAAGAAGAAGAAGAAGAAGAAGAAGAGGATATTTCAATTTTGAACATCGATGACTGGTAACACAGAAGTTCGATACTCGTAGTACCATCACTAAAAGCTACAATTAGCCAGCTCTCTGGTGCCGGTGCTCCTCTTGGTGCTACGTGACCCTTTGTCCCCCTCGCCCGCGGCTCGCTCCCCATCCAACCTGTGTCGCCACACACACACCGCCTGCGTCCCGGGGGGCCGAAGGGGGCGCGGCTAAGTGTGTTCAATTAAGAGGCCCGCATGGACGCGCACGCGACCCCCATCGCCCGGGCCCTCGGCGGCCAAGGGGGCGCCGCCGTGGCCACGGTGGCGGCGGCGGCGGTGGCGGCGGAGGGAGCAGCGGTGGCGGCGGTGGCGGCGGCGGCGGTGGCGGTGGCGGTGGCGGTGGCGATGGCGATGGCGGTGGCGGTGGCTGTGGCGGTGGCGGTGGCGGTGGCGGTGGCGGCGGCGGTGGCGTTGGCGGCGGCGGTGGCGGTGGCGGTGGCGGTGGCGGTGGCGGCGGCGGTGGCGGTGGCGGTGGCGGTGGCGGTGGCGATGGCGGTGGCGGTGGCGGTGGCGGTGGCGATGGTGGCGGTGGCGGCGGCGGCGGTGGCGGCGGAGGGAGCAGCGGTGGCGGCGGTGGCGGCGGCGGCGGTGGCGGTGGCGGTGGCGGTGGCGATGGCGGTGGCGGTGGCGGTGGCGGTGGCGGTGGCGGTGGCGGTGGCGGTGGCGGCGGCGGTGGCGTTGGCGGCGGCGGTGGCGGTGGCGGTGGCGGTGGCGGTGGCGGCGGCGGCGGCGGTGGCGGTGGCGGTGGCGATGGCGGTGGCGGTGGCGGTGGCGGTGGCGGTGGCGATGGTGGCGGTGGCGGTGGCGGTGGCGGTGGCGGTGGCGGTGGCGGTGGCGGTGGCGGTGGCGATGGCGGTGGCGGCGGCGGCGGCGGTGGCGGTGGCGGTGGCGGTGGCGGTGGCGGTGGCGGTGGCGGTGGCGATGGCGGTGGCGGTGGCGATGGCGGTGGCGGTGGCGGTGGCGGTGGCGGTGGCGGCGGCGGTGGCGGTGGCGGCGGCGGTGACGGGAGCGGTGGCGGCGGTGGCGGAGGCGGAGGCGGCGGAGGGAGCAGCGGTGGCGGCGATGGCGGTGGCGGTGGCGCCGGTGGCGGCGGCGGTGGCGGTGGCGGTGGCGGCGGCGGCGGCGGCGGCGGAGGCGACAGCGGCGGCGGAGGGAGCGGTGGAGACTAGGTTCTACTAAAGACTAGACTAGATTCTACAATATTGCATCGGAAGAGATGGCTCAGGGCAGGGCCGGATTTAAGTAGTGCGGGGCCCCAAGCACAAAATTGTGTTGACCCCCCCCCCGAAAAAATAGCTCCATCTTTATTAAATAAAAATGTATTATAGTACAAGTACTTTCTATACAGATACAAATGAAAACTGATAATCTTTTATTCAAATTTTTACTTGTGTTACATTTTTTTTACATTAAATACATTTTACATAATTTTTTTCTGCTCTTCACTGCAGAAAACTGGTCGATGATGTCTTCAAAACCAAGATTTCTCAGCTTATCGTGCTCCATACTCAGGATATTGAAATTGTACATTTTGTTACACAGTAACTACTTGATTAACAATTATTTCACAGACAAAAAAATATGGTATGCGTATTTTTCCGAAACGCGGGGCCCCAAGCAACTGCTTGTTTTGCTTGTAGGTAATTCCGGCCCTGGCTCAGGGCATCAGCAGATGTCACTGCAGTGCCTCTGATCGGGAGGTCTTAGGCTCCAGTCCCGACCGTGGCAGGATTTTCGACTGTAGCTCGACAGATACAGTTGCTCCAATTCAGTCGTTGACTAGAGGAGAATTCTCGCGGCCGGCTGCCGTCAGAAACCTGCCGTCAGAAGCCGAATACATACTAATCTATCCGACATTTATTTTAACTATTTATTTTCTGGCGTGGGCGTCCCGCCGTCTTCTTCCAGTGCTTGGCGTCCTCAACACCTGAAATCAAACAGCGCCACAGAAGATCGTCCGCACCAGCGCCTCTGCCCTTATATTTTCGATTCGGGAGGATTACTTCCTTTAGGTGCCTCACCCAGCGGAAGCCACATCGAAAACCGAACTGATACACCTCTCTTATTGCACCCCCACACGGAGATCCATTTTTAGACCATATAATTAATCACTTAGTAGGTTGAACTGAATGGTATGGCATATTTCGGAAGAATAATGCTGCTTAATTATGTTCATGCTGTTTAGTTAAACACACTGATGCACGTATAGTTATGTTCACTAAACAAGTCGTACCCCATGACCAATGGCATCCAGTGGCGATAACTAAACGAATCGTTGAGTTGATTATTATTATTATTATTATTATTATTATTATTATTATTATTATTATTATTATTATTATTATTATAATAATTATTATTATTATTATTACCAGAAAAAAGGCACAGAAGTTAAAAAATATAACAATAATATAATGAAATCAGAGCCATGCGCCCTCATCCACCAGTCTGTCCCCCTGGGGGGGGAGGGGGTCGAATAAAAACCTCCCCGTGCTCCGCTTGCGCCGTTCCTTCCGGGGGGTGAGGGGTGTGTGGGAAGGGAGGGGGGAGAAGCTTCCCACAAGCGGCAGCCTCTCATCCGATGTGCGTCTGTCTTTTGTGTCGGTTGTGGAGGGGCCGCGAGCGACACGCTATTGCCCTCATAGAAAGCTTTAAAGCGTCCTACATATTTGTTATGTGATCCTTATTTGGGTAACTTCGATTGATTGATTAGTAATTCCAGACGCGTTAACGACTAAGATGATAAGTCCCGTAAGTGAAGTACATGTTATTCTGGTGGCGGTGGTCTTCTCCCGCTGTGTGGCGAGATCCAGCGCCGACCTAGAGGTCGTCTAGCGAGTTTTCCCTAACCAGGTATCTCCCACCAGCGGGGCACCGCCCAGCCGGGTCATGCTTAAGCTCCCAACCGGTCTCCTAGTGCATGTAAGTGTGAGTGTGTGTAAGTAAGGGGTGAGGATAGGACAAGGAAGAGGAAGGAAAGATCGCGCAAGGTCCGTTGCCCGTTTGTTAGGGTACTGCTCCGGCGTTGAAGATGTGCAAACTAAAAATGACTGTCCTCCAGAAGCTGTGTTCAATTTTTTGGCTATTAAAACATTGAGGTCCGTCAAAATAAAGATTATAGGATTCGTAACACTAATTTTAATGTATTTTCTTATTGTCAATGATATTTATCATGTTATAAAAACTGAACAAGAAGTGCACGTGTGGGGCATTATGGCTGCAAAGCGACTCGGGTCACTTCGTACCCGTGTGATATTTAGTCTTCATCGCCAGGAAAATGGTGTATAATCGTATCCAGAACAAAATAAATTATATGAAATTGATTTTTTATGCTAAATTTCAACCACAATTAACGTAAAAGCAGATAGAAGCTACGGTTACACATATAATACAGATATAAGTTACAGTTATGACGTATACCGTCAATATTTTATTTTAATTAGTTTTCGACAAAGAGCAGTAAAAACTGTATGTGAAGTGTGGGGAAAAGTTATAATCCGCACACATTCATTACTTTGTGACATTGTGAGAACAATAGTCATGGACATTAACGAGGATTTATAAAGACAAAATTTAAGCTTAGATAATTATAGTAAACATATGCGAGGTGGATAAAAGTAAGAGAAAATAAAATTACAGAGAACGTAACGTATATTTAGGAAAATATGTAAATAAGTCAATCAGGAAAAGGATAAGTTTGACCAAGATTAGAAAAATTGAGGATGATGTAAAGAAGGAAGGTGCGAGGTGTTGACTTTCAGTCGTTCGCCGCGAGGTCGATATGTCACAGTCGATTCACGAGGGGGTTGGGCACAGGCGGGTGCCAGAAGGGAGAATGTGGAAGACACGCGGCACCAGCGCAGGGCGGCCCAGTTGCTCATGACGAGGGCAATCCACCAACTGACGCTTTCTGGGCATTTTTACAGGGGGGGGGCAAAGTGCTTGCTGTTTTTTGTTTAATAAAATGAATTGGGATCCCGAAAAACATCAGCTCGCTTACAACAGTTACAACGCTTTTAGTTTCTGGTAAATACACATTAGTAATATATAATGCATTGCATCTTTTCAGCAAATATATATATATATATATATATATATATATATATATATATATATATATATATATTAATTTTACTAACCGAAGTCGAGAAATGAAAGAACAAAAATATCCAAGAGTAGGACAAAAAATGCAGCAATCATAACAGAACGCAGTAAAGTATTTTGTGAGAAAACTAGCAGATTGGAAACATTTCTGTCAATATGTTAGCAAAACTCGGTTTTTAACAAGATACTTTTTGATTTCTAATTTCTAAGAACACCACTCATAAATTAAAAGTCAAGCATCGAGTGAAAGAGAACCAAGAAAATCTTTTGACCCCATCAGTTTTGACCAAAACATACGAACAGTTGTCATCTATGGAACGCTATGGTTAATCGCTAATTAACATTGATTTCAAAGTTATTTTAAAAATAATAAAGCTTTAGATTTTATTAAATCTCTTACGATTAATTTTGTCGCCATTCGAACATTAGTGGATCATTATTAAGTATAATACTCTGTTAGCGCAGTTTTTAGACTGTCGTGACTTGTCCCAGCTCAGTACGGCCCATTCGAGACTGCAGTAATTTCATGTTAACACATTCAGTTGGGACCTTCCGAGTATTGATGAAATGAAAAACAATATTGCTAAGATTGCATAGGGTATTAAAAAATTGTTTCTTACATTTTTAATTTTATCTCGTGATCATTAATACGTGCTTTCGTTTAAAATCGTCACAGTTTCTGTCAGGCGGAATTTGCTAGTAACGGTAAAGGAACTACTCCCTACGAAGACGGACAGTCGACCCAAAAATGCAAAATACATACTACATCAACATATAATTTGTCATTCTTTTGATTTAATGGATATTCAGAACTCTCAGATATTTTTTAGTTTGTTCCAAACAATGATGAAACAAGCAGATTGCTTTTCAACTATATAAAACTTACGCTTAGATGAGGCCTCACCATTAGTAAACTACTTTTTTCTACATAGTTATAGAATAATTCCCCTCTACTTTCGCGACAAAGTACATACATACGGTAATAGTTGTGACATGCAAACCAAAATTACACATCACAGATCCACTGTTAGTATATAGATTTGACCTGACAAAACCGAATACTATAGTTACAAGCTTCTTTATCTCAATTACAGATCCCTGGTTTCGAAAACCAGGAGTTGTGAGTTCGAACTTCACATGAAGCATTACGCATATTTTAGCAACACGCCTGAAGAGATAGAACTAAACTTACTATATATAACAAGCTATATTAATTGAGAGCATTGCATTGATCTCGCAAACCAGGGATTTTCCCCCCCAAAAAGACAGATTCAATATTTTAGCAGTGCAATTATCAAACAAGTTTCAAATTAAAGCTCTCAATTAATTAACCACCGGCCTCTGAAACTCAGAGAACTGCATGAATGTCGTGTGTTCCATTCCGGTGTAATTAAGCACTGATAATCACCAGTAAGCACGGGTGCTATGACGTAGTATGGATGTAAACAAACATGCACAAGAGTACAATCTTGTACATCAGTTCGTGAATCAGTGTCTTCCGCGTTTTGGGATTAGAAGAATTCGTTTATTTTTCTATTTATTTACATCAAAACACGTAAAAAATTAAAATAAATAAAGGTTTCAAACATCTATTAATAATGAAATATAATTATATAATATAATGAATAATGAAATATAATATAATAATTTCATTAGAAATGCCAACGATAATTCACCACAACATCTATATCTATTAATAAGTTACAGGTGCCCTCAAAAACAGCATCAGCTAAAGCAATAAAGCTCGCTAAAAAGTTTCGTTTTTGCTGAGACCTCGCCTACAAAACCTGTTCCAAATACGTACGTTTTAATTTTGAAAACTTGAAAATAATATGAAACGGTAAATGAACGTTTTGTTGTGTCAGGATCCACAACACAAGATTTTCTGCCAAAATTCTGCAATAATTTTTGCCACAATATTAGAAAACTTTCTCTACAATACGTAAGAATTTTGAAGTAAAAAGGTATGCGAGAAAGTAAAAAGAATTAGGAGTAGGTGATGAAAACTTTCTGGACGACCCAGATAAAAGATCCAGCGAACACAAATTCACGAGGTTTAAGGTTTTTTGATTACTTTTTTAAACACTCCTTGCGAACAACTGCCACGAAACGATTCAATGTAAAAGTTTAACTTGTAAAAGTTCCGCGCACGTTCCTCGCTCGCAATATCACACTGGCGCATGAATACCCTTCCTTTCATCATCATTTAACAATCTACTATTATCACTTTGTGTAGTTCGTTGAAAACTTCGCTAGAATGTTAGCGACAGCAAAGCCGATTATCTACTGGCCTAATCTTTAAAGACTCTAAGTGGACGAGATGCAATTTTGTTACTTAAGTATTATAATGTGCAATACAATTTAAAAATAAATACTTTGTAATATCAGTTCGAAGAAGATAGTTGTCGTAGACCATAGTACTTGATGTTAGTTTGCCTGTTCGGTAACTTGAATGTGAATGAGATATTTTTGTGCCAGAGGACATACTTCGGGACACAGTCTCGGGAAAATAAAATAAACAGAAGAGGTTTTTGCTACAATATTGTTTATTGAAATAGCATCTTCCAATGGTTTAGCCATGATCATAAGTTTCCAGATACAATAACTTATACAAAGATTAAAACATTCAGTGAAGGGCTAATACATTATTAATTGAGATTCCCCACTAATGGTTCGAAAGTTCAGTTGGAAAATGAGGCTTTGTTTCAAATTTCTATGTAAGCACGTATGTGTATTATAATAAAAAATTGCAAAACTTGTGATTATCAAATTAACGCGTTCCACGACTTAGGGTGTACGTTTCAAAGAATCAGCAAACAGGTGGCAAATTTTACACCAAAAGGTTGTTTTAAGATATTTAATTCACTTGTGCATGTGTATCATTCGAATTAAATCGGATATATTGAATTCCAATTGAAACCGTTGAATGACACGGGATAAACCTTTTTAAGACTTGGAGAAACTAGACAAAATTTGGGAAAATGCAATCCCGAAATTTTCATTTTGATCTCAATAAGTGAGCTGATGGATTCAAATTTAGAATTTGATTGATGCGAGTGCTAGATTTTTAAAAATTCAATATTTGATTTGCGATTCCCATGATTCAATGACGTGAGAAATATAATCTTACCGACTGGTAAGCAATTACGACATCAAACCTACACTGCAGTAGTTTCGTAAAAAGGCGTTAGACGGCAGTGCATGCGTGAAACAGCATTCAAACCTACGATCAGTTAAATATTGTTCACCTGACTTAAGTTTCAGAATACGCCTCTTATTACTACATAATAGAAAAGTACATTCAAACTCACAGCAAACCTTGCTCCAATTGAAAAACAAATCAGAAAACATTGTAGCCATTTTCAGAAAATCATTTGTTAAATATAATTGACGCACATTAAGCGACAACTACTAATATTTTCGAGAACTTCTCATTTCCTCACTTCAAAATCAGCACAACTACAAAAACGGTATTGTAATAGTAAAACGTACCTAAATATTTTTAATTTTTGCAAATTGCTTGTTCAACGAAAATAAGATATGCGCCATTTTGATAAACGTCCTGTGTTCTATACAATAAATAAATAAATAAGTAAATTAAAAAAATAATTTAATTAATTATAAAATTACTAAATGAAACCATTCCATTTAGAATGCCAAATCTACTTATAAAGTATCATTAAAATCATAAAATGTTTGTAATCCTTGGCGCCACATGATCGCCCAGATCAGTTCATTTCAATTTAAAAAAAACATCCGAACGGTTGAAACCTAGTGTTTACCAACGACGAAAAGATATTATGCTGTAAACATTTTGTTCAGGATCAAGGACCAACAAAACGTAAATTATAAGTACTCAAGGTGTTAGAGGAAGTAATTCACTACACCCAAGAAATGTCGTCTTTCTTGAAACTGAATTGCAGAAAACGAGTTTTTTGTTGGAAAATCGCGATTTCGTAGCAGCATTACAATACTAAATTTATAATACGGACGTAGTATGTAAGAAAGTAAAATTAACAGTGAGTAGGAGATGTAAACATTCTGCACGACCCACACAAACAAAAAGCGGTGAACACAAATCGCGAAGTTTAAGGTTTTTTGAATACCTTCTTAAGCTATTGAGAACATTGCAAGCCGTGGCACCTCCTCACCAATTTGATTGCTCAATTACATAGGCGAACCCTCCAACGTCCTAGAATCTGCTCTACTATAAACGTTATTCCCGCAAGCGATAGGCCAACGCCATACAGAACAAAATGCCCCGCGAATTGAGCTACTTTCAGTTTTTTAGGTTTCGCATCCCCTCTGAAAAACGACTTCTCCCCCTGCCCATCCAAATCCAAACTGTACTCGAGCATTCGGTCCCAGTGGTCACTCAAGCCGGACTCCAAAAGACGGAGAATAAGAGAGTTAAGGACGTAAAGGATCCTGTGATTCCGACGCACAAGATATGTATACAAACTGGTGGACTCTATTGGCTCTTTTACTTTATGAAGCAACATTTGACCGTCCTTTGTGTACTTTCTGTAGCGTGATACAATAGAATACAAATGTGAGTTCATCCATGTTGCAGCTTTTCCAGTCTCTGTTATGTCTTGCACACATGAATCTCTTTCATGTGTATACATAATTGGTGTTACGTTATTTACTAGTTTCCCTAAATTGTAAGTGTTTCCATCGATAATGTTCCTAAACACGTCATTTTCAACGTACAGTCTGTCAGTCGCCTTCACAACTTCTTCAATGGTGTCCAGCTCGTTATAATGTCGGGGAACTGTGAGAAAACCAAGCAGCAGTCCCGTGTAGGCGTTGGCAGCCACTAGCCACATGAGGAATCCACAGACGAAGACGAGCCTGTGAGAGAGCAGAGGAATGCGTCTGGAGGTTCCCCCGGTGAGGACCATCTCGAGGACGTCCAGGGCGCCATTGGCCGCGTCGACGAAGTTGACCTGGTGCGTCCGCACCAACGTCCAAGCGACCACCATCAGCGCCAACACGGCACCGATTGAGGACCAGGTCTGCCAACGGAAGGGCAGCAGGAGCACCAACCCAAAAGGGATGCGCTGGGCACGGCACACCACTAGGTGCTCGTCATCCTTCGGACCAAAAAAGCCTGTTCTAATGTACACAGACGGGGTATGTAGGCATTTCATCTTTAGCACTAAAATAGTCATAAGGAAATGGCACACCTCTAGGTGCTCGTCAGCCTACAGACAAACGATGCCTACAGCATCTGCGCTCCTAAGCGGAAACACTAAAGATGATTAGCACTAAAATGAATGTTCAAGTGCTCTATTAGGTGTTCGTCAGTCTATGTACAAAGTAAGCCAGTACTGTGCAGAATCTTCAATCAGTTACCGGTAACTGGTCTTTCTACTCTTATATATCTTACTTTTATTCTAATATATACGGCATCGGGGACGTGTTACTTCATTATTTTGAGCAGTTAAGAGTGATGATAGTGCGACACTGTTAGGTAAG
Organism: Gryllus longicercus; assembly: GCA_038098605.1. Classification (NCBI taxonomy): domain Eukaryota; kingdom Metazoa; phylum Arthropoda; class Insecta; order Orthoptera; family Gryllidae; genus Gryllus; species Gryllus longicercus. The sequence continues at coordinate 1,208,739 of JAZDUA010000257.1, read as the reverse complement.
GCTCCAAAATTGGGTAAGCTAATACCTTGACAGGCACTAACGTCTAGTTCTCATCTTTACACTGCAACTCATGTTACAAGCGTGCACGGTTAATAAACAATTCTTTAAAGGACTTAGGAATATTCTTTAAAAATTAGGGTTTCAAATTCCATTGTTTACACGGATTGTTTCTCATCCCATAACATAATTATTGCACAAACGTTTTCGCACTAATTAGATTTATATTTTTTTTTCGATCTGGGCTAGCTTCTCGTACCAGACACATACTTTTAACAGCTGTCGTCTATCGTCAACCAAAGTACATTTTTCGAAAATTTTTTCCTTTTCATAATAGTAGAACTTAGTTAATGCTTGATGAATAATAAAGAAGAGTAAACCTTTAGCTTACAAGGAAATATTCGTTGAAAACTTTCGAACCGTTTTTAGGAACTGGTGATTAAGCGTTATTGTAAATGTGAAATTTGAAGCCCCTTTTCACAGGAATCGTACGAGTTTTCCAAAATTTAATTTTAAGAGTTTTGAGGAACCCACAAATACAATAATGATCACAAATCGCTGGAAATATGCGTATTAAAGGTGTTACACATATTTAAAAAAATACATTGGTGCAAATCAGACCTAGGCCAAATTTATAAGTGCACCTTGCTATATTGTTGCAAGAAATTTAAAGAAAAATTTGGAACGGCGCGGCTTTTGAGAAAATGTTGAAAATGTCCGACGGCTTTACGTAAAGTACCTCCATATTTTGAGGAATCGTTCACAAAATCTCAAAGCTTCGGCATGATCCAGATGGTCGGGGGTTCCTTTAATTTTACAAAAATATCTTGCAGATGGTTTAGGCGCTAGTAGACGGACTGACGGTCGTTTTGCTATGTCAATCGATTTTTCGTTTTGAAGGACCCACAAAACAGGGATTCTGGCTACAACGCGTGTTAGAGAATCCTTTTCTCCAATTTTGCAACTGTCCAAATCCTCTTTTTCATTATCTGGGCCCGACAATGAATTTTTTTTCTGCCGAGAACCTGCCGTGTCTTTGCGCAGCGCTACACAACTTTCTCTATACTACGTATATTACACCGTATGTACGCGCGTAAACGAGGAAGTAAATAGTGATGCTATGGCACACACTTTCCCATATTAGTTTTCTATTTCCTTTGGTCTGGTCAAGCTATTCGAACTTGCCTCATACTCTTGCCAGCTGCCATCTATCGCCGCCCAAAGTACATTTTTTTGACATTTTCGTAATTTTTCGGTTTCTTAATAGCAATATTCTTGGAAAACTTTGGAGCCGTTTATAAAAACGGGTTGTTTAAGCGTTACTGTAAATTCGAAATTTAAAGCTCTCTTTCACAGAATATTGTTGAGTTTTCGAAAAACTACATTTAATGTCACTTTAAACTTCTTAAGTGACAAAATACAATGGTGTTTACAAATTGCTGGAAAAATGCACATTATTTGCCTAGAGTTCTTTAAAAAAATTCATTTCAGTAATTTTGAAAAAACAACAAAATCAACTATACGTTATATAAAGGAGTACAATTAGTACTATCTGTATGAAAAAAATCGAAGAAAATAATTGGAACCGCTTTTTCAGAAAAATGGCGTTTGAGCGTTTCTGGAAATGCGGAAAATGTGAGATAGTTTTCACCAAAAACGGTTAAGAATTCGAGAAATTCTATATGACTTTATTAATTTTTGAGTATGTGTTCTTTAAATAATGTGAATTGTAGCTAATATAAATATGATTGACGTGAGAGACAAGTGAAAATATATTTTTTTTAGTTTTTGAAAAAACAAAAGAACACAGCAAACTAAGTCATCTCATAGTGATTTAGCACACTTATTGAGCACTATCCTATCAATAGTTTAAAGAAATAAATTGGAGACGTATTTGAGAAAATGTTGGAATATTAATTTTTCAATTGCAAATATATCTCGCGATATTACGAAAAAATTACTGAAATTTTCAAAAAAAATGTACGATAAAGGAACTAAGTATAGACAACAAATTTAATTTCAAGAAAAAAATCACTATTTTTAATTTTGTAGTCGTAGGCAGACATAGAAAAAAATTCTTGCTATTCCGAAAATTCGTAGTTAACCGTGAAAATCGGACCCATGCCACTTTTATAAGTGTATTTTTCTTTGGACGTTCAATTACATTTTATGACTGCCCTTTCTCTGTCACAGATGTTTTAATTTACATTTCAACTTGACGTTTCTCACGTCCAAAACACTTAAGTTACAAAATACGAAGTAGTCTCACTGCTTCTACAAGATAAGGGATAATCGACACTCCCTAGATTACTAGGTCGAATTCAGCTGCTGTCTGGTGGACAATTCCAGCGGTCGACTTCTCTGATCGATAGAGCCTACCAACGGATTGCAAACCGTTTCCGACCATTCCTTTCTCTTGTTCTGTCCCCCTCCCTTACTCTCAGACACTGGCATTGACTACACCGACAAACCCCGGGTAAGTCGACTGGGGGGGGGGGGGGTGAGCACCACTATCTCTTCCGTGACAAATCATAACTACACTTACGGAACTAAACACGATAAAATTATTACCTGCAATGCAGTTGCAGTTAATTCCGCATGCCGTTTAACTTTTTCCACGTTAAACGTCGAAATTTTTATAACAGGCAAAGCAACTTCCATGCGTCTCTCCATAAATAAATCAACGACAGGTTCTAAATGATACACTTCCTGCCGCATCCCCAGCTGCAGGAGCATAATGGAAAACTCATAGTCACGTCCTCCAAACCGCGTTTCTCCTCTTCTATCCACCCACATGTGTTGCTCTCGGATTATGAAATTGAACCTGAACCCTTTCAGGTTTTCAACTCCATTTGACAGACGCAGGTGCCTGCTGCGCTCATGGCGTTGGTCTCTGCAGAAATGTGTCACGCTTTTTGCCACGTTGGGCCATAGTCTCCGCTCAGGATCGTAAGGCTTTGCGAAATAGACGTACGGGTCGCTGTCTGGGCTCAGGTGCAGCACCCGAGTAGTGCCGAGTTGGCGGTAGAACTCCGAATATACACCTTGAAAAAAGTCCATGGTGGAAACGTTGTCCAAATGCACTATTAGGAAATAACCCTGAACGTTGGTAGAGAGCACAGTAGATAAAAATTTGGCCAGAAGTTCAGGAGACAATATTCCCTCTCGTAGTGGCAGTACGCTTACAAATCCACGCGCAGGGTTCTCAGGGTGCGCATGCATCATCACTGGCAGGTTGGCAGCATGAGCTCCGGCGCCGATGTTCCAGGGCGATGGCCAGTAAGGAAATGGGAAGGTCACCTGCGCATTTCAAGACACACTACACATAATTCCTAAATTACTTGTGTTGTGATGTATACTCACGTTACATATTCTAATAAAGTATTACGTAGTTATATGTTACACTCAGATAAACTATAGATGAGAAAGAATGGTTCAAAATGAATATTCTGAGCACAATAAATATAATATTTAATTTGTATAAACATTATATATTGTGACCTCTCTTCTAGATCAATTTAAAAAAGTACATGCATACTATATTTATAAACAGGATGGCATGGTTTTTCTTTAAAGCTAATCGCAAAACATAATAGAAATTTGTAATAGAATAGAATTTACATAATAGAATTTAAACAATGCCACAACCGATATTTGAAAAGCACAATATTGTTGAGATGGTGGCAGTGATAAGATTCAGTTGTTAGTCGAGCGTGTTTATCCAAATTAAACTCTTAGAAATGATTGTAAACCTGTTTGATAATCCATATTTTTGGTATCATTTTCTCTCGTGCCCTAAAAGGAACAGTGCTGACAATAGCATGATTTGTACACCGGAACTCCTTGGCCGTGAGCCAATATTTCCGTTTGCCATGAATTTCGCAGCAATTTTGTTTATAAAGTACTTCTTAGAATACCCAGTGGTGTATGTTACATTTAATATCATCTGATTAGTAAAACAATTTACTGCGTATTAAATAAAAGATTTTGATACATTAACCGTATAACGTCGACCATAACTTAATGAAACCTAGGGACGTTTGATTCCTTTAAAAAATCGATTCCAGCATTTAAAATTTGGAGTCAATTCTAGATTCAAATCGAAAGAAAAGAATCGATTCCCTAATTTAACCGTTGTCTATCTGTGATTGAGATGGCAACGCTACATTTGTATAGCGCGGGCAAGAAGTATTAAACCTTATAGATAGACGTTCTGAGACGTTTTGAATTGAGGTGTCCGTGCCGACAGAAGCGTGAGAGAGGCGGTGGGAGCTAGTGGAGAAGGCAGTTGAGCGACGTACGCCAGACGAGACGGTACGTGGAGAAGATTAGCGAGAGTAAGGCGTGGAAGTGCACGCTGGAGCTAAAAGGGTGCAGGTGATTGAATCGTGGTACGCTGCGTGTAATAATGGATGACTAGCAACGCAACACGGGCGGTCAGAGCTCCGGCCCTTAACGGCCGCTTTTGCGACGCGCCGGACTGGAAGCCGCCAACACGTGGGCCTGGGGAGGCCATGATTCGACCCGACATCACGGTGAAGGACGGCTCCGATCCACAAGAACACGGTGAGTACTCCCTCGAACGATTATTTAGTAATGACATTGCGCGAGTGGATTGGATAGGGCGTAAATTAAATGCTGATAATAAGGGACATCTAAAAAGTTTCTATGAAATTTCAGGGTGTGAATAGATATTTGGAGGGAATAGAACTTCATTAAGTGCTTGTGGGTGGAGGAAGTAGAATTTTAATACATTTTTTTATGGAAATAGTTGAAAAACTATAATAGGGTGTGAAACAATATTCATTTCAGGGATGTTAAGGAACATGCCAGAGAGCATAAATTTGCAATATCTTAGTGCTGTAAAAGTTTCACGTGGTTTTCCACAGAGAGATTGTACTCATTTAAGTATTTTGTTTTGTGTAATGTATTTGACTATTTTGAAGGGGAGTATTGTGTAATTTTACATGAAATACTAATGTTAAATTATGTGAGAGTGTAAATTTATTTTATCTTGTATTTATGTAATTCAAATTAATGTTTGTAACCTTGGCAAGAACTTTGAAAACTGTGCTTGATTAACATTCTATCATTGTTAAAGTGTTACTAAGACAGTATAATTGTAATTAATGCGATAAATGTTGTTTTCTTCTAGAAGAGAGACAAGACATACCCGTAATTAGTGATGAGCTACAATGAACAAAATATTTTAGCTCAGTTTAATAGAGTTCACACTGTCAGGTACGTGGATGATACATTTGTTATTATAGAAGAGGAGAAAATTCCATTAATTTTTATAACCTTTTAATATATTCAGTAAATTATTAAATATGAATTGGAAGAAGAATATAATAGGATTAACTTCCTTGATTTTACAATCTTCAGACATAATAACAAATTAAAGACAATTGGTATAATAAACAGACTACTACTTCTTCTGCAATTATACTGGAATATTATCTGGTTTTCCAAATTGGATGACAATTGGAGTCATTGTAATTTAGTCGATAGAAATATTAAATTATTACATTTAAGTTTTCGTAAAAAGTTTAACTTATTCGTAAAAAAAGTTAAACAAATGCATTTGGCCAACTACTGCCCCGAAAAATTCAAACTTTAATATATTAACAATTTTAAGAGCTCCACCCAAATTTCTATTGAATCTATTTAAACCAGTGTTGCCAGATGTAGATTGCCCGAATGCGGGTCCTGAAGCTCAGCGATGTGGAGTTTTGCGGAAGCTGAGCAGCGAAAATGCGGATATGAATGAGGATATAAAAAAGCGCATTCGTAATCCATTTGGAAATTGAAATAAACACGCGCAATAACACTGCTTTCTTTGTCTTACTACGGTTACAAAACTCTATCTTCTAGATTCTTACGACATGTACAGAAATATGATCGGTCCTTTTCTTTCTTTTGGAGGGGAAAAAAGGAAAGATCCACAATGCTATATCTAAATCATCAGAAAAGCCACGAAGCTACCCTTTTCTAAAAACAGATTAGTAATCCGCAAGATTACTAATCTCCCGTAACGTCCACTTGAACTGGCAGAACCTGATCCAGAGGTCTCCAATAAATTGAACAAAACGAAATTTAAAAACAAAATTAATAACGAAATTTAAAAACTAAAAAATTAAAAACTCTGATAGTGAGGAATTGTACAAATTTTACATAAATACTTTTTGTACAAAGTTTTCACAAAATTATCTTGAAATTTTTGCAAGTCTACGACCGCTCCTAACGTAATAATGAAAATATTTACATGAACAGCTTTATGCATATTTTTATTGTAAAATAATAGTGTTATACAAATGTAAAGAGTATATTCTTTTTAATTTGATTTGACATATTTATTTCGTTTGAAAATTCGCATTCTATTTCTGTTATTTATTGAAAAGTTACAACCTGACGTGGGCAGGAAGAAATTGTCCAACCTTCATAATGAAACAAAAAAGAAAAGTAATCCGTGTCAGATGAGAGAAGCTACCAGCGTATAATACTTAGAGATAGATACAATCCCAGCGTGAGTACACATCGCCAGACACATGACACTGTGTATCCCTCTAATCAACTGCTGTAAAATGTCTAATCCGTGACCTGTACAAACCGGAAACTTTTCTTGACCCAAAACTTTCTCCGGCCCGTGACGTTATATGGTATTTTACACAGCATAAAACGGGGAAACGGAACAGTTTGTCATGTCGTATATGAGAAAGAAGATACAAAACGGAATTCCTGTGAATTGGCAGAGAGATCCGAGATGTTGATAATGAAGTGAATACATCTTCAAGCTGGTTTGAAGTTCTCTATCCCTATGACATGCGATTTAGCGGTGGCAGCCGGTCATTGAAGTAGAGGGGCTCAGCTGTCAGCACAGAATTTGACCTTGGTGTTGCTCAAGGTATAGACCGTAAAAGAATTCCCTCTCGACTCTTTGAAGAGCGAAAAAATCAACGAAACGAAGACTATTTTTTTTTGTTATATTTTAAAAAGAGTTTGTATTAGCCTGTTCAATTTTTAACATAAAGTGGACCATACAAACGTAGATATGTAGTTGCAAGTTTGCTTTAAAGTATAAGTAATATTGAAAGTTATGTATTAGGACACTTTTATTGACTAATAATATGGTATAATTAATTATTTTAATTAAATATAGATTTCAGTTTAAAATAGCTTCGAAATAACATAATTACTACTTGGCCGAACGTATCCACAATGTGGAAATGCTTTTTTTGCATAAGTTTACAATTTAAAGTTTCGAGTTAAATCTAAAAGTTGAAAATTTTATTGAAGTTTGGTATCACAGCAACCTAGCATATGTGCTATTTTCAGATTTTTATCTCGTTAAACAGATATTACAATCCAAAATTTAGAAAAAATCCAAAATTCCAAATTTTAAGAGGACGTTATTTGTAAGTGGTTTATTATCAACGATATTTTACAGCGAGTAACTATACTGTTATGTGTAAAAGCACACACAAAATTAAGGCTGTGATTCTAATACTTCTTTGAGAAATTACTCTCTGTAAATCGAATTTCGTTCATTTACGTTCCACAGATATGATTGCATATATTTCCCCCGCAAAACCGAAGAAGTTATGTGAATAATGTTTCGATTTTTAAGTCAGATTATACTGAATCCAACTCTATTTGTTCTCGAATGTTAGAAAATATTAAAAATTACAAAAAACAAATTTCCTCAAAAATGGCTTTACATTTTTTCTTTAACATTTTGGTTTGTGCTAAGTGCACTCTACGAGATGACATATAGCTAAACGCCATATTGCTATTTGATTTTGCTTTTTTAGAAATTACAAACATTTAATTTTGTGACTTCTCTCACGTCGTTAATGTTTACATTAACAATTTGTTCCCTTTAATTTATTTACGAGTACATGAGTTTATATAATGTCGTATAAAGCTTCTCGAAAACTGAACAGTTTTCCGTCAAAACTGGCTAAACATTTCGCAATTCCAGATACGCTTGAACGCCATTTCCTGAAAAATGGCATCAACATTTTTCTAAAAGCTTTTCCATGGTATAGTGCAAATGTCACTCCGTAATGTGACGTTAAGTTCATATCAGGGTACTTTTTATTACATTACTCAAGTGTAACGTTTTTGAAAAATATCCCACGCCGGTAGTATGCACATTTCTAGCAATTATAAAACACTATTGTATTAGTGAGCTAAAATGATTCCAATGACTGTAATTGAAGTTTGTCGAAAAAACAAACATCAGTGAAAAAATGCTTCAAATTTGGAATTTACTCTACACCATAAGCGCCATTTTCGTTAAACCGCCTCCAAATTTTTCAAAGAAAATTGCCAATTAGGACGAGGATTTACTGTTCTTTAATATACAAAAATAATACTTCCGTTCTACTAGTATTAGGAAATCGAAAAATAAAGAAAATATGTAAAGCCTTGGCGGCGACACATGCCAGCAGGCAAGAGTATGGGGCAAGTTCGAATAGCTCACAGAGACCAAACGAAATAGAAAACTAATACGGGAAAGTCTGTGCCATTTGTAGCCCCACTAGCCTTGTGTAGCAGTGTATTCATATTCTTGCAGTGCTCATTTCATGTTTTTTTAAAAATTGTTTGGTGGTTTTTCATTTTTTATTTCTCATTGAAATCAATTGTACTGTCGTTGTTACTAATTCAGTCATGTCTTTTATTTTGCTTTTGCATTTCTCATATATGAATCCCTGAGATAATTTTTTTAAGATGTTTCCC